>MJVA01000722.1:704-740842 GCA_001939245.1 Talaromyces wortmannii
TTTAATTCTTAAGCTAGATTTAGAAATTATTAAAAATAAATATTTTTAAATTAGTAGAATTTTTCTTTTTTTATTATTATATATAATAATCTCTATTAAGCTAAATAGCTATAAAATATATTTTATTAGCTTTATTAAAATAGAACTATAAATAACTAATAATATTATTTTTTATATCTTTAATCTATTCTTTAAATTCTTTAATAGATTTAAAAGTAAACTATTTAGAATTTAAAACTTTAATATTATAGATTTTTAAAAATAATCTATCTTTTCTTTTAATATTTTTAATATTTTAAAAAAGGAGTTAAAGTATTTTTATAATTATAATAACTAATAAAACTACTACTTATAGAATCTTTTTATAAACTATTTTTTAAATTTTCTAAGTACTAGAATTATTTATAAAATTATTTATTAATCTAAAAATAATTTTAAAATTATTATTTTTAATTTTAAAAATTAATTTTAGATCTAAATCTAGAACTATTATAGATTTATTATTAGTTAATAAGATTCTTATTTATATAGTAACTATCTTATTTAATTTATTTTAGATCTTTTTAAAAGTAAATTATAATTATAAGATTGTTTATCTAAATAAATTATATAGTGGTTATAAGATTCTATTTAGAATTAATTAAAAGGCTATTTATTATTAAAGCAATATAAATATATATAGATAGAAAAAAAATAGATTATAAAATTTTAAGAATAATCTACTTAAGGCTTTTTAATTTATAGAGAAAGGCTTTAAGCTTATAAGTGTAATCTAAGAAGCATTCTTACTTCTCAATTAGATTATATAATGCGAGTATATAGAATAAATCTTTTAATTATGATATATCATAATTGAGGTTATTTCCGAGACTGGAGGATCTGCAGGATCCTTGGCCAATTGGAACAGACTAGTATGCAGGGCCTCACACGAAGCCACAAGCCAAGAGACCTTGTCTCTCCGATCGTGATATCCGGGCAGCCACATGGTATATTGGTCTTGCTCAAAGGCAAGCCCATGAAGAACATGGACGAAGTGATACAATTCATTTCCTCTCAGAAGACAAAGAAAACTCGATACAACCACTCCTTCAGCGTGCTGATGAAAGCTCATGACGAAAGCAAAGCCGATATTGAAAGCTTGGCTGACTACGCAAAAGCTTCGGGACTGGCAGGCAGAATTCTACGAAGGGGGAATGGCCCAAACGCTTCGCTTGATAGTAATGCTTTTGCCGTTGCGGCTTCTGGTAGGTCGTACTGTTCTGGCGGGTGCAACTATGATATCTGCTCACCTCTCCGTAGAACCTCTTCTTGTACCGGAAATTCAAGCTGAATGATTTGAGAAAATCAATGGGGCTGTGAGCGGAAGCATAATAACATTTCGTGATTATCGTGATTAGGGTGTTTAGATTTGCGGCCGAATTAGCACAAGAGATTTTTCCTCCCCCAAAACTACATTCGACTATTATCATTATCATATTTCTGCTGGTCGGATCACAGATCATCACTCTAACGACATGCACACCGAGTCGGCCACATCCACCCATGCTGTTCCTTGCTTCAAGTCCCAACCATAACTAAGCTAGTTCTTAATGTCATGAATACAACGTCGACGGCTTGTAGTCACCCAATGAGAGCGAGTTATACGTATAATTATGGGGTAGGGCTCGATAACTAAGGCAAAAGCAAAGTTTGTTGACTGTGGGGAAACAATTTAGAAAATCTGTTCCGGTTGGTGGCCAACTCCAAAGATGCGCCGCGGATGAACTTAGGCTCCACGCTGGAATGACGTGAATCATCTGGAATTTGCGATGCAGAATCGAATTCAGGCGTTGCTTCAGCAATCCTTTTCTTTTGTGGCCGTCCTAACGCTGTTCTTTTCCCATTTCTCAGTGCGCTCGCTGCACTCCGGGACTTACCGCATGGAGCATCTTGGCCAGTCTTCCCCCAGTCTGGAGCACACGGCCATGCGAGGGGAAGCGAGAGTGTGTGACCGATGTATCCGGTAATTCAATCTCACCCTATCGTCATCATCGTCATTATCGTCGTCATCAAGTGCTTCCACTAAGCTTCTCCACAGCAAAATGATCAAGTGTACGGCAGGGCTGCTAATCTGAGAGAGATGCCGTCTCGCTAGACAACTACAGGCAATCTAGGAAGGCCGACCTGCTCTAGATGCGGGCCTTGACTCACTTCTCAGCTCGAGCCTGCTAGATGATGCCCTGATCGGAGACAACCCATCTCTTCACCAGTTCCGCAAAGCCTATATCCTTGCATTCTACGAGTTCCATCAATTCCCGGGCCACCACTCCTGGCTACGGGTCGGCAGAGTGACGCGCATGGCCTACCGCATTGGCTTGGACCGACTGGAATATATACGCATGCTCTACCCCGACTAGAGCACTGTTAGCGATGAGGACATGCAAGAATGGCGCGCCCGATGGTGGCGTATCTACCGACTCGACACATACTCCAATCTCGCCTCGGGCACCCCGTATCTAATCGACGATACCGCCATTAATACCTCCCTTAACCTTCGCCAGACAAAAAGTGCCTCTCAGGGAATCCTTCTCCCTAATACAGAAGACCTATTTGACCTCCTTTCCATCCTCATATCAGACTCTGAGACCTTGCTAAACAACTTTCACAACATCACTGTCGCCATTATGCGCCAGGCCGGTCTAGTTATTCGCATGCACATGCTTCAACGACAAGATGGGATACTGGCACAAGTCGCCAACGTCGAACGACAGCTAAATACACTCCGTCTTGCCCTTCCATCTGGTTGGCTCAATCCGCGACGCAATGCGTTCTCAAACGAAACCCCTGTCGACCATCATGCAAGGCTAATCACTGTGTTCCATCTACGGATGGCACAGTTGCTCATTTCAGTCGTCGGATGCGGCCAGAAACGAGCAGATGGCGGGCTGTTAAGCTGGCAGCGTGTTCTCGAGACGTGTCAGGACATTGCCTCGTTGGCGGGTCAATGGGATAGTGCATATTGCAGTTTCTTTCGTCAGCTAGGTCTGTTCTCGAGGCTTGTCAATGACACGATCCTAGTTACATATCAAATAGTTCATTGTTATTTTTTTTTTTCCAGCTGGTAATGCTAAAGAACAAGCTATATGGTTCAAATTTTCAACTAAACCGAAGAGGCGTTCAAGCCGGTTACCACTAACCCGAGGGTTATTTTGTTGAACTAACTAACGATCGAACCGTAGAGATCATGTAGCAGGAATTTATATGAGCATAGATCTTGCACTGCCGATATAGAGAAGACAGGCATGTGTTTGCGGCAAATCCAATTTCCAATAGACCCGGGTCCTGTAAGAGTTCTCCCGTATCCCAATAGGCGCACGTACGCTCTTCCAACATCCAGTAATCCTTAACTCGACTCACTGATGGTACATGCCATCAATAATAATAATCGAGAGCGGATTGTTCCTCGGAGCAACTTGGGCAGGTGGGGAAAGACTAACGGGTGAATGTGAATGCTACGCGCTTTTTTCCGAAGGTTAATTTCAAAACGTAGCCCGAAGCATTTACAGAAAAAGGTCTGATCGACATGTTTCAGCGGCGTATCCTGCCTCTGAGAGATCCAAGGATGAAAAAAGATACTTTCACCTTACTCAGTGGGCATCCTCATAGCCCGCTGATCACTGCTTGCAATTCCACTGCGCATACTCGATGTCGTCGGGTCATATCCCGAGATCCCTGTAGTGGAGGCTTTTTTGTGGCCTTTTTCCTCCTTAACCATAGGTTTTGACGTAATAAACAGGTGCAGAGGAACTATATAACTTCGTCGGTCGAGAGTTTATCACTTCACAAGGGCATGTATCAAAGACCTCTCAAATAAAACGTCGAGACTCAAAACGTTTTGTGTATATTATCTCCGAAGGTGATTAAAGAAAAGAAAAGAAAATAATGGTCCGACTTTCTACCCTCACCGGAGCTACCAGCTTCGTTGTATCGGCATCTTGTACGTTGCCAGTTCTCGCATCCAACTCTGAAACTTATTCGCAAGCAGCTAACACACCATGCTTCAAGGCTTGTCCGTGATAGCTCCATTGAGCGACTCAGAGCTCGATCTCTCCAAAGCGACAAAAGTAGAATGGTCATTCTCTGAGTAAGTATAACCGCTACCTTCACGCAGACCATCCTCATCATCCCCCAGTTGGCGGATCAACAAGAAATTCTCCTATCCTAACACTTATCCAGTTCCGACCCTTCAGCCTTTGACCTCTATCTCCTCAACCAGGACAAGATCCCACACATTAGCGTGGAAATCGGGTCGAACGTAACGACATCCGATAAGGAGTACACATTGGATGGCGTTGACGTTCTCCCAGGGTAAGTCGGCAATTTCCCTTCATTTCGAACACAGGTATACCTAACGATAGAATACTCCAGATATGGTTACGTCTTCAACTTCAAAGATGTCTCATCCGGCAATATCCTCGCACAGTCTGGAGAATTTACTGTTGTCACTCAAGGATCAAATACCACTACTTCGTCAGCCACATCTACAGCTACAACTACAAGTACTGGTAGCGGGTCCACCTCTAATACCGTGACCCCTACTGGGGCTGCGGTTCGCCCTCTCCAGTTACCCGTGGCTGAGGGTGCCATGGCTATTTTTGCTATTATGGCGTTCGTGCTAGGGTAGGAGACTTGATTGCTGATGGAGGTATGGCTTCACAGGTGTTATTCGCAGTGGTTGTATTGTATATTACTTCCTTAGATGTGAATAGATGGTATATGACCAGTTGCAATTTCAGCTAGATTAAGTGTGAGAATCTAAATACTTTACATATTTTCTTAAATGCTTCCAATCTTAGTGACCCTAAAATGCCTTGAATTACAAAGGATTTACTTATGTTGGATAGAGCTACCAACCCCGATTTTACCACATCGCACCCGATCTTGCAGGGCCGGGGGCGAGCTAAAAGTCCCTATTATCAATATATATGCAGGTTTATTCAACGCTACCCAACATAAGTATCTTCATTGAGCGTGAGTTATCGAATTGTTCTGACATCTGTTTTCCCTATACTACACATGACCCTCGGCGAGATCCTACGTTAATATGAAAGGAAGATGTCAATCTTTTTAGCATATTTAATATTAAACGGGGTGAATACAGAGGTCGATCTTCAAATGTGGACAAAAAGACCACGCGGGTTATAGAGAAGAAAACTAGTCATTACAGACGGAGGTGTAGAGTTCACCACAAGGAATCACAGGTATAAACAGGCAATGGTAGTGGTAAGAAGCATGCATAACCCCGGAGACGAGAGGTTAGGATTCTTGCCCTCTTCTTGTCACTCCAGGCAAGAACTTGAACGATATGATAGAACAAAACGTGCTTTTCCCCATTCTCCGCTTCGCTAGAGTATGGCTTCCGAGGATCGCCAACATGGAACAACTTAGCAGTAACCAAGTTCAGTGCAGACCGCACTAGGCTGGACGTTCTCTTCCAGAAGATCGATTACTTGAACCGCAATCATATCCGCAACTTTCTCACACTCGGAGGTATTATTCTGCAGTAACTTTGAGCAGGCGGAATCGATTGCTGCCGATGCCGTGGAATTATCTTGAAGAGAATCCACGCCCAGAGTCACAGCAACCTCGCATAACTCACACTTCCAAGGAAATGAGTCATCACCTATATATTAGAACACAATGTGAGCAACAAATCATTTAGTAAAGTGGACAGGCAAATAGTGGCATCTGACAGAAAGGAAACACTGGTTAAGGATATGTACACGAACCTCTAACAACGTGCCAGAGACCGAACGCGACGAAAGCGGAGATAAACTTCATTTTGGCGATGAGTGCGGCGTTCTGACTTATTGCTTGATTTCCCTTACTAGTGTTAAAATAATGGAATAATGGTCTTGAGAAAAGGAGACTGCCTCAAAGCTAGGGGGAGCAGTCGATAAATGTGTCTTGATACCTCTTGAACATTCGCTTTTCCGGACTAACCAGGGCCCCCACCTTTGATGAAGGAAGCAACGACAGAAAGTTCTGCCGAAGCTCTTTGGAGGAAGCTCGGTTCTCGGGTTGCGAACCGATACTCCGATAAGTAATTATTGAGCTGATAATTGTATCCTCTGCTAGGAGAACTTAAAGGATCCAATATGGCCCCCTGCTTTACTACCTTACGCTAGTACAAGATCCTAAATACTTACAAGATAAGCCCTTAGGTCTACTAGAAGATTTCATTTAGTGCTGGGACCGGTTGCTATCAGTAACTTTGTCCCTGAAAGCGGCACGCCACAAAATACTAATTCTCCACTAGATCATTCTATTTTTCAAAGGAAGTAGCAGGGGAAAAAAGAAGGAAAAATATCTTCTCATACGGCATAAAGACTAGAATGATCCACGACTCTAGTCTCCTTAAGCACACCAATTGCAGATTACATGTTAGAAACCCCCCTGCAAATTAAGCAGAATCCCTGATTATTACCAGTCAAAACTCGCTAAACGGTGGCTTTTTGGTCAAGTGGTAAAAGTCTCGCACAGAAGTCATCTCTAACTTTCCGCCAAAACCTAACTACATATTGCTAGCATGACTTAGCAACGCTTTTTCTACCACATTCCTAAAAAGGTAGATGATGTGTCAAGGGAAATTGGGACGCGCCCTATGCCACCCTTATGTTCCTCCGAGGAAAGACTATAGACCTGATAAATAATTGAAAAAAAAAAAAAAAAAAAAAAAAAAAAAAAACCAAATTTTGCAGAGCACCAGTACAGACAGATTCGAAACCTCCTTCAGCTTTTTACACATACTCTCTTTTAATTGCCCCACTGCTAAGCCGCTGAGGTGGATTTAGTATTTTTTAACATTTTACTCGTCACGTTTTGTTTTGTTTGTGACGTTCTGTATAGCACTTAACTATTACAGGCAACTTCCACTGTTCGGTTTTCTTTGTTTTATATTTTATAAGATAAAACGTGACCAATTAAATACGTTTGTTATATAGAAGTTATCAAGCTAACCACTTACAGTATAGAGCTATGAATTTGCTTCCACAAATGGGGCAAATTAGAGTTAGAGAGTGTGTTTATGGGTGAAGCAGGTTTCGGGTTTTGCTCCTTATTTTGACGAAGTTCGAAACCTCCTTCATCCTTTTTACACACTCTCTGTACTATTGTGCCCCACCACCAAGACGTGCTAAAGTTTTCATTTGGTAATTATTTACGTAGTCGAATTAATCTTGAAATGACCATTTAATTACAATACGTTACGACCTGTCCAAGGCTGAGGTGTGTTCTGTTTGTACGTGTACAATATCGGAAGGATATATGGATCCGGAGGATATCCTGATGCAGCGTACGCGCGCTCCCGTTATTACGGGCCTTTAAGCGTTGTAAAACGCTCAAAGAGGGCACTATAGATCTTTGATATATGTGTTCCATATTGTGGGAATAGCTTCAGATCTTTGTTTGCACGGGTTCCTGCAACATGCTTTGTATCTAACTCTAGCTACGGATTAGCCGTATGATCAAGGAAGGTAGCTATTGCTTGGTTACTGTATAACTATGGTACACCTTCCCCCATTAGATAGTTCTAGGAATCAGTCATCAAGAAGAAGCCATTTACGCATATTGATAGAGACTTACGATGTGACCGAAGTTGGCTACGGAACAAAAACGAGAAGGAACGCCGGGACAAACGTTATCAGAAAATGGAAGAGTTGAAGAGGAAACACGAGAAAATCGTGTCTTTGACACGGCTACTGACTTTGCCTAACATCCTTGACGAAAGTCTAAGTACTAGAGACGCTGGAATACGGGTCGCCTTGGCATGAACTATGAGATGACGAAACGGGGGTCTAGCAGCGGAGGTCTGGAGGTCTTCAGCAATTTACCGGTCAGGGGAAGAATAATTGGCATATTAATTGGCTACACGTACGTAACTTTGTGCTATTTGATTGTCTCTCAATCATATATATCCTCACTCATAGTTATAGGCTAACTCCATAAAGGGTTCGGGATTAAACCCACAGAACGCTCTACTGAGGCCTATCCGGATATATCTTCAATATTTCTGCATTAGGAATTATTCCGAAACTATTACGTAACTTTTGTGAGGCGATCGAGCATTTTGAGAATGCTGTGGTATTTTTGTGGGCCTTGTATCGAGGTCAAGATCTAAGGGGACTATCGCGGGGAAGATTAGGGTAGTAGTCTCCTCTCGCGCTAAACAGTTGAGTCGACTTGAAGAAGTATAAGTCGTATCTTAAGAAGAAAAGACAGGTTGGAAGCGGGTTACTATAACCAGGTTGTCTATGTCTGGTCTTAGGTGTCGATTCACCAGCATTTGAAGGATGAAGGATATAGCGTAGATAGCCCCTAGTGGTATATATCCCTGCTTTCTCATATGTAACATCATTATAGATGTTGAGCCACTACGTAGTAAATGCCACTAATCCCCAGCCCTGACTTAGAAACCGTCTGCATACTTTCCAACCTTGGAAGCACTGCCTAGCTGGAGGCTCCTTGATTCAAGCGATTGCAATCCATGGATACTGTATCACTCTGCGGATCCATATCTCCTTTGAATAAAATCCACTATACAACACCAGAGTGTCTATTCGAATAAGTTTCCTAGATCGATTGCCCAAGCTTTGCCAATAGTTTCCGCAGTGCCGCGCGATCCTCATCGTCGCATTCTGGTGACGGTCTCCACGCATTCTCAAGGCTTGCGGCATATTTGGGATTCACACCTTCCATATAAGGCGAAGGGCCATATCCATCATAGCAGCACATGTACCGATTGTAATACAGCCCGACCTTGATATCCATTTCCTGCTCAAATGGAACATCTGGGTACCAATTACTACGGCCGATACGAAAGTGTCGCAGTTTTGGCAGTTTCTCTGCAAATAGATTGAAAATATGATGCCATCGCTTCTCGAACGAACCATACAAAGACTCATCGCCCTCGCGGCGCATCAAGGTGTCCCTAGGTAGAGCACAGGCGTCCACATTCTCTTCCATCATACCAAAGTCGTAGAGAATGGCGCAGTCATCCAAGTAGATTTCCTCGAGGGTGTCGCCATGCTTCAGAATCCAGTCGATTTGGCCATCATAGAAGAAACAGAAGTTTCCTAGTGATAGCGTCATCAGGCGTGGAAAGAACAGATTGGAGAGATCCAGATGAGGGTAAAAGCCTGAGTATTCACGCGAGCAGAGCGAGACATGTTGGAGAGAAGGCGCAGCGGGACTCAGCCATGTGCTGGGCAACTCCTTGAAAAACTTGCGGATTTCCGGATACTGATAAGTTTAGAATAAGCATCTCAATAGAAGATGGATTGGGTTATACCTCGAGATCATGCTCGGGAGCGGCGTCATTCGTCTCGGTGGTAATGCTTAGACGAAGGGACAGTAGACCCGACAAGACCTTTGCCATTTTCGCAAGTGTTTTCGGATCTTTGGGGTTATCCGCTTGCAGGTTGCGAATACCAAGATCTTGGATTGGGTGCTGTAAGGATTCGAGAAGAGAGAAGAACTTATGCATTGCTTGGAAGCGAAATTGAGGCGTCTGGGGGAAGTCCGTATAATGGAGGTAATCAGGATCCGTGCTGTCTGAAGTAAACCGCTTATCGAAGCACAGAACGGCGGCGTTTAGCCGAGGCAATTCTTTGACTTCAGGAACAAGATTGTCCCAGCCTTGGGGCCATTTTTGCTCTTTTTCATCATCGTAATCCTGTGCGCATTAGTTGTTGCTTGGAGGTGGATTAAGATAATCGATTAATCGTACAAGACTCTCGTCCACAGTGTCTATGTAGATCTTTCGCGGAATCTGACGTAGATTGGGATTGCTCAAGATCTCTTGTAACCCCTTTTGGCTTGTCTCGCCGGGCTGCAGGTGCACGGTCCTGTAGAGCTGATCGGTGGCTAGCTGTGATAGGAAACGGCAGGATTGGCGCAGCGACTTTAATGATGAACGATTCCCATAAGAAAATATGCGAGCGAGCAGTTCGCTGGGCAAATTGAGAAGGCGTGACATTTGGGTGTAATCACAGGTAGAATTCGCAAATTGATGAGTCGAAAGGGGAGCTCTAGGCTCCCATCTTGGCGTCCAAACTTCCTAACTCGGTAAAGCCTCAATAAATCATATCACCTGTATTGTACTGTACCGAACCTGTGTGAATTATAAACTAGTAAAAGTAAAATACAAGAAATTCTAATTTCCACTAAGCAATTTATTAGCGTCTCCCACATGGAGAAAAATAAATCACATAGTGTATAAAACAAATGAAGGAGGTTTCGCATCTGTCTGTATCTCGTATGACGGTACAGTAAATGTGCCTGAGGTTATGTGTAGATGATAATCATTAAGCTTCCCTTACCGAATAGACTCGCTTCTCTACTGAAAACTATGGTGTGGTCCAGGAATGATCCTTCCGGGCTCTCAACTATGTATTGAATATAATAATTCCCTCCAATAGAGAGGAATTAAAGCTATAATCTCGGGAGTTATTATATTTGCGAGGAATAAAGGGTACTCTGTACGCAGAGGCGGTTTTCTTATACCTACCCCCTAGTATCCAAATCGGGTGGCAAAACAGCATCAGTAAATTCATCCTGCCAAAAGAGGAATGGTCTCGAAGATCTAGATGGTCATTACGCAGGTACAACTATCGCGAGATATTAGTATGGCGTCCTTATAACCGGATTGTACAATATGGAACCGGACTTCGTAGATATCTATTTTAGCAGTCCGCTTGGAATCTGCGGCTGTGGTCTCTGGAAACTACCTCACCATACGTCACAACAATCCGACTATGAACTATGGACTATTTTCAGCCGGGATCTTCTTTTGCTTTCTAAAATTGTTCCGCACGGCTGTTTAACATCTCCACAAATCCCAAGCACATGGCGCGACTGGTACGTACCGAGGCTCCATACTACATAGCATTCCTCTGAAAGAAGTTTAATTGACCATGTGAGAAAAATGCAACTGATGATTGGCCTAATCTACAAGCAGTTATCCTGCACTGTCCATTAATTCTCATCCCCTTTATTATGTTCCAGTTCTAGAAGACTTCACAATTTGAATACAAATATCTAGAATAGCCTCAGCTACTAGTCTTGCGTTTTTTGATCAAAAATCCCAATAGTTACCGTGGCATAGTTTCCTAATCCATCTACATGTTTGGACTTCCTACCCTCGCCGGCGCGCTGCTTGCGCTCACTGTGGGTGCGGCCGCTTTCGAGTATCCGGCTATTCCCGCAGACTTAACAACCCCAACTCAGCAACGACTTGCTTTCAATGGCCCTAATTGTAGGTTTACCCAGAAGAACTTCTACCCAAAAGTTTCAGACGTTTAGTTAACATACTGTTTCTGTAGCCGTCGCAGTTGGCTGGAACACATACGGTCCACTAGCAGCAATTTGTGTTAAATATGGCACCTCTGAAGATGCATTGGATTCCCTAGCCTGCTCCACCGATTCAACAACATATGAAACCTCGCGAACATTCTTCAATTCCGTTGTTCTATCTGATATCACTCCGGCCACCACCTATTACTACAAAATCGTTTCAACCAACTCAACTGTGGAGCATTTCACAAGCCCACGTGCTCCAGGCGACAAGACACCATTCAACCTGAGCGTTGTTGCAGATTTGGGCGTTCTAGGTCCAGATGGATATACTCTGGACAAGAAAGACACTGTCCCAACTGTTCAACCAGCCCTTAAGCATGCCACCATTGGTAGCCTTGCTCAAAAAATTAATGATTATGAATTTGTCATTCACCCCGGCGATTTTGCATATGCAGATGATTGGTACTTGCGGCCCCAAAATGTGGGTGATGGCAAGGACGCTTATGAGGCCATCATGGAGCAGTTCTATAACCAACTTGCCCCTATTGCAGGCCGCAAACCATATATGACCGGCCCGGGAAATCATGATACTGATTGCACTGAGATCCCCTACACCAGTAAGCTCTGTCCTGGAGCCCAGAAAAATTTCACAGATTATATACATCGATTTGGTTCTGTTCTACCGAACTCTTATGAGTCCTCATCTTCGAATCGAACGGCTCAGGCTTTGGCCAAGACAGCTCAAAAGCTCTCTGTTCCACCTTTTTGGTACTCGTTCGAGTACGGTATGGCACATGTCGTTATGATCGACACAGAAACCGACTTCCCTAAAGCACCCGATGGAGAGGATGGTTCAGCGGGCTTAGAAAGCGGCCCATTTGGCTTCGACGGCCAACAACTTGCATTCCTCGCAGCAGATCTCGGCAGTGTTGATCGCACAGTGACCCCGTGGGTAATTGTCGCTGGACACCGTCCATGGTATACGAATGGTCCGCCAAATAATGTCTGCACATATTGTCAGGAGGCTTTTGAGGATCTAATGTATACCTACGGCGTCGACGTTGGCATTTTTGGCCATGTGCATAATTCAGCTCGTTTCGACCCTATGTATAAGAACATTCCCGATTCCAATGGTCTTAATAATCCAAAGGCTCCCCTCTATATTGTTGCTGGAGGTGCAGGCAATATAGAAGGTCTTGACAATTACCAAGTCCAGCCTCCAAATAGTGCTTTCTCCTACTCAAGCGATTACAGTTACGCTACACTGAATTTTGTGGACGAGAATCACCTGCAGATTGACTTTATTCGCTCCTCCACTGGGGGAGTCTTGGATTCCAGTACCTTGTACAAAAACCACAGCACAGCTTTTGTTCTGCAGTGAGGCAGTCCATTGAGATCAGAGTCCGACTATACAGCCACGCCCTCTGAATATGGCACTCTTGTTTCCTTATTTACCGATGCTTTTGAGAGAGTCTGAGCTCTTAGACTCTCAGTTTAAGCTTGTCTTACTTTTATACCGTCTGTCCTGAGTGCTTTGTACAGCAGCCGCCTCAAGAGTTGCCCAGGACGAAAATTCTATATTAGATTTAGTTTTAACTCTTAAGCCTACTTTTCTTCAATAATATGTACAATTAATATTCTCGTTACTGTAAGGGAGATTGATATTGCATAATTTAATGGTTTTTACTGTAGTAAAATCATTCTATATGTGCTATCAGTAAATGCTCTTTGTATACTTATAGCTATATATTAAAGCCTAAAAATCCTTATTTGATATACCTATAAAATCGTTATTATCGGAATTATCAAAATATTACCATAGATGTTCCTATTGTATCCAGCTAGAGCTCGACTACTGAGATCTTGGCTACCATTAATATCTTCTGTTCCTCAGAACATTTACACTCATTCCATGCTACAAGTACCTTTATTTTTGTTGCACTTTTTAAGCATTGGAATAAAATTGTGTTCAGTGGCAAATTTGATTGGATTGAGATATTGGCCTAAGTTGCTGCGAAAGGACCTTTCTATGTGTGACTTTAACCTATATTTGTCATCTGGGGTAAATGATTCGGAATTGCTTTTGTCACTTTTAAGTTTAGGTCTGGCGCTATTGGTCGCGACTTCGGCCATTTTGTATTATGGCGGAACATATGCAACCCAGTCAAGTCGGCGTGATTGAGACGGTGGGAGACGACGTACGTTCGTGGCGTTCAAAGACACGAGTTCAAATTGCACATAGCGTGCAAGCCTTTCAAGAAATGAGTGACTTTCATATACATAGGAAACTACATAGGAAACAATGCCAATTAATTATGCACACAAATAACAAGGTATGTATGTTTAAGCTATCTAAACGATTGAAACTGCGTTAAGAATCCGGACCGCGATTGCGCTGGCTCCCCAATACAGTACATATCCTCAAAAACTGTGAATGTTAAATATCTGACGACTTTTAACCTCCAAATCTAAAAACTTGATTCTAAATGGGCTTTTGGAGTTTGTTGGCAAACCCGAGACTAGGCCCATCGTGATCAAAAACCACAAATTGTGCCTTGAGCAAAACGTCTCCAAATATAGAGAAACCCAGGCCTGTATTAGGTTGTATGCCTCCGTAACAAATCACTTCATCAAGAGGCTCAAAATTAATATACTCGCCAGGAACAGTTCCTCGATAACCGTCAATACCGAAGGTGAAATCTGGTAATGCAGCTGCACACGGGAACACCCAAGCAACCTCCTCAGGGTCGAAGAAAGCGCCAGGTACAGCTGCGTAATAGGCCGCGACGATATGAACAGGTAGATAGAGAAGCGTGGTTCCGGTATCTAGAAATGCATATTTATTAACAAATATCACTCAATCCGTCAAAAATGCGATGACTTACCAGCAATTCCGTTGATAGCCTCTTCCACGTATTTGTTAGAGCCAATTTGATATCCACTGAAATCAAGTTGCCAGTAGGCAGGATAACCGTATGGCATCGTTACTGGAGTCCAGCCGATAGCGCCGGTAAACTCTGTCGGATCAATATAACCAAAGTTGTAATTTCCCGGTTCTCCATGTTTTAGATTCGCGGTAAATAGTGGCTCTTTCAATGTAGGTAAGATATTCTCAAAGAAGGTAAGCTGCTGGACAGGCGATGCTGTACAAAAAAAATCAGTAACATGGCCTGGAGAGAAACTCAACATAGAGCAACACTGACCAGTATTTATCGTACTGAAAGCTAGTCCAACGAGACCGCTACTGAAGGGATTTAAGGCAAATTCGTACGAAACGTACAATGCCGGCTCCACACCTTGGGCAACAGAAAGAGCGCTACCAATTGCGACGTCATCCTTATACACGACACCTCCGCATCCACTTCCATCTGCATATGTAATCTCCCAAGTCTCACCTGCCAGCAGCTCAGACGTAGGACTCTTTGCTGGGTCATACAACGCGTGCCCAGTCTGTTCAACTCCTGCCGTAAGAGTTGAAAAAACCCATCTAAGAGACAAATATCGGTTAAATCAACGATCGTAGATACAGAAAGAGAATTTAGAATATTATTAAAAACTTACAGGTCGGCGGAACCTGTGTCAAAGTCCAGATACACAGTTTGGCTACCCACTGTCACCGGGCAGACATATTCACTCTCTAGTGAAAGTCCGAGTGCAGGAGTGCTACCAGCTTGTCCACTGCCCGTTGCGACTAAAGCAGCGCCCTTAGCATAGGTTAAATTGAGAGTAACATTGTATCGAGCCAAATCCTTAAAGTGGACGGCAGACGCGTTTTTGACGAAGTTTGGATTTGCCTCCTGAAAAACTTGGAAGGTCACCGTCTCATTAGTAGTGTTGCTACCGCTGCGAGATAATATACTACTCGCAGCCCGCTGGCCAAAGAGCAGTACAGAACTTAAAGCCAGAACGTGAGATTTCATGTTGAAAATGAGGAAAATGAGTAAAATGAATACTGAACTTTGTTATGATAAAATGGTGAGACTACTTCGGACGGTGGCTACATGTATATATACCCATTTATCCATATGATAAGAAGCGATATCAATTGATGTTCAATGTCTCTTATCTAGATGTCACAACTCTTCCAGCAGATGACGATACGCTATCTCCACTCTGAAATTATGCAAACTTTGGTGATTTAGGTGGATATACAATCTATGCCCCACTTTACTCCTAGATGCAGAACGCTCACCTGCCTAGTATAGTTACGTCTCGTCAATAGCGTTAATTCACTCCGATTCTTATTCAGTTTTATCTGCTCGGTGATATTTAATTAGTCTAACAGCAAGGCCAGCATGAAAGCTCTGCACTATGGATCTACCAGCATTTTCACGTCTGCTTTTATGATTGCTAGGATTAGGATTACCTGCGTACTATAGCAGTCTCATCGACAGTGTTGGTTTATTTCCCTTTTTTTAGTCACCTTAGAAGTTCAAATGTGTTCGACCAGTCTAATGATAATAATGGCGTAAAAACTTTGTACAATTGGCCCACTAGTGTAGTGTTCTTGTCATCATCTTGCTAGATACTACGATCTCGATGTACCTACCTAATATAGCTATATCTTATAAATGGCATTAATCTAATCCGCACCTTAATAAACAATGAGTCATATCTAACATAAAAATTATGCACCACGGATCTACTAATATTACGTACTACATAATCTCACCCATATGATTCTCCGCGGACAATCTTCAACTGTGTTCGCCCTGTGCGTGGTCTGGGATATCACATAGCCAGGCCTCGACATAGCCCGCGGATCTACTCCTCGTAGTAGTAGTAGTAGTAGTAGTAGTAGTAGTAGTAGTAGTAGTAGTAGTAGTAGTAGTAGTAGTAGTAGTAGTAGTAGTAGTAGTAGTAGTAGTAGTAGTAGTAGTAGTACCCATTGAGCTGATCTAGCTGGCTTCCATGTAGATAGGAACTTTACTGAGTCAAAGAGATTATGTTAACATCAAGCTCTGATTAGGCCTTTATGCTATATGTAGAGTAAGGATAACAATTTGACTGCTATGTGTGCAGAATGACTCTGGCTCGAAGCGATGTGTCGGCGTTTTGGTATCCATTCATGCGCCCTATACATGGTTTCTCAAAATAGTCGATGGTATTGAGTAGGATATTAATCCTGAATGATACCTGATCAACATATCCTAAAGGCTCTAATCCCAGCTCTTCCAACATATTAGTCCTAACTTCATTTTTATGCTTGCAATCCAGCATACTAAATCTAAACAATGTGAGGGAGCATTCTTTAACCTCAGAGGGGATGCTGAGGGGTAATAGAGTAGATGCTGAAGTACCAGGAGTTTCGATGATAAGCGAACCTGGCTTAAATAACCAGTGTCTGGTATTCCCAGAATATTATTGATAGGCTTCTAGAACCGTGTTTGCTGATGAGAGGAATTGCAACCACTTAGAATGTAAAGGCGATTCGAAACGCGACAGTATTAAAGCAATATGACAATGACAAAGCGGATCAGATACTGATGTGACTAAATCTTTCAAAGGAAACTGTGTCTGTATTAGTCGCAAGTCTCTATGAATTGGTGGAGTACAATGACTTACGTTTTAGAAGTCTTGGTAGTGTCCAAGTATTCCCAAAATGATGGAGTTGGAGATGTAGTATAGTGATGTAGTGGTCAATATTAGAGTTGAGATTATGCTCTACCGTGAAAGTTAACTTTTTATAGAGATCCAGAAATATTAATACAGTGAAGATATTAAAGCAAATTACTAGGTCGATAATAAAATAAAAAGAGCTATCCTATTGATTTATAATAGTTGCGATATCCTAATATATCTCAAAAACTCACTGCCAGCTTATTAATTATTTATCGCTCTGTTGTAAACCACAGTTTGTAATTGAGAGGAGTAATTGTGTTATTTATAGATAAAAAATAGTGATTATCTACGCGTGATAACCAATATATAACTTTTTTAAGAATGTGTTGTGTACTAAATTAAGCGAGTTAAGTAAGAGGGCTATTTGAATAGTAGAAATTCTGTTATACGTCACCGCAGAGTGAGATATAAAGTTTAGATTTAGAGAGTTTAGAAGCAGTGGGTCTGAAAGGAGGAATGATTAGTGTTGATAATGATCTAAGGTAGTACTAACGGTTTGAGTTAGCTTATTTTAGTGTTTGGAAAGTTGTGACCGATTTGTATTTCTATGTTGGACTATTTCTTGTCCTTGTACAGCTGAATATTTTTTTTTATTGATCCTTGATCCTTTTTAATTTTAGCCAATGATGGTGAAAGAGGGGTATTAACTGTATCTGTAGTTATTGTAACTTAAATAGCCCTGCTGTAACTATGGCGGACTATAAGGATCATGGTCGTCTAATAGGAGTTAAATTAGAAAAAGAATATTCAAACGCTATTTCGATTTCTCTTAATTTGCACCTGCTATTACCAGTAAAAGTGCGGTTTTAACCAAGTGTTAAAACTAAAAAAAAATTCTTTAGGTGTTGTAGTTAATGACAGACATGAAGAGTAGGGATGGATTGAACACCACTCGAGGTGGTTGAAAAGCTGTGGGTGAAAAGTGGGGACCGGGTGAAAAAGAAAATAGAGGCCCAGGCCGCGGCGGACGGACGGAGTCCTGGAGGGTGCTCAGTGAGCAGCCTCAGAGTCTGACATAGGGCTCTGCGTGCTCCTAGAGCGCTCTTGGAGCTGCCGCGACCCTTCCTGGAGCTCGCGAGCCTGCTCTGGGAGCGCTCCGGGAGCCCTCTCTGAGCTAGGGTGAGCATAAAGCGGCGTGACGCTGAGCCCGCTAGCGTCGCACATATTTGTTATATAGGTAGGCTATATGTAACATTTAAGTGCGCTGGCGGACGGCCACGGCCGAAATCCGTCGCCGCTTTTACACTATTTCACGTGATACGATCGTTGAGTTCGGGGAGTAATTGAGCTGGTTTCGATCGAGGTATCAGCATTTCCAGACCCTTTTGGGTTGTGATAACTAGCTAGATGGGATTCCCATATAGACAGCGCCCGCACCAATAAGAGTATCAACCAAGGTAGAATAAAGGACCTAGAACTAGTTAGGTTAAAACTTTTATGCCCAAAGGGATAACCTACGCTATTTGGCAAGTTGACCAAAACACAGTCCCTGTCTTTCACACCCGCACCGCCTATGAGGCCTGAAATCAAAAAACGCAGCAGGAACCGCAGCTGGCGAGAGTTTAACGCCAGCTTCGGGTTTTCGGCATCAACATAGAGCGGTTGCTGGATGTCGTGGGTCACCTCTCAGTGATTGAGAGCGAACGAAACCACATCTGTATAGACCGGACGACTGAAGCCAGGAGCCTCGTGTATGTTAGAGAATCTTCCGCTCATCGTCAGTCTCTCTCTTTCTGTGTGTGTATGGAAGAACTAGGAATCGCTCGAAAGCACTTGAGATTCTAAGACAAGATTCTTCCTCGTAGGTTCTTGAATACACACTCTTTCAACCAGGCTTATTCGTGAACTACTTTACTTATCCTTACAACTCGACCAACCATATTCATCAGATGGAACTCCCGTTTGATTTCAACAACCGCAGAGCCATTATGCTGGATGATGGAGATGATAATACCCTCACCCTCACTACAGTGCAAGACGTCGCCAACAAAGCCATTGATTTCCAGGGCGAGTGGCCTATTATTGGTGGTATTAGAGGCACCACAATTTCTCTGAAGAAACTGATTGCTCTTGGTGAAAAGATCTGGGGTGCGTATGAGTCTTTCTGATAGATCTAAATGCGCTGACATTGTATGTTCCAGGTGGTACACCTTTTGTCTGGGAAAAGCTAATGGTCAAAGATCTTGAAAGTGGAAAATGGGAAACTTCCTGGCAGCCAAAGCTCGACCATCCTTCCATCCCACCTGAGCAGGTTGATATGTTTTCTAGAATTATACTCGCTGGTGTTTTGTTGGCTATCTCTGCCGAGGCTTACAATGTCTCGGACGAGTGGAACCAGCTACTACCAGACTACAAGTTCACTGAAGCCGAAGACTTTTTGGCTGCGGCCTGGCGTGGTAAACCCTAGGCAGAGAAAACAAACCTGGGCCATAGTGGCAATCTGTTCGATGTGGGCTGTGGAACGAAATTGACAATGTTTCACTTGGCATATTCGGAATACTTTTGGTGCAGAAGAATTGATAGAGCTTAAATACATGCTCATATTAATCTATGTAATTGATGCTAAGTCAAACATTTTATTTATGCTTGACTAGACGGCCAAGTGGTTTGACAGTTTACGATCCATTTCTGGGCGTCTTTTCATGAATACAACCAGAAATATCCCCCAGTCAAGATGTCTATTTGGGAGCATTCTTATTTCCCGGTCCGTACCAATCATCGAAGCCCTAAACAACCAATTAGCCCTCGCCGACGAGTGCAGAGATTGAAAAAAAAATACTAACCAAATCATGTCCAAACAAAGGCGTGTTAACACGTTGCTGCTTTCCTTTCGCAGCCATTCCTTCCAGGATCTCCATATCCTCTTGCGGCATTGTAATTACTTTGAGATTCTGCTCAAGGCGTGCTGGAGTAACTGATTTCGGGAGGACGATGCAGCCTCGATTCACTTGATAAGAAATCAGAACTGTGGCGGCAGATACGTTATGCTTATCGGCGATAGCCTTTACTTCCTCATCCTTGAGGAGCGGGGAGTCTAAAACCGTACAACTTAGTCACCAATACCGAAAAATAAAGCATACTAAGGGACGGCAGACAAACCATTTGATCCCAGTGGACAATACGCTTCGAGAAGAATGCCGCGATCCACGCACCATTTCTTCAATGCGTGCTGCGGGCAGTACGGGTGCAGCTCAACCTGGTTCACGGCGGGGATAACCGTCCATGTTTTCTCAAGATGCTCGAGGTACGGGACACTCCAGTTGGATACGCCAATGGCCTTGGCTTTTCCAGATTGGTATACAGCCTCCATCTGCCGCCATGTCTCCTGCTGGTTCCACGAGCGGTCGACGGCACGCGTTCCGTCAGGGTTGAGAGGGAAAAGCGCGGATGTTTCGTTGGCGACAAGGCGACTGGTGGTGATTAGATGGGCTTGATATGAGTAGTTGCGTAGGGGGCTTACACTGGCCAGTGGATCAGATATAGATCCACGTAGTCTGTTTGTAGGTCCTTAAGTGTCTGCGCCAGTCCGGCGGCCACGTCGCTTTGATGGGTATTCCAGCTGTGTGGTCAATCAGTAACAAGCCCGTGACACCTTCACAGGATAAACGAACACTTTGCTAGTAATGAAGATTTCTTTTCGGGGTACTCCCGAAGCCTTGATCGCTTCTCCAACCTCTTTTTCTACGGGGAGTTAACAGGTGAACACGGGATAGAATTTGTAACCAACCATTCTGATAAATCAACGCACAGTCGATATGACGATATCCGCTTTTCAATGCATGTTTGACTGCCTCGCCGACTTGGCCTGGTTCAGCACGCCAGGTTCCTGTGAAGAAAACTAATTAAGCAACTTCGACGAATATAAATTTTTGAGTAGCTTACCGAGCCCGATGGCGGGGATAGAGGCATCGGTGTTGAGTTTGAAATGCGTTGGGAGAGACATCTTTATGGATATATAGTAGGATAGGCAGAATTTAGTTTTAGGAATTGGTATTTATATGAATTGCTATTGAAATAGATTTTTCAATCCATCAAATTCTAACATGTTCAGTGAGGGGTCAATGGGGGGATGGTCGGAGATGATGTGGAGATGGACCATCTCCACTTTACCCCAGCTCAGGTAACTTTTCAAAAGCCGAGTGGTGATTCTCTTCGTTAATGATACAAGTTGATGCAGAAATCGGGAATACTCGCTTGTTCTAGTACTTTTCATGTGATTAATTGTATTAACAAGTATGCCTACTCTCGCTCCAACAGTATCAGAACATGTTTAAACCATCTCGACAAACCCCATGGCATATTATCCAGTCGTTCAATAAAAATTGACAGCATCTTAGAGGTTGTAAGATCAAAGAGGTCCCCTAGACCTTGGAAGTACACCGGTCCTCCGCTTTTCACCCACTCGTGTATGTCATCAAAATCAGACCCTGCCAGGTGGTAGTCAGTTTCTGACCTAGTAGTCTTTAAACGGGCAGGTAGGCCTACAGGTAATAGTGGTTTTTCGTGTAGACGAAGACGGGCCCAGTATTTTTTTATCCGAGAATTTGAGGATAGCCCAAAATGTCAAAGCGGCGTCGAAGACAAGAACAGTTTCGGAAGGTGCACTGGAACAGGAATGATTTCGTTAATATCTATCCTTCGTGGTTCCGGGCCCCTTCATATGCTTACTCGAATGTAAATCTCAACAGCAATGCACTAAGCTGTCCCGCGTGTACAAGGATTGACCTTGCCCCCAAAGGGTCCTCTGCAATATGAGCTTGTAACCAACTTCTAGCGTCCGCTTTGCTCTCCTCGGTTCCACTCTTTCCGGCTGCGACTTTGATATTGTTCAGGAAAGCGGGCCAGGTGAATTGTATATGGCCAAGGTGTGATAGAGCAGAGACGCTGACGATCAATGAGTTTGGCATGTGAGAGAGCCCGTGGCAATAAACTGATAACTGGTCGAGGAGTTGTTGGGGATTGCTGTAGGATTTAATCAATGTCACCAACCAAATTCTCAAGTTCGAAACTGGTAATGAGAACTCACTTTTTAAAGAGAGATGGAAATGCCAGTCGGTATAGCGTATCCGATGACATCGCCGGTCGCGAGAATATGGTATCAAATGCAGCAGCATCCGTACAAAGCCTGTTATTAATTAGCCGCCAGGGACACGCTGTATACACGCTTTATGATGGTATAGCATGCCTATATAGAGTATGTGCAACGATAGAATACCCGAAAGAACTTAATGGCCCCGGCAATTTCTCCGTAGAGAGCAATGAATCCAGCACCGTTCGAAAGTTCGACGATTGTTGCAGAACGTGCTCTAGATTCACACTCTCGCCAGGATTGGATGCATTCCACGTCTCCTCGTCGCTGGGAAGAGGAACGTTAATCTCGCTGATGGAGAGGAGAGGTGCGATATTCAGAAGGCATGATATCTGCATATCGTAGAGCTAGTCATCAAGTTAGTTGAACTTCTTTCTCAGAATAGTGATGTTGTCTTACATATATTCCCCAGCCTAAATTGCGTCGTCTATCATCATCCGCATACGCTCGCTGAAGCTCGTCTTCAGTCGGTGACGGATTTTGTTTCTCGAGTTCTTTCACATACGACAAACTTGGTCGCAGAAGATGCATCCTCCTAGCCGCAGTAACTAGACTAGCCCTACTTATCTCTGCATGTTGATAAAGCATTCTAGAGCCACAAAACAGTCCAAAGACAGATTGTAGGAGCAGTGCTTGGATGAACACCGTATCAAACATTGCCCGTTGGTCGCTCTCGCGGACATGTGAGATGACTCGACGTGCCAGCTCGTTTAACGCGATTGCAAGCCCGCTTGAACCATCGTGTGAGTACACTGCACCAATAGCTGCCATTGTGAGGAGGAGGACTGGCGGTGCGTCGGTTTTGCGGAAGGTGGAGCGACGGATGATGGGAAGAGTCTCGTGGAAATGGCGGAAATAGAGATTAACACAGGAAGTTAGCGATTCATTTGAAGGGAAGAAGGAAAGATCGACTAAAGGCCATTGTGGTCGATGAGCAGCATGAACAAGTGAAATGATTTCCTGGCGAGTGGAGTCCTCAATTCCGTCAGTGACTGGGCCTTGAAGACCTAATCGAGGCTTTTGATCGACAGGAGGCAGGTCGAGTTGATTGTCTTGCTGGCTGGGTCGAAATACATGAGGCTAGATCATTTTGTATTAGATACTACAATAGCTAGGGATTTTCTCCACAACTTACCCATGGCGTATCAGGTGGCTGGGCATCTCTAATTAACTCTGATGGTTCCATAGAGCTTAAATCACGGATTTCTGATGCCCCAGACGATAGATCAGTGCCAGATGGAATTTCACCAGTCGGAATAAAACCAAGAGGGGGTATATTGAGATTTTCTATCTCAGATTCATCCATATCCCACCCAAAGAAGCTTTCAGAGGGGTCCATGGAGAATTCAAAGAGAGATCCGACAGGGACTAATGGGAAGGTATCAGCTACTTAATTGTTAGTTGAGATCATCACGTGTAGACACAGGGATCCAAACCAGTGATTGCTAATGAAAGTGGGTTTTGGTTATTGGCACTATTGATATTATGATATCCTGGAGCCGAAGCTTGGAGATGGGACTCAGACGCTGCAGCCAGAACATCCAGTGGCTCTGGTAGTATGACAGATGTCTCACGTCGAACAACCGAGTCCTGAGAAACCAAAGGTCCTTCTGATTCTTGGACACGTGGGTCAGGGATTGGGTCATCCTTTGTGTTCCGATATACACATGTCCGCCCTGAGGTTCTGCATTTGGTGCAAGTGTGCCCACGTTGTCCATCGCATCGTACCTTCAAGCCAACGCAGGATAAACTTCTCAAGTCAATGGCCCTGTTTCAATAATTCAAGACTCTGTTCTTACCATGTCACTTTGCGTGGAGCTTTGAATCTAGACTCGTGTAGAGAAAGATGTCGGGTCATCACATCCCTATGGGTGTCAACACTTCCTAAGTAACATGTTCATAACAACCAACATCAAAAAGAGAAACTTACCTTCGAACAAATCGCTTTTTGCATACTGGACACTCATATTTCACATCTCCGGCATCTATTTTCACAAGTTAGATGATGATACATATTTCAGTAAGGAGAAAACACTGACGACTGCGTTCATGGCGCTGTAGATGCTCTCGTTTTCCGTATACCCGCCCACATCCTGACCAACTACAGGCAAAAGTTGGTTTCTGGTGGAAGCGTCCGATTTTGGGAGTATCAGAGACCCGTCCTTGGTATCCAGCATTCGGTAATACGTCAAAGGACTCTGACTGCATTTTGCACAGTCCAAGAATCAAGCTCGGCTTCAAAGTGGGAGACGGATGAGAAGTGGGGAAGACTTTCAAATTCGGTGTCTGCTTTTTGCAAACCCCCACACTTCGCGGAGAAACCGTGCCGAGTTCTGGGCTACCAGAGTCTATTCTCTGAGAACGAGCTTCTGTGGTTTCTCCACTTGGCATGTGAGTACAGGAACGGAGAAGGCAGTTGAAGTGGCAACATCGTTAGAGTCGGAATCTCCACTTCCCCACGGTTTTTATCCCCAGATCTCAACGCAAGATGGCGTCTATATATTAAACGAATATGGTGTGACCGGAGACTGAGACGTTCATCTACTTTATGCCACCATTATAGCCCATCATGTCTAGCAAAGACGATTTAAATCACAAGGAATATGTCTCGGAGAGTGTTGCTGGAGTGTTCGTGGAGGACCCGGCCTTGGAGCGACGGTTCGGACATCCTCCGATATGCAAATGCAGGGATTAATGATGGATCAGGATTCTACGGAAGGTCGACATGCGCTTAATTCCACCGTTATTTGTCATGGTAAGTTTTGAATGATCACTTAGTGGGATTCTACTGACAAAAGCCTCGTAGTATATTCTCAATTGTAAGGCCAAAACCCTAAGATACTTGCTCAAGAAGCAGCAACTAACAATGTGACACCCTTTCGCCATAGACCTTGATCGAAATAAGTATGTGTTTCTTAACTCTTCTGGTCTGGATTCGCGGGCGTGGACTGACTTTCGCAGTATTGGAAATGCCAAGGAGGCGGGCATGGCCGAGGCCCTTCACCTCAGCTCCTCCGACTATTCTTTGGCCGTGTCTATTTTTTTCATTGGCTATCTCCTCCTTGAAGTTCCAAGCAACATGATTTTAAGTCGGACAAGGCCGAGCTTATACCTGCCTGGGTTAATGGTGAGAGGACCCTTTAGTATTCATATGACGATTGCTTGTCTAACCATTTATAGATCGTTTGGGGCGGAATGGTGTAAGTGATTCTTTTGGTCTTCAAAAAAGACCGTGTCGAAAATTAACACACTTGGCCAAAGTATTGCATACGTCGGTATCAACACGAAGAAACATTTGATTGCCCTCCGCTTTTGCTTAGGACTTGTTGAAGCCGGCTACTTTGTATGCTGCCCAGGCCCATTTTTCTAGACTCTACTAATACTTACAGCCCGGGGTTTTACTATTCATGAGCAATTGGTACAAAAAAAGCGAACTCGCTCGACGCTTTTCGATATTCTACTGCGCATCCTTAGTTTCAGGTGCTGTTGGAGGACTTATCGGTATGAAAGCTACATTCCGAGTTAACTGAACAAGTCACTAATTTAATGGTAGCCGGTCTCATCGTAGACAACATGCAAAATAGAGGAAGCCTTCCTGCTTGGAAGTGGCTTTTTCTAAGTACGGCATGTTAGAAATCCGTTCGAATTTACGCTAATAGTCTATAGTCGAGGGATGCATTACCATTGGTTTTGCTATTCTTTCTATGTAACTTGTCCTTGTATGAAGAAAAACTATTTCAATTACTAAAAGTTATCCCAGTTTCATCCTGCCCGACTTCCCGGCGACTACCAAGTGGCTTACGATACAAGAACGAGAATACGCAATGCGCCGTCTTGAACATGACAACAACTCCTCATTGGCAGGAGATCTCAGTCATGTCCAGAGCTTTATCCATGCAGTCAAAGACTGGAGGTATGCTTCATATACTACAGAATCACTTGTGAGCACGAGGTTAACAGAAATAGAACGTGGCTCTTCATGCTTGCTCAGAGTCTGTGTACTTGCGCCGGTACCATCACTTATTTCGTCCCTACAATAATGGCGGCACTGGGCTACACTGGAAAATCCGTTCAATATGTGAGTGACCTAGCAGATTATTTGGCTCGTCGCTAATTGTGACTACAAGATGACAATCCCATTATGTGAGAAGGAAAAATAAATACTCATGACACTTGCCACTCTACTAACATGGTCTATAGATATGGCCTCACTAGTTATCGTCCTCGTCTGTTGCTTTTCGTCAGATCTTCAGAACGAACGCCCGAAACACATTATGGTCATGGCAGCTATTTCAACCATATCATTGATTATTACTGCCACTGTGAACAACTCGAAAGCTCGATATGCCTTTTTAACATTCGGTACCAGATTACCCAGTCAAATACAACTTCATCTGCTAATATACCATAACAGGTGCTGCTGGAATCTGGTGCTGCAGTCCGTTGACGCTGAGCTACTTGTCCAATACAATCTCCCGACCAGCCGAAAAGCGAGCGGTAGCAATTGGAGTAGTGAAGTACGTATGGTGGTTATCTTTATACATACAAGAAAAACTAATACGTTTATAGTGCTTTGGCCAATCTCTCTTCTGTATAGTAAGTCCACGGCTTATGATTCATGTTGAAAAATGACTGGATACTTATATGTTTTTTTCCCTCTCGCAGTGGATCGTATATTTGGCCGTCAAACGATGCGCCCAAGTATATTGCCGGATTTTCGGTTAGTACGTCGCTAATGGCCGGAGCTGTGATTTCAGCTTTTCTATTAATGGTTCTCACCAAGAAATACCCATATGAGAATACTATCGATGGAGGAAGAGAGGAGGCGCCAGCCAATGAAGTAGTCAGGACTTCGGATGTGTGAAACCGGAGAGACATCTGATCTTGGTGGTAGTAATGTTATCATGTACCAGTTAATATCGAGTAGTCATAAAATTGTTGACATTTGATCATAAGCACACTTGTTTCATATGAGGTCTTCGTGGTGTGAATCAAGCGACGATAGTGAAACTTGAAAAGGAAAACGAAAAAAAAAGGAAGAACACATTAACACTTGAAACTGAAAAGCTGCCGGTATACTAAAATAACTCCAACTATTCAATCAATAGCTTGCATATCTTTCCATATGGGCCAATCAAATCAACGCTAAAGCCGCGAAAAGCGCAATAGCGAACCTGGTTGGGACTTGTAAGGATTAATTCGGGCTATCTATGTACGCTACGTGTTCAAGCTGCATGCATGTGGTGTCATCAGAGAAGCGCTAACCATCGCTGGTATACATTTTGCGGCGCAGTACCCCCCATAATCCGAGCCCGAGATGCACCCCCCGCCGAACATGAGACGCTGCTGTGTCTTTATATTTAGATGGCTTCGTCTGCCACTTCGAGTTAGTAAATTTGTCTATAAAAGGAGCAGCACAATTGCGAAAAATCTGTAGTCAGTTATATCGCATAGTGGATTTAAACGCTACAGCAAACATCAAGAAATCACCCAAGCCAGCCACGGCTCAGTATATCGACGATAACGAGCTTTCTGCCTTCATAGCAAGCGATCATTTACCAGAGTGGCTAAAGAAACATATTAGAATGACACGGTCGCAGGGATACGTTTTAGGCCAGTCAAGATGCCTTGGCCCTATCGAACAAGCGTTGAAGACGCATAGCCTGAATCGAGATAATATCTTCACGATATTTTCCCAAAGCCAGGATCGGAGTCGCGAGCGTAATGAGATTCAAGGATACCAGTATAGGAAAGTATTTTTCGTGGGTGAGAACAGACCCCAAACTAGTAGCGAAGTCAGCGCAAGGCTAATTTTTGAAATTTTATCAGACGACTCGGAAGTCTTTAACTCCAAGGGCAACTATGATCGCTTTCAATATGTTCGAATGACCGTGGTCATTTCAAAGGAAGATGAAGACCACCCAGAGCCGATTATTTATGTTGAACAGCGCGTTTACGAAGCTGGAGAGGAGAAGATCGCTGTACATGAGTTAAAGTTTGGTGGAAGAATCCAGGTTGACGTAGAATATGTTTTCCCTGCTTGCGGCGATGAAGATATCAACCTGGGAAAGCGTGACCTGAAAGTCAACGTCAAGTCTGTAGGTTTGAATTATACTCCTCTTATGGGAAAAATATACATATATAAGTGCTAACACAACGCTGAAGTTGGACCAAGAAAGCTTTACGTACTTTCTTCGTCGAGGAACAGAACACTACGGCTATGACCGCCAGGACATTCTTTTGGTTGATCAATATAAATTACGAAATGGACTGACAAATTGGCAATATCGTGATACAAATGGAGAGAGAGGGTTTGGTATAACTTTCAAAAAGGACGACCTTCAAGACCTTTTGCTCGTTAAAAGGCAAAGACAACTGTTGGCTGGAGGGTCTGCAGATAGCGAGAATATTGAATTGCTCAAACTGTCACTGCAAGGACTTGGTGAGCAAACTCAGGTTGGAGGCCCCAGCGGCGATCTTCATCTTCGAATTGTCTACACGCCCTAGCAGAAAAGGCTATACATGTAGGGTATATAGGTTGACTCTCTTTAATATGCAATGCAAGTCAGTTTCATCTCTAATCTAGAACTACATTATGCGTCGGGTTTCAGTACCGGAAGAAAAAGGAAATAATGGGAAAATTATACAGTTTAATTAGAAAATTTTGACTAGACTGGTGAGTTTAACAGCCTGTGCACGGGTCCAGTTAGCACCTAAGTGTTAGGCATGGACAGTCGTGTTATTGACAGGCTTGGGATGTCTTGTTGAAAAAGATTTGTTCAAATCAATGCCGGATTACTTTCGTCTCGTCTTGTGGCTGTTCTTTTCTATCGTTCTTCATCCCAAAATCGGTATTCAGTGTACCCCGCAACTCAATTTCAGCCAGAAACAACGATATTAAAAATGCGAGGCAAGAGATACCAAGCGCAATTTGCCAGATGAACTTCAGACAGTCGGTGTAAACACCAATGACTTGGGCACGAACCGGGTTCGGCAAAGAATCAATGAAACTTTTCGTAGAATGCTCATATGCCTTTCCATTGACTAACTGGGCTCTCACTGATGTATCACTGACACGATAGGCCAGGCTATTGAACCGGCTGTTAAAAAGAGCTCCGGGCACAGTCACAGCAAAGCTGATACAGAGGCTACGTACGAATGAGAAAGTTCCAGTAATTTTCGCGGTATCTTCTTCGTCCAAAGATACTTTTGCAGCAGGCAGGAGAGCGCTGAGAGCGAGACCCATACCGGCAGCTTCAAGTGCTTGGAAAAGAACCCAAGTAGCCATCGATGAATTAGCGTCCAGCAGAGTGAAAAGTCCAAGACCAACAACCATTAACGCCAATCAACCGACGGCGAGAAAACGATACTACATTATGTAAATGAATTGTTATGAGGTCAGCTCATAAAGCATATTCTGGCAAGGTCCTCATGATCGCCTCGATGACCACATAACCCCTAATCCATACTACTCAGCCACACTAATGTCTACCCGTTGTAGGAGCCGTTACGGCGCCTACTCAGCGCCTGCATTCCTATGTGCCTTCATACATTGATATGCAACACCTGCTGGATCCCCTAGCTTCCTCCCTCCACTGATATAATACTGTATACGCCCAAAGAATGTGTTGTTTTCTTTTCTCTTTTCTTCCCTATGTTATGTTTTCTATTCAGATATGCCCTTATAGTGAGCATTGGGCGGGACTAGCCCGTAACAAGAATCAAACTTTTAACAAATGCAGATATAATACAGATGAATATTAAAAGTTCAAAAGATTGAACATTACCTCTATATACCTACACAAAGTTTAATAATACAAATCATAAAAAGGTTCAATTCTTATTTTTTATCTAATAGGAAATTGTAAGGAAGAATATGGAATGGATACCGGGAATAGCGTCACGACGCCGGCGAAAATCACTTCATAAATTAGCGCCTTATTGGTCAAGTTATGGCAGTGTCCCGTCCAAGTAGCTGAGATAACCATCTTGGCACTATAAGCCTAATTGCAACATCAATGTAACTGGTTATCAGACACTGTTTCGCCCGAAACACCATTCCGCTCACTTCCTAAGCTGCCTTGCTGGATGCATTGTCCTCTGTCTCTTCCAGGGCTGTTTGGGCCATCTGCTCCTTCTCCTCATCCGTAGCATTATACCAATGATTTGCGACGCGGAGGTCATCGCCGAATAGATCTCCTATTTCCTCGAGAGTGCGCCCTCTGGTCTCTGGGAATAGAAAGTACATAGCTATAATATACAAAACACTTGGGATGATTAAAACGAGGTAGAAGCGCCAACCGATGTTGTTTAATGCAACCGGAGCTCCAACAAGAGGAACCTCGCTGGATAGGTAAAACATGGACAAACCGAACGCAACACCTTGGGGACGTAGATGGTTGGGAAATATTTCACTAATGTACACATATTGCGGCGCATCAACACAGGAGGAAAACCTAAGCGATTTGTTAGAAAGAAAACTCTCAGGGTATTATGCTAGCCCATACCAGAAAATGTAGAACCAAATAAAGAAGACCCCGGCCTTGAGCCCAGCAGTGTTGGTTGTGTGAAGATATTTAGCTGTCAAAGCACATAGGAAGACTAAACACGAAAGACAACCACTGGCACCAATGAGCAATAGTTTACGACGCCCGAATCGGTCAACTGAAACTGCAGCCCATGTGTTGCCGAAAATAGTAAATGTGCACCAACAGGCGTTGAGCAAGAGGGGCAACCGCCTCGTTGCGAATTTTGTGAGAATTTACATAATTTGTCATAACATAGATCCCTAAAAATTGATTTCCCCAGGTGAGTATGCTTGCTACCAGCAGTCGTTTCCGATTTGCTGCAGTCTCAAAAAGTTCCAATCCGTTCAGGCCCAGGCCGCTGTCCAGTTCATATTGTCTTTGCATGAGCCAGAATTCCTGGCGCGCTTTGGCGTCCTCCGGATCGGTAGGTGTTCGGTGTAATCTTTTTATGACGTCCAATGCTTCTTTCCGACGACCTTGCGACAATAGCCACCGAGGGCTGTAGGGAATCAGGCGGCTCCCGCAGCTCAAGATATCTCGCCAAATCACAGACTTGGTTTTGAGAGCAGTTGACGGTCCATATTAGCCAATCACTGAGCGCTAACAGATTCAAAAAGGTAAGACTAAAATAGGGAGTTGCTTTCAACCTATCAACAAGCTCACACCATTGGAAGAATCACGCGCGCGAAGCTGCATACACCTCTCAGCGGGCTCACTATTTTTATCCTCAGCCAATAGTCAATAGCAGAGCGTCGGTTTAGGCTTGCTAAATGGACGCGCACCAGACATGTTGGCTAGAGCAGGCTCAGAACCCTGTTTCGGGCTCTGCGTGCTCCCGGAGGGCTCCCGGAGCCCTCCGGGAGCTATCGAGAGCCATCCTCGAGCCAGGCTGAGCATAAAGCGGCGTGACGCTGAGCCCGCTCGCGTCGCACATATGTGTTATATAGGTAACGTTGAGTCATTCTATCTGTTATCAAGATACTACAGTCTGCTATATACTATCCACACTTTAAAATGGCGAGCCGCACGAACTAGACTAGGACGTGCAGATATCTCAATAGTTCATCTAGGTAGACCCACATGTATATAAAACATTGAATTGCATTTATAGATGTATCAATTGATGAGTATATATGCTATGTGACCCTAAGGCGCATCCGGATCCGGCTGCACAGCCCACGTACGATTCGTGACACCACTGACCGTCCCCTCGTTGCCACTAGGCTCCAAGTTCAGAATCTGAATCGTATTCTGCTTCTTCTGCAGCCAGGCGCCCGGCAAAAAGTACGACTGCTGCGGCCCAATCGTCCAGAAGCGGCCCACGTTGTTGCCGTTCACCCAGATCACTCCCTTGGTCCACCCCGGCAGCTCCAGAAACGTGTCCCCGGGAGTCTTCAAGTCGAATGTCGCCGTGTAGAAGATGGGGCTGTCAGAAGAGGAGACGTTGCTGGGCGTCGACGCGCCAGAGGGCTGGTCAAGCCCGCTTTTCAGCGGCAGGGTATACACGTCCCAGCCCGTCAGCACCGTGTCTCCGACCTTGACGTCGCCGATAACGCCCTTGGTCTGGGACGTAAGGCCGCCGCCGAAATTGACGCGGCCCATGTTCTCGTTCAGCAAATCCAAAGTGTCGCCCGGGTTCAGATTCAGATTAATGGTTTGCTGATTGCCGGCTGGATAATAACTGTCAAGCACGCCTTGTCGCTCTCCGTTCACGTACACGATAATCCGGTCTTTGGCAGCTACACCGGGTGTCAACAAGCCACTGACAGAGTCGCTGACGTTATATCGGTACAGAGTGAATCCGTACCACTGGTTCAGCTGCTCCATGTTGACCGGAGTGTCCATCGTTTGCGGGGAGGGGAGCGCGTCGAAGAGGTAAAACGCAGGCTTCACATCAATCGACGAGATGTTGATCATCGGGACAATGTCCGGAACGTCAGGCAAGTCCGACGAAAAGTTTCCGAATGTCTCACGCAGCGCATAGTAGATGTCAGTTGGCCGGCCCGACTCGTCCAGAGGAGAACCATAGTCATAACTGGTGGTAACCGGCTGGGTCGAGTTGCCCCAGTTGGCGCCATTTTGGAAGCCAATGTTGGTACCGCCGTTGAACATGTAGAGGCTAATAGAAGTGTTGTTGTCCAGCGCAGCTTGCAAATCAGCCTGGATACTGGCGATTTTCGCGTCGTCTCCGACATCTGACTGGTGAGGCTGGCCCCAATGATCCAGCCAGGTGATGTAGTATTCACCGTCCATGTTTGGCCCTGTCATGCCAGCATTGGCTCGGGCCTGTGGTCCGCCTGTCGTGCTGCCATCGGTCTCTGCCAGGATGTTTGGGATGGCACCGGACTGCAGAGCATCCGGCCCGTCATTAGTATACAAGACGGCGCCACCAGTAAAGGCACTTTCAAACTGCGCTGCAAGCGCACTCGTATACGTGTGGTCATCACCGTAGAAGCCGTACTCGTTCTCAACCTGGACCATGATAATCGGACCGCCGTTGTCGATCATGAGCGGGTTCAGCCAGTCACCCAGCCAGTTGAGCCACGACTGAGTCCTTTCCAGGAACTGAGGGTTATTCGAGCGCACCGTCATGTTGTCGATATTGTTCAGCCAGGCTGGGAACCCTCCCCACTCGTGCTCGCCGCAAATGTAAGGCCCAACACGCAGGATGACCTTGAGATCGGCGTCCTGCGCCTTTTGAATGTAGGCGGCAAAGTTGTTACTTTCGTTGGTGATATACTGGCCTGGCTGATCCTCGATCTGGTTCCAGTACACGTACGTGCTGATCGTGTTCAAGCCCATGGCCCGCGCAAAGGCCAGCCGCGTGTCCCATTCCTGCCAGGGCACACGCTGGGCGTCCATCTGGCCACCGATGATCTTGAAGGGCTCGCCATTGAGCAGGAAGTCGGTGTCGTTGTAGGTGAAGTTGTCAGCGAGGCTGGATTGCACGCTGGCCAGCGCAGCGAGCAGGCCGCCAAGCGTGTGTAGACGCATTTTTTTGTGTGTCAAATTTCTGTTCAGAAGTACATTATCACCAAACCTGAATGATGGAGGGCACACTATTTATATATCATGACACTCGCTAGTGCATATCAAAACTGTAGCCTCAAGACATACCCAAGCTTCAGGCAAGCATGGCGGAATGCCCCCAGGTTACATCGCTGTACAATTTGGAGCAAACTTTATTGAAGCATGCGGAGATGGCCAATGGGACAGCCCACGATACCCCAGCACATCGGGCAATAGTCTGCATCTGTTCTTAGCAATGTTTCTTAGCCTTTGGACAAGCTGAAGTGTTGCGAGAATAAGGAAATGGGGCTGCGGGCGCCTGGTTTATCCTAATAGGAAACAAGTATGGGCCGTAGGCAACAGTTTTAATTACCGCACTGTTTAAAACATTTCAGTTTTTCAATATTTTCAGTGAATTTACTTTGTTAAATAATGTTAAATACAGCCGCTATATGATCAAGGTTAACGCATTCATGACCTCGGCATCAGATTGACCGAGTTGTCGGGGTTCACTGCTCGGAGAAATATCGGCGATGATCAGCTTGCAGGTCTCACTCTCGCCTCAAGAGTAAACATGGATAATGCATAGCGTAGTTTGTGTAGCACTTAGACTTTCAGGCCAGACAATGTTAGCGGGATGTGGCGCGACAAGCATTTCAATGTTAATATGATTCGTCTCAATCGTAAACTATAATACAGTAGATGCAACATGCTCAAACACCGAACCCAATAGGTACAAAGTACAAAGTGTATATACTCAAGCAGGCTCACTCACAAGGCCCTGTTCTCCTAGCCGGGAAACAACCCCTTTCTTCAGCCTGAGCATCCGCTCAATATCCCCCGGCGAAAGCCTCTGTCGATCACGCATCGAGAGGATCTGTCGGATTGTCAGGGCATCCAGGAACTCGCGCCCCGGATGACTTGGACGCCCAAAGGTCTCCTGCTCCTGCTCTGCAGCTTTTGTGATGCGTGTGCGCGAGGAAACGACAAGCAGGGCGGGGTTATTGTTGGCGTCGGGGAACACCGAGGGTCGGGCATGGGAGTTGAATGTACTCGAGTTGGACATTGTGGGATTCGGCGTGACAGGGCCGAGAGAGCGTAGGGAGGCGGCGAAGTGAGGGTCTTGCGCGTCGAGGTCAATGGCTGGTTGAACGTTAGCTGGTCTTGCTTTCTTAAAAACTGAAAAAAATAAAGTGAAGCAAATCTTTCAGTTGGAAACACGGATGCATCTCTGCCCTCATCTCCACGACAGGTCTCGCATAAAAAGGGAATATAAGAATAGTACCTTGTGTCCGTGAAGACGCCACCTCTTTACTGGAATGATATGTAGGTCCAGCCTCTGGCGCGCGTGTCGGTTGTTGTTGGTGTTTTTGTTGCGGCTGTTGTTGCTGTCGTGGCACTGCAGTGGTCGTGCTGGGAGATGGCGAACTGGGATACTGACGCCGCGAGGCCGCAGCTGCAGCCGACCTGGCTGGTTTCGACGCAGAGGCGCCCATACTGATCGCAAACAATTAAAGCTTTTCTGGTGTTTGGTGTTTGGTGCTTGACGGAGCAAAAGTCGCCAAGAAGACCAGAAGCAAAACTAGCGTTAGCGGCAAGACAGTGACGTCAGCCACGCGAAAAGGGAAAGGAACAGTTTTTTGCTCAAATGGGAAAAATTCGTGTCTTCTTTTGGCACAGCCCTATCAATACATCTATATCACATGGCAACAAAGAAACAGAACAGAGCCATCATAAACTGCTCTCTACAGGCTACATCAACAGACATGTTGGAATATTTGCAAATCCACCTCGGCAAAAGCCTCAGCCTGGCCGGTGGACGGTAATCCGTACTCCGTACAACATACGACTCGTCTATCGCAGGCCAGCCAGTCGCCTCGATTGGACCTCGCTCAAGGCGCGGCTGCCGCTCAGAAAGGCGACGGTGCCGAGCGCAAGAGCTGCAGGGAGCGTCTGGAACAGGTTCCAAGAGGTATAGTACAAAAAGAAGATCCCCTCGAGGCCAACGACCGATCCCACGAACACGACATGAGGAATTGGCGCAGCCTGGAGTGCCGCAGGGAGGTGGTTGAGGTTAGCATCGAGGAAGAACCACTAGATCAGTCTCAGTTAGCCGCACGAACACAAGGCAAATTCTACCAGTCAACGTACCGAGGCAGCCAGAATTGGAATCGTAAGCAGAGTCGCCAGGAGGAAAATCAATGTAATGAGAACAGCGGGGCTCTGGGCATCTTGTTTGAAAATGTGGTGTATCTCAGGGAGCTTTCCGTATCGCTCGACGTCGCCCGATTTGGAAGACTTCTTGCCCTCCGCGTTGACAGATAGCTGGAAAGCAAGTTTATGGTAGGGGTCGGAGGCTCCAAAAGACCCGATCACGATCTCGGCGTCGACAGGGCTAGAGGCAGTGAGAAACTGCACCGGCAAATCTTTCTGGGCCTAGAATAGCATATAGAATGAGCACGACTCTTTTTCTTTCTTTTTTGTATGCGCACTCACCAATTCAAGCTTGGACTTGCCGCTATCCTTGACGCTCAGAGGGTATGAGATATCGAGGCCACTCTGCGAGTCCTTCAGCAGCAAAAACGCCTGGTGCGGGCGTTTGGCGCTGCGGGCTTCTTGCGTGGTGAGGATCAGCTTGAGGGAATCGGAATCGCCGAGGACAAGGGGCTGCGACAACGGGGTGTTTTCCTTGAGACTGCTCAATTCAGTACTATCCTAGACAACAATCCATAATCGAACGCAATGCGCGCGACTTACGTCTCCTTGACGTTCGCCGACGCCGACTTGGAGTTAACTGACACGGTGGCATCAGTAAAGCCCCAAGAGGCCGCGTATACGGAGGGAGCAGCGGCAGCCAGCAGGCCGAGCTGCACAGCACACTGGAGCAAGCGCATTGCGCAGATGTGAAGAAGACAAAAACAAAAAGAAGACAAAAAAAGAAGCTTGGATTGGGAGAGGCTCAGTCCTGGGCGACAGAAGGTGGTGTTGCGTGGTCCGAGAGAGAGAGCTCAGGCCGGAAGGCGCCAAGAACGGCTAAACCAGTCCAGTGACCCGATCCCCAAGCCCTAATTCCTTGTTCTGCTGATCTCGCCGAAAAACGTCTGCATTTTTCTTTCCCTCGACTGCTTCAGCGCTGGCCCCCGGTCGCACCCCGATCGATCTCGCTCTCAACGTGCTGCTGACCGCATTCACAGCCCTCGCTTTGCCTATCGCGCCCGTTTCTGCTTCCATTTCGCCCGACCGACGAGCGTGCGACGCCCAACATCGTCCCGAAGCCTCCGGCAATCTGTCGAGTCCTAGACCACGACGCAACGATCGATATACGCAGAACAGCCCGCTGGCTGGCTTATAACATCCTCAAAGCGTTTTTTTGATACCTGGAAGCAATATTCTATTCGGTACGTGATGCACTGGAGGCCTGCATGGTTCCTGCAAGGTAGTCCGAAAGTTGTCGGTCCTACGGCGATGGCCCCAACCTTCAGGTGGCGCTTTTAATTGTCTCGTCTTACGTACAAGGCCCAGTGTGCTGATTTGAATGTTTGAATTCCAGGGTCTTGTTGTGCAGTTTTCCTCCAAAATCGACCGTTTCTCGCTTTTTCTTTATGCGGTTGTCGCTGTCCTTTCGAACCGCTAGCCCTAGACCCTAATTCCCCAATACCAGACCAACATATCTCTCCCTCGCAATATATAACAAGACAAAGGAAATGGGATGTGAACTTTTAGCTTCCTGATTACAACCCTTTTCTTCTTTTCTTTCTTTTCTTTTTCTGTTTGGCCTATGTACGTGAGTTGTGCTGGAGTCATTGACTCAGGCATCGCCCCACTGCCTTCATCCAGTCTGCCCCGGCGCTGACTCCTTCACAGTGAATCATTCAGTGTCAACCAACAGCAGCTCTTTCCCTGGCTTCTTTTGATCTTGTAAGCACTAGCCACGTGCATCTTGCTGCCTACTCATATTTCGGTCTAACCTTATGTCTAGACGGACGGCCCCGCAAAATGGCTGCTCACGAGGATGTCCAGAAGTCTTCGTCCATGCCATCGACCCCCCAGCCACTCATGTTTTTCGACACGGACAGCCAGCCCAACCAGGCCACTAATGAAGAGATCTGGCGCAATGCAAAACGTCGTCGTATGCATAGAACCAGCAGCGAAACGCAGTTTATCCACATGAATGGATACAAGAGCGACAGTCAGGTCGGCACCAGATTCAACAATACCTATGTTGAGTCGTATACAGACTCCAAAACCTTTGATAGCGTCCAAAACCAGTCAAACCAGTCGGCCGACGCTGCGTCCACGCCTGAGTCTACCCCAGTCGTCGAGGGCCCTCCTCCAAAAGTCAGTGAAGAACAATCAGAGCCAGTGTCAGTCAAGGCTACTCGCAGCACCCGCAAGCCTACCGAGCGCTCCACGGAGACCTCGTCCAGGGTCTTGAAAGTCAAGTCTGGCTCTGGGTCGTCTCAACAGACGAACATTCAGACCTTCATCTTCAAGACAAAGCTAGATCCTCGTCATGCTCACCAAGGCCGCTCGGACGAACCCGCAACGCCATCTTCAATCAACGAAAGCACAGAGCCGCAGGTTGAGATTGCATCGGTCGAGCCCACAAAGGCGACTCGCCGGACTCGCAAGTCTGATGCAAACACGCTGAAATTCAAGAGCTATACTCCAAATGCTACGCCCGTAGGCCGAGCAGCCACTCGCAAGCCTTCGCGGCAGGAGAGCCAGCCAAGAGACACTGAAGCTGCAACACCTACTACTTCAAAATCACCTGCGATGACTATTGATGATTATTATTCTACCTTTTCAAGCACCTTCGATCAAGAGAAAGAGAAGAGCCCTTCCAAGATGAGTCAGTTTGAAACACCGTATAAAGATGAGGAACCTGCAGAGGGCTCTGGCGAGGCTAGCTCGACGCAACGCCGTAGCAGGAGAGCCCGCAAACCTATCAGCACTTTGAACGACGAAACTCATAAGAATGTGCGTTCTCTCAAACGGGCCGCATCGGCAAAGACAGCCAAAGAGAAGCCCATTCTCAAGCCTCTTGACGTTGAAATGGTCGATGCATATTCTTACAAAGCCAATTCCTTGACTAATTCCCGAAATCCCTCTGCTCCATCCACGCCGGTCTCTGAAATTGATATCCCGCACGGTATGGCCAGAGATGACGGGTCCTTTGAAGGCTTTGGCACACCTTCACCAGAGAGTTTATCGGCTGCAACACGCACTTCCGGACGGTTACGCAAACCAACTATCAAGGCTATTGAGGCTTTGCAGTCAAAGCCTAGGACTCGCAAGCGGCTGCGAGACTCGGACCATAGTCTTCTGGGCGAGTCCCATACCAACGGAAAATCAACACCAGAACCCGGGAATAATGCAGAGCTATCGGCTGTTTCAATGTCCCGCAGTACCAGCGGTGCTGTCAGTGAGGTTGTTTCAATGATTGTTGAAGATCCCGATATGATAGGTCGACAGCTGTATGAATTGGCAGCAGCAGCATTTGCTGACAACACCACTGCTGACGAAGACCACGCCGAGGTCTTGAAGCTGCGCGATGCCTTCAACCAGAACAAGGCTCAACAGGCGCTGATAACTATTAGCGAAGTCCCTGCTACCCAAGAGGCCGTGTTTGATATCCACAGAATTGACCACCTGGGCGAAATAGACCCTGATGTGCCCCTCGACCACCCCAAGACTCCTCGCCCGTGGGTTGAGAACGACGGTTGGACGCACACTGGGCGTGTGAACGAGTTTGGCGAAGAGTATTGCACCGCGCCAGCGAGCAGATACCAGTGGGTCAAGCACTCATCAAACTATCGTACCCCGGTAGGACCTGTCCCAACGCCACCGCCTTTTATCAAGTCGGTGGAAGAACTTCGTCGGGATAATATCTTTGGATTCCCACCCAGTCCGGGCCAGCGTAACCTCTCGCAGGAACACCCAGGCCAAATATGGCAGCATGAAGATGTAGAGGGCTTTTTGGCAAGCCAGGTGTCCGTTCAAGCTGCCGCCGAGGCGGTAGCCCAGGGCTTGGGACGGTCCATTGTGCCACGCCCGGACGTTGACGACTCGACGAGTAGAAATATTGATGGATCAACACCCATATTCAAAAAACCAATCCGTCTTGTCCTAGTCGACTCATCCAAACTGGGACATGGCCGTTCTCGCATGTCGGCTCTACGGAGACGACGCCAAAGCGCACCTATCTCTACTGAGCAAAAGTCTGCTGCTGCTACACCCACCACCACCCGCCGCCGAAAACGCTCGTTGGGCGATATTTCAATCGACATGAAAGACGCTGTTCTCGATGATGATGATAATGATAATGATGATTATAACGCCGCTGCCGCCACCGAACCGACCCAGCACCGCAAGAAACGGCGCTCTACTGCACTATTAAGCAGTAACAATGCAGAAGAAAATTCGCCTGCGCGGTACACGCCGAAAGCGTTTGGCCGTGGGTCGTTGATGACACCTGGACACAGGGGGAGAGGTACACCAAGGGGTCGTCGTGGTGGAGGAGTCCGCGCAGTTCATTCGGAGAAAGCGGCGTCGAGATCCAATTTCTTTGCATCTGTTAATAATAATAACAACCATTCGCCGACTACCCCTGCTGGACGTGGTGGCCGTCGTCGTACGCTGGGGACTACTCCTAAATAAGGATACCCTGGATTTTGGTTTTTTTTCTACCCTTTCTGTTTCTTTTATTAATTTCATATGCCATTCACTGCATTTGCATGGTCGGGAAATCTTGCCTTGAATTGTGTCGAGCCTATTGCTATATTGCTATTCATTCCGGATTTTGTGATGTTTTGTTGTGTATTGTTTTTTTTTTCTTTTTGAATACCGGCATTTATCACATGTATGCATTTGTATCATAAATATCTTTATTTTAATTTTGAAGTTGATTTAAGAAGCAGGTTTTTGCCATTTTTCTGGTTTGTTTGTTTTTGCTTTATACATGTTCTGGGTGTATTGATTTCTTTCTTGTATTGGTATATGGATTGATCAATTGATAGTTTACGACGAGAATGATGAGTACGAGTTTGTTAGTAATGGTTTCCCTTTTAAAAAACAAATTTTGGAAAAAAAAAATCTAAAAGTGATAGTATGTGTAGTATCAATAATGTTCTTTTGAAATGTACAGTAATAGCGAAAACGTGTCGGTCTCTTAGCCGGGATTTGAACCTCTTTGCTGATAGTGTATTATATTTTCTATATATGCGCCTCTTCTTATATCAAAGTCTCTTTTCTAACCATATCAAAGCTATTTGGATCAAGCTTTGGATACTTCCAAAACGAAAAAAAGAAAAAAGAAAAGAAAAACCTTCGCATTTGCAATATGGTATGGGGAAAACCCTTGGGGGAAACCATATCAAGGCAAAAGCGAAGATGAACAAAAGAAATATAGTCTCCCATACCCACTTGCATGATGATAAGCCCAACTACCCCTTCACACACTCTGTCGGTGACTTCAAAATGTTGTTACAATACGATATAAGTGGATGCAGATCACTAACATCCCCACAAATCCATCTTGATTAATGAGCCCGGAAATGACCGCAATATTAACTGTTCACATCAAGTCTACGAAATAATAATAAAAACAAAAAAGAAGGTGGCAAATCGTATCTACAAAATGCCAATTGAGCCGGCCTAATACCAATCTACTACTAGTACTAGTCGCCCGCGGAGCCGCTTCGGAGAAAGACGCCCGAGGAACGTCAACTTTCAACGTTTCTCAAAAAAACGATCAACGACAATGACCACCAAAAAAAGGCATTAACCACAATTAAAATAACTCCCCCTTTTTTAATATTATTCATAATAATCATCCACAATGCCATCAACAAACAAGCGCGTCCTCAACGACCAAGAAATTCGCCAACTGCGCGACGGCGCTGCCCCGAGAGGAGTGAGACCGGCTTCTGGGCCTGTGCGCCCAAAGGGAAAAATCGATATTAGGCAGACTAAGGAGTATAAAAGCCTTTATAGGAAGTAAGTTTACTTTTTACCCTCCTAAAAAAGGGGGGGATTTGTTTCTAATTTGGTTACAGGTGGGTGTCGACAATCGTCGCGCTTCCAATTTTGATTTTCACTTCTTGGGAGTTGTATCAGCGTGGTACGTTGCCTTTTCTTTTCTTTTCTTTTCTTTTTTTCAAGATGTAATTTCAGATTATCTCAGTCGTGCTGGTGCTGATAACACTCATAGTATACGGCACAAAAGCGCAAAAGCATCTTATCGACAAGACTAAGCGCTCCGAGTGAAAGAGCTGTTGAAGACGGAAAGATGAATTTGTATTAGTTGCAATGTGTATTATAGAATAATAGAACTGGAGTTGTCATTTAGTGTTTGTCCATAATGATATTCTATACTAGACTACCATTGCCGAGTAAAATGAATAATAACAATAGCTAAAAATGCCGACTTTGATCATTACCAACCCAATGCAGTGTCATCAAAAGGAAACTCGTTAAATTTCGCTCAAAAGAAGCTTTCCATTCAACAGCTTCCCCATTTGCCGCCACTTCGAGCAAACTCCAGCCCCCGAATCCAGTCGTCTCTTTTACACCGGCCCAACACGTCGGCATTACATCCTCGCAATGGCACAACGCGGTTGTTTACGAGGATCCTCACAAGTGGTTCGCGGGTCGAGTTGTGGCCGTCACATTGCATCATCTCGATATATGCCCGCGACGCAAAGGGAACTGTCCACGAAGACGAGTACCCATGACTCTTGCCCACGGATTGTACTTGATTAGTCGGAAGGTTGTCAGTGTAATTGTAAAGACCTAAAGCATAATAGATCGATGTGATGGTGTTGTCATGGCTAAAGTCGGCGTATAGAGCTGCGTCGAGAGGGAATGTGGCCGAGTCGGAATCGAGGGTGCTGTTGACGCTGGTATGGTCCTTGACTGGAGACTGAGTCATGCGAGCAATAACTTCGTTCACGAATCCGACTCCCTGGGTCGGCCCCAAGGGATGGCCCTTACCATACCCATAGAATTTGCCAAGAGTGTTGTAGTAATCGTACGACCGCCAGTCGGATCGAGTGAATAGCCGGCACAAGGGAGACAGCTTGCCAGTATTGTTTCGTGCCACGGTTTCAAAGGGGCAGAGATCCATTATCAGAGGGACATGCTTGTTCTTGAGTTTCACTCCTGGTAGACCAGCAGTGATCTTCTTCAATATAGAAGGAGCAAAGACCTTTAGAAACTCTCTCTGTGCAGCGTGTGCTGGACCACTCCCGAAAGACCGACACGCACCGGCATCCAGAGTATTGTTCCACTCACTCCCTTCTGGTATGATGGTGTTGACAATGGGCGATTGTTGAGTCTTGTTCGAGCGCGGATCGCGATCCTTCGCAGCCTGGAATCCCCGGTTGAAGAACTGCCCAGAGGCAACCACCCGATCCGAGCCCGCAGAGCGAACGAATGGCACATGATCGCGTGCAAGATGCATGTACCGGTCGTAAAACTCCATCCCAGAGTCAATCATTTGCTGTTCGCCAAATCCAGTCAAGTCATCTGCTCCCAGCTGGAATTTGTAATCTTTCAAGACGGAATATTTGCCCCTGTATCTTGTCGCTGTCTTGTGGATCTTATCAATGAGCTTTGCATAAGTTTTTTGCTTGTTCGAGGTCGGATATCTCGCTCCATGCCGCGACAGAGCCTGCGCAAATACGACTTGACACTTCGGCGGGACTGCAGGGCTGATTTCAGATTGGTGCTCCAGAGAGAAAAAGGGCGAGTATTGGCCCCAGTAATGAGAGACTTTGGGATGGCACCGATAGCCCTTTTTGCCAGAGCTGCAATCTGACGAGCCGGGAGCAGTGTGCTTAGGTGTGGTGTGTCTGTTAATGTTAGAGGTATTTTGCCACCGAAGAATATCAACTCAAGCGGACTTAACCGTACACGATGAGCAGTCGAGTCAACAAGAGCAATGCCAGTAGCGCTGTGACTAATAATGCTAGTCTTTTTTTGAACGATAACGATGGGCACTTCCAGTGGCGAGATGCTGATGGCTTCTCCGAGGACGAGTGGACCAGGGGCGTGTCCTCTGTGGCGTGGTATTCCTCCTGTCGATGAACTGGCAGTATGGAATCCATAGCTGCCAGATTTTGCGCACGTGGAGAAGAGCCCTGGCAGGGATTCAGTTCCATTGTCAAAAAAACATCAGGCCTCCCATGGAGCCAGGAACTCACCGTAGGAAGGGGGAATGGTGTAACCAACTATCTGCAGCACAGTCTTTACTCCGAAAACACAGAATAGCACACCAGCATTGTCGACACAGACATAGAGATGCTGTAGCAGAAAGACTATTTTCTTCGCCGTGCAGAAGAAGCATCTCAACGTTCAAGCGTGCGCTCAGGCAAGGGCAACCGGCACATGGCCAGATGATTGGCTGGCAGGAGCTTGCCTCCTCCGCACGTGGAGCTTCCCCAGAAACGGCCAATAAACAGTGAAACACTTTTGCATGTCGTCTATGAAAACCAACCAGATTAATCACAATATATGTATTTCTCTCTCTAGCTATCAACAACACAAACACCGCTCGCGCAGGTAGTTGGTATATTCTTCAAATCCAGACAACGCCTTATACTGTACATCGGCGTGTCGGCTCCGACACGCGAAACTCGCTCAGTTTCCAAATTTCCACAAAAATCACCCGCTGTTTTCTTTGCAAACCAGGGGCTCAAGAGGCCTTCGGGGTGTCTCTCAAAGACACTCGGCTCAAGTAAGGTAATGATCGAAAAGGTTTGTACATGGTTCAACCCGAAACGCCTTCAAATGCGTAAAAACAAACGTAGGGTAGACAGAACTTATTAAAAAGAAATTTCAAGAGATCAAACAATAACAATGAAAGAAAAAAAAGTAAAAGGAAAACTTCATTCAAAGTCACGTTCCTAAGGGCGATTCCAGCTGCCAGCATAGCCAGGCTCAGGAGGTCGGTATGGTGGCACACCACCATCGCCACTATTTCTGGCAGTAGGTGGTGGCCATGAACCGGGATAAGAGGGACGGTGGCCGATCGGAGGCGGCGTATAACCAGAAGCCTCGTTACCAGAACGAGGCATTGACCCCGGAAGCGAAGGAGGCCGAGGCTGCAGAGAAACCATCGACGGGCTGGCTCCGGCACTCTTGGACGTACCCTCCACCTTGATGTTGTCGCTGTGTCCTGCACTGGGCCTGTGATGCCTTGGGGATGCTGGTCGAGAAGTCATCTGTCCTGCGCCGACGTGACGACCGAGGCTGTCTCTGAAATAATCTCTTTCGGACCGGTAAAAGTCCCTCTCTTCTGTGACCGACTGCAGTTGCTCCATCAAATGTGCGATTCTCTGTTCAAGCACCGCTTCATTCTTCTTGCGGTTGCGGAATCTTCGGGACGCATCACTGTTGGCCTTACGTTTCTCAGCCTGGCTTCTCGAGCCTGACTTTAGGTCAATCATCAGCGGAATCAAAGGCCCGCTCTGACCAAGCATCTCAGGGGGTCCTGGGAGAGACGCCTGTTCCTCCCCGTACCTCGAGCCGCTCATCCGGCTCGGCGTACGGCTCAAAGGCTCCATACTACTGAATGATGGCTGCTGTGACTCTATCGGTGGTGACTGCCCAGACGGGTGCAGTAGTCCAGCTGCTAATGATGGAGAAGACTGTGCGAATGTGCTGAATGTTGAGTGAGGCGTGCTGGGGCTGGAAGCTTGAGAACTCGGGTTCGTCACCAGTCCTCCACTAGGGTGACGACTATGGTGCAACGCTGGAGTCGAATGCCTGGAAGAATAGACGGGGGCATTCAGGCTAGGAAGAGTCACGTTGGGCGAAACTCTTGCTTCTACCGGTGTTTGGGCAGTTGCCTGGGTGCTGTAGGTTCTCGTAGGCGGTGCCAGCACAAATGGTGATTCGGTAACGCTCACTTTACCTGAAGCGGAGCAGAATTTCCCATTCACAGCGGCGTGGCGTACGGAAGGTGAAACGGGTGTAATGATTCGCCGGGGTTGGCTGTGCGGTGAAACTGATGGCCCGTTGTGCTTGGTGTATTGGGCACTGGTCACTGGGACGGCAGCCAAAGGGGACGATGAAGACCTCTGTTTGGGAGAGGATGGCCGAGACGTGGCTTCCAAGTCACTGCCCTCGGTGGGATTCAAAATAGAGTGGACTCCAATAGAGCGAGCCTGGGGCGGCGCTGTCCTAGGCTCTGATGAGGATGTCTCCAGCCATTCGAAGGACCGCTTAGAGCCTGCTCCTTGTGAGGCAGATCGGCTCAACGATGTAGTGGCTGCTTGTGACTCCGTCTCAAGTTTTCCCAGGTTGTATTTCTCTCTTTCTCTTTCATCCTCTTCGTTCTTGATAGCCGTGCGGAAAGAAGCATTTGGTAATGGTCGGTTTTCAGACATAGGCAGATGTCCGTCGTCTCTGGACCACGACTGTGGTCCAACACATGGCCGATCCTTGCCCCTCTCAAGGTGGCCGTGGCCCTCCAGTCGGCCCTGAGAGGGGAGGGGAGACTGGTTCGCGAAGTAGTCACCGAGATTGCGGTATTGATCAAGACTGTTGAGAGCTTTCGAGTGAGGAATATGGCAAACGCTAATCCCTAGAGCAGCCAGCTTGTCTGATTTCAAAGATAATCAAGTGCCTTGGAAAAAAATCCTGCAGCTGCAGTCCTAAAGATGTCCGGACTCCTGGTGCACACGAGTTGGCCTGGAGATCCGAAAAAAGGCAAGACCGTTGATCACCACGATGGTTTGTCGGTCAGTAACAAGCGGGTGGAAAAGCGAACAGTTTAAGGCACGAAGGAGTTAAAAAAAAGTTAAAGGCTTATTATGTGTCCGTATGTAAGAACCGGGGGGTGCGGGTTTGTGTAGAGAAATAAGCAAGCATATGTATGTATGCAAGTTCTGATCAGGTAGGATGTGATACGTATGGTCTGGTGGGAACGGTGTAGAGTTTTGGAGGTGGGTGGACAGGGATTATAAAAATGGTGGCACGAATGAAACAACAGGGTAAATCTTGTCCCAAGTAGTCACAGGAGAAGGAAGCATGAAAGAAAGAAAAAGGGAAAAGTCCGGTTCGACCAGCAGGGATTTATGATCCCAAGCGGTGAGCATTGGACTTGAGCACATTATGATCGCCTTGACAGCCCGTAGCTCCCACCTGGACCAGGCGCCCACTACGCGCAGTGACCGGCATGGATGGGCAATGGACCCTCCTGGGGGGAACAAATGGGGCCGGGGACTCGGGAAGTGCAGGCTGTCTTTGGGGCTAGGACGAACAGGGAGTAGGCTTGCAAGAGATGCGAGGAAGATGGAGCCCGTCAGCCATTATTCGTAGTGCGTGCCGGGGGTGGAAAGTTAGCGACCAAGTCCCCAACTAACCAGGACCGCCGGGGCCCCTATTGGCGGCGCGGCCACGGCCACGCTTTGGTGGGCGGTTGTTGAAGAAATTTGCGTTTAGCATGTTTCGGCCTTTAGCTGCACCTAGCTTAATTAGAGGAGTCGACTTCGGTAGCATCATGCTAGTGCTGCCGCTTGACGCATGTGCAAGAGCGCCGTCTCCATGGTAAGGGTGTACAGCCGGTGCGGGCCGGCTTGGGCCCAAAGTCCACTTTTGGACCACTAACACAGCCTAACAGTCTGACATGGCTGATTAACTCGCCGGCCATGCATCCGCTTGGCTGAAAAAATAGAATCATCCTATTTACGCTTTGTGACTTGGCCTGCCGCTGCTGTGGCCCAACCGCTAGCTGCAGCGGGTGGATCATCGCTATCCACTTGCTGCTTTTTGACTCTCCAGTTTCCACCCAACCCCCCTTAACTGGGACAGTGGAACTCGCGTCTTGCGTCTGTTTTGAGCTCATACGCCGTACGTATGTCCGTATTCAGTCTAGCCATGTCAAGGATGACCCAAAAAGAGAATCTATGGAGCATGGGTCTCATCTCAGAAAGTCAGTGAGGTTGTCCTACTCAGTAAACCGCTGCGTACCCACCAAGGAATCGCCAAAACTTCAAGCTTGCATGCAACCTGCACATTTCCGGAAAAGCAAACCCCAGCGGGCGTCGTCTGCCGTTCCTGGGTTTTTGGTTTGACACGCAACACATCGTTCGCAAGTCGGTCCGTTCATCAACCTGGATGGAGTTCTCGGCCATTCGCACATGCTGTACCCAATAGAATGTCGGTCGTGGGATAGACACGCCAATAATATTGTCGGGCCCCTTTATCTCCATCCACCCCTCCGATCACTTAGGTAGGCCATTATGCCGTTGCTGCGGAACGGGCCTTGAAAGTTTCACTTCAGAAATACCGAAGACGAGTGCGACGGTAATCCACTAATGACATTAAACGGATCGACCACAGTGCCGCCATTCTTGAACTAGCTGTAGTAGCTGTTGTTGGTGGCAAACCAGTTGTCGAACCAATTCAGCGGGTGGAAAGTGGAAACAGCCGGGGACTGAAGAAATCTCCTGTTAGAGGTCCAGAAAGCTTGCCAGCTTTGGTTGCATATACCAATGGATGCTGTCATCGGGGACTGACTCAAGAGTCAGTTGGCCCTATGACGGCGACGAAAGAATGACCAAAGAATGGGGTTTAGCTGTGATTGGCTGGACTGATTTGAAATTACTGATGAGGTATCTCCAGATAATCAATTCATGCGATGCATGCGAGAGCTGCATGTTACTATTGCCCCCGGGCTGCATGTCTCCACGGTATCCGTTCCCCGGGGATTTTGCTATCCCTAATGGGGGCATAAGAAGCAGAAGCACTGCTCACTCGTTAATTTGATGTGAGAAATCACTTGATCTGGTGCACTGCAGCAGTTGGGCATCAACACCTGATGGTAAGAAAATGTGACGTTGAGCCATACAACAAAAAGACCCTATATCAAAGTTATTCACTCCATCGCTGTGGTAGAGACACATGTCAAGTCGTGTTCCTTGGTGGTGCCAGCGTTCCAATAAGCACGTTGTCAGGGGCCTACAACAACAACATAATAGTCCAAAATATGCGTTTCGCCTACTCCGTACAGGTGCATTAGTAGCAGAGTTCCTGTAGCTATACCTAATCTTGTCCCCAAATCGCTGAATATGGCTTAGTTGTTTGCGACAATAATAGCCCGCTCTTTGCTGACCCATCCTGAGAAAATACGGTAACTTTGACGTCTTGGAAATTGGAATTCCACAGCCTCACTACTTGCTTCCAACAAGTCATGCACTGGCGATAACGATAGGCAACAATTTCCAAGAATAGTAATGAACGCTCCGTGCCCCTGAACTCGACTGGCATGTGATCGAGCTATACCGTATACGTGCTGTGCTACATGGATCGCAATTGGCCGTACGGAGTAGACCTGGCGTAATGCAGTCAATCATTTGAAGAAGGTCCTCGAGACTTTCTCAATTATGGCTGGCGGTAAGCAGGAAATTCTCGACAGAGTCGACACCCCAGGTGTCCATAGCCGTACGGAGAGCCCTGTGTCGAGAAAAGATGTACCGCCGATCGTATAGGACTAACACTGATCGTTCTTCCAGATCGCTGGATTAATCTCCGTAGCAGCTGAAAGTTCGACAGCGAGACGGCTATCATGACGGGATGTGGGCCCTTGGGCGGTCACTAAAAGACGGCCGTAACTTCGAGCTTGTAAGCAACCGGAACTTATCCAGTCGGGGAACCGGATAGTTGATCCTAGGGAGATCCAAAGAATACGATACTCCTGGCGGCTTAGCAGTACGTAGTAGTCTCTCTTCTAAGCCACACCCCATGACTCTGTGAGCCGCTGCTTAGCCTAGGCCCTAGGGCCCCTGCTCCTTTGTGCATTTGTCAGGAAGGTTCGTCTAATCTCAGGACGGCAAAGGGGAGGGAACGTGGAGCCCTGGCGTATTGCACGCGCCGTCGTCGCGGGAACTCTTCCGGACCCAAACTCACCTGAGTCAAAGCCCAGATATTGGTGATCGGCGAGTCATGCTCAGTCAAACGGCGGCGAGGAAGACCGGACAGGTATTACCATATTTACCATGAAACAGATGCCATAGAACATGAAGAAGGGACCAGAAGAAGAGAAGAGAGAACGGACGAGATCAAACCTGCAGTCTCAGGTGTGAACTGCAGGCGGCAGGAGCCAGAGGCTGGACTCGCTGCGGGCTGCAAACTATGCAAAACATGCTTTGGCCCGAGGCAGGAACCGCTGCGGGTGGCTCCTTCCCAGCGTGCCGGGCCCATCGTCGCTGAATCGTGATCGCATCTTCTTGACAAACACCGTTAAACCTCTCGAAACTTGAAAGTGTAATCGATCTACTTCCGCCCTCTATTGCTCACTATTAATTAGGCTACCTGCTTTCGGGTCTCGCACTGACTTGTCCCCATACTACTTCGTCGCCTGCCATCTCGAGCGAGTCACGCATATGTTCCAGCCTCCAGGTCTGTTGGTTCTTTTGACTCGTTCCGTCCCAGGAGTCAGGGTCCCATTCATGTCAATCGAGAAGCCAACGCCCGGTCCATGTCCAATCACTGACACTTCTCCGTGTAGATACTTCTGAGTTGTTGGTACCCCCTCTCCAAGACCGTAATCGATGATCAATTCAATCACAATGCCAGCAGCCTCGAGGCTCTAGGGTCTGCCCCGACTATCAGCATGACTTAGCCATCGTCCTCTACCCGTACTCCGTATCCGTATAGAGTACGGAGTATGGGGTACTCTGAAAGTATAAGGGTCGCCAAGCTCGTTCCGGCTAGTGTTTGCTGCCAGTGCTGCTGCACCCTGCACGACAGCTGCACGTCGACGATCTTGAGTCAGTCTGTGCGAGTCTCGAGACAGGGGGCAGCTGTCAATTACAGTTTTCGGAACACTCCTGGTAAGCCCCGGCTGTGCATTATATGGAGTAAATACTACTCTGTACGTACTCCGTACTATGTAGGGCGCCTAAATGAATGTTAACTGATTACTCAACAAATAAATAGTAAACAAACAACGTTTCCGGAGCGGTTCCGGTTCGTCACCGTCGCGACTATGTCTTGGTTTGAGAAGGGCCTTGCTATTCGCTAGGTTTCTTTCTCAGACTGCTATCCATTTATCCAATATGAAGCCTGATTGATCGAATTCTCCATAATACCATGTCTACAATCATCCTTGCAGTATTTGTCACCGCCAAAAACAATGCTCTCACACGGACCTGTCGGCGCTGATTTGGGGCACAGTGGCGACAATAAAACCGAGTTCAACCTCGATGGTTATAGCCAAAATTCCCAGTGACTCGCGAGTTACAAATACTTTGTGTCGACTATTGAAGCCAACAGTGAACACAGACACCAGGCGCTAACTTAGTTGAGCTTAGGCTTTAGACGGAAAATTCAAACTAGCGAATCGTTACTCTGCACCACACTGCCACACAGTCAATTGGAGCACTCGAAAACCAGATGATAGCCAACTGCCCCACTCAGTGCAAGATAGCCTTTCGACTAGTGACAAGCTACTCATTTCAAACTGACAAATTCATGAATCACCGCCAAGCATTATTGCAGTGATCGTAAAAACTAAAGCATGATTCACTGAGCAGAGCCAATCCGGAGCTCAGTGCTAGCAGACCGCGTAAATGGTCCCAGATCCTCCATCGGCCATTCACATCAAAGATAGCTTCTTACAATTGCGGGCGGAATGGAGTTCTAGGTTTGCCTTGCACACCGACATCCACCTTATACACTTTACCGCTCCATCTTACCGATTCCGGGTACGACAATGGGTCTTTCTCCAGGGCAGTAGTGACGACCAGCTGGGTGCCCACGAACTCAGGACACGTTACAAATCTGGTAGGGAAAGAGATCTCCCCAGTGATGTCACCGCTAGGGTTGACACGAAGGATACGACTGCCCCTCCAGATGGCGACCCAAAGACATCCTTCCACGTCCATGGCAAAGCCATCGGGTTCGCCAATACTGGGGTCAATTGTGACGAAATCCCGGCGATTGGAGATGTTGCCGGTGGGGGCATCGTAATCATAGGCATAGATTTTGCCTCTGGGAGAGTCGGTCAGATACATGATGAGGTCAGCAGCATTCCACCCGATGCCGTTTGGGCAAATCATCTGCTTGACCATGGCATGCACGCTGAAATCTGCATCTAGTCGATATAGAGTTCCTTGGTCTTCGACTTTGACGACTCGGTGATCATTGCATGAGCCAGCCCAGAAACGGCCGTGACTATCGACAGCACCGTCGTTGAATCGCATTCTACCTCATGAATTAATCATGTATCACATTGAAGCAAGGGGTTTCCTTCGGGGCAGGTCTTTTTTATTTGCCTGTCTCTTCTGATCTAGTTACCTGTACGATTCTTCCGAGCCATTATAGATTCGGTTCACATAAGTCAACGCGCCGGATTGGCGGTCAAGGGTTGCAAAGCCATGCTTAGCAGCCACAATAATATTATTGGCGTGGTCCGCAGAGGCGTCGGCAACATCGGCAGTTACTCTGACAGGGATCTCGTGAGCGAACTGAACTAATCTTGCTCAATTCTTGGCATGCAGCATTTTCAAGTTTTCAACTAAGCCTCCTTGGGCGAAGAAAAGAATATACGTACCCAATGGGTGATTCGACTGAGATGGCCGTCAGGGAGTCGGGTCCTTTGGTCACGTCGAGAAAGTAGACTTTGCCATGGTCGAGATCGACGAAACGAAGCTCGTTGCTCGCGGGGGTATAGTAAGGGCCTTCAAGCAAACCGCCACGAATGTCGAGATACGGCTGTCATTCCGTGCCGGTGACCACTGGTCAGCTATGTCATCAGCAAACGACAGGGGGGGATGCTTACTTACCTCGGTGACAGTCCATCTCTGGATATTATTATCCTTGGAAGCTGGCGCAGTCATGATTAAGGATCTAAATTATTATTTCCGGTCTGCTTCCTTTGTTGGGCTTCGCGATGCCGCCAATTCTCAGTAGCTTGAATCGGATTTTTACACAGACGACCCGGCTGTCTTCTAAAAGCGACTGCACGCTATTCTTCGATAGATATTTACACAGCTCAATTGCGCGCACAAGTTGAAAGGAAGAAAAAAACAGGTAGACGCGGGATGCAAAACAGCGTCGGAGGACTCCCCGCGTGGGGGTCACCGCTGTGTGCTCCGTCTGGCGCTCGCGTTACTCAATACGTGCAATGCGAAGCTATATATGACCATCACGGACAGCATATTTTGGTTGCGTCTGGTGGTCTGTCCAGTATTGAGGGTACCGAGGGCTGCAGACTGCAGCAACCTGCAGCTTGGTCGTGGAAAATTCAACCGTCTTTCCGAACGAACACCAGGCGCTGGCTAGTACAGTAACTACTAACTCCGTACCGAGTCTCATCCCCTTTACATCAACCCTAACTGAATACGTGCAAGATTGACAACCCAGGTCCCCGTGAGTTATTATTACAGACAGACGGGAGGAGCAACGTGCCGTTCCGCACCCATCAACGGTCAATAGTCCCGAGTACGTGATTATTCGGCCGGACAAAATATCCACTACTACTGAATCCTGATCCAGCACGCCGTTTCTCACCGATCACTTAGCCCTGGAGACCATTGGCACCGGGCACGAACCCGGGGCACAGCAGGTCCCAAAAAACGGTCATACGGAAAAAGCAAAGAGAGCCTTGAGATAAAAACGGAAAACACGCAAACACCAAAACCAAAAAAAAAGCAAGCTAGAAAAGAAAGGGGGTGGAGAATCTCCCGTAATAACTTTGTTCTTTCGGGGTTGGGAGTCCTTGGAAAACGGATCCGTTTTGGGGAGAAAGCAAAAAGGAAGCCATTCCGTCCGCTAGTCGGTTCCGCCGCGGCGGGAATGATGGCGTTTGCCCGATGCAGAAAAAATAATGCAAATGCAGATGCAACTGTTCTTGGACCAGGCGCCTCTTGAGTGGAGGGGAAAGAGGGCCCGCGGGGAGATCGGTCCGGTCCTAAGGATCGTTGATGCTACTGAGTACACTACGTGTGGTTATGGCAATAGTTGTGCTACTATTTCGAATACGTTGAGATGTCGCGAAACCCGTCTGGCCTCTGGCCAAATGGGGACATCCACGGGATTCATGGGACACCGAGTCACCGACTCAAATTGATATTTCCATTGTTGGGGCTTGCTGCCGGCACTCTTCGTTTTCTCCACCAGATAACGTGCCATTCGACTAGTGAGCGTTGTCATGACTTATCCATAACGGGAGAACAGTCGGTATGAAAGGGGAGAATGATCACTTCTCTGTACAATCTCAAAGTACGTACGGAGTATGATGTGTGCAATGCAGAAATCGGATAACTACAGGCAGGCATTATTATTGGTTCCTCTTGTCCGGCCACTCGTGTCGGGCAGCAACCAAGGTCCTCAGTACTTTGCGCAACGATAACGCTATTCTCGTATATCAATCTTCCAATCAACAAAGCGCAAGTTCTTGAAACGCCGCCAACAGGAATCCAGGAAAAGGTAAGGCGCGCCGCCGTGATTGATTATTGATTGGATCTTGGAGTAGGTAGGCAGGGGTCGTCATCTCCGTGTGATGTATACTTTTAGTGCCTTGGATCGATGAATTGTTGGATGCATCACCCGCCCGACCTCGGCGCGTAAATCGGAAGATTCCATTTCAATCGCACGTCTAATTATTCTGGTCACATCCGAAACGCGCGATTGTAAATAACGCCAGATTGATTTCATGCACCTCTCTCGATCGCCTCCCTACATCATTATTGCGGTTAATGGGAGCAATGAATGCGACTCAATTTGTGATCTGTATGTCCGAGTACAATCAAACGAACGCAACGGTAACACAGCATATCAGCCCGGGCACCGGAATGACGGATTTGTCTATCCGGACTGATATTTGGACTGGCGACGGTAGCCCTGGTTATTATTACAATGTCGGCAATCCATGCTCTCTCGGCAATCTCGGTTCTCGCGGTACGAGTGGGTGAATTTTATCCGATATGATGTATCTGGAAATCTAGGTTTTAGATGCGATGCGGGGGTGAGTGGGATCCCCTGTGATAGGTACGTCCAAGAGTTCTTTTTTTTTTTTTGGCATCTATGAAATTTCACCAAGGGCCGATTAATTTAATATCACGCCCGTCTGGTTGGTTTTGGGGGGAAACCGTGCATAGCCAAAGGTCAAAGCGATGGATAGGGATCCCCGAGATTGGAATACTAAATCGGGTAGGTTGGAAGTTTTGAATCGAGCATGCAGATAGACAGAAAGAGTCAGAGAGCTGTGTGTCATTCCCAATCCGAATCTATGTACTTTGCACGTTCGCGGGCGCGGAAACAAATTCCAGTCAGCCACATGCATCATGGCCGGTGATGATCACAAAACGCAGTTCCACAATCAGGAAATAACACTTGCAGTGTATGGACTGGACCTCTGGAAGTAGACACCCCACGCCGAGCACGACGACAGCCGGGCAGCACACAGAGGGGCGAAAAACAAAAACAAACAACAGGCGAAGAAGATGAGAAGAAGCCCGATCACACGCTAATGCTGCTAAGTACTACCAAGTGATGCGTCATGCAGGCTGCATCTCATTTTCCAAACACCAGAAATGCTGGGTCCAATCAGCATAGCGCGGCAAAATTTGTATTTGTTATTATCGCCGTTGTCGATTCCAGTGCCCAGACTGGATAGTTTCTTTGTTTCCTCGAGTTGGATGACCGGGGCTATCGAGCTGGTTAGCAAGTATGGTCGAAACTAGTAATATTTATTTTTGAAACAAAGCCAAACAACAAAAATGCGAGGCAGCCAATCATAGACCACGTTACCACCCTTCCTATTAGGGCAAAAAAGAACACAAAGGCGTTAAAAAGGTGGGTAAAGTGAATGTGATGTATGCTCCGAAAAGCATGTCGATACGTAATGCGCAGAACGTGCGCATACTATATCTAGACCTGCAGGCGAGGGAGGAAAGCGTGTAACATGCATGATGCATGCAAGCGTGCCTTGCGTTGCTGCAAACTCGGGTGTGTTGTATTCTGTTAGGTTTTTTGGGGTTAGATGCAGCGTGATGCAAAACTCAAAAAAAAAATACTAATAATGAAATGAAATGCATACCGGAACGAGTATAGATTGTCACCTCGCTTGTTGCTTGAATAATCCATGTCAGTTTGCAAATTTAAATTAATTATTACGAGTAAGACTAGAGTGGCCAGTGGTTCGAGACAGGTGTCATACGATCTGCCAGATCTGGGCACGCAACTGCATCCGAAATGTGACAGCGAAAAGATATACGTACGTAGCTAGTTATAACTACTTTAGTTTCTGCTCGACTTGCACCCTCCTCGCAGGCATGGATGATCATGTGATCTACAGGGGGGTTGGGATAAAGTGTACGAGTCGTCCAGGCGTTTTCTTAATTTGGTCTCAATAATGCAGGGATTAATATTTGTCTCCTTGGAGGGGCGCCTTATCAATGGTTCATGTTCTATGGAGTAATAGTCCGTACCATAACCGGTAATTGTCAGCGAGGTTCGTGGGCGGAGCACCCCCAACACCTACAGCGATCCGAAAATTTACAGGCTGTTATGTCGAAGGGGATTTGTTAGTGATTGACTATGTTTTTTATTTATTTTACTTTTTTTTTTTTTGCCCAGAATCTCTCCAGTCACTAGCAGTGCTTTGTCTGACTGTGCTGGATTGCCGCATATTGATGACTGCATAGGCCTGCTTGGAGGAATGTGGCTTGTCTGTAATTGATTACGGAATTACTTAGTTGTGGTACAGGCGACTGGTTTCACCTGAGCTCGTTCCTGGGTATGTAGTTTGAATGGTTTTCATACGGGATGCTTTGGCAATCAATAGAAGACAAAGCATACCCAAGCAGTTCACCCTGATGTTGTAAGTACAGCATTTGAATGAAGTTACATATGTAGTTCTTACTTAGTTAGGTTAATTTATCAATTGATATCAAATCATTTCATCCAACGGTAAAATTTGAATATTGATAACCCTTTGTTCTCACTTATATATTTTCCATTAGTTGACGAGTGTTGCTCTCCAGCACGCAAACTGCCAGTCACATACTGAATATCAATGACTGAATCTATTCAACACTTCCAAAATTCAACTGCTTATATTCAGTAGCCAATTCGTTTCGCCAGTTGACCTTGATTGAGGAACTGAAAATTTCCGGATTGGGAAGGAGTAGGGTATAAACCCGACCCGGATCTCAGCACTTTGACAAACTGCTGGCACGTAGTTTCAATTTTCTGATATAAACGGATATATTTCAAGGAACGAAGTGTAGTTCAATTGCAACTTGGGATTTAAAAGTGTATGTACAATCTTTGCATCCTGCAATCGAATGTTTTCAGTACAGCTGACGCCCCAGAAGCCGCCCTTTCTCTCAACATTGAAAACATCAACACAATCGCTTCAATCAACCAAAAGTCCGGTTCACATCGTCGCTGTCTTGAATATATAGGTTGATGTTTTTCTAAAAGGACAGTTTTGCATCTCCATGTCTCCATCCGCGGGCCCAGTCACGCGGGGCGCTCGCTTTGAATTTCGCTTGAACTTCGGGTATTTCGGTGTGCCTCTCAAAACTCGCTTATACCTGATCAAGTCGTGCCATATCATCACAAAGTCGTTGAATCTATCGCTCCGAAGACTTGAGAACTTTAGAGCAGATTCCATCAAGCATGTCCAATACAAAACCTGGCGCAACCGGCGCAGCGGAGCACAAGGACGAGGAGCAACTTGCGCTGGCCAGACAACTGAACCAGGTGCCATGGTGCGAGCAGTACGAGCGCATGATCTCGGGCATGCTGTAAACTTCCCCCTTCCAAAAATAAAAAGTCCTACGACTGAAAAAACTGGTATAGATACGACGCATTCGTCCCTGAACTGGCCAAATCCCGGTTCCGAGCGCGGGCATGGTGCCACCGCTACAACAGCTATTTCCCACCGCCAGACTCCACAGAAGTAAACGACTTTGACAGCCTAGCCAAACTACGCATGACCTGGCTGCGCGAGATCCTGGGCGGTGCGAAGGGCGACGAGATCTTCATCGAGCCGCCCTTTTACTTTGACTACGGCTGCAACATCAGCCTTGGCGAGCGCGTCTACGCCAACTTCAACCTGTGCATTTTGGACTGCGGTTTGGTTACCATTGGTGACCGCGTCATGTTTGGTCCTAATGTGTCCATCTATGCGGCTACGCATGAGACTGATGTTCAGAGCCGGAGGGATAATGTCGAGTATGCGAAGCCCGTGGCGATTGGCGATGACTGCTGGATAGGCGGCCACGTTGTGATTCTGCCGGGTGTTACGATTGGAAAGGGCTGTACGATTGCTGCTGGCGCGGTCGTGAGTAGAGATATTCCGGACTGGAGCGTGGCTATGGGGCAGCCTGCAAAGGTGGTCAAGACGGTGAAGCCGTTGGAATAGAAGATAGATTATCTGGATATACTGATTGCCAATAGAACAACATAGCCTTTTGTGTGGAGTTTTCTTTTCCATGGCTTGAAATTTACGTCCATCTATCTATTCATTTCATAATGTAATAAACACATGCATTGGAAAATCGAACTGATCGGAAAACTCCACACCGCAGAGATATCCTATTTGCGCTCCAGCATGCCGAGGAAGACGATCCCTCCTTGCATGATTCTTCACGTCACCTCTACACCTACTCAACTACGTACTCATCTACATACCCTACCCATTCCTGTTTCCAGACCATCAATCCCATTCGCAACAACTCTACCACCCGAAAAGCCAAGATGGCCACCACCCCGCACTTCCCCGCAGCAATTGAAGCTTCTCTCCGACAACACCTCGACAAACCCACCACCGGCCCAACGTCCGCAGTCGCTGGCCTGGTATACAGTGCCATCAATCGCCATGGCAATATCATATTCAATCATGCCTCTGGCACTAAAGGGTTGGGAATTACCGATCCCATGACAACCGACACCGTGTTCTGGATGGCCTCGTGCACCAAGATGATCACGGGCATTGCGTGCATGCAGCTTGTCGAACAGGGGAAACTGGCACTGGATGATGTTCAGCAGATCGAGACGATTGCGCCAGAGTTGAAAGAGGTCAAGGTTCTTGCTGGTGATTTGAAAAGTGGTTTTAGACTGGTTGACAAGGAGCGGGGGATTACGTTGCGCATGTTGCTGAATCATACCGGTTACTATTTACTTGTCCTTCCTCTTCTTACAATCGAACTAATATCTGTATATATATATAGCCGGCTTTGGATACCCCTTCGACGACCCTCGCCTGCGCGATTACTCGCTTCCTATCGGCTTCGACGAATTCGCCGGCAACCCGGTCGATGTGCTGGGTCTACCACTGGTAAACCAGCCCGGCACCGCATTCCAATACGGCGTCAACATTGACTGGGTCGGCGCCATTGTCGAGCGCGTCTCGGGCCTGTCACTAGACCAGTACTTCCAAAAACACATCTTTTCGCCGCTCGCCATCAAGGATGTGGGTTTCTTCCCGACGTCCGAGATGAAGAAACGTCTGGCGTATATGCACAAGCGAGAAAGCGATGGCTCGTTGCATGTCGCGGATCATTTGTATCGGTTTGCGCTGGTTGAGAGGGAGGGTCCAGAGGAGAATAGGTTTTGTTCTGGCGGTGCTGGGTGTTTTGGGTCGCCGAGCGAGTACTGCAGTATGTTTCTTCTTTTTAGGACCAGGAAGAACAAAAAAAATACTGACAGAAGGGCAGAAATCATAGCAGTGCTTTTGAACAACGGCACCTGTCCCAAAACCAACACTCGTCTGCTAAACCCCGAGACCGTCGATGGTACCCCCTTCCCCTTCCCCTTCCCTCTCTCTGGCTGTCTCTTAAAACCAACAATCTTCCAGAAATGTACAAAGACCAAATCCCCACCCTCCCCCGCTACATCAACACCCTCGCCCCCTCTGCAAAACCGCATCTCAAACGCGACGGTCCCGTCCGCCTCGCCGCCGACGACAGCGAGACCGAAGGCTGGGGCCTCACATTCTCACTCAACCACCGCGACAAGCCGACAGGAAGACCCGCGGGAACCGTGAATTGGGAGGGGATTGCGAATTTGTATTGGTTTGCGGATCGATCAAATGGGATTGGGGGCATGATTGCGAGTCAGATCTTGCCGTATGGTGGTGAGTTTTTTTTTTTTTTTTTTTTTCCTCCCTCGCGTCTTGGAAGTAAGGCTGACGAGAAAGATACGGCGGTGATTGAGACGAATGAGGCGGTTGAGACGGAGTTGTATCGGGGGTTGAAGAGTTTGGTGTAGTGGAAATACTAGACTTTGTGATAGATGCATGATACATATACAACTCTACGTTATATGTAAACCGAAAAAAAATAATGCTGCTACATATGCAATGTCAATATCAGCGTTATATATTATAATTCATTCGTCACAATGCACGCATCGTGGTCCCATCATATCAATTGATACGCCAGTCTATGGTCTGTGGCTAGATCAACATCACAAAAGCTATGTATAAGAAGAGGGGGAAAAAAAAAACGCCAGACTAATCAACAGTCACATGCCAGAAAATAATAAAATAAAAAAAATTATTGTGCTTCAGCAGATACAGCACTGGCTGGCGCTGCCGGAACCCCGGATTTCCCTCCACTTCGCTCTCGCATCCTGCGCCCTTCCATCAAGCCACGAAGACCTCGCTTCTGCAAGCCAATCACACTGCTGACATCGCCAGTCCAGATCTGGTGCTCGCTGCCGTCGGCCGCAGCATCAGTGCCACGACGCCGTCGCGATCGCGGTCGTCCGTCTTCCGAGTCTGTCTGGCTGAAACTCGTGTTGGTTGATGCGCTGGTGCCGGCTTCGCTGAACGAGTCGTCATAGTCGCCGTTGCGCGAGCGTGACATGCTCGTGTTGATGCGTAGAGGGGGGTGTTTCGAGGTGGATCCGACTCGAGAGTGTCGCCCCAGTTCCGTGTCGGAAGAGTCAGAGGCGAGGGTGCTCTGGAGGCCGCCCGAGGCGCTGTGTTGTCCGCTCGCTACGGATTCGCTGGAGTCCTGGGCTCCGTTCAGCATCTCCAGAGTGCCGCCGATACCACTGGCGAATCCGGTGCCTCGGCCGCCGCCGGCAGCCATGGCTGCTGCGTTGAACACGGCGGCAGCATTGCTTCTGTCCAAAACTTCATGTAGACGTTCAATGCTTGCTTCTAAAAGGCCGTCGACTTGGTACGGCCGGGCCAGCTGCAAAATAGAGCAAAGAATATGCGGCGTGCATAGCGGAGAGTTTGCCGGAGGTAACGAAGAAGTGTAGAGATAGTAGACCAAAAGTCGCACTGTCGGGAGCGTATGTGGTAGGTAGAGTACGCGAGGCCGCGTCGTTGGTGCAATAGAATGAGCCGATGGAACATCTAGATTGGATAACAGGCGTGAATTCGCAGACGGTAAGCTGCTCCCACTGACCAGCGTGCTGGCATTCGAGTAACTGCCGTTGGAGGAGTCGAGAGACGGCGTGATGGTAATGCTGGAGTTGCGACTTGGGCCCGTTCCACCACCAGCACCGCGCAGAGTGGCCGAATCAGAGATACCAAGGTCTGAAGATTCGCGCAACAGTTGGATGAAAAAAGGTCCCCATCGGCGAGCCAAAATGCGAGAATTCACCGGAATGCGTTCTCCTCCCAATGCCTGCAGATCCATATCCGCCATCTCGCGCATGGAAGAGGCAACTTTGCCCAATTGATCTGACGCTGCAGAGTACGGACGACCCCCAGATGTGAGCCGAGCGAGTTTCGGCTGCAACGATGCCGGCACTGACGGCGCGCTGACCGAGACGTATCCAGAGGTGGGCGCTGTGCGACAGGTATTGTTGTACAGCCCAAAAGCCTCCAGCTCGACCATACACAAATGGGAGAAGTTGATTCGGCGATGGTTGTAGTCGTCCACCAGACTTCGCTTGCGGTTACCCAGAATAACAAAAGTGTTTCGGCGTTCCCAAAGAATGCCTCTGTTCCAACTGCCGCTGCTAAACACGGTTCCGCCGGCGTCGATTCGGCTCCAGGTGAGCGTCTTGAGGTCAAGCGCCCATAGAGAATATTCCTGCTTTGAAGAGGTGAGATAAGTGCCGCTGACCACGAAATGGTTGTTGATGATGCCGCCGTTGGGGAACCGCAAGCCCGGAGGAGAAGCGTCGCCTAGCATGGGCTTTTCCACTAAGTGTCCGTCTGGCAGTCGTACTTGAAGCTCCAGCTTGACGTCTAGAAAGTTGTAGTTGGAATAAATCAGCATCGGACAACCTGTCTCGGGATCTTCGATCGGCTGGCCTGCTTCTTCTGCATTCTCGGCCGCAATTCCGAGGTCAGACGCATTCATATTTGCCAATGGGGCGACAACACTGCGGTAGGCACCGCAACTTCGGTCCAAGGGACTGGTCGAAGTCCATTTGAGACTGCGGAGGTTGAACACACTGATCTGCTCGATGTAGTGGTTCGAGCTATCCTGACCACCAACAATGACCATTTCGGCGCCGCCAAAGCCATCGATCTCGGGCCCCAGCGTGCCCTGGTGCGGGTTTGCTGACGACGGGTTCCTGTGGATGGCGGACAATGGGGCGTTGGCCGAGGTGAAACAAGTGCTGGATGGCAGGATTGTGGCACAGTGAGCGTAACGGCCCTGCGGCGAGTCCTTGGGAGTGACGCGGGTCCACGCTCTCGACGGGACATCGTAGACGTGGATGTCCGACATGACCTTGACCTCAGCCTGGGCGTCCTGTTGGCCGTTCTGGCTGTTGTTCCCCTGCACCGTCTCGCTGCCGGTTGCCGGCGACATACCGCCGAAACATACTAGCTTTGTGTCACCGGCGGCGCACATGCTGTGAAAGTAACGCGGTGGCGGAATATCGCCTGCTGCCTCCACCTTTGTCCAATGCCTTCGGATGAGATCCAGCTCGTACAAATCCGAAGTGAGCTGCGGGTTGGACCGCGACAGCACACGGCCTCCGAACACGTACAGCTTGTCGCCCAGGATTGTGGTTGTGGCGCCCACGAGCGCGCGCGGTTCTCGCCCGGTCGTCCTACGCACGTTGAACACCAGGCCGGACAGGTTGATCGGCCCGGATATCGAATTGGCGGCTTGGGGCGCGGGGGAAGCCGACGACGTCGAGGCCATGTCTTCGCGGACCGTGTCGAACTGACTCAAGCTGAGACTCGACTGACTTCGCGACATTGTGGCGACCAGATTAGATGTGTTGAAATAATACCCGACGTTGCGTGAACGCGTAATTTTATTATGTCGCCCTTTGTTGCGAATTTCCTCCTCCGACGACGCCCAGAAAAGAAGAATATCACACTTTCGGCGGCGGTATGCGACGAAAAACCGGACGTATGGAACAGATTGCTGCTTATTTTAACCAAGCTCAGAGGATCCAGAGCATTTCCGACGAAAGCTGCACAGGACGAACGAAATTTAAGATATAAGATGTATATATATCACGAAACGAAATCAAATCGAATAATCCGAAAAAGCTGCCGATCACACCAGCTAGACCGTTACGCCGAGTAGTTCGTGGAGTCCTCTTGGCCGTCTTTCAACGTGTCAGAAACATGGCGAGCCTTAGTCCATGCCAGCGAAGCGGAAGCGGAAGCGGTACCTGGTAAACGCGCGAGAGCACACCCCGCACCGGACAACCAGGGGCGCATATATATGTGTACGAGGTACGTAGTCGTATATATATGTGCTATTAAATATTATGTCGGTGGATGTATAATATAATATAGAGACAACAAGTCCAGAGGGACTGACCAAGGAGACGCTCTGGTTGCAGTAGAAGGGAAAAGAAGAGGACAGCGAGAGGAAAAAAAGGGCAACGCAAGGGTAAAAAGGAAAGAGAGGTTTTTGGTCCATGTTAGTAACGCTGGTTTCCGTGGTTCAGCGACCCAATCGTGTGGGCTTTGCGCTGTAATCTTACGGTAACGGCTTGTATTGAGCCCGAGCCAGGGGCGGAGAAACACATACCTTGACTGAATAGCTGCATAGTACGGGGTATTATTAACCATCAAATATTAATATTAAATAGCTGACGACATATAGATCGCTACCAGCCGAGGCGACTGGAGCTGGTCGACCCCCAGGCCGAGGTGGACATGTATGCAAGGGGTCGCAGATGTGATGTGTGCGGCCGTCATTATTACAGGGTACGGCATATAACAACAATACGGACCGGCGTTTCTCCCACATGGACCTGTTCCATAATCCCATTGTCCTTGGAACCCCGAGCATGCATGTATCAATTGATATTAGATTAGCGTGAAAACAACACAAATTCAAGTTCGCAGAAACCGTTGAACAATTAGTAAGTAATTAATAATTAATATCTCGGACCACTCACAGTGCTTTTCCAGGCAGCCAAGCGCCAGCATTTCCAGCCCCATTATTTACAGGCCCCCGTGCAGGTTGCCTAATCGGGCATTTTCTCAACGGGGAATTGAACGCCAAGGCCTGTCCACGTTTTCCACCCCTGCTGTTTCGAGTGTGAATACCCGCCGATTACGGACGTACGCGCCAGCCAACAACTTAATTACTGGGTTTATTTAAGTGACGTATTATCAATCAGTCTCATTGAGGCTTCTAGCAGTAACTAGCTAACTTAATTATCGGTATCGTCATCAAGGGGGCATCACAAAAGAAATCGGGGCCATAACAGCTGGGTTTTTTTTTTCCGTAAAAGATTAGTCCCGCATCTATTTGCCGACGTTGGTGAAGCGGAGGTAACTGTAACCCAGCGTTAGCCAATTCTCAGTTCCGAAAATAAATGATAACGAAAAGGGATAAAAAAGACTTACGGCTTGACGGTCCGGATGTTCTCGGCTCCAAACTTGGCGTTGGCATCCTCGGTAGAGACGACAGGCGGAATGACAACGTCATCGCCAGGCAGCCAGTTGATAGGGGTGGTGACACCCTTCTTGTCGGTGGTTTGCAGGGCCTGCACGACACGTAGCACTTCGGCGGTGTTGCGGCCGGTCGAGGCAGGGTAGGCCAGGGTCAGACGGATCTTCTTGCTGGGGTCGATGACGAAAACGGTACGGATGGTGAAGGGGAGGCCTAATCGACGTCAGTCAATGTTACAACAATTGATTGTGAAGTGTCAAAAGTGAGGCTGGGGGCATACCCTTCTGGTCGACGTTGGTGGTGTCTTGGTAGTCAATCATGTCGTACAGGTAGGAAATCTTGCGGTCACGGTCCGCGATGATGGGGAACTTGAGGCTGGAGCCGCTGATCTCGTCAATGTCCTTGATCCACTTGTGGTGGGAGCCGACGTCGTTGGCGCTCTGGAGGTTTGCAGGTTAGCGGTAATGTCATAGTGCTTGTAAGAGACTGCTACTAACCAGGCCGATGAGCTTGACGCCAATGGCGTTGAACTCGGGCTCGAGCTTGGCGAAAGCACCGAGCTCAGTGGTGCAAATGGGAGTAAAGTCATCCTGCCATCCTTGTTAGCCAGAAAACTGATAAGTGCTTGTGCCTCGAGCTTACCGGGTGAGAGAAGAGGACGACCCAGTTGTTGCCAATGAACTCGTGGAAGTTGATGGGACCGGTGGAGGTCTCAGCATCAAAGTTAGGGGCAACAGAGCCCAGGCGGAGGCTGCAAGAATGACAAGCTGTTAGCAGAGAAGGCTGAAAGCAGGGACTCGTCGCTAGATACATACGGAGCACGCTCAGTGGCCATTGTGACTGATTGATTGAAAAAGGTTGAAGCTTGAGTGACGGATGGAAGATAGGAAGAGAAAGTGTTGAAGAAGAGAAAGATGACGAGGAGCCAGATAAATAACACAGCTCTGGCTCCAGGTGTCCCCCTCCTCACCCCTCTTCTCTCCACCAGTTCCCTTGTTTGGCATCACGGCGAATGAAAACGGCGCGCTTCTGTATACAATTCTCGCTGTCCACGATCACGCCATCGGCCGCATGGTGTCCGTGATTGGCTGCAGATGAGGATGTGGACCCACTGTGATGCCGCACACGGGGGTGTGTGGGACCCTAGGTCCTCTGTCATTGGCTGGAAGCACTCTGACTCGGACGAATGACGTTATTCAAGACTACCCAAAAAGGTATAGTGCCGGGGGAGAGCTCCCTCACGATTCAGACTCTCGGGCGAGTCCTGGGCCGGTGGGGCGTGCTAGGCCTGTTCGGGCTATCTGGCAGCACCTTAAATTCGCTGGTTGTGCTCATTCTGCTTCTCTCTCCTCTCTGGGTGCTGCCCGTGCTGGACCTTGCTGCCCATTGTTCCTGTCCTTCTGCGCCTGGAATCCTTCGTCTTCCATCGACACACAACCCTGGACATAAACCGCCCTGGACTCCTCGATTTACACAAACAGCCATCTCGGGTGAGAGATTGTCGGCCGAATGCCACAGATCAAGAACAAAATAGTGCCAGTGCGACGCCGGCCAATTGACACCGGAGGAGATGGCGCAATCGAAGAGCTCAGCTGGTGATTTCTCGTGATTAATAATTCTTAATTACATCGAAACTACTATGTACATCGCTTTATTTCCATTATTCACAGTCATCAATGATCATCTTTCGTTCGATCTCAAATCATGCAGCGACAACATTGTTGCAGAGTATATATTCATTTGGCAAAAGGCTCATCATTGTTGTTGCAGTAATTCCTACACATCATCATTAGCTTATGATCACCTCGCGCAACAGTTTTCGACGACAACTCACACTGGCAAATTTACTTCGAGCGCGGATCTTCGGTCCATAAAAGACCAGCACCCACGGCACGATGGTCAATACGGCGCCCTGTTGAATTGTGAGCGATGTGAATACAAGGAAGAGAGGATGGTGTTCTTACAATGCCGCCAAGCAGGCTGGACGCTGCTGGGTATCCGAGATTGGTGAACATGGCATTGGTGACGAGCGGGAAAATTCCTCCTAGTAGATTCCGGCCTGAAAGACAACAAGTCAATATCGACAATAACTAAAAGCGAAAGAAAGATCCTACAGAAAGACTGTGCTGCAAGCGCAGAACTCGCGTATCGGTGGTACGTATCGGCGAGATAGTTGAAAACAGCCAGGTAGATAGAAAAGATACCCATTGTAGCGCATCCCACCGCAATAGCCGGCACAATCCAGGGCACAGACGAAAACGATGTCCAGCCAAACCAGAAAAGACCGATGGGCATTAGCACGGACTCGATGCACGCAAAGTACAGGCGGCCCTCGGGTGTGCTGGACATTTTGCCAAAGCGAATGGCCACTTTTTCTTGGTAGATGCTTAATATCGTGGCTAGTATTGCGCCTCCAGCCATGGCTAGACGATGTGTTAGCAACAGAAATATATAGAGAGGCGCTGGGAATACTCACATGTGAATACATAGCCGGCTTGTGCGCCTGTAAACCCGTGGTTGTTCTCAAAAACCAACGGTATGGATCCAAATTGTAGATACAACACGGCCCAGCTGAAGGATACCCACAGTGAGAAGAAAAAGACAGTCGGTTCGGTGAAGAGCAGGTCTGTCACAGTTAGATAAATACGCCAATGGATAATCGAATTGCTTACGAAAAGGCCGATAGCAAGAGATGCTGATCATCTTGGCTAGTGACTCTCGCTCTTCGTCCGCCTTTACCTTCCAACGAATCCGACGACGCGTCTGTTTCTCGGGGGAGCCGTTCGATTCAAACACCACTCCATGGTAGCCCGCTTCTTCTAGGCTGTCATACCACCGGTTGAGAGCTCGGGCTTTTCGACTGAGAAGAATGCTGCCTCGGGTTTCTTTCAAAAACACATACATGATGATGACAAAGGCGGCGCTGACCATCCCATGCGACCAGTATACCCATCGCCAGGATGTACGCTCAACGATTGTGCCGCAGATAATAGGAGCCAGTCCCGTTCCGAACAGGGCTGCTCCAGAAAACAGCGCCATGGGCGTGTTGCGGTCTTCGCTGTGATAGATGTCGCTGATCACGCCGCCAACCATGGTTGAATATGTAGCTGTCGAGCATTAGCATTCTCCTGGCTACACTGAGATTATGCAAGACGTACATCCACCAACGCCCTGGAAAAACCGAGCAACCAGCAACCCGCCCAGAGAGTTTGATCCACCACATCCGAATATGCAAGCTGGATGAAAGAGTTAGCCTTTGGACCATCAAATTGACTTGCCAAAAATCTCACCCGTAAAAAGTACACCACTAGCAATAAACACAGGTCGCCGGCCATTGATCTCGGAAAAGGGAGCCAGCACCATTGGAGCAACGGCAAACCCAATGCAAAAAATTGTGATACCGGTGTTGAAGGCAACGCTACTGACATTCCAGAGTGGCATCAGCTGTGAAGCTGTAGGCGTAAGCTGGCCGGCCGAGTACGCAGCCAGCGAAGTCACTCCGCAGGCTAACCAGGTAACCAAGGACTTGCGTGTGTTTGACCACAGGAAAGGCGATGTGTATTTCTTCAGATCCGGACATGGCGGCGGTGCAGCTTGGTCAGCCAACGGGCTGCTTGCCAGTCCATTGGGCACGGGCAGTTCTGTCGAAAAGTCGAGATAAAGATATTCAATGTCTTCTGTTGATGTTGCCGTGGCCTGAGCCGGAGAAAGACTTTCATCAGCCGGGGCCATTTTGTCTTTGTGATGCGATTCTTCTGCAAGGTCGACGCCAGCCCCGAGTTGTCCAAAAAGAAGTGTCTGCGATGACTTTTGAGGATAATGCCACAAGAGGAGTCTCGGCTCGTTCTTGTCTCATGGTAAAAGGCCGAAGGAGCCGACAAGAGGGGGCAAGAAGAAAGGAAGAAAAAAGTGGTGACTCGACGACATATAAAGGATCTACCAAATCATAGCAACAGCACTAAGAAGTAAAAAGACGTTAGTTTGAGCCTTGTGGCCGAGGTGAAGTGGAGATCTTTAACTACCCGGCGGGAAACTTGCCTAGTATAGTACGTCGTATCATGTACGTGCTTGCCGGCTCGCTCAGAAGGCCGAACGAACGCCTGGATGCAATAACAACAATTACCAATGAGTATTCACAGACGACTAATAATACGATTCAGACATCCCGGCGACAACGCACTCACTTTACGAGATCAGAGCTTTGCGAGATCAGAGCAGAGGCTGCTGTGCATGATTGGCTGTTTCAGGGCAAGTGCGATTCCGTCGGGGAAATCGGGCCGGAGAAGGGCCCCTCTTCCCCGGTCTTTTGTCAGGTGGAGGAATTGGAATAGTAAGCACCAAATGATTAAATATTCTAGATTAGTGTTTCTATTTCTCAATGGGGTGTGATGCGCACATCCACACCCACACTAAAAAGAGGTCAAGGACAACAAGAGTACTTTTCCCGTTTCCTCTTGAGGTCTGTTCTGCTCTTGATCTTTTTGATCTTGTGCACGAGGAACAACGATTCATGACTGTGACTACTCGGTATCCAACTTATGTCCGTTACTTTCAAGCGGGAATTTGCATAGAATAATTCATTTACATGTATTATCATTATGATAGAGATTAATTTGCATAATACCTTTACTTTCATTACTCGCGTGCAGTGACTGAACCTTCAACAATAAAATAATAGAAAACATTCGAACTAATACATGAATTAATTAACTATTCTATTTAAAAGCCATAATGGTAAGAGAACTACAGCATATACGTATATTTATTCGAGGTGGACTGATTTGTAGAAGTTCTATGTCAGGCACGAGATTACGAGATGTGAATCAAAACAAGAAAGAGACTAGATTGGTTGATTGAAGAGCAAGGCGAGAAGGTACCATGACCGAGCAGAGTAGTAGGGTTCGACTATAGTGCTGAACTGCGTTTATAACTACCGATTTTCTACGACAATATGATATCAATTCCCATCTCCGCCATGACTTCATGCCAGAGGACACAACTCCCTTGTATTGTCTCGTCTCTGCGGTTCCATACCGCCAAAACGACCTCCTTCGCAGCTGTTACATTGGCAATCCCCCAGCATTCTCTTGTATCAAAGTACGGTTTGATGCGAAGACGGAGGGCAGGGTCTTCAGTTTCGCAAGCTATGATCTGTGGGGGACATTAAAAGCCGAATCTGGATAGCTAGCTAGCGGTGTCACGAAAAATCGGAAGCCGCAGCACCAACTGTTGGAGGAGTAGAACAACTTACAAAGCACGGCCACATCAGGCCGGAAACATTGAGACCTGCTTCGAGGCGGCTGATCGCCTCGATCTGCTTAATGCCCTGCTCTACGAAGTGCGTGACACTGCGGGGGGGCTGCTTTCGTAATGAGCATGCCAAGTAAATATGGCATGCATAATGGAATGTTCGGGCGTGGCGCCATGCTAGCTCTCTGCAGTGCTCGTCTGGGCCTGAGAATTGCGATCGCAACCACTTCGGATCGTTCCGGTATATTTCAAGCTCGAGTTGATCGAGCCTCACTGGGGAAGGCCGTGCTCCGCTGAATACGTATTGGTTGATCTCGTGGATTATTTCCATTATAGGCCTGGTAACTCCAAAAATGCCATCGAGGTACCATTCCATGTCTTCATCGCCAGTGAGCGTTTCTGGTGCGAGACTCGGCTGTCGAAAACCGAACTCAGGTGGTCCAAACCCTTTTGCAATAGCGTCATAGGCTGGCCGCAACTCCTCGAGACAGACAAAAATCTGGTATAGGATGCTCATTTTCCTACTGTATCTCCATGCTCTTTTCTCTGTGGTCTTCAGCCAAGCAATTCCTCCACGGAAATGGACACGCCAGTCGGAATTCCCCCCTGTAAAAGCAGGAATCACAGAGAGAGCGAGAATTGTTGCGAGTATCGCCTGCTGTGCTTCCAGCTCACATGTGTTCAAACTCTGGTTCAACTGTTGAAGACTCCATTTCAAATGCTGGTCGCCAATCATACTCTCTGTCTCACCAGAAGAGCACAGTCTTGCTCGGCTAAATGCCGCAAAAGCGTAGAGGGAGTGCAAAAACGCTGCGTGAGCTGGCGAACTCTGAGACATACCCATTGCTGACACCGCCAACGAAGTAAAAATATCCCGGAATGCATTGTCTTGTCGGGGCGTGGGGGTCATCAACCCACTCAGAAAAGTGACCCAGTAATTCATCAACTGGCGTTCAATGCTGGTTTGAGTGGAAAGAGAGAAGTCCAAGAATGTTATTTGAGAGGTGATGTGCAATTCTTGATCCAAACCTCTGTGCGCTTTGTTCTGTCCCGGAGTTGAAGAGTAATCTCCCACCCAGCTCGAAGACGTTGCCAGTCTCGGAACGACATACTGCTCCTCAGGGAACGTTCCCTCATCGCCAATAGGGAAACAGCCTCCATAATTCAGCTCGACACCTGTATACGAATCGTTAACCAGCGTGAACTCGGTGCCCCGTTGGAGTCGAAATACTGAGAAAAGCCCAATGGCGAGATCCTCTGGGTTTGGGGCGGTGTCTATCTCGTTGAGAGCCGAATCCACGGCCTCCTCACTGAATACAGGATAGGTAAATAAGGAGTCATCGTAACAGTTTCGGCGCTGAGCAGTCCTGGCCCCATGTTGACCTGGCCAGACCAAACGAACTCCATACCCATCACACGACAGTCCACTGTTCCTGCATCTGCGACACGTAGGCTTCTCTTCGCCACATTTGACCGAGCGTCTTCTGCAGGTCCAACAGCCGGTGAAAGTTTTCGACCTTTTTGTCGAAGCTAGTCGGGAGACATGCCTTTTCTTGCGTGCGTTATTCTGGGAAGACATGGCGGTTCTTCCCGTCAAGTCGCACACCTGGTGTAAAGACACGCTAGGGAAAGAGCCAGTGTGATCGTTCGCAGATTATCGCTACATCCGTCCACGACAACAGCTCATCTCATGATTCAAAGCCCGGCAATTCTCGGTGGAACATGGCGCTTTGAAGTTCCCACCTCGGAGTGACATGCATTGGTGTTGGCAAAGTCGCCATTAGTTGAATTTAGGAGGAGTCAACTGTATCTCCACCGCACTGATAGCGATAGATAGTACGGAGTAGATAACGGAGGGGTTTAAAACTTTCTTTGTCAGCATGAGGACTAGGATGATAGTAGGATCAGTTTTACTGCGCTTGGGCTAACCTTAATGTCTTTCACAAGCAAGCGACAGCGAGTGCGTCCGTTTTTGGGATGGTCACAACGACCACACTCCCAGACTGGCGAACATCACGAGCTTGTGCTGCTGTACACACATAGATTCTACGCGGATACGATTGTTCCTTTCAATACCCGCCCATTACCACCAACTAAAGGCACTCATGACACTACAAGTCTCGAACTTTGATTGAGAATTAAAAATGGACCGCCAGACCTGGTCGCTGTGTACGTGCACAGCGGCGATCGAGAAGCGGTCCTGCATTTCCGCAGGCTCGCTGTCGCTTTCCTATGCTGAGTGAGTTCTCGAGAATTATGAGACACCAGCCTATCGGACGCTGTCTTGTAGTGATCGTTCCGCCGAAAGTCGTAGGTATTTATCCAGCACGAATCCCTATGCGTTTTACTGGTCGCTTGACACCATCAACCAATCGTCAGATAGACTCTCTATGTATGTACCAGCGGCTTTCTCTTTGACAAAGAACAATATGTCGAACAATGAGCTCCCGAATGAGTCGGCACAGAGGGCTTCCTCCCACAGGATTCCAGACATCACTTATCGAAGCCCAGGTATGGAGACGAGAAACCCTCTTGTGACCGCACGATATCTAAGACCTTTAAACAGAAAATAGAAGAGTAAAAGTCATCGCGATCGGAGCTGGTTTTTCGGGTATTCAAATGGCATACAAGATTCAAAAGCAATGCGAGAAGTGAGATCCCTTCCCTCAAGTGGCCGCCAGAGTCAGGGCTGAATAGCGACGCAGTGTCGAATTCCAAATATACGAAAAAAACTCCACAGTAGGCGGGACATGGCTCGTGAATCGATACCCCGGCTGCGCCTGCGATGTTCCTTCGCACGCTTATTCACTCAATTTCGCACTCAATGTGAGCTCCTTGATGATACAATGAGGCCTCCACTAACTTGTTGTGTCAGCCTGACTGGCCTCTATTCTTCTCCCACGCTGAAGATATTCAAGGGTACCTCGAAAAGGTTGTTGATGTGTTTCATCTGCGAAGATATATGCTGTTCAACTCTGAGGTTATGGGATGTCACTGGGATGAAGTTCAGGGAATATGGACTGTCAAGGTCGTTCAGACATTGCCTGACGGTACACAGCGTGAGATTCAGGATACTTGTGACCTGTTATTGCAATGTATTGGTGTCTTGGGTCGTCCAAAACTGCCGAAGATTGAAGGGTTAGATCGCTTTAAGGGAAAGGTTAGTGAGATTCGATTTCTGACCGCGTTCGATATACTAATAACGTCTCGCAGATCTATCATACAGGTGCCTGGGATAATACTTACACTAAGGAGCAATGGAAGAAGGAAACTGTTGCAGTCATCGGCTCAGGCGCTTCTTCTGTTCAGGCGGTGCCGAACATGCAGGTACGTTATCTCTATTGCTTCAAGCTTGCAGAACCTGACCCAAACAAGCCTTACGTTAAGCATATGGACGTATTTGTGAGAACAGCGGTGTGGTTCGTCAAACTAGCAGATAATTACGGTAACAACCATGCCTACACGGATGAAGAGAAAAGACGCTTTAGATCCGAGAAGCAAGCTCTTGCGTCCCATGCTAGGGACATTGAAAACCAGGTCAACGGGGATTGGAATCTTTTCTTCGCGGAAAGTAAAGTGCAAAACGCGGCCAGAGAGTTTTTCACAGCGCGAATGGCAGAGCACATCCAGGACCAGCGATTACTCGAGGGTTTTACCCCCAAGTGGTCGGTTGGCTGCAGGCGTGTGACTCCGGGCGACCCGTATATGAAAGCCATCCAGGAGCCAAACGTTGACGTGCATTTTACCGGTGTGCGTGGACTGACTGAGACGGGAGTCGTTGGCGAAGATGGTATTGAGAGAAAAGTCGACACCGTGATTTGTGCAACTGGCTATGATGTATCTTACCATCCTAACTTTCCGGTTATAGGACAAAAGGGTACGAGTTTGAGCGACCAGTTTGGCGATGCGCCAGAGTGCTACCTGGGCATTACGGTGCCTAATTTCCCAAACTACATACTCTTCGGCGGTCCGACATGGCCAGCTATGAATGGGTCAGCTTTGGGACCGCTCCACGCGGTTGGGGACTATGCTCTCCAAGTCATCAAGAAGATGCAAGTTGAAAATCTTCGATCATTTGCTCCACGACAGGATATCACGGACAGATTCAATGCCCATGTTCAAGAATTCGTCCAAATATCGGTGTGGAAGGACGACTGTCGGTCATGGTACAAGAATCCTGAAACCGGGAAGGTCTTCGCCATCTGGCCTGGCAGCAGCTTGCATTACATGCAGACGATAAGCTCGCCACGCTGGGAAGATTATAACATCACCTATCATTACGAGAATCCGTAAGTCATACCTTGATGTTATGGCGCAGATGCAGTGCCTAATAGATCTGTAGGTGGGCTCACCTGGGCTTTGGATTCACTCTCGAGGATCGCGATCCCAATGCGAACACAGCACCGTATCTTACTGCCGAGGCTATCGATGACGATTGGATGGCGCAGTTCGAGGTTGAAGGAACAGTTGCACCTCAGGAGAATGGTATTAAAGAGCAAGATGAATGAAGTCGAACAGTCTTGTTGAATATATACGAATAAAGTAATCCACCCCCGAGTTCGCCACTCACCCGAGTATTACTACTTTATAAAGACCTATAATTTTATTTTATTTTTTAGTATATTAATAGTAAGCCATAGTCTTATTTCATAATTTGTGCCATTTTTTATATGATTAGATGATAATACTGTTCTAAAGCAAGTGGCAATTGAAAAGTAAAAGAAAATTAATAAGATGTGCCAGGTGCTTGTGTACATTTAGTCTTGTACTCAGAGGACTCTATTCTATAATAGCTATTTAGTATCTTTCTAAGTAATAGGACCGGGCTGTAACGTAGACTGCTTTCTATAGTGCCTAATTATAGCTTGTATGATCGATTCAGAACCGAGGCAATGGCGGCTAGGGTCGTGTCGTCTCTTCAACGCGATAGACTAGCTTCTCACCACTATACCTGCCCTTCCTCATCTCATCCATTCCAGCCAATGCACCTAAAAGCCCACAAGAACCAACCCGTTGTGGATGAGGTTTCCATCTTCCTTCACCCCACAGTCTTTCAGCTATTGGCATAAACTTGGACGCAAAATCAAAATCCTGAGGACGAGCATCGTACTTTTCTCCCTCAAAGATGTACGATTCGCCAGACACAGAATAACCGAGAAAGAAGATCGATTGAACGTCTGACCGCGGACAATCCAGTCCTAGTAGATTGCAATACAATCCGCCATCGGGACCAATTGCATCAGCACATATTGCTGCCGAGGATTCCACGTTTACGGTGTCAAACACAGTTTTTAGTTTGTGGTCTGTAGCAGCCCGGATTTTCTCTCCAACCTTGGGAACGTGCTATTTGTTCCGCGCGAAGATTAGATTGGTGCGGTATCAAGAAGTCAAAATGTCAATATACTCACATAATCGAAAACGAGATCAGCTCCTAGCTGCCTCATCAATTCGAAATGCTTCGGAGAGCACGTGGTGACAACTTTCATTCCAGACCTAGAAAGAATAACGTCAATTACTCTCGACAAATTGGTTCCGCAAGAGGAAAAGACTAGGATGATGGCAACAACTTACATCTTTGCGAATTGAATGGCGATCGTGCCGGTTGCAGTGCTCCCACCATAAATCAAAATGGTCCCATCGCTTAATTGTTGCATCGTTCTCGGAAGAGGGAGCTTAAGAACATGGTATAGAGCATAGCCTGTGGTTGCAACACCAACACCAACGCTGCACGCTGCCTCAAAGCTCACACCATCCGGTATATGAAGCTGAATGTCGCCTTTGACCGCGATGTACCTGGCAAAGGCTCCGTTTTCGGGGTTGGCGTCATTTCCTATCAAACAAACAAACTTAGATGGTTGACTGCAAAGCCTGACATTGAGGGACGGGCTGTGATATGTGATACCTCCATGGCCAAATCCAGCGACGCGATCTCCCTTTTTGAATGGCGTTCTGACAGATTCACCAACCGCTTCTACAACACCGGCATAGTCACATCCAACAAGAGTTCCATTGTCTCCAACGGCATCGAGGGTAGTCCAATCTGTGGGGTTGAGTGCAATAGTGGCCGTTTTGACCAGGATGTAGTCCTCTCGAAGCTTGGGCACCGGAGTAGCTCGCAGAACCGCCTTACCAGGGCCCGCCCTGATCAATCCGTAGTTTTCCATTCCTACCGCTGCTTCGATGGTGTTTTCCATCTCCCGGTGCATTGCTTGCTCTCTCGCAGTGCGAGAGAAGTGGGCTTGGCTTATATAGATAATTGGCGCAGCGAAGGGGGAAAAAGCTGAGAAGAAGGGGTTTGAAGATGAACTTCAGCAGGGTGCTTGTGGTGGCCAGCATTTTCTCCGAGGGAATCGAGGCATAACTACCTAGGTAGTAAGTACCTAGGTAATTGGCGGGTGGTAACTGACAGCGAGCACCCTCTCTCAAAGTGGGGCACTGATAACGCTGTGGCGTATCCCATCACTCTAAATCTTCTTTTCGCTGACCACTGGGAAAGCTGGGAAAGCGACAGCGAACACTCTCTAGATTAGAAAAAGACACCTTCATCTAGCACACGCAGTTTCACGACGCATGGCGTCGTTGTCGCTTTCCCTGTTGGCGAAACGTCTCCATTCCAGAGCATGGGAAATGACTCCATGTCACGGCGACAGCTGCAAAGTGAGCTTCCAACAAACTCTATATAAGATCTTTGCGATACTCATGCATCACGCTGTTCACGACGATTGTTCTCGCCAGCAGACGGACGACTTGAAGTATGGATGTGACGGAAAACGACGGTCAGCCTCTTTCTGAGTTGCTTCTGACTAGGCTAATATAAGCAGTCTCGAAGAAGAGCCTAGGCTTCAATGCCGACGAGCAGGACGCGAGTTCTGTCTTTCATCGGAATTCAGAGATAACCGCTACACAAGCGGCTAATCTTGAACTCATTCTCGCTCCAGTTCCTCATGACATCAGTGGTTTCAGCATCCTGGCACTCGGGTTCAATATCTGCAACAGCTGGATTGGGATGGCCTCCAGTCTTGCCATCGGGATCACACTCGGTGGCACAGTTACAGTGCTGTACGGTAGCTTGGTAACGACTGTAATCTATCTTGCGACAGCGGCTACCTTGGCAGAATTGTCTTCGATGTGAGTACTGCACCACTCTGTCGGATATTTTCTCCTACTCGTTCTCACTGAACTTCCTTCAGCTATCCAACGGCCGGAGGACAGTACCACTTCACGTCACTTCTAGCCCCCAGGAAATACAGCAGATCGCTCTCTTACGCTTGTGGCATTGTCTCGGCTTTTTCTTGGATTTCACTTAGCGCTGCTGTGGCCATCTTGAATGCTCAACTTCTCATTGCGGTCGCTGTTATCTGGAACCCCGACTATGCTCCGCAAGCCTGGCACTATTTCCTCATTTATCAGACGCTCGCCTTCCTTTTACTTCTTTCGAATCTCTTCGTCATTAAACGCGCACCATGGTTACATGATGTCGGATGTGAGTTGCTGACCTTCTCTATGAGACGAATGGTACTGTCATTAATGCGCGGACAGTTTTTCTGACACTGACAAGTTTCATCGTCATCCTCATTACGTGCATTTCATGCTCAAGCCATAAGCAACCCAGTGATTTTGTGTGGAAGACTTGGATCAATGATACTGGCTGGCCAGATGGAATATGTTTCCTGACTGGCCTGGTTACGCCAGCATTCATGTACGCAGGTCTCGATGCAGCGCTCCACCTCGCAGAAGAATGCACCCATCCCGAGAAAACAGTGCCTAAAGCTGTGATGTCCAGTGTGGTTATCGGCTTCGTGACGGCATTCTCTTTTGCAATTGCCATGCTCTATGCTTTGAGCGATTTCGAGGCTGTTCTCGCAACAGCAACAAGGTTAGAAGTTGTCCCGTGAAAGACTTGCTCTTAAGCTGACCTATCTCTAGAATGCCAATCATAGAAATTTATCTTCAAGCAACCGGCTCACGTGTTGCTACGACGGTTTTTGCCATCATGGCTCTATTAATTGGCTGCTTCAGTCTCAATGCAATCCAGCAGACATCGTCGCGCCTGACGTGGGCCCTTGCTAGAGACAATGCCTTCGTCTTCTCAACAGTAGTGGCTCGCATCCAGCCAACATTGCAGGTGCCGGTATGGGCGCTACTTGGAAATTTCGGCGTGATCTTCTGCTGTGGCTGTTTATACTTAGCTTCGACCACAGGTGCGCCGCCATGTTGAACCCAAAACATATTACAATAGTGGCAACTAACGCTAATTTCCAGCATTCAATGCTTTGGTCGGTATCGGCATCGTGCTACAGCAGCTATCTTTTGCATTCCCAGCCGCGCTTTTGCTTTACCGCAAACGATCGACTAGATTCTTGCTGCCAACGGCTCCTTTTCGCCTGACCTCTGCACTTGGCTGGACCGCTAACGTGCTCGTTGTAGTGTCGGCACTCATATGGATTGTATTCTTTCAATTCCCCGTTACTCTTCCGGTGACAACCTCCAACATGGGTGGGTGCTATCAACTCCCGGGGATAATTCTGTCAATTGACGATTTTCAATTCCCTGGATTATGCATGCGTCGTCACAGGGTTCATGTGCCTAGTAGGAGCTGTAAATTGGATCATCCATGGGAAAGCTCATTACCATGGTCCTCGCGTCGAGTACGGCCTAGGAACACAGCTTTAATCGGAAAGAACGTTGGCAAGAATGTTACCTGCATGCAACAGGAATCTTTGATGACCAATATCGATAAGAAAGTCAACAACAGTGAGCCATGATAGTCCGTGTTATACAGAGCGTATGGAATGTGGCGTGTATACGTTCGTTGTCGGATGACTTGGCTTAGTAGCCTATATATTCTTAGCCGTCAGATAATCAGTACAAAAAATAGATCTGTCTGGTGTAAGATTGCAGTATATTTACTTGATTGACTATTTAATGGTAGACCTAGCGGCGACGTCGACACCAGTGTCGTCATCATTGCCAAAACAATCTAGACTGAGGTCTGGTGAGAAAAGCAAGCTACCTCCAGAGGAGTAGGGTGATGAGACAAAGCAAGACAGCCGGTTGAGGTAGGAAGCTACTTCGAGGAAGATTGGAAGGTTGTAAGAGGATTGTATTCTCATCTACTGGCGGTGCCTGCAGAGAATATATTAGAGCCCTGGCACATGCCTAACAATGCAAGCATAGCAAACAGGAGCACACGGAAACTACCGGCAGAAAATGGGCTGTCATCTTGAATGGCCATTTACTAGTACAGATTAAGAGTAGTTTACAAGATGTAATCATACTTGTGAGATGTATGGATTTGTATGAAATTGCTTGTAACTGAGCATGGTTTGATAAATGGTAGAGGAAGCATTGTATCAGAACGCCCTCAACAGACAAAAGGGCAACAAACTTGTTGCCATACGCAAAAGTACTAAACTAAGCAGAACTCCTTCTTGGTTTAAAGAAAAATATAGAGAAATCCATAATTGCAGAATTCATAGTAGAGTCGTCGTGGACCTAGTATTACCCCGCGTCTGTTGTCACCAACCCACCACCAGTTATTAGGTATCATTGACTACACTTTTTAAAAGCCTTCCCATTATATTGATATATTGCAAGTCATTGAACAGTATATTCTATTCTTACAAAAACATTGAAACAAAATTTAGTCACAAATCAAATCTGACTCAATATATCTGTCAACTTTCTTCCATAATAACGGACTATATTCGATCCTGAGAGCTTCTAGGGATATCAAATAAATTATTTTTCTGATATCTTTCTGTCTTAAGATGTGAGTAGGATTTTTACCAGTTGAAAGAGTTTTGACAGGCCTATTATATTTGCGATATAAAGTAACAATTTTAGGGCAGACATTTACAATATATATAATGAAAGCCTTCAATATAAAAGATTTTTAACAACTCATGTGCTCCAAAGATGCCGTTCAATCGGGATTCCTGGACAAGCTGCTTCATATATCAATTGATACCAGTTGACATCCGCCGGCGGAAAGGGTTTGAAACCCAATGCCCTAAAATCAATTGGTTGAAGCGGGCTCACGAATACTATCAATCAATTGATTGCTTTACAGACTCTCCAGGTATGCATCTATTACATCTTGCGTCAGTTTCTCGGCATGGGCATATGTGATTCCCATTGTGTGCCCCGGGGGCGTAAATGGCATGCTGGAAGAATCAATAACCCGTAGATTCTCCACACCAAATACCCGACCCTTCGAGTCGACCACGGCGTACGAGTCACTCTTCTTACCCATTTTACCTGAGGGAAAGAAAAAAATAAGTTAATCCGAATTTCTCATTTTAATTGTCAGGCAGGGGTCACTCACAGGAGGCGGAGCCGTGGTGAGTCGGCACAAGGTTCCCTTCGATAGCCTTCAACAGGTCTGCATCACTAGTGACATTAGGGCCAGGCCAGACTTCTTGCCCGACCAGGATTGGGATTGCCTTGAAGGCCTCGCGAGCGCGTTTGAATGCCAGCACAGCCACTTCTTTATCGGTGCTGCTACGAAGCCAGTTGGGATCAATGATAGGCGCATCCAGGTTACTTGCGGAGCTAATAGTCATATTGCCACGACTGGTTGTCGCACCCATCATGCAGCTAATAGTTGCATAGTTCGCGTCGGAGAGGTTGAGGGCAACGTTGTTGAACGCTAGAGCTTCAACTCCTTCAAGCATGTACTCTACCTCTGGCCAGTCTGATGGGAACTCAGCTAGATCCTTGATGGCCTGTGCGCTAAGGTTGGCCCTGTATGTTTCTGGCAGCTTCTCATAGGCTCCAATGTCAAGACCAATATTGGTGAGTGGCCCACTTTGGTTCTTATAAAATTCTTCCACAGCTTGTGCCATCATGCCAGGCTCTTTCCAGGCTGTATAGGAAATCGCATCAATCTCGTAAATCGGTCCGTTGATCGCAGCAGAGTCTCTGGTGCCTTGACCAACGCCGGGCGCGTCTACAACAACAGGGATGTCAAATTTGTCCAAAGTCTCCTTAGGACCAATACCAGAGACCATCAGAAGCTGGGGGGAGTTGTAAAACCCAGAAGAGACGATCACCTCCTTGCGAGCGGTAAGCGTAAAGGGCTGCTGGCCATAGTTGGTAATGTTGACCCCGACGGCCTTTTTACCATCAAAGACAATGTTTCGACCCATGGAATTAATGTAAACCGTCAGTCCTGGTCTTCCCAGGGCTTCGGCCAAGAAAGAAGCCTCAGACGAACTGCGAAGTCCAGTGTTTGGGTCTATCGCATATTGCCAATAGGCGTAGCCATGCATGGAACCCGTGGAAAATCCTGGAATCTCCTCCAGTCCAATTGAAGAAAATGCCTTGGCGCCATGGTATGAGATCGGATAGACATAGCCAGGGTAACTGATGTGTAGTGGGCCTCCGGTTGGTGAGAACACGGATGTATTGTATAGAGGAGTTGCGTTCGCTGGTCGGTGTTCAGCGTTGCTCGAGAACTTCATGCTTCGCGCGAGGAAGGGCAGCATATTATCCCATGTATAAGCATCGTCGTCCACAGCTTCAGCCCATAGTTGTAAGGCACCCTTTGTTGGTCTGTTATACATCATCTGGTTACGGGAACTGCTTCCACCCAGAGTCCGACCCTGAGCATAGTGGATAGCTTGGCCACCCTATATTATTTTTGGTAAGCATTCAAAATTCAAACATTGAGTCCCATGATTTCTCTATAACTCACAACTTGAGGTTGGGTCTCATAACCCCAATCCACAAGCGGCTGCCAATCGTCCAAGGCGGCACCCTCCCACTGCTGAGACCCTGTGATGCATTAGTAATTGATCAGTACAGACAAAATATCCATTGACACACAAACTTACAGTAAGGCAATTGACTCCAGTTGCCATTGCTAAGCTCGTAGAAGCTTCCTGCCTCGACCAGGGCAACCGAGGCGTTACTATGCTCAGTCAAACGAGCCGCGACGACATTCCCTGCTGTCCCGCCACCAACAATAACATAGTCATAGGTAGCGTTCAACCCAGCTCTGCCAAATGCATTGCCAGTAAGGCGACCGTTAGAGAACTGAGAAATAATTGAGGCGGCGGCTGGGGACAACACAGCCGAAAGGACACAAAGGCGCAACATTATGAGGAGTTCGCTGTTGCACAGTTTTCAACTCGGTAACACCAACAAAACCTGGATTCTTCAATCCCTCATGTCAGTTATATAGCTCCTCAGTCATCAGAAGCTCGAAATGACTCCAGCGTGAAAACCCCTAGACTTCTTTTGAACTCGGGTAATGTTATCCAGCAGTATCATACAAAAGAGGCTACTCCTTACTAGTGCTTATTCAAGTCCGTGAGAGTGTTTATACCGAGAATCCTAAAGCCGGTTTGGGACCATGAACACTGAACCTCAGAGTATGATCGTCGGGGACGCGTGATCTGGGTCTTCAGCTGGTTCATAGACCGATATCGGGCATCCCGAAATCCTCATAGGAAGTACAGAGTACAAGTTGTATAAAATATGGCTGTAAGAAGATCGGCAGATAAGGGAAAGTGATATTACCCGACTGAATCCAGATTTGTAGATAGCATCGTCATAACGGTATCAGGATGTATCTCATTCCCATTTTCACGATTACTCAACCTTACACATTAGTATCGAATTATGTTTCTTTTTAAATGTTGGATACGAGCAGATCCATACTAACACGTAAATAATGATGACTGCATACACCGTAGGTTGCATGTATCCTTTCAAATGTTAGTGTGAATATCTTCCCGGCTATCCGTTGCCTTGGGAGGTACAGCTGATGCTGATCCTTGCTCAACATTGAAGCCACAGACTAACTATACTTTCCCACCTTTTAGAATCCTGATCAACATGCACACACTCTGAAGGATTCATACCGATTTACGGATCTGGAGTCTTGCCAGGGGAGACACCTACTAGTGTACGGAGTAGTGTACGGAGTAGTGTGCGAAGTAGTGTGCGGAGTAGTGTGTAAATTACTGTTTTAGCTTAGTATTAGTATTTCGAATTAATTTACTAATGGATAAATACGTACCTGACAGGGGGCTACCTATCGACTAGTTTTTTTCGAATAAGTCTAGTACGTGTAATTATGTTTATTAAAAAGGAAATTCATTATTAATTTGTTCACTAAATAACTTCTCACCCCTTTTTTTTGAAAAGAATTTTGACGCGTATTTCCCTATTGGGAAAGTCAGCCCGGGTGGCTTTACGCCACGTTATACCAAGCATCTCAACAACGAAGATGTGGAGAACAGCACAGTAGTGTCGAAGTAAATTTTGGAAAAACTTAGAACGTAACTTTGTACAGGCTAAAGAATGGACCGAAAGTTAGCGGATCGGCCCGCTGCAAGGTGATCGCCATCTTGGACAGCTTAGTCCGACCCCGCCTCAATTCCCAAATTGCCCCGACCAGTCAGATCCTTTCGATAAACATTGTCACGCGATTGCTTACTGGATTTGGTTGAATATCGACATGGGAGTTGAAGGTACGGAGTACCCAGCCTTCCGAGAGAAAACAGATCAGCGCCCAAGCTTCCTAACATGACCTAAATAATCTGACAGGATGCTTACGATTACAAATCTACAATTCGGTTACGGGATACACGGGATTATTCCATACTCTATCCCTGCAAAGGAGAACCCGACCACCGCTCGAAAGTAGTACTCCACAACCGCGCGGGATGGAGAAAATAGGCTAGGGAGGAAACAGGCTAGAAACAAAAGCAGTGCTGACTGTGTTGTGGAGTTGATCCCCAGATCCAGGCATTGAATTAATGAGACTTGAAGCAAATGCATGTCTGTTGGGAAGAATAATAAGTTGAGAACCAAATCTCGTTGGAGTCGATAGCTTGGGTTGGACGAGTGAACCTTTTCAATCGCTCGAATCTTGATTTTTGTTGAAAAGAGGACAGACACCATGTTGCTCCTCCAACAGGCTGGAGCAGTACTGGCATTGGCTGTCGCTGTCAGGGGTACGTAGCTTCTATGCATATGAATTTCCTAACCAAAATCTCAACCATCCACTTACGTGCAAGTCTACAGGTGACGCTGCATCGACAACGACCTCTATTCAGTTAACTCAGACTCTCCTTCCTCAAGTTGGAGCCGCTCCTAGTCTCACTCCCACGATCCGTGATTCTGAGGCTCCCGATCCGCAGAAATGCCCGGGCTACAAGGCTTCCAATGTGGTTGAAACTCCACAAGGTGTAACCGCGGACTTGACACTTGCCGGGCCACGCTGTCAAGCTTTGTAAGCCTCTTTACTCATGAGTCATGAGGTATTGGTTGCGTTTCTAATCGATCCCAGTGGAACTGATATTCAAGACTTGGTGCTCCAAGTTCAGTATCAAGCAAAAGAGCGACTGAACGTGAAGATATATCCAAAGTACCTGTCTGACCAGAATGAAACACAGTATATTCTTCCGGAATTTATTTTCTCACCTGAGAATGATGAGAGCATCAGCAAGTCTGAAAGTGACCTTAGGTTTGAGTGGAGGTATGGCCCATCTCGCCTTGATCCCATGCATCTACGAGTGGAAGCTAATGCACTGAAAGCAACACGCCAACTTTCCAGTTTAAAGTATCCCGTGCATCTAACCATGAAGAGCTGTTTTCCACATATGGACATGTCCTCGTCTACGAGGATCAATTTCTCGAGTTAGTGAACAACATGGTAGAGGACTACAACGTGTACGGCTTAGGTAAATCAAGTCACTCCACTTCACCATACTCCCACATACTAATACGTACATGTTTGCAGCTGAAAACATCCATGACTTCTATTTGGGTCAGAACTACACGCAGACCTTCTGGACTAACGATGCGGGTATTTCATCAGGAAATCCAGTTGATGGCAACATCTACGGTGTTCACCCATTTTATCAAGAAAGCAGATACCATCCAGGCAGCAATACAACGTCTCATGGCGTGTATGCTCGCAATGCTCACGGTCAGGAATGGCTTCTCAGACCCAAGACCATCACATACCGAACATTAGGTGGTAGTTTCGACTTTTACTTCCTTAGTGGTCAAGGCAAGAATGGAGGATCAAGCGCGATTGATACGATACGGCAGTATCATGCTGGTTGCGTCGGGTTACCGGCGATGCAAATGTTTTGGACTCTTGGCTTCCATCAATGCCGCTTGGGATACGACAATCTCACCATGATGCAAGACGTTGTGGCCAATTATAAAGCTGCCAACATCCCCCTTGAAGCCATATGGTCTGATTTCGACATGTTTGATGGCTATCGCAGTTTTGTGAACAACCCAATTTCTTACCCAGTTGATAAGATGTCTGCCTGGCTTGAGAAGCTCCATAACGATGATCAGTATTATGTCCCCCTTGTCTGGACAAATATCTATCGCACCAATCCTGAAAACCCAGAGGATGTTTATCCACCTTACCAACGTGGCGCCGACCTTCAAACTTTCATTCGGAATCCTGCCACGGGCGACTATTACAATGGCGATAATTGGCCGGGATTCAGTGTCTGGGGCGACTTTTTACTACCGTCGTCGTATTCATGGTGGGCAAATGAGCTTAAAACCTGGCACGACCAAATACCATTTGATGGTGTGCTGAGTGATCTGAGCGAGCCAGCTTCTTATTGCGTTGGCTCTTGTGGAGACGGAAGACTTCATATGAACCCCGTTCATGTTCCGGAGTTGATGCCCGGTGATCATTTGAACAACGATTACGAATACCCCATTGGCTTCAGTATCACTAACAAGTCAGATGCTGCTTCAGCGAGTCTGGCTGCTGCTTCTCAATCATCGGCTCTTGCCTCTTCAACGCTTTTCCCATCGGCTACCTCTACCACCTTGGGACGTACTGAGCCCACACCCGGGTTGAGGAATTTGACATATCCGCCATACGTACTTAATAAGTAAGTTGCATTGGCGTGCCTTTGTTTTGAATGCCCAGCTAACCCATTGTTGCAGTGCGCAAGAAGGCCACGCCTTGGTGAAGGGAACAATTTCTCCCGATGCCACACACAATGACCCTGTGAATACCACCGAATACGAACTCCACAATCTATTTGGATATCAAAGCGGAAACGCTACCTACCATGCCCTTCTTGAAATCTTCCCCAACCAGCGACCATTCAGTATGTCTCGTGCGACTTTCTCTGGCAGCGGGCGTTTCTCCTCTCACTGGGGGGGCGATAATTCTGCTACCTGGGGAAGTATGTTCTTGGGAATCTCGCACACCCTGACGCACATGATGGCCGGTATTCCCATGTTTGGTGTAGATGCATGTGGTTATACACATAACACAGACTTTGACCTTTGCTCTCGCTGGATGTCGCTGACGGCTTTCTTCCCATTCTACCGCAATCACAACATCAAGGGAACAATTCCACAAGAGGCCTACATATGGTCATCTGTTGCTGAAGCTTCGCGCCGAGCAATTTCCGTGAGATATAGTCTCCTGAACTATATCTATACCCTCTTTTATCAAGCTCATACCCAAGGTGAAACAGTCATGCGAGCTCTTGCGTGGGAGTTCCCCAACGATGAGACTTTGAAAGCTACCTATTCCCAGTTCATGCTTGGACCGTCGCTTCTTATCACCCCCGTTCTTATTCCCAACTCCGATACTGTCCGAGGCGTGTTCCCAGGCATTGGAGAAGGAACACGATGGTACGATTGGTACACACTGCAAGAAGTCGATGCCGAACCCCGGGAGAACGTCACTCTTGCTGCGCCATTGGAACATATCAATGTTCATGCCCGTGGTGGCAGCATATTCGCTCTTCAAGAGCCTGGCTACACAACAGCAGCGACCAGAAACAACTCATTTGCTCTGTTAGCTACTCTGGATGACAACCAGTATGCTGAGGGAACTGTCTATCTTGACGATGGTGTCAGCCTGGTGCAGAATGCTACAAAGACGGTCTCGGTACGTTCAATGCCGGCTTGGCAGATAGAAGAGAAGTTCGAATAATTGCTAACTTTCCTTTATTTAGTTCAAATATGACAACGGAACTATTAGAGCGTCTATTCATGGTACCTACCATGCGTCTTCACCGCTCGCTAATGTTACCATCGCTGGTCTGCAAACACAGCCCCGGGGGTTCCAATTTCGCAGCAACAACACACTCCACAGCAGCCGGGCGGGCAATTTGAACTATAAGAATGGTACCGCCTACATCACTGGCTTGGAAAAGTATACTCCAAGTGGAGCATTTGAGCATAGCTTCGAACTGAAGCTTACGTACTGAAAAAGCGCTTTCCATGTAGGTCCACTAAGTCCAATCGTTCTATAGACAGATGTGAATACAAGCTTTGTGAGAAGATACTTGAATACAAACTGAAGTACTTTTGCTATTGAAGCTTGTAGATATTTCTTGTCTAGATGGATCAATATGCCATGAATGTGTTGCTACATCGTCCACATTTATCAAAATTTGATTGCAGATTGTGAAAACTGTTCGTGATTTATTGAGTTTTTTGCAACCAAACTCTCTGTAGTGGTTGCACTTATTCACTTGTTCTAATGTGAACTAAAAAAGTTCTACAAGCCAACCATACACCTCCAATCTAGGTAATCAGTGCCAGTAATTATTTACAATTCCCTTTGTAATCCTCCATGCCTTGTCGAGCGCTTCAACCACATCGCTCGGAAGAGGGCCCTTGTCCAGATCCGCAAGGTTTTGCTCAAGCTGCGGCAGGCTACTTGCACCAATAATCACAGCATCCCCACGAGTAGAATCCAGCTGTGAATGATGAACAATCCATCTCAACGCAGCTTCCATCTCAGTCAAATCGTATTTCGTAGTCGATTCCCTGATGATGTCAAGCGCATCAAAGATAGTGTCGTTCCAAAACCGGCGGCGATACTTGCGGCCTTGGAAGGTGTTTGGGTCGAATCGAGACATGGATTCGATGTTTGAGTCCTGTGTGTCGCGTTTGTATCTACCGGTGAGTTGACTACCAGCCAGTGGACTGAAAGCGTAGAATGTGATTCCGTAGTGTCGTAAGCAAGAGAACAATTCCAACTCCACCGTGCGGTGAATGGCATTGTATACTCCCTGGTATACAGTTGGACGAATCCATCCTTCGCGAATGCATAGGTCGCTGATGTATGCCACTTCCCAGGCCTTGTAATTACTCAGACCAAGTCGGTTAAACTTGCCTTCCTTGTGCAGCTCATTGCAAGCGCGAAGAGTTTCTTCAAATGGAGTGTCTCGATCCGGCCCATGAAGATACCAAAGGTCGATTTTCTCTGTTTTCAACGCCTTGAGTGACTCATCAAGATGCACACGAAGGTCCTGGGCAGAGTGAGTGATCTTGCCTGTCCCGTCATGGATATTCGGGTACAGCTTTGTGTCGACTCTTAAGCCACGATTCTGCCAGTTCAGCTGTCCGAGATATTCCTCTGACGAGCCCTGACCATATACTCGAGCTGTGTCAACCACTTTGCCACCGTGGCTTTGGAAAGTATCTAGCATTGCGGCAGCATCTTTGAGATCGTGAACCCTTGCTTGTTCCACGCCTGGAGACCATTTCTTAGCGGGGGTCACTAAAAGGCTGGAATGACAAACCTGTTCTGCCAAAGGTCATCGCACCAAAGACGATGTCGATTTTCCTTTTCTGCTCGGATCCCATGGTGATAATTATGGAAGGAATATAACAATTGTGGCAAGCTGGATGGGAGATAAGAAGTTGCTGGTGGTTTTCAATACGCGAAAGAATGAGGGAAGGGCTAGGGAATAGATAACACTTCAAACCGGGTATTCGGGAAGCGGGGTATATAAAGCATGGTCCACTTCCTGGTTTCTTTCCTCTGCATATTTCAAATCAGCCCTTATCGAGTGTGCCACGTAAATCTAGCCAATTACCGTTGAACCTCTGCCCAGTGTAATGTTTTTTTGCATCTCATTTCAGTGACTAACCGGGCGATTCATGTTGTGGAACTCTACATGCGATTACAAACACGTGCTCCGAAACGAAAATGGAAACAACACCGGTACGCAGCATTTTCAATTATTAGACAACTGGATGCTATGAAATCAATGATCGTCTCCAACTATCTATGTGCTCTAAATTGAACTTCACAGCAATTTAATGATATTGAAATACTCAACCTGAAAGCCACAATGTACGCATCAGGCAAAACTAGACATATAAGAATCTCTCAGTTCGTACGGATGCTCAGTTGGACGAGGCAAAGTTTTCTTGACAGACTGATTGACAACAGCAACAATAAGGGTGCTCTCCTGAGCCCACTCGCATGCCTGAATCAGACCTTCAGCTGTATCTACAAAGAACTTCTGCTTGTAAGGCAAACTGCCAGCGAGTGAAAGCAGATTCTCAGTAGAGATGGGAATTGGTTGATTTCCCGTAGAGCAGTGAATCCGGTTATGAATAACAACATGGATCAAGCTCGGGGGAGCGTGGGCAGCGAGGACGGCGACGTTGCTGACATGCATCAAGAATGAACCATCACCTTCGATACAAACTACCCGGCCCTTCGAATGACCTATTTGAACCCCATAGGCTAGGGGATATGTGTGGCCCATAGCGCCAATGGACAAGAAGTTCCGAGATAGGTCTTGACCATTCTCCTTGCGGATCATGTAGATCTCACGGCTATTACCACCAACAGAGGACACTGTCACGTCCTTTTCGTAAAGCTGCTTGAGAACAACACGAATGGCGTGTTCGCGAGACAATGGAAGCTCTCCTTCGGCTGATCGCCACTCCTCAGCTCGCGAAGGACCTCTGTAATTCTTCGTGATTCCAGTGGAGGTGCCATTGATTGCTCCATCTGTGCCATTTGTTGATGTTTCATCAGGAACATAGGGTCCAAATCTATGGTTTGGCACAACCAATGCTACAGGCGTATTGCCTTCCTTGGCGACTTTGCTAAGTCGTGCGATAGCTTCAACAAGTTCTGGAAGGGTATCTGGCATCACCTCATGAGGGAAACCGTTTAGGGCGAGGGTATCCGGGGTAATAGGACCAGCTAGGATATGCTCGGGTTCATCATGCTCGCCCGGCCGGCCTCTCCACCCTATTACCAGTAACAACGGAATACCAAAGACCTCTTTCGCAGCCAGAGACTGGAGGGGATTCAGGGAATTCGCAAGGCCGGAGTTTTGCATGTATGCCACTGCAAGCTTCCCAGTTGAGAGATAATACCCAGCAGCGAGTGCAACAGCAGCTCCTTCACTTGCAGTAACTATATGCTCCGGAGCGTACTTGGTTGCATACAGATAGCTCAATAGCCCCTTCAGACAGGAGTCTGGTACCCCAAATGCATGGGTGATACCATTTCCAACAAGGGCCTGCTCAAAAAACAGACGCGGATCGATTGTAGTCATCTTGGAACATAGAATTGAGTAGACTGTTGGGAGCAAAAAGAAAGAAGGATAAAAGGCAGTAGTGGCTGCCTTGAAAGTATAACAGTTCAATATGCTATTCTGAGGGGTTTAATTTTTGGACTTTGAGGACTTGATAAGTACGTAATAGTAATATAGTCATTCTTAATCTGGCGTCTCTTTACCCACCATAGCGAGCCCCCCTCCCCTCCATGAGACTTTTCAGTGCAAGTGATGGGCTCGTTTCTTCTGACCAAAATGATCATCCACCTCCGGCGGGGGAATATTGCTGCCTTGGTGGTAATTATGAAATTTCTATCTAAAAATAAATTACGAAAGAATCAAATCTGAATCTAGTCACCGAGTAATCAAAAGACCATGCATGACAGCATAACAATGGCGAAGAAGGTGTGCTACGAAAACGCATGCTGCCTGACACAATCTGCCGAAAAGAAAGTCGTTTCGCAAGGCCGGAGAAGGCGTCGAATGATAGCGTTGCAACGACTTCCGCGTAATCAATAATTGGATATCCATACCAAAGAACATTTGGTGATTGTGATTGGGCGGGCATCGCACAATTGTTGCATTACATCGGGTGCAGGGAGAAGGGCTGGCTGGTCTCAAAGATGCGGCGAGATTGATAAAGGCTGGAGTAGGTAACACATAACATAATGCACCTGGGGCGATAATACTAATTAGTGAGAATGCAACCTGCATAATCGAAGTTGGGAATCCGTCACGCGACCATCTTCCTCTCTGAGAGTTGTTTTGCCCTGGAGGGATGAGATTGAGATTGAGACTGCAGCTTTAGCGTGCTTCTCCAGATGTAAATTATCTGGTTGGAGAGGTGCAGTCCGTGCAGCTGATGTAAGACGGAGAAATGCTTCTTTCGACTTTCAGCCTTCAGGTCTGTTTATGATCGACACCAACATTTTAGCGTCTTGGTCTACCCGGTATCCCCGTCCAATAGCCCTAGTCTCAGCCTCACCCCCTGAACAAGCAAAAAGAAGTAATCGAGGATGACCCACAATCCTTCTATCAACTTTTTCCTTTTGATCTTTGATTGGAAAATACAAGGTATCTTTGTTGGTACTTATCTTTGCTTGTTTCCAATTTTGCGTCGTACCGTTTTTCATTTCCAGGTATTGAAAATGTAATACAAAGTACGGTAATTCCTTTTTTGGAGATGATACATGTACTGTTGCGGAGGAAATATGCGGTTTGATTTTCTTAGTCTCATCTGGATTTATCCATCCAATGTTTGCCCCTCTTAACTTGACAGACCAGTTATAGGCTATCCAAGTTGGCTCATTGAGTTGTCGAACATTATACCAAATTATAGTCAGATAATAAATTCAAAAAAGATGTAAATTCAAATCTATCCCCGTATATAGCATTCTGTGTCTAACCGAATAGTTCCGCCACCGGGGCCACTTGCTGACCATTGATCTTCAGCAACTCCTTCACGGTGATAATCCGCTCGTCCGCCTCACAGCCGGCCAGGTCTCCATCCAACAACTCATTTACAGCTGCCTGGATATTCTCAGAAGCAGTAGTCTCCGCTATAATTCTGTACAGCCTTGCTTCTTTGGTCTCTTCGCCCCAGTAGCTTCGCTCCCGAAGTTTTCTTAGCAGGCATCCGTAGTTCCGGGCCTGAATGCATGCAAGTGCCTCTTTGTCATCATTGAAAAGGTCCGGGTTTTGTGCAAACACCTTGTCTGAAATGGAGCCCACAGCAGTGATCTTGGCCCGCATCAAATGGTTGGCATATATGATAACATTAGCTCCTGCTGCGTAGAAAGCCTCCTTTGTAGTTGCTGAGTAAGAAGTAGGCACGACAACGAGTGGAGTATGAGGATCAAAAGCACGGTATGCATGCAAAAATTCAAGGACCTCATCAGGAGACTTGCTCTTTGAATGAATCATAATAGCGTCAACACCTGCTGCGTGGTAGGTCTTTGCGCGGTGCAATGCATCTTGCGTAGCCTTCTCACGAGATTCCTTTTCTTCCCCGGGGTCAGATTTCGCAACTCGACACGTAAAGGACTCAATACGGGCGGTGGTCAAAATGTCCCGGCCAGTACTTGCTGCTTTGAAGGCGCGAATGACGCCAGCAAAATCATCCGGGTCAGCTTGGCCTTGCGTACTCGAGGCGGCAGCAAGGGAGTTGACCTTTTTACCAGGTGCTGTGAGAGCCTTGTCTTCAATAATAACCATTCCCACTCCGACATGAGACAAAAGCGTCACCAGATCAGGAATTTCATCAATGTTACCACCGCTGTCGGCATCAAAGGCAGCGCAGAGGGGGCGGCCATTTGTTGTGCGTTTTAGGTTTCCATTGAGAGCAAGAAATGATGCGCGCTGAAGAGGGGAGATGAGCTCAACATCTGGCAGACCGAGATAGGTGGTCTGGGTCAGACCGCTGTACCAGATACCATCGAACACCTGGCCACCTTTGCCGACACCGTTTCTGATGATCTCGGTAGAGAAACTATCATGGGTCTCGCACAGAAGGACTTTGTTGTTGTTCTTGGCGAGTAAAGAACGCACAGATACAGAAGATAGTTTTAGGACGGGTGTTTCTTGAATAGAGCCCATTTTTGAAGATTTCAAAGACTTAACCAAATTTGGTTTGAAAGGTAAGGGGTAAGCTGGCTGCCTACGTGAGAATGGAAGCAAGAGTTGCCCTTATATGGGAAATATCTGCAATTAAAGGCCTTATTGCCCATATACTTGCTCGCTATTACGTATATATCACCCTCCTACCAACAGCCAACCCTGGAATGTCATGGCTTCAATGTTTCATTGGACTCGTAAGCCAGTGGGCTTAATGTGTCCTCAGTCGTCACACGTACCCCGCCCACCTCCATGATCACGCATCATGGGGCGATTACTGCCGTTTTTGCAATCTCGGTGTCGTTTTTAGTTGCCTCATTCATCATCTTGATTAAGGTCAGCTCCGCAAAGTTCTCAGTGGGTCGGGCCATAGGTCATCACTCCCGAATCGCACAGGATCCTGTAAGCAGGAAGCTTTTAGTCAAACCCTCCTGGGAAAGATACACATCTTCCGGACGATATGCCCCGATGATGGAGGTACTCCTTGAACAATGATAGGGTCAATACTTGGTATGCAAGTAGTAACTAACCCTTAACCATCCAAGCCTCTTCGTATTCCGCACCGAATAATGATACGATGTGCTCACTGTCAAGGAGTTATTACTAATAATCAGGTTGCATCTTCCGCTTTAGGCTCTCGATATGTGTGTGAGAATGGCCCATGATGAACCCTGCATGTTCAAACTTTGGAGGATTGGAAACCTGCGTGATGTTTGATATAGACTCGTACTTCACTGGATACAAGCTTATCCATGGCACACACCGAAAGCCCCACTGCTACAAAGTCTGTGTATCAATCAATAATTGAAGTCCTACGGATGTGATTTGAACAATTTTTGGACAGGTAGGCCAACGCTTGTAAACTTGCCCTCTGCCATACTGGGACTTGAAAGATTCCAGGACAATATTTGCGACATGCACATTAACATAAGTATCACGGAATATCTAGTTAGTAGTGAGTCTCTCTTGCAGGATGGTGTCGATTTTTCCAGATTATGATGGCTTGCCACCCACCATACTGAATTATAGCTTCGAAAGCCCATCTTGGTTTTGATTGGTGCATATTCTTACACCTATAAAACCTTATTATAAGGGACCACATCCAGGTTTTACAGTATTCTCCTCTGGAGATCAGTGGAGTGGGTCTGGTAATACCGAAATTTACAATTTCCACTTGTAATTCTCATACGGCCGAGTTACCTGGAGTTGCCGTGGTCTAGAGTCTAGACCATGTAAATCTGCCAGATACAGTTTGCTGCAGGGTCTGAAACCCCCGTCATTTTACGTATATCTACGGAATGGAGGGGCAAAAATAATTTTGAACAGATGGTGCAGAACACGTCATCCGAGTCGCGTGCTCTAGAACCGCATTTGGACCTGATCTCGTAGTGATGGGGTGTAAGGGGTGTAACGGCAATATGCAGTTCCCACGCATTGCTCAGCTTTGATTACCAGATTGACCCGTTATGTCCGATGATCGGTTTGTAAATCTTCTTGCATTGGGGCCGAAAAAAGCAAGGTTTGCTGGCGATTATCATCATCCCGTATGAAGCCTCCTGTGGGTTGTCTCGTGCGGAGTATGTGATAACCGGGGCGTGTATTGCATTTACGCCAAGGGTCTCGAATGCTTATCTCCAAAGTATCCTCGAGTTATTTGAACGCAAGGTAATGTAATTACATTGAACGTCGATAATCCCGATTAACGGGGCAAGAAAGCGAGAATAGTAGTGATGTGCAACCTATGAAGTCAAAGTAAAGAGGGGAGAAACAGTACTTGCTGGGATGGAGGGGCCATTTGGCCCAAGTATTGTGACTCCACAGACACCCTACCCTACTACACGAAGATGGAGTGAATGACGACCTCGGCTGAATCCTATTTTAGTCAAAGGTGTTCTCAGTTCTAACCTCCCCATTCCTGAAGTGCCATACATTGAGATAAGCGTTTCCTTGCCTGAGAAAAAAGCGTAAAACATCAACATGGCTTCTGCTTTAGTTCAAAGTTCCATCGATTACTCTCATCTTCCGAAGACTGAGTTTCGTACCAAGCTCGAAACGAAGCCTAAGTCGAAGGATTTCCCTGATGGCATCAAAACCACAGGACAACAGCCCCCTCTTTATGAAGAGATAAGACCCTATGCGGACTTCCCAAAGGTCATAACAGGTCCTACAGCATGGACGAAAGACCAGTACTCTGGATCCCCGGAGAAAGAGGCTTTGTGGAAACATCCCTTTACAGATGAAGAGTTGGAGGAGTTGAGCATTGCTGCGGAACAATACCTCGCAAGCGGCCGCTCTTTGACTGAAATGAGCAAGGTACAGTTATATTACGCCGAAATGGCCCTGAATCAGTGCCCAATAATGTTTTCGCTAGGACTACTTTCCACTGCCCAAGCTAGCCAAATATCTCGAGGAAGTTCGCGATGACCTGATCAATGCTCGAGGTTTTACCTTGTTCCAAGGTTTTCCTGTTCGAGAATGGGGACTGCAAAAGTCTGCTACCGCCTATATGGGTTTGGGTGCACACTTTGGCCATATTACGAGCCAGAATGGCAGAGGACATGTCCTAGGTCATGTCAAGGACCTAGGTGAGAATCCTGCTGATTTCCACAAAGTTCGACTCTACCGAACTACTGCGAGGTATGCTAAATTCCATTTACTAGCACAAGAGTGGCAGCCATACTAATCTTTGGTTACTGTAGACAAACCTTCCACGCTGATCCAGCCGATATCGTCGGGCTTCTTTGTCTGAATACTGCACTTGAAGGTGGTGAGAATGACGTTGTGTCGGGCCATCGTGTCTGGAATATAATGCAGGCTGAGCGCCCTGATATCGCTGAGCTGTTGACCAAGCCCATCTGGTACTTTGACCGGAAAGGTGAAGTCAGTACCGGTCAGGAAGAGTATATCCGGTGTGCCATCTATTATATTGAAAGGGACAATGGCCGAGTCTACTCAAAGTAAGGCAGATTTGTGATATAGCTATAGCTATCCCACATAAAGCTAATAGTTTTCTCCAGATTCGATCCCAACTATGTCAGATCGCTGAGTCGATTTTCGGAGAAAGGTATCATCCCTCCGCTTTCTGAAGAGCAAAAAGAAGCTATCGAATACTTCGACCAGCTGTGCCTGCAGGAGTCGATTCGCAATGTGCTCCAGGTTGGTGATGTGCATTTCATGACCAACAACCATCTCTACCACTCGCGGACTGGTTATAAGGACCACCCACCGCCAGCTCCACGTCGGCATCTTCTACGACTCTGGATTTCTACACCCGAGAGCGAGGGTGGCTGGAAGCTGCCTTATCATGACAGCAATTGGAACAAGAGAGGCGGTGTCCAAGTAGACGATCGCCCAGCAAAGGTGCTACTCCATGCTGACTAGACAGAAGTCGAACCAACTCGATTTGTCTGACCTCAAGTCATTCGTGAATACGTACGAGATTTGGTATCTTTGAATTGAATATCCTCTATATATTGAACTAGTATCAACTATGTGTTCCGTAGTCATTTCCTTGTCTTCAAATTGGCTTAAGGCGTAATAATGACGGCTGCAGTATTGACTGTAATAGTACTCTGTACTGGTGATGTGTCAGAAATGATCAGCGATGGGGTAGTGTTGGCTGATCTTCTTGGCTTCTTTGAGCCATTAAGCTGCGTGGGATTTGCGTTGTAGTGGAGAAGTAGACTCCCCACCTCTCAATAAAGAAAGAAAGCCGGACTTCGGCGATAATGTCATGGCTTTTATGATTTTATTCCTCGCCGACTTATCTTCCTTCTTACATTCATCTCGGGAAATAATGATTTTACTCGAATTCCCGAATACCAGCTCATAATGCCAGAGACTGAGGAACATCCCCTCGAAGAATCGAGACTGGCGGTCAGTGGTGAGCGACAGGTCTCCGATATGGAGCAAAATGTCGCGACCGATTCAAGAGCCCTAGAATCCAAAAAGACAAAGCTTTGTGTCTTAATAGGCTCCGGGATTCTACAGCTCCCAATTTGGGGTACGTTTGGCCAGAGATCTGGAATGCGATACAACTGACTGACCATGACTGACTGCTTCAGGCTTTGCCATGAGCTACGGCGTGCTCCAAGAATATTATTTTGACAATTGGACGTTCGAAGGATCTCGCTCCGTTACTGGTGTAATTGGTACGACTGCAAATGGCGTCATGTATTTGTCCATGCCTTTGCTTTTTGCCATCTTCACTCGACGATGGGCACATCGGCGCCAACTAGCAGCTGTTTGCGGTACCGTGATCGCGTGTCTCAGTTTCTTCTTATCCTCGTACAGTAAAACTGTTTGGCACTTACTAGCAACTCAAGGCATTACATCTGCCATTGGTTGTGCCCTCATATATAACCCGACTACACTCTCGCTCGGCGAATGGTATGCCAGTAGCAATCGGGCGTTAGCCTATGGAGTTGTCTTATCATGCAAGAACATTGTTGGCACCAGCTGTCCATTCTTGATCCGGGGCCTCATCGACGCCTATGGATTCCGGACAACCATGAGGGCTTGGACAGCGATTGTGGGCGGATTGAGTCTGTTTTCCATTTTCTTAATCCCGACCCATCCATCGAAAGTGTCAATCCACAAAACACACGCAAGGAAGATTCCCTGGCACTTTCTCCGACACAAATCATTCTACTTTTACAGTGTTGCTATCATCTTCCAAAGCTCTGGTTATGGTATTCCACAGACTTATCTAAGTACCTACGCCCGAGATATCGCCATGATGTCTCAGACAACGGGTACGTTAATGCTGGCCGTCTTCAATGCGCCCGGCATTATTGCCTCTTCCTTCTTCGGGTGGCTGAGTGACAACAAACGGATCAAGCTCTCAGTCCAGGTTGTCTCTGCCATCTCGCCTCTCTGCTGTGGTCTTTTCACTTTCCTCTTTTGGGGCTTGGCCACTGAGGGTGCTATTGGTATCCTTCTTGTCTTCTCGATAACATTCGGTTTTTTTTCTAGCGGCTATAGTGCCACTTGGGGAGGAATGCTCAAACAGATTGAGCGAGAATCTGCGGAAAGAAACGAAGCTATTGATCCTGGAATGCTCTACGGCCTATTCAACGGCGTTAGGGGAATCGGATATGTGAGTGGTGGCATTGCTGGGATGGGATTGCTTCAAGCTGGATTCCTTCCTGCCAGCCAGCGCTTTGCGTATGGGACCATGTACGGGCCACTGATTCTCTTCACTGGACTTTCTTCCTTTCTTGGAGGCTGGGTGGTTCTTTGGAGGTGGAATCCAACTAGGCTCTTACGAAGTATATCGAAGACGTAGAATCAATTGATATATGTAGCTGGGGTCAGGGGACATGTGGTGTTATATGGTAGGTATGGGCTTACATATGTATTCGCTGTTTCAAACAAAGTTGGGATAGGTTGGTTGGTTGGTCGCTTAATAACGTCTGATTTAGCAACCACGTTTGTTCTATGCTATGCAGACTGCAATAGGTTAAATCTATAAATCTTGTTTCCGAAAGGTGGTCTGTTAAACTTGGACCTAACCATCACCATAACAACAATATAAGTTCAAATCTCCAAATGTTACTAGGTAGAATATGAAAGATCTCTACATAAGAAGATTAGATTCATAACTATTATAATGCTTAATATATATCTATGGATCTCTCTTTACTTACTTCATATCCATTGAATGTTCTATGGTTGTTGTAAGAGTTTTTTAAGATTTTTTAATGTCAATTGATATCAATTGATAGTATCTATATAGCATCTCTTCTAGAATCCTTAGAAATATAGTATAATTATACATTCTATAAAGCATAAAGGATAACACTGCTAGGCAACCAGGCAGCGTGCCACTCCCACAACTTAGGATAGAACTCTCCTGAATGGTAGTCACGGTGGTCGATCTCTTTGACTATTGCATTGTAAGCTTTTTTAGCCCCCAAAGGGCTGGAATCGGGATTCTTGTCCCTTGGAAGAGCGGGTCGACCTCTGTAGTCGTAGTCGTGTGAGTGATTGCCTAGTTGAATCTAGTGTAAATGGTAGTATAGACGTCTCATTTTTTAGTACATATCATCGTAACAGATAATTATCATTACCATCAATTACAATGATACTTGTAATAACCAATCGTATCCCACCAGGCGGTTCACAGGCATCTTCAAACAAAGAAAACCTCAACCCCTCATTTCGCCGTGTTTTGTTGCGTTAGTGCAACCCCTCCTCTCACCATTTTGATCAATCCCTGCCTGAATGATCTCATAAGTAATCGGATCCCGAATTATGCACGCATAATAGGGGTTTCGCTACTAATTCATTTGCTATCGCAATATGAATATACTCCCGGGGGCGGCTTGGTCCGGGTAAATATAAAGACCCATCAGTAGGAGTGATATAGCCAACAACCACATCCCTTTTCCTTTCAACAAGACGCCCAAAGCAAAAATGGCCGACGCTACGCCTGTCCATTTTTTCGATCTCTACTCGGATCAACCAGGTGCGTGGCTTTACCTTCTAACAGAAACGTTTCCACGCCAAAACGTATAACATAAGAGACTAATATACTATATATACTCAAGGCCCCTCCAAATCATGGTCGCCAAACACTTTAAAAACCAGAGTCGTACTGAACTTTAAGGGTATCTCTTACACCCAGAGCTGGCACTCTTACCCAGACATCAAGCCCCTCATTTCTAGCTTCGGCGTTCCACCCAATGAACAAGGCCGACCATACACACTACCAGCAATCAAGCACGGTTCTGTGACTTCTCACTCGAGTGGAGTCACTATGGACTCGCAGGCGATTGCATTCCACCTGGACAAGGTATTCCCATCACCGCCTCTGTTCCCATCTGGCGACGCCAGCTACGCTATATTCGTAGCCGTCAGCAGATTCCTGGCCCTCCTGGAGCCTGGGTTCCGCCCCTTTGTCGTCCCCCGCGTACCAGACCATCTAGATCCGCGAGGCTCGCAGTACTTTCATGAGACGCGAGCTGTTGCACTAGGGAAGCCGTTGTCGCAGGTGCGGCCGACAGATCAAGAGACTATCGACAGCAAGTGGAAACTGGTTGAGACCGAGACCGCACCGCTGATTAAGATGCTGAAGGGCAAGGAAGGGAAAAAAGGTCCTTTCTTTGAAGGTGAAAAGGCCGGGTACGCGGACTTGGTTCTGGCTACCGCACTGGCGTTTATCCAGCGCTTTGATAAGGAGCTTCATGAGAAGTTCCTTGGTCTGGGCAATGGTGAATTTAGAGCTCTATATGAGGCCTCTCTACCTTGGCTGGAGGGACAAGGTGAGGACAAAGAATGGCATGTCCCTGAGGCATCATCTTAGATTCATGACATAAAGTAAGAAGGTAATTGTTGAGATCATTTCAATCAAGCGACTATTCGGAGTTTCCATGACCAATTTCTTTATTCTAGATGTATCTCCTTTCCGAGTCATCTGGTTAGTATGCGCAATGTGGACACATGTAACCTCTCCCGAGCGCCACATGGTGATAAACATAATCAGTCTACCGAGGCGTATACCATAAGTAGAGGTGGGTCAACTTTGTAGCCATATTCTATACGGTGGATATGCCAAATGAGAGCGGTATCTAGCAACTCTGGCTTCTACTGTAAAGATAAGTAAGCAGGTCTAGAACTTTAAGTCGCCATAATTACCAGTAATAGCACAACATTGATAAAGACTTTGTTATGAAAAGCATATGAGATGATTTATAGGATTGGGCAATATGATAGTTAATACTTACTATGTATAAAGAATTTAATCCTACGGACAGACATCATTATTATTGGAGTCTCTATTTAGCATGGTTAGTTTTCAACCATTTGCATCTTCAGGTTGCGAAACTGTGTATCTGGAATCGACCGTAATCTGGTTGAAGCCGATGCTCCTATTTGTCCTATTTAGCTGCTACGTACCGTGATATCGTCCTGCCCCATGTTCCCGGGTTACTGAGCATGTAGAGTAAGACTCGTTGGATTAGCTACTTAGAAACAACTAATGATACATCTTCAAGCAACACCGAGAATATTAAACGGTTGCACGAAGGTACAAGAAAGAGGTAGGACTCGGTTCCATACATGTGCTTCCAGGCAATACCTTGAAGGCATCCGGATACAGCTTCAAAATACTTGTTCGAGAGAATGATCCATAATCATCCTATTAAAAGAGATTTTGGAAAGAACAGGGACAACCTCACACCTGGCTACTCGTTTTATAGAATAAAAAAAATAAAATATATAATAATAAATAAATGTTTCTATAAGTTAATTTTAAAAAAATTGTCAAACCGTCATGTGCTTGCGACGGCCGGGGTGCAGAAGGGCTTGAACCAGTCAGGGACTTTGCAGGTGAAAAAAACACAATTTCTGTAATTCTTTTTTCTTCTTTTTCTATTCCTTTCCTGCCTGCCATATCTACCGTCCATGGTTACAGTTTATGATGTCATCTTTGGTGTAGTGATCAGCATTCTGTAGATATCACATATCCTCATCCCAACTGGGAACAGCAAATGTGCTCTGAGCAACGCCCGTAACCCAAGGGTCCAGCCGAGCCATCTCTACCTCCTGGCCGAAATGCTGGTTTGAAATTTCTGGAGGATGCAGTAATAGCCAACTCAAGTCTCCTATCGGAGGAACCCCCGTCTCGCCGCTATCATCTAGAGCATGTTGAAAGATTGTTTCAGTATCTGCACCAGAAATAAGGTCGCCCGGCAACGTATCATATGTAGAGCTAGTGGTATCCTCTATCGAGTATCTGGAGACAGCACTGCTGCACTCGATCACCGATGGCTGCGGTTTGGATAAGCCGCCATTCTTGACAGCTTCGGGAGACAGCCAGTCCTGTGCGAGAAGCCGGAGAGCGCGAATAGCGCGACAGCTCCAGCACCACGCCGTGCTCATGCTTTCTAGAGCTTCCACACAAATCCGTAGGTTATGGATTCCCCGGCGATAGATGATAGAGGCAGTAGAAGTGGCGTCCATCAAGTGTATGATTGCGGCAGTGAAAGTATTGTGCACAGTGACGATCGGAACGAGGCGCTAACCAGGATTTGATAAGTAACACTGTATCAATGGGAGGTATTCTTTGGAGAAACTGACCAGCGTGTAATGTTCCTGATAGGCGCGCAGAATCTTAGTTACTTCGAGAGCGGACCGTCTGCATGCTTGTAAATGCGAGTCTGACTCCTCCGATGAACTAGATAGTACCCTGCGCGCGACTCGACGTTTGACGATAAAAGGGCGATGCAATAGAATTTGTATAACATGGTATTCAATACTTTCAACTCCTTAGCATAGCTAGATATTAATTACTTAAACGACCGCAGAGACTCACTGCAGTTGGTAAATGTGTGGAAGACATGCCGTCCGCATAGACGCTGGGAGCCGCAAATAGCTCGGTAGGTCCTGGTAAAATACGTTTAATGCGATGTCGGTATGGGTGATAAGACCGGCCAAGTCGTGCTGTTTCAGCTCGTTGCTCGGCGCGTAGCTGTGGGTAAACGATGAGGAATAATTCTGACTTTGAGGAACATGGAACGCACAGGATATCTAGTGTCTCCGTCGCAATGGCAAGCAACGCAGAGGTATAATACGAGGTCGAGGAAATTCTTACGTGGGCTCCTCGTAAAGACTCGTCTTTATAGGACCAGGGAGTCCAAGGCGAAAATTCCGCGCTTCCTGTCTGGCTGGGCATTGGACAACTTATGTCGTGTTTCCGGGTCATTCCTGGCCGTCCATGACCGAGGCTAAAGAGTCTATTTTCAACAAACCCCTTGATCAGTACATTTTTTTTCTATACGAGTCTCACAGGTATAGCTTCAATTACTTGTCCAGGGTATAGCACCCCCACCATGCAACTTTTCGAACCTCGCCTTCAAGCTCTGATAGATGGCCCGTTGATACCCAGTGCGAGCAGTCGAGGTTGAGACCAAGGTTAAATGCCATTCGCATTGCCATTCCTGTAATAACTGAGTGATGGAGCATTGTTAGTAGTCTTGTGCAGAGTACACTAACCTACATATAGCCATCCCAACGATTCGCGGTCTTCTGCCATGGCGTTTAGTCCAAGAAGCACGACAGCTTGGACGGTAGGCACTGTCGGTGATTCTACTGCATGTTGCAGCAGCGTCTTGGCCTGGTGTCCGAATGGCTCTCCGGCAGTTTTGGGGTTGTCAGGGATCGATCGAACTTCCACCCGGTCCGAATAGCGAGCTGCCAGAGCGAAGATTGCAAGCAGTAGCAGTGGTGTACAATACCTCCCAGTATAGTCATGTTTGTAATCTTGCATGAACGCGTCCTGATGTACTACACAATTCCAGGGATTCTGCCACTTCCAATATAAGTTTAGTAGATGATCTTGCAATTCCTGGGCAATTCCTTGGCCATTATTAAACTCTGCCAGCGTGGTGAAATTGTAGGAAATAGGAATACTAGGGGGTTCCGCCGTGAATTCGTGCAGTCGACCTTGCAAAAGGTTGTAGTTGCTCAGGGAACCAAAGTACCGCAGCTGGCCATCCGAGGCGAGACTCAGTTCGGCAGTGATGTCACTTATTTCGGCCAGGGGATTGATCTGTTGGGTTCTGGCGGTGGACAGTCTTGTAGTGTACTCGGTCTCACTGTCACTGTCTTCAGTAACATCGTTGGGTTCAGGCGGGACGGGGCTGCCCAGAGCTGATATCTGTTGTTCCAGCACTTCGATTCGGGCCTGGAGAGACCGCACGAGTTTCTTACTGGGCGGTCTAGGCCATGCAACTCAGCTTCAGTTCAGGGAGGTATTTCAGGTACGAGCAAGCTTACTTGCGCTTGTTCTCGGTGTGCTGGTATTCGCAAGAGATGTCTCGACTGTTGCACGGACCGCAGCATGGTTCGACACCATCGCACTGAAAGCGGGATCAGGGTTGCAATTGGAACCAGGTTCTAGCCATCACATACACGCATACGCTTCACACGACAGGGCACACAGGCAACTGCAACGCGTTGCCGAGTGCCTTTGGGGCGACTAGGGGCCAAGTCGATTTGTCCACGAAGAGGAAGCATGGCGGACATTCCAAGGTTAAGTCACAAAATAAAAGGCCTCCACGACTGCCTGGCCCTATAAGGCCAAAAGATACTACGTCAATCTTTGCGTGAGTGCTGTTTTGTCGTCGGAGGACTTAACAATAATTGGTATGGTAATATCGACCTGAAAATTACCACCCTACCAAAAAGGGACCCCCTTTCATTTTGTGGGGAGTCTGAGGACTCTGGTATTTTTGCCACGAATTGTGCACCAAGATCCCGAAGTTTAACACACGACGTGTTGGATACATTTAACTCGGATAAGCATTACCCAACTTTCCTAGCCTTTTCCGGGTCTGGGTACTTCTTACCCGGAGTTATTTCCACCCCCACTAAGAAAGCGTACGTATCGCTTGGAAATCGTATATTATCAATCGCTCCGGGTGACTAGGAGGTAAATTGTATGTTATCATGGCTGTCGCGAAGCTAGGATATAAATAGGACGACGAACTAGTAATCTCAGAACAATTTGAAAGGCAACTAGGATACACGTAATGTCTAGCCCCGCGACTACTAACAGCCGCAGCCCTTCCTGCGCACGTGCATGGTGAGGGGGATTGAAGTGGGGAACCGCATACTAAGTTACCTAATCTTACTTAAGCTTTATAGTTAAAAAGTCCTTATTTTGAGTTATATGGAATATAGAAGTTACAGTATGAACATTAATTAGATATATAAAGTAACAGGCTCTTTGATGGTCAACTGGCACATTGATATGAATAGCACCGCCGGGATCCCGGATAAGAAATTCTATATGTGAATTCGGCACTGGGGCAGTACGGGAATTAGGACAAAAAACAGTGTACTGCCGTGCCACTGTGCGATAAAGTATACTGAATACCTCGTGCTGATTTATTATACATGCACCTGTATGCCAATGAAACAATGAGGCTAGGACTGCTCAGCCCAAAACACCTGTCTAGACGGATGAGTGTTGACTCGCAAGCTAAGCAAATCAGGACGCGAGTAGTGCCCAACGATGTCAAGGTTCTGCTTTGCCATAGTCTTAACATTAAGCTCCACATCCGCATACAATATCCCTTCCTCTCCATCTCCAAGTGGCTTCACTAACTCTTCTCCAAAGGGTGAGTAGATCATACTGAAGCCACCGCCGGGGCAGCGCGCAAAGGGGAAGTCCTGCAAACGGTTTCGCTCTTTATTTTCATGCGACATAACCTGGGTCGACAGCAACACGAAGCACGCCCCCTCCATACTCAGAGTCCTTGAAAAGTTCTGGCTCGCTGAAGGACTAACGTGTTGCGGCCAGTAGTCGGACGGCCAGATGGGGGGCCAACTGGCAACGTGGATGTCAACGCCTTGCATGTATTCGTAGTACCTGAGTAAGGGCTGTGTGTGCTCCCAGCAATTCAAACCACCAATGTTACCAAACTTGCTAGGTGTAACAATTTGAAGAGAATCGCCTTGACCCTCACCCCAGTATGCGCGCTCAACGTGCGTTGGCTTGATCTTGCGTCGGTGTAAGACGATATCGCCGTTCTCATTAATAAAGGACTGTTAGATTGGACAGTAAACATTAGTTTCTGGTAGTGGAAGATACTGGTTAGAGACATGTTTCGTTTCCCACCTGTGCAATATACAAAGACCCCTCGTAGCGCTCGCTGTACCCCAATACAACAAAGGCATTGGCCTCTTTGACAGCAGCACAAATACGCTTCATTTCATCAGAATCTCTAGCCAACGAGGCATGAAAATATTCGTTCATATGCTCGCTGTTACTGATCGGATCATGCGCCCATATGCTCCTTGTTCGAACTTAGCGCAGTGGTTTGCCGTAGGTGTGTGACTGCTTACCATGGGTATCCGGGGATGAAGACCTCAGGGAATCCTATAACGTTTGCTCCATTCCGGCTAGCATCTTGAATCAAGGAAATAGTCTTGTCGACGCTTCCTTGGAGGTCGTTCCAGACTGGTTCAGCCTGCACTGCCGCGACTTTGACGGTCTTTGCCATTGTAAACGAGAGATAACGATGGGAGAAGGATGTCTCTTGATGCCGAAGTAGGGGGGTATTCCATGTTCCTATTTAAAATTATTTAGAAGTTCTGCAGACGCAAGGACTCTGAACGGGAGTGGGGAGTGCGTGCTGACTCCGTGGGATCTTGCGGATAAGAACTATCCTATCGATGTAGGGTATATCAAATGTCATGACCTCGGCTTCTGGATTACCGAGCAGTTTGCGGCTAAGAATTATCCTATCTTTTATTTGAGAGGGCCGATAGGATACATATGTATAGTTAAATGGTTACTCTATCTAGGACTAATGCGCCCACTCGGATTTTCATCTGGACAATCAAGCTAAACTTTTTTCAGAAAAGTTTATCGTCAATTCTTCAGATAATGTCGTAGTGTATTTAGTCTATTCATCTATTTAAAATTTTTTACAAAGCTAATTATCTGCTAAAATAAACTAATATACACTCTACGCGAATGCCACTAAGAGCTCCCTCTATCTCAATGCGGCGATTTCTATTTTTCTACCCACTTATTAATGTCCCAAATCAATGCTTATCTCTCCAAGAATGCGAAGACTCATATTTAATTCGGTAACACGCAGACCTATCAGAGACTGCTTTATTATCTATCGACCTAGTCTATCGTTAAAGCTGTACAACCGCCTGATAGAATGAGAATGAACCCAGAGATGTGAATAGGCCTTAAGTAGAGGCCGGCGCCTCGTTGCTATCACTATGATACTTTCTAGGTTGAAGACAGACTAAAAAGCAATGGCTGCTTCTAAGAGATCAGAAAATCGTGTTAGTGCATATAATATCTGGGCAAGTCGAAATCCCGAATCATTAACCAGCTACAGCTAATATCTGGTCCAGATAATTGCCTGTGCTTGCTTTGGTAGCATTACCTATGGCTGTATGATTTATATACTGATGGCTTCGTTGGTGACTGTCTACTAATGCTCTATAGATTGTGCCGGTATTGTCAGCACAACCCTTGGCCAGCCCACCTTCCTAAACTACTTTCATCTTGACAGCGCCGGGAATGCCGCAGCCATCAAAGGTGCAATCAATGGGCTTTTTCAAGGGGGCGGAGCGTTTGGGGCCTTTCTTGGAGGCTCCCTAGCTGATAAACGAGGTAGAGTACCTGGGATTCTCGTCGCATGCATCTTCTGTGCGACAGGGGGAGCATTACAAGCCGGATCCGTTCATATAGCCATGTATTTGATAGCAAGGTTCATCACGGGCTGTGGTGTTGGACAGATACTTGTCCTTGTTCCACTATGGCAGTCTGAACTAGCCCCGGCACACGCGCGTGGTCTCTTGGTGGGCTTACACGGTAATGACCTGCGAGATATAAGAGGATTAATAAACTTTGACTGATTGCTTTTAGGCGTTGCCATTCTCGTTGGATATTCTATAGCGACATGGCTCGGTGTGGTATTCTTTTTTGTTAGTGGCAGTGGTATTCAATGGCGCGTCCCTTTAGCTCTCCAAGTCATCCCCCCGTTACTTCTCGCCAGTGTGCTTCCTTTTATACCAGAGTCACCTCGTTGGCGTTAGTACTCCTCTTAAGCCATCACAATCTCTTGACAGCTAACAGAGCACCAGTTCTTGAAAACGGCAAGGAAGAGGCTGCGCGTAGGATCCTGGGTAAAATCCATCACGAAAGCCAGAGAGGAGACTCTACCCATCTAGTGGACATGCAATTTGAACAGATCAAGGCAAAGTTATTTCTTGAGTCTACCCTACCGTCCAGTTGGCTGTCGCTCTTTACTATTCCCAGCTACCGCCGCCGCGCCCTGGTTGGATTCCTCACGCTTTTTTCGGGCCAATTAACGGGCACAATGGTCATTATCAACTACGGTCCGTCGTTATATGCTTCGCTTGGCTATACCGATGCCGTAACCCTGATGCTAACGGCCGGTTGGATTACCCTGGGACTTCCTGGCAACATGGTGAATGCTTACCTCCTCGACATAGTCGGACGCAGGCTAATGCTGGCTATCGGAATCGGCGGCTGCTGTATATGTTTGCTGGGAGAGATTGTCATGCTAGCGGAAGCACGACAGATCCCTAGCAAAGGTTTAAATATTGCGGCGATTGTTTTTCTCTTCCTATTTCAAACTTTTTACGCATTCTGCGTCGACGCCTCAACGTATGTCTATTCCTGCGAGATCTGGCCGACGCACCTGCGAGCGAGGGGATTCTCTTTATCTATTTTAGGTCTTTTCTGCGGCTCCTTGATCGTTCTGATTTCGGCCCCTACGGCATTCGACCGCATTGGGTGGAGGTTTTACCTTGTGTTCCTCGTTTGCTCGATTTTTAGCACGGTTATAATCTTCTGGATTTTTCCAGAGACTAAGGGTCTCTCCTTAGAGGAGATAGGAACGCTATTTGGCGATGATATAGCAGTCATGGAGTCGGGAAGCGCCGTTGAGAACCGCGTTGAGGCTGAAGAGATACACACCATTGTACACAACAAGAACGAAATATTACGTAGCTAGGCCACCTGCATTAGCAGTTATAACCAACTACTTAACTAGTTAGTTGATTAGCTTATTGCATGTAGATAACTAGGGGTTATATGACCGTAAATATATTAATATTACAAAGTAAATTACCTACTTTTAGTATATAGATTATATGATAAAATATTCAACTATTAATAATCACTGGTTATTATAGAGATATATAAAAATAACTAAAACTTTTATAAATTTGATTTTTTTTTAAAAAAAATCTAATTTTAGATAAAGTATTATATATAAAATTAATCCATTTAACTATGCTTAAAACAATTAGCTAGAAATATATCTATGCGCGCATCACACCCCTTCTCAATTAACAGTTTGTCGTCATGCATATACAGTACATCCACTGTCATCCCGATGTGACGTTCCCACAGTCGCCAAGCCACCAGCTTGATGCTATTCCATGTGTTGGTACAAGAGCTAGTTCTGTCCCGTCAAATAGGTTGCTGAATAGATAATTGTTACTGCTATCATCCAAAAACTTACTTTCACTGTATTATGTAGACCAGACGAACAAAATGCTAGTTGATCTGTATACAAAGAAGCTCAACGCCAACCCGATCTGTACTAGCGCAGCGCTCCGCGTTGTGTTGCCAGCCCTCGCAGCATTGTGCTGCATCCTGCATCAGTGCATCCTCAATTCTCCCACACGCTGAAGCATCTCCATCTATCGAGCGTAGGTCGCGTGGCTTTACGATGCCTCCCAAGAAACGCGCTTCCACTGCCGCTGACGGCGAGCGTTCATCCAAGAAAGCGCGCAAGCCAATTGCCGAGACCGCCGCGACTGCTCGTCCCAAACGGTTCGCGAAACTGCCACCGCGTGCAGCTAGAGTCAAGTCAACAGCTGCTGCGCCTGCTACGACCAGCCCAGTGACCCCGAAGAAGAGAGGTCGTCCTTCGTTGAAGCCCACTCAAGGTACGCGAACAAAAAACAAAAACAAAAACAACAGCGCACAGTCAGTACGCGACTTCTAACGCGTTTGCGAATAGTTGAGACACCAAAGACCAAGACCAAGGCAAAGAGCGCCACCGCGAAAACAGTCACAGGTAAGCCCAAGAAGCGCCTTGGACGGCCGCCAAAGACCGCCATTGAAGCCATCAAGTCTGCGAGAAAGTCCCGGAAACCATTGGGGAGACCCAGCAAGTCGCTTGGCGTGTCTGTCAAGAAGCAGGTCGTGAAAAGACCCCGACTCCTGCCGACTGCTTCGTCCATTGGCAAAGCTGCCTTTGCTCACCTGAAAGAGAAAGAGCCCGACCTGACTATTGAGGTTCCTGAAGATGACGCATACGGACCCGATGGTCGATCATACTGGCTCATGAAAGCCGAACCGGAGTCGCGCCTGGTCAAAGGTGTGGATGTCAAGTTCTCCATCGACGACCTCCAGGCAGCCTCGGAGCCTGAGCCATGGGACGGTAAGACGCGCTACTGGATATTATTCTTTGTTGATGCTAATGGAATTATACAGGTGTCCGTAACCCTGTTGGTAAGACGCGCATCTCTACAAGTCACTAACTTTGTCTTGGTCCGGTATCTAACAATGACAATAGCTCGAAACAATTTGCGTGCGATGAAGCAGGGCGACCAAGCCTTTTTCTACCATTCCAGCTGCAAGGTTCCTGGTATTGTAGGTTTGATGGAAATTGTCAGAGAGCACTCGGTCGACGGTATGCGTCCTTGAAGGAAATGAAGTTCTCTTTCGTATGCTAATTTCTTCGCGACGCCAGAATCCGCTTTTGATACTGCACACCCATACTATGACGAGAAGTCGAGCCGTGAGAACCCCAAATGGGAGGTTGTCCACGTTGAGTTCCGGCGCAAGTTTGACAACATCCTGAAATTGGACTCCTTGAAAGCCCACGGCCTTCCTGGCAAGCCTTTGGAAAACCTACAAACCCTGCGCCAATCTCGCGTGAGCGTGTCCCGCGTCACGCCCAAAGAGTGGGAATTCATCATGAGCTTGATCGATCCACCCAAGCCCGTAGAAAAGGAAGAGGTTGCCAACGCAGCAGCTCCTGCCTCTGAGCCTACTGCTGACAAGGAAACCACCGGCGACGCAGTGGCCGAGTCTGAGAACCAGGCACAACCCGAGGGAGAAAAGAGCAAGACCAATAACGTCAATGGCCAAGCAGCGTCTGGGGAGTCTGCCGCTGTCAACGGCAACTCCACAAGTGGACCGTTTTCTGCATTGCTAGATGGAGCCGCTGACAAGCCTGCCGAGGGCGAGACAAGCAAGTCCAAATTCTCATTCTTTTCCTAAAGTGGCGGTGGTAGTTTCTTCTCTTTTTCTTTTCAGGTCTTGTTTTTGTGATTCCTCCTGTAATAATTCCTCATTTTCTTTTAATTTGCTGTTCACGTCCGGGCGCAAGGCAAAAAACTTGACGGGGAGCAAGCCGAGTTGCTTGGGAAAGCCCAGCTGCTCTTCGGATCTGACCAATTTCAACCCGGCCAGTTTGAATATTTGTCTAAACGTTCCCTCTGCCCTAGTGACAGAATTGTCTGTGGCGTCAAAATAGTCTTTACCGTTAATGTCAGTGGAGACGTTTTCCTTCAAAACAATGAGCCCTGAATCTGCCAGCGCAGTAGCAGCCCGCTTCAGGTATTCTGTCAACTGAGCATCCGTAAGATGTCCCACACACCACTGATTCCAGATCAAATCGTACTTCCTGCCCGCCTTTGGCTCCCAATTTTCCAGTCCAGACACATAAACATCCCCAACAACATTACTCCCCTCTTTCCCCAGCTTTCCATTGCGAACCACCTCTGCAAATTTTTCCACCGGCTCAACAATATCAACCACCTCGCACACTTTACCCAAAAACCCTTCCGTCACCCGCCCGATGCCAGCACCGCAATCGACACCTCGCTTCAGCAGTTTTTGTTGCGTGTCGTTCCCGACGAGTTTCAGACGTCGCAGTTTTGAGAGAAATGATGCCGAGCCGCGCAAGTCGATGTACGAGATTTGCGGATATCCGCCGAGCATGCCGTTGACGTTGGCCGAGACGTTGGTCCAGTACGCGATGGCGGAGGCATGGTTGATTTGGGAGTCTGGGGTGGCTTCGGAGGTTGTTTCCATTGTGGTCTTTTTTTGGTTCTCTCTTCTCTCTTTATCTCTCTCTCTTTTGTTCGTTTGAATTGATTCCGCTGTATTGTTGAGAAGAGGGTTTGAGACGGGCGGGGAGACTCAAAACGGACGACAAATTCAGATGTTCCTGGAGAAAATCAAGCTTGGTGGTTTAATTAAGCGTGGGTCCCCACATGGGATTCCTGAAGAATCCCCTCACTTTTGTTTGGGACAACCTCCATGATTCAGCCATAGTACATTCTATTTTCTACATGTATGTTCAAAGGCAATGAAATAAACCATATATCCATTGATAGCGACATCGAAAAGCGAAATCGCTTGCTTAAGGTGCCTCGAGAAAATACTCCTACTATGCAACGATTTTAATTCTACGATCAAGTTTTTGTCAGATAGCTCATCACTTCAGCAGCGATCTTACATACACAAAACTTTGACCTTGCTCATCTCTGCCGTAGACAGAATAAAAACAAACGTGCCGACTTTATACTCGTCTACACACGTTTAAACCCTCGAGACCACCCACTTCTCCCACAAGCTCCAATGTTCTCGCCTCACGTACATTCCATTATCGCCCAGCTCGTCCGCACTTAGCAAGCCGAGCTCCCCCGGCGACAATGCTTGCATCGACTGGTGGTGCGTCTCAGACCCAGAGGTTTCACTCTGCGAGTGGTGCGCAGACACGACAGACCAAGAGTCTGTATCTTCGTTTCTTTCATTCTCGTACAGGGCTTCATCTTCTTCGTCCGTTGTATGTCCCGGTGGGATCTCGATTCCGTTGATGACTTCCGAGTCAAAATGAAATGTGTAGTCAATGTGCTGCAAGTCCACATTCTCGAGCTGTTCCATCTCGTCACGGAGGACCGAGAGAACATCCCGCCACCGGCTTCCCTCGCTGAGGTATACGTACGGTATGCGCAGTTCTCTCAGCCGAGTCCGGTGCCGCCGCACTAGGGCTATTATTTCTGCAGAATCCAGTTTCCAGCCTTGTATTCCCAGGCAACGCAACCGTGGCCAATGAAGATGGTTGAAGATATTCTCCAGAGGTAAAGACACAGGATTGTTAGCGGGAAAGCCAACACTTATCGTAATCAGATTTCTTGCAGCCAAAAAAAATCTGCCAAAGACCCCGGATAGCCCAGCCATCGCTGAAGTCATATCCTGCGCCGATTGAAAACTAACATCCAGACATGTGAGCCGTTCTCCAAGACTAGAAACCGCGAGGTCTGGTGTATGCAATAATCCCATAGAGGCTTTTGGGCTAATCTGGGGCCCAAGGAATCGGACAGAGTGACATGCAGAGCTCAAGAGGGCGACTCCCAAGTTTTGGACTGCTCGTGAGCATGCCGGTTCCCAGTCTAGATAAAGTCCATGGTTGGCGTTGCTTCGTCTTGCCCGATTCATTATCTCTTCGTCAGCTTGATCCTGCAGCCGAAGAAGTTTGATCTCTTGTAGTGAAGAAAAGGCCGCCATTGCCTTTTTTAACGCAGCCAAATCATTCGAATTTTCAGTCAGAAGCTTTTGGTCAGCGATTCGTAAGCGGTGGATTTTGGAGAGCGATGGGTCATCCAAAACGTCAAGAAAACTCTCCCAGTCTGAAGCCGAATTTTAGTCAGTAAGAGTCTTTTTAGTCATGGTTCAAAATTCTCTAGCTACCTACCAGGCCCTTGGTAAGATGGCCGGACCATATAAGTAAAATAACGTATATGACCCGCCAGTCGCATATCAACCAGCTCGTTAACCCGATTAAACCCGTCTCTTGAAAACCTCAACGTAAAGTGGCGGAACTTCCATGGCGTTGCAATTCGCATAAATCGTGTGCACACCAGCCTATATCTGTCTAGATCTGATTTCTCGCCCTTTGGAAAACACTTGTCGTTGGTGCGTCTTCTGATGGCCGGTATAAAGTACTCATGCCGGTTACGATACCCATTAGGAGTCTCTTCCGTTTCGGCAAGCAAGAAGAGCAATATCAGGCTCAGCAGCTCGTCAGCTAGGTTGTTGATGAGACAGGGCTCGTCCATCGTCTCGGCAGCCAGACAGCCCACTCACCGGCCGTGCCTCACGCCAATTGGCATAGAGGGGCACAGAAAAAAATAGTAAAAAGTGCCGAGAGGGGGGGAAAGAGAGAAAAAAAGGAAGATATAAATATATGTTGTTAAAAAATTTGAAATGAAAAAAAGAATAAAAAGCAGAGGAAAAATAAGCAACTTTGGAGGAAACGAGATCGCGTGGAGGTTGCGTTTTTCGACGGATAAACACATCCCTTCGAAGAGGTATTATTAGGTCACCGGAGAATGAAAATCAGCAGCATGGTATGGAGCTGCAGAAACAAGCTGGCAGCACTAGAAGGGTTGGGGGAAGTAGGTCTCATGTCGCTACAGATCCATGCATGTGCTCATGCTGCTGCTTGCTGCCACTACTGACTGACCTGGACGTGCAGCGGCGGACCCCTGGCGACTGTGAGCCCTCTCGACCGACCTCTTGGACGCAGTATCAGCCAAGCAGGGGCATCCACACCACGGTCACATGACCGAAAAGGTACCAAAACTCCAGGTTCATCATGCAAAGCATGCATTGACTGGGTTTGTTCACCGTGTCAAATGGATTAGGCCGGGTTGAAGCTTACTGTGTAGCGTCTGCAAGTCGCGAGGAACGATTGGAGATGGGCAAAGGCCATCTGAAGAGCGGAAGCCCTGCAGGTGCACGGCCGGCGGCTAGTTAGGGAGTTGAGCTAGCTGGGCTAGCTAGTCGCGGAGGGTTCCAGTCAAGCCTGTTCGTTCGCTGGTGGTGAACGTAAGGCGCTGCGAGTTAGTGGTGCGTCCGACGGTGCGATGATGATGATGCCGAATAATACAGTGCGTCCGTCCGGAGGGGCGCCCCGCTTCCTGGAGGGGAGTGGTTGATGCAGTAATCCGCAGTAGTGAATCCAGTGATGCACATGCCCTAACGCCGTCTATCGTCGCCAGCCAACCGCCGTGGGAATCGCCGCTGTCATCTGAGAGTCTGGCGAGCATTCGAATATCGCCCAGGGCACGCCTGGCCCGAGTCACTGGCCCAGCGCTGCCGCCCGCCCACACACCCCCCAGACATACGTTGAAACAGCAAAAGAGCCAGGCCTGCAATCTGCCTGGCACTAGGCAAATCGACTAGCATGCCGCAGCGCCCAATCACATCCTCAAACGTCGCAATCTTAATCTAGACGCTGGAGAATTGACGGCCGATATTTACCGGTCTAGTCCGGTCTGCAGACAGCGACGAATGCAGCCCACTTTCTGCAATCACCAACTCCGGCCATGCAAGCGCCAATAAAGGCGCCAGGGCATTTACTGTCTCTGTGCAGACTGACGTCGCGTGGCCCATTGGTTTATAATGTCCGGCATGGATTTGCATACTCGCCAGGGTGTGGCCATCAATTGGGTCAGGGTTGCTGACAGCTATAAGTAACAAGACACTCGCCTCTGCCAATGTAGCATCGAAAACCCATCAGGATGACTTCTCCTTACGTGGCACACTGTCCACCATTTGTCGGGCAGCGTTCTTCTCACCAGGACTTGCTTGTCACGAGACGATCGCCCATGTCAAGTGCCCTCTTCAAAGGTTGCCTTTGGCGCTCTTCATTCGACGCTGCCGGATATCTGTGCTACTGATTTTGGACTCAAAGTTGCTGGCAGACGCATTCGCCACCTCATCTGCTTCGCCCGTCTGCAAGACATCGACTTCAAAGACCTCCAGTGATGCCCATCCTTTCTTGTTCCTTTCCGTGTTTACTGCCTGCCCACCCGAACGAGTCTCTGCTGACACAATCAAGGCGCTCAGATTCTCCTCTGTGATGGTGGGCCCATACGGGTCAGCAATCTGTACTAAATGGATGTCTAGATCTGGTGCCACTTTTGTTGACACGCGTTTGCCATTAGGACCGGGCTGCTCTGTCCGTTGAATATCAAAAGTCTGGGCTACTGGAGGGTTGAAGTCGATTATAGCCCTTAAAAACGACGCTGTGCTTTGCCATCTCTCCTCCCAGCTCTCTAGATACTCTGCAAACTTCTTGTTGACGAGCATTTCGTCACCAGTTATGCCAACGGTAAGCGATCTTCGTTCACCTTCTCGTTTCTCCTCGCCGGCGGGATCTAGTGCCAGAGCTGTGGCGGTTAGTAGTAGTTTGTGACCAAGATGAAGATGGTCAAAAGTGCCGCCAACGATAACTGCATGATGCCTGGTAGACCGCTCTTCATCCGAGCTTAACGTGGTCTCGGAAGGTGTCGACCCAACGACGCCACCAGGAAGCTTGTTGTAAGATACAGAAGCACCGTAGCTTGAGAATTTTGATGCCAGTTGCTCTCCACCCTCTGTATCCAGTCCATAAGCACGGTCCCAAGCCCTCTGCGAGGTCGCCAGCGTTTTCAGGCTGATCACGGGCCCATGCCGCCCGTGCTTTTGATCTTGCGACGAGTCGTTGTCATCGACAAAGAAGACCCTCACGTCCACACCCCCGGGCCCATCCAAATCCACGTTGCTGGAGACACTGGCAGCAACCACCAGGGTGTAGAAGTTGGCGAGGAGGTGCTGTAGGCTAGCGAATGCCTTTGCGCGAGGCTGGAAACGAGCAGAAAGCAATTGGGGGATGGCCAAGGCGACATCAACCTTTGCTACCCGGCTGGAGCCTTTGATCTGGGTGGCGAGGCCAGAGAAGAGATGTGATAGCGCTGGGCCATACACATCGTTCAGCTGGCGCACTGCGGGGGAAGGCGGGCCCGGCAGCAGCAGGAGAAGATATGGAGCGGTCACGGAGTCCAGCGCCATAGGATTAGTGATTGAGTACACCAGAGTAGGGGGTGTTGATAAACACAGGTGACAGTGTGAGAGAAACAGAGAGGGCGAAGAAGAGAGAGAAAGAAAGAAAGAGAAAAGCGTTGGCGAGGCTGGCGATTATTGTTGTTCGGGAAGGCGCAAGCCGAGCGTGGTTGGCCCAACCGGCGCGGGGAAAGACCCAAGCCCTGGGCTGAGCCGCTTCAGTTCAGGCCGTGTCAAGCTCCGGATCCTCCTTCTTCGCTTTCCAGCTTCCTCCACGCCTGTCACGACTGCGCGAGATGTCCTACTGAGAGCGCTCGGCGCACGGATTTGGTGCAGTACAGACGGCTTACGCTCTCGCTGCCGCTGGGCCTCTCGCCGGCCTTGTTTCGGGCGTCATCCAGCCACGATTCCACTCGTTCACACTGCCCTGCTGCGATAGCCCGCCCACAACTGCCGTGAAGCGACGAGAGGAGCTTGGATATATTTGCCGTCATGGCGAATAAACAGCCCCAGCAACAGTACGACACTCCTCGGCGGCCGCCTGCTTTCGCACGGCCGTCGGAGGAGCTTCATATTCCCTTGTCCAACACAACGATTGCTTCAAATCCCCCGAGTGCTCATGGGCCCCCGTCTATAAACATCCAGCAATCGACGCCTCAACACTCGCAGTATTCGTCAAGCACCAGTGCGCTTCCTGGTGCGCTGCAGCCTGGGAATGGACCTAATCGGCCGGCGCCCACCTCGACAAACACTGCACCCTCGGGTGTGCCTACGTTACCGCCTCTCGCGACACAACAGCATCAAATGACGCCCTCTCGCTCGGGAACAACAAATCACAGTCATGGTCATTCTAGGTCGAGCCCTGCTGGGTTTGAGCAGCACAAGTATAAGCAATATGGGTCAACGCCGGAAAGTGCAAAGTACTCCTCTCCGCCTGGTTCTGGATACCCACCTCACACGCCTTCGGGCGCCAAATACTCCCCGCTGGGCCTTGCCGATATACGCCCGCCCAGTGATTCATTGCTGATGGACCACTCATTGACTTCGGGATCCGTTCCGATCAATGGTGAACCGCAATTCCCAACCAACAGCAACTATGTTGCTCCTTGGCCGATTTATGCTGTCGATTGGTGCAAGTGGCCCATGTCCTCGGGGGGCTCTTTTGCTGGCAAAGTTGCCATGGGAAGCTATCTGGAGGATGGCCACAACTTTGTATGTCATAAGACTCGTTTGTGGCTTGTCAGATTTTACTCACTCAGTGTTAGATTCAAATCGTCGACCTACATCGCAAACAACCAGAAGCAGATACCCCAGATGTTGCTCCCGGCGACGTAGAGCTAGAATACGTGAAGACGGCCGAAGCAACGCATTCCTACCCGGTGACAAGGATATTGTGGGAGCCTCCGTCGTCTCAAAAGCAATCTACGGATCTCCTTGCGACATCAGGCGATCATTTGCGATTATGGTCACTACCAAGTAATCCTCACATGATACAAAACTCTAACAATATTACCGGTCGGAATCAAGGCCAACCTCCAGCCAAGCTATCACCTCTGGCTCTTCTATCAAACTCCAAGTCTCCAGAACATACGGCGCCCATCACGGCACTGGATTGGAACACAATCTCTCCCAGTCTCATAATCACGTCCAGTATCGACACCACGTGTACGATCTGGGATATACCGACCTTGACAGCCAAGACTCAGCTCATCGCGCATGACAAAGAAGTGTATGATGTACGGTTTTGCGCGAACAGTGTCGACGTCTTTGTCAGTTGCGGTGCAGATGGCAGTGTCCGCATGTTTGATCTTCGGAGTCTAGAACACAGCACCATCATATATGAGCCTTCCGAAAAGAACGAGAAACGTAAGTAACTTAATATCCATGCGAATGGCATTGAACGCTGATCAGAGACAGTCATGAGCCCCGGAGCGTCAAGCCCGTCAGCTTCAGGGCATCATTCGGCAGCCTGGCCACCTCCCCTCTTACGCATTGCCAGTAAGTGATTGCTTGGACTACACAAAGATTGATCACAGACTAAGCCAAGTTTAGCATCTCCGCATGACGCCCACTTGCTCGCAACATTTTCGCAAGACTCCAATCTCATCCGCATTCTCGATGTACGACAGCCGGGCCAGGCTCTGATTGAACTCAAGGGACATTCAGCACCGGTCAATTGTATAGAATGGTCACCCAGCCGCCGGGGGACCCTTGCCTCTGGAGCCGATGACTCTTGTGTTCTTATCTGGGATCTTTTCAACCAACACAATATACAACCCCCTGCTGCGCCTGGTGGTTCGACGGGACCATCAACCTCAGAGCGTGGTCCTGCCGCTGCATGGTTCTGTGATTATGAAATCTCGAACTTGTCTTGGTCACCACACGGAGCTACAGCACCATCCGGCCATCCTCGTGATTGGCTTGGTGTTTGTGGTGGCAAAGGGTTCTGGGGCGTGGCATTGTAGATTCCTCTTTGAGACGAACGACTTGTTTTAGATTTATCTGAAAAATTATCTCTTGCCTTTTTTTTTTTGTCGTTTCAAGTTCTTTCAGAACTATTTGTTGCTTTTTTTCTCATTTGGACGTGTTTATATACGACATCAATTCATGAGACCCATGACTTATCACTTTCGATTGTTTGGATTTTCAAGTGTTTCTTTTTTTTTCCCTCTCCTTGATCTTCCTACGTAAAAAGACACAAAACAAGACTTTGTTTGATTCGAAATTCTTGAGCGAATATTTGATATTCGAGGGGAGGAAACCACCAGACATACCAATGAAATTTAGACACCCCAGTTTTAAGATTTGAACATTACCTATGCAGTAAATCGATTTAACCCCAAAAAATGAACCTTTGAATAACAATATCTATCCATTTCAAGTCACTTTATTCTAATTCTTTCTCCAAAAAGTAGTAATAAACAACAACTACTCACTCCCACTTAGTAAAAGTATAGAGAAAAAGGAATGGGCGTTGACATAAAAAAGACAGGGAAAAAAAAAAGGGAACATGGAAAAGGAGAGTCAATGATACAAGCCCCTGCACCTGGATATCCAATACACACATACACACAAAGTACAGCGCTGAGGTTTTTTTGTTTGATATATACATACACAAACCCTGAAGTGAGGGAGTGACCTTTCGTTTGTTTTAACGAGGGAGAGAGAGAGGAGGAAGAGAGGTAGTAGGTGAGGTTGACAAGGTACACGTATTCTAACAGGGTTTGAAGAAGGAGGGGATGCAAAAATTCCCCCTCAAGTTTGAAGCGCATTTAATAGTTTGATTTCCAACTGACGTGCCAGTTTCACACTGGGCATATCGACAGCTCTCCAAAAGATGTCCGCAAGCCACAGCGCAATGGTCAGGCAGATGCACCAGCCAATAAACCCGCCGGCCAAAAATTGAAAATTGGTTTCGCGGCCTGTGATTCCCCAGATATTATACATCAAAACATAACCGAACCCGTGAAGGATGGGGCCGTGCACAATATAAAAGGCGTATGAGATCTGGCCGAGGTAGTGGGATAGCGGGTTTACAAAAAGCTTCTGGATCCTCTTGCAGTTGTTGATGCTTGCCACGATCAGCACTGCGCCGATTGTCTGCGGGAACCGATGGGGTTCCGGGTATGGTGCTGGCGTGATTCTGGCCAGCCAGCCAAAAAAGGGTGTGTGTGGATATCCGGCGTTTGGCGAGGAGCCGACATACAGGCCAAATATGAAAGCAGCTAACCAGAGCTCATCGTGTCGTCGGTGGACAAACTGTCGAATGGGACCGGCATTGGCGTGCTTTTCTGTAAGTGGTTCGGGCGAAGAAGGGGTCGTCCAGATGTCATTGATGAGGTCTATCTCGGCTAACAGCAAACCGCTGAGAAACAGCACCACCTCCCAGCGCCCCCATCGCATGCAAAACCAAAGAGTCAACGCCTCGAGGCTTACACGAACGTTGGTTGTGAACCGACTGGTGCCTAGGATGGTGACGAAAAGCACAATTGAGCTGCGGAACTCGACAGGAATGGTCCACAGGTGAGGATTATAGTTGTTGTAGTACAAGCCCCAGTCGAAGAAATTTGACAATCGACACAGAGTCCGGTAAAAGTCCCAGAACTGAATATAGAAGGTTCTCAAAATGATTGGGTTTTGTTCGTTCGTCCCGGTGACCGTCCGCCCTTTCATGACAACCCAGTTCGAATAGTTATAGAGACCCAATCGGACAGCGATGAACACGCAAAACATGCCAATTATCGAAGGAACGTAGAGGCGAAAGCCACGGCGAAAGGTCGCTGAGGAGAGGACGCTGAATGTCTCCTCAAATGATTTACTTCGGATGGTCTTGAGAGGTCGGTACGACAAGACATAGCCGGAAATAACAAAGAAAATGGCGACCATGATATGGCCGGAGAAAAGGAGGTGCACGATGGGCAGCTTATGGAGGCCGAAATTCTGCTTGTTGAAGCCCCATCCGATATGCGTGTCCCAAGTATATGTGAAGAAAAAGTGAAAGTTGAAGACGAGAAGACATGCCCAGCCTCTCAATCCGTCCAATGCAGCAATGCCTTTTGACCGTTTCGGCGGTTCGGGCTCGGCGCCAGTGACATAGTGTTGCAAGTAACTCGGCACGGTGAAGACTAAAAACTGAGAAAAGATCCGCTCGGCGTACTCTGGATAATCCTCGTCTCGCTCTTTAAAGATCGACTTAGTCGGATATGGCGTGTAGCCATTGGCGATGGGCGGGATGGCATTGTGCACGTGTGTGTTTCCTGCCGGAGGGTGATCGGCATCGCGTGGGCGTTCTTCCACTTCGGGCACAGGAAGCTCAGGCGGCTGGTCTTGAGGAGCATCTGCAACGATATTGGGCTGGGCCATGCTCACAGACAGGCGGTGTCTTAATTGTTCCCCCATGAGTGGCAAGTGTTCATTGCAGGTGAATCTCGAGTGCTGGACGTCGCAAGACACATCGCAAAAGCCACTGACGCTTTCCGGAAGATACGGCGTCTCAGTTCATGCTTGGAGGTGCGCAAGGTGTACGTGACAGTTTGCTTGTGGTGTTCTGGCCTCGCCGGGGAGATCGGACCTTGCCAACGAAAGCGTAGTGTTATAATTAGCAACGCCTGGAACGGCGCCACACACTGCTGTGGGGAATAAGGCTGGTTTAAGCAGAGTGCAGAGAAAACCGATGCAATTGCTGGACACAAAGGTGGACGAGCGAGGGCACGCTTTAAAAAATACTGGCAACGCTGCGAGACGACAAGACGAGGCCTGGCAAGACACAGCGAGCAAGAAGAAAGACACTTGGGCGTGTTTGGGCCAGTCACGGGGTGGCAGTGGCGGCGTTCTGGGGCCGGCCTGGCCGGTCCACGCCCCCCTGAGTGGGCCATTACGACGCTTCTTCTATAATAATTTTAATTTTCCACTTCTTACTCCGCATCCTACTATTGCAGCAGCCAGCGCATCCGACGGCAAACACCACGCATTCCGGAGTCTAGACCGGCATGAAGGCAGCCGACTTCTACTTACAGGGCCTCTACAGGGGCGCACAGGACTAGTGCGAAAACGGCCAGCGATCATCCCTTGTCTCCCATTTGGCATGTGGTGTTCCTGAGAGAGGTCGACTGATCGTCAGTCGCCATTGACCCTTTCTCCCGATGCGATTTTTGCAGCAATTGGTGCGCAGACCTGTCTATTCGCTCGGAGATATGCAGTCGTCGCTCTGCTGGATGATCGACTAACGAAGAAAGCAATTCTCTGCTGCGTGATTATGCTCATGCAGGACACTGTCACATGATGGCGCTAACCCGCACCGAGGATCACCGCAGTGGCTTAGTTGCGAGTCACGTGATATCCAACTCCTTAATTTTCGCAAAGACGACACGTGACCTTTACGATCACGAAATATCTTTTGCGCAGACAGACACGCGCCGTACGTCGATTACTACTGGGGTCTTTTCAGGATGCTTTGGGTAGACACAGCTTATGCCCAGTATGCCCAGTCACTTCTGCATCGTAGTGATTTTCTTGCGAGACAACGGGCAGGCATTGTATTCAAGTGTAGCTAATTAGTGCCTATGAAAACGCGGACAACGTGCAGAAGCTGCCTATTGCGAGCAATAAACGTCTCAATCTTCTCGTAATAAAATAAAATACAAAAGAACAACACAACAAAGTAAAACAGCATATACTATTCCTCGGCCAGGCGTCGTGTCGTGCCCGTTTGCACAGGCCACGCCTGGGTCGCGCCTGCCCACTCGCCCACGGCGCATCGATCACCCTCTCCTCCGTCTTGGAAACGTCAAAGACGCGCATCCGGCTTTTTCTCCCCCCATCTCACCTCGCGCTCGCTACGAATCCCGCCCTGCCAGATGTCGCAATAACATCCCTGCATCAAGAGAGACAGAAAGAGCTGGAGCTGGAGCTGGTCGCATTTGGATGAGCCATTCCTGGGGCTGGCAGTCCCACCGCCGTCACCATGGATTTGCGCAGCATGCTGAACAACGATGCGAGACCCCGTTCACCGCCGCCACAGCCATCGCCTGCTCGTCAGAATTCTGAACCGCTCAATCCCTCGAGACCGAACGACGCTCAGACGCCCGGCTCAGCGTACCAGACCGGCTATTACTCGCGTCCTCAAGCTCCTCCGTTGCAGCCACCTCGCCATTCCCCCGGCGCATCGTCCACCTACGCTACCCTCCAGTCGCCCTACCAGTACAACTCAACCTCATCCATCAGTGGAGGTCCGCCGCCGCATCATGCTCAAAGTCCGTCCCAGCCGTATCCTCCTCCGTCGCGAGACCCTCACCCGGCCACCCCTGCCAGTCCGGCCGTGTACGCTCAACCGCCTCTTGCTTCACCATATACTCCTCAATCAGCACCGCCAGTTCAGCATCAGCAGAAACAACAGCAATCTTACTTCCCCCACCACCAGGGTACCCAGCCTTCTCAATACCCTCCTGGTCCTCCATCCAGGTCTAGCCACTCGTCCCACGCAAGTGAGAGCCCTCATTCCGCCCATGTCCAGCAACCTTTCCCGCCACAACAGCATCAATTTTCGCCTCCTCCACAACGCTCCCAGCCTGGAACGCCCCTAGGTCCGCCTTCCGTGCCCTTTAATCGCCCTCCTCAGTCTGTTCAGCCGCAGTTTACGGGGGATCCTCATCAGTCTCGCCCCGTCGACTCGCGCGCGTCACAAGAGCTTCAAGGGCCGGACATTCAAATGAGAGATTCGTCGCCCAGACATCGGACTGTTTCGCCATCGCAGAGAGAACAAAGGCAACCAGAGCAGTCACAAACAAGTCAGTATCCTGGAGAGTCAGACAGGGAGAGGAGTGTGAGCGTTAGCCCGAAAACGATTGTCTCCCGCCAGAGTCTTTCACAAGACCAAGGAAGCACACCCCATCGTACCAGCGTAGACGAGGATCGCTGGAGAGACAGTCCTCCGGTTAACCATTCTTACAGTGGTTCTGCTGCAGAAACCTTAAAACGTCAATCTCTCACACCTCAACAAGTATATTCACAGCCTCAGACGATGCAGGCAAGCAGCTCTCCTGTGGTTCGACATACTCCGTCTCGTGAGACCTCAACGGCGCCTTCTCGGCCGGTGAAATTCGAAGCAGTCAGTCAGCCCTCAAGCTCACCAGGGCGGCCAACAAAGCGAAAAAAAATCAGATATGATGAACCACCGATATACGCTAGGAAGGCAACTAGGATGGGTGCGAAAGGCCCAGTATTACCAACTCCGCGACCTCCAATCCCAAAACATTCTTCTGCTAGGTTCGCAACTCGAGAAAGTTCGCCATCTACTGTGACAACTGCTCCACCACCTCCAGCAATACCAACACCAGTCAAGCCGCCTGTTAACGGTGCCACACCGCCAAATGGGCGTGTCATTGCTGCCGCCCCGCCGGAGCCTTCACAGGGCGCATTAGGTCCTTGGGAACCTTCAATCACGGGCAAAATACCTTTTGAAGAAGTTACAAAAACCATTTGTGATTTCCTGTTCAAAGAAGTAGTACTGAGAAAAGATCTTGCCGCCGGGGCTGCCGGAGCAGCGGCCACTGGGTCAATGGCCACGTTAGAGATCGAAGCAAAGTTAGGTAGAATCGTGGATAAGGATCGTGGGGAACGCCTTCGACTACCTATCATGACAGAGTGCGTCATACACAAAGAAGGTTCTGGGTTTCGAACAGCATTCGAAAGCTCCATGAGCTTAGTAAGTATATCATTCCCTGGGAACCAAATCTTTTTCTAACATTTCTCAAGGCACAACACCGCGCGATGAATACTTTTCTAAACGATGCTGTAAAAGCTTCAATGCCACAGCCGGGATCTACTAGGATTCCACTTTCATATGCACACAAAAGAGAACGTGATACATTTTATGAGATATCGGCAAACGAACTTCCACCAGTCATCCAGCATCATCTCCATCCTCGACATAAACCTAAAGTTCGAGTCACCACAGATCAAAAGACCGGTGAACTACTCGCCAAGATAGTTAAATGCCGACTGGCCGATCTGGACGTTTATAGCCCTTCGACCTGTGTAGACTGGCGAATTTCAGTCAATATCGAAATGAATTTTGACGGAGACATACGACACCTTCAGGTCTCAGATGGCGGCGGTGCTCGTGGTAGAGGGGGGACTGATAGGATCAAAGATCGCATGAGTTATCGCCATCTGGCGTATCAGATAGATCTTACTCAAGTTGGCACAGCAGACGTCAGTCACTCCCCCGCAATTTTATTTTATTTTGACTAACAACCTATATAGGGACCAGCCAAGAGTGATTTTGAGCATGAACTCGAGGTCGAAATCTCAGCCGCTGAGGTTAGACGACAGGGCAACCTTGTCATGAGCAGGGACGATTCGAATCAATACGAAGATCTAATCAAGGGATTCGTGGACAATGTTCGCATTCTTGCTCGATCTATTCCAAACGCATGATAATCACCCACAAGCCTTTTGTTACCCAATTCTACCGGCGCATTTGAGAAGGAAAACAACAACCGATAAAACAGGATTTCTTTGATTATTTTTTTAGACCTACCCTTCGTCACGATTTTTGGGTAGAGATGTTTCAAAGGAAGAAGAGTCGGTTTTATGAGCGATTTTAACGTTTTTCGTTTCTTTTTATTATTCATCGTTCGGGCTGCATGTTCTCAGCCGAACACATCTCTAGGGGTTTCTCTTTCACTGTGCAAAGAAGAGATGGAAGGAACAAGCAGGGGGCTTTTTTTATCTATATAATGTTTATTCGAAGGCCTGCTTTAACCTCTTCTCTACTCATTTGTCCTTATTTTTTTTTTTTTTTTTTTTTTTTTTTTTTTTTTCTTGTCAATACCCGGGGAAGGACTGATGAGTTTTCTCCTTTTTTCTGTTTTTTTTTTTTTTTTTTTTATGGATGTGTTCAGTTGTTGATGGCTTTGATAGTGATATTTACGTGGTTCAATATATTCATTTTCATAAAATATAACCTTTCAATGTTCATGTTAGGGTCAATTTGTATGTACGTGGTACATGGATACATTTTAAATACATTTATAATGAAATTGATGGTTGGTGTTTTACATATATCTTTAGAAATCAATGATTGGAGTACCAGTTGACATGTATTTCGACATCTACCTGCACGTCAAGTGCTGTCTGCAATTTCAACATCCTCACTCACACACACCTTGATGAATATATATGTAACCTAGACAATAATAACAGCAACAAAAAAACAACAAAAAGTGGAAAGAGTCATTTCCGAATCAAACGCTATGTATTGTACCCATAACCCAATCGTAAAATATGCCATGTCGTTCAATGCATTGTTGACGACAGAATTGAATGTGGAAAAAAAAAGGAGAAGAGAGGGAAGGATTAAGGGGTTGTATCAATAAGAGAGAGAGAGAAGAAAGAAGGACAGACGAGTGTCATGAAGCATCAGCCAGCTGCAGTTTATTCGAAACGATCGTTTCGGTATCGGTATCGTCTGTGTCGGTAATAGTAGTTGGGTTTGTTGAGGAGATCTCGGTCGAGTCATCTTCCAAGATAGCTCCTCCTCCCTCGCCATCACTCTCGCTTTCCTCGCTATCTGGCGGAGTCTCAAAATTGGACACGCCCGGGCTTTTCAGCACGCGGGCGTTGATAGTGCTATATTCGTCTTCTTCTTGCGGTGACGGCTGTGGCGTTTCGGCGCGGTTGAGCTCGTCGTCGGCAGAGCCTGCGTTGGACAGCTTCGAGTCGCTGCCTGTATGAGCGTGTCGGAAGCGGCGAGGGAGCCCGACAGCTTCGGCGACGGCGGCGGCTTCTTCATCGGGTTGTTTGGCCACGTTCGTGTCGTCCTTGACCTGTGTGCTGCTGAATAACCCGCTGCCTCGTTGTTCGCTGATTTGCAGGATGTTTCCATAGCTGCGACGCGACGGGTCGGCCAGTCGCTTTTGTTTCTTCTTCTCGCGCTTGGTCGATGGCCGGACTACGACGACGGGAATGGGTGACTGCTGGAGACAGTATTTTGAAACAGAGCCTGGTAAGAGACCCTGCATTCCACTTAGGCTGCGTCCGCGGGTGCCAACAATCAGAATCGCTGGTTCGTAGATTCGAATCTACTCATAATAATTATTAGCTACCAGGCTCATATTATGTGAGAACCAAGTCTTACCATTCGCTGGATGATCTCCTGGACCTTGCCAACAGCAAGCTCCAAGACGAGACTGATGGCCTTTTCATCCGTTTGGTTCTTTTCCATCACCCCTTTCAAAATATTCTCCGCCTCTTGACGGTATCTGCCCTCGTCTACGCTAGCATCGCTGGCGATTTTCGAGTCTTTTTCCACAACCCGCAAACAGATCACCTCGTCGCCGTCGTCCACCAATTCGTCGATGAGCCACTCGAGAGCGAACTCGGAATAGTCGTTTTGGTCAGTCCCACACAAAAATGTGCGGCCCCGGCGCGTAGCCTGGTAATTCCTGTGCTTGTAGTTCAACGTGAAGGAGAAATCGGCGGCGTCTCGGTTGTCAAATGTGTCAAATGATACACCTCGGTGATAGGCGCTGATGTTTCTGTTAGCACAAGAGGCCTTGGTAAGTGAAAAGAGACAAGAAAAGAAAAAGTCATGTCAAGAGTATTCAGTATTCACCTAGGCGGCGGCGGAGACGGCATTCTCCTGCCCAGGGTTGGTGTTTGCCTGCCGCCATTGCCAATAAGACTCTCCGGCGGCTGGCTGTCGGAACCACTGGACTGTGCAGATTTTCTCCTCGGGGCGTCTCCCAGAAACGATATCCGTCGACTATCAGACTTGTAACTCGTAGAACTATCGCCGGAGCGTGTGGATTCGTTTTCGTTGGCTGCTGGAAGGGTGATGGCGGGGGTGCTGGCATCTGGAGATGTGGCTACGGCGGCGGCGGCGGCGGTGGCCTCGACAGGCGAAGTCATCTTGCAGCAGCAAAGTGTCCGGTCGCTTTGATGCGGCCGAGCAGAACAGTACGATGTATTATTTCCTTCAGCCGAAATGAGATATAGCTGGCCATATAATGCGATCAACAAGAATGGCGAGGGCGCGACAACATGTGACGAACTTTCCCCAGGCGGCGGGGAAACTTCAGATGGGGCTTGTTGACTGCTCAGCCACAATTGGTACCGGTAGGATGCGCGCGCGTATAATTTCCTCGTCAGCCAAGGAAATCCAGGTCAGATGAGGCGACCAGGTCCTGATGCGCTGAAAATGGCGATTGCAGATGTGGCTGCTCTGCTGCGTTGGACTGCCTGCCCGACCGAGAATCAACAACAAGAAGACCAAGGTTGACAGCAAGACAGGAGCGCAGGACGAGTGGGCCACTGGCGCACAGCAGCGGGATATGCAAATAACGATAGCGCTCGAGACTCGCCCAGAGTTGAGTTCGTGCGATACAGGGAGGCGAAGAGCGAAGAAGGGCCTGGACTGGAGGCGGTTGGCTGGGCAAGGGCAAGTTAGGCATCAAGGCTGCAGTTAAGAGCTAAGGTAGGTTGCGGGGCTGCCGCTAGCCGACTATGGTTGACGGATGGAATTCGATTCGGTAACAACAACAATAAAAACAATAACTAATTAAGCATGATAGCTGAAGCTTGATATCTGCCACTTTAACGCCACACAGTAATTTCCTAAAAGTAAAATATAACGCAATCGTCGCAATTGCATAGCTTTCTACATAGATGGTGAGCACCACGTGACCCATGATCGGCACGTGGCCACGCACAGACAGACACGCCTCAATCCTTATTTCGTATTCAATGTTCCCACCTTCAATTGTTCGGTTTATACATGGATATCTTCAAGGAGGGCTTCGGCGACAGAAATGCCCTCCTCTATGCAACCTGCACACTTATTGAACTAGTCGAGGAAGAGTTAGCCACATCGAGAACATTACATATATATATCACAAAAAACCTTACTCCTGAAGTAGGCCCAATCGCCTTGAGAGCGTCTCGGAAGCAATGCAAATCCTCAGTGACATTTGCACCCTGGCTTACTGCAGCATTTCCACAATCCACAACTATAGGAGCGAATGTCGCTGCGCAGTCTTAATTTGAATTAGCATTATTAACGTTGAAGAACCAGGGAAACATTGAAGTAGTTACCGGCAATATCGGCAACATTACAACTTCCTAGAGTGAGAATGTCGCCAAGAGCACCCAAGATGTCACCCCTTTCAAAATCCTTAACAATGGCGTCAATAGCAGTCTTGTCGGTGGCAGTGGCTGCTTTGACAGCGAGAACAGCAGCGAAGACGCTGACGAGAGAAGTGAAACGCATGATTGATTGATGCTGGTTGGATTTGTGGTTTGGTTATGTTGGAGAGAATGGGATTTGCGAATTTGTGATACTTTGATGGAATGCCCATGACTTTTTATTTATACTTGAAAATTATTCAAACAACTTTTTCGTAGTAAGGAAGTGATTGACAGGTGTTGGGGCCGAAACAAAAACAGTTCGTATTCGAGATAAAACATTCGTGTTTTTGAGGCTTAGTAAAGCCTACAATCTACATCTTCCTTTCCTGTTCCTGACTGGGGTCATAAAGTTGGTGTTCAGTTTATATCATAACTGGCAGGTGTTGGGGCCGAAATAAGAAGAGATGACTAGTCTTCGTATTCAATGTTTGACATAGGTCGTGGTGTTCTTGAGACTTAGGAGAAGCCTACAAGGCACACACAGGCTCTTTATCCGCCTTTCCTATTTCTAACTGGGGCCATAAGCTTGGTGTTTAGCTCATATCCTAATACGAATCACCGTGTAGCAATTTAAAAATAATTCGTATTTCATTATATGTATCCCTGAGATGATTTGACCACAGACAGCTGAGATGGGGGCGAACCTCCACAGTCATGATTAAGCGAGACAGCATGCACGCAAATTATTTGTTTCGAAGAAGACAACGTGCAAATCCCCGAGACTCATTCATTGGATCTATTCGGGTCCTACCATGTAAATCCAGGTCAATATAATTGATTGTGCGAATGCTACTCCGTACATGACCTGCCAAGTAGTGAATGAGGCGAAGAAATTATGAAGTTAATGTCGTTGGATCTTATTATTCCGCATGTTTAAAGCGAATTTTCTTCCTTCCGATTTGATCAGTTTCGACAAGAACTCTGGACCCTGCGCCGGTTTCTAAAGTATAGACTGACCGAAATGTAGCTCGGTTCAATGATAATAACGGTTCTGATTTGATTACAAAACTGCAACACCAACACGCTTGTTCGGTTTTTCCCAGCGGTTTTCATTACTATAACTGCAGCGTTAGAAACGTTAGATTTTGAACCAGGCTGATGCCGGAGGTATCCCCTATGGTGACAGTGGAACAGACCGTATGTTTTAGTTTAAAATATAGATATGAAGAGTACTATAAATTGAATAAATAGTACTTTATCTAGTATAATATTAAAGTTTATTAATAAAATTAAATAGTGGTAGGCTATTTATATTGATAACAGGTCTATTTTGCATTGATGATGGGCCGGTCGTGGTGTGGCATCTAGTGTGCTCCGAGCCGGCAATAGAGGCGTAGTTTTCCTGCCCTTAGCCATCTCTATTCATAGAGGCTGGTCGGCCCTCTTAAACCACGAGGCATGTTCTCCTTGATCCCACTTCCATGAAAGTCCAGAGACAATGCCAGATTCGGGATCTCTCGTGAATTTCAGCAGTCCGACCTCATAGTAGTCCCAGTCTATCATGCTATTTTCCAGCCATTCCTCCCAGGTCGCGGGCAAGAAACTGACCACATCTTTGCTATAGGGCTCCAATTGACAACTCGACTCTTTCTTATCGTTGAATAGTACCGAAAAGCTTCCTTCGGGATTCTTCGTGATCGAGATATTAATACCCAGACCATAATACACACCAACATATTCGGCCATGGGGACATTAGTGCCGGCTTCGGGGTCTCTGTGCTTCAGCCAGTCGGCATAAATCCCAGGAAACTCTTCACGACGCAGACGCCGTTCTTCCAGAATGAGCGCTGTTAAATCAACTTTGGGTTTTAGGTCAAAAAGCGACTGGGAAAGCAACCGTGCAGCGAAATCACTGGCGTCGCCGTCTTGAATAGCATTCGAGAAGGCAACAACTGCACTTTGAGTCTCTGGGAACGTATATAACGCACATGATGCACCGTTGACCACCCCTCCATGAACAACCGCGAGTTTCCGTGGGGAGTCCTTTCCCAAAATATGTTCATCGACTAATTCTTTGCTTCCTTCATTCCATAGTGCCTTTACATTGAAACTGAGCCAATTGAGCATTGAATTCGGTAACGTGACGGCAGACCACCCCATAGCGTAGCCACATTCGTTATTGAATTGATCGGGAGACTGGAAAACTGCTTGAGGCTGTCGCGACGGGGATATTTTCCGTAGGGGATTAGCGGGCTTGCTGTCTTGGGAACTTTGCTTGTCAGATCCCTTCTCCTGAGATTCGGCAGAGAGGACTGCGGCGGCCCACAGGAGCATATCGTTAACACAGCTACGCATTCCCATGGCGGCCATGACGGGTGTGTTTCGTTCATCAGTTAGTTGCAAATCTAAACACCTGAAGGTCTTGCTACTTCTCGACCAGCAATAAGAGTAGGCCATATCATAGTCATTAGTCAAATCAGATCGAGATACAGCCGTGTTTTTCATCCCAAGTGGCTCGATGATACGTTCTCGAAGAAATTCCGAGTACTTTATACCATAGACACTCTGAAGTGCCACTCCGACGAGCCCGTATGCCAAGTTATTGTATATCATAGCCCTTCCGAGACGCTGCTGATTTTTAAGATCCGTAGTAGGGCTCTCGTTCAACAAGTCCACCATTTGCCGGTCACCATCCTCTCTGCTGAGAAGCACCCCATGTGGCCCGATCACCACTGTCTGAGGACAACCTAGTCCGGAGGTGTGTCTCAGAAACTCGGCGATACCAGCATTCGCGATATTCGAATCTCCTTTAGGACGAAACCCATCAACAAAATCTGCCAGCTTGCTATCATACCTCAACTTGCCATCGTCAACTGCAATCCCTACAGCTGCGGACAGGAAACCTTTAGAGACAGATCCAAGAGGATACAAGGTATTTGGAGTGGCTGGTTCTTGTCGTTCTACATTTCTCATCCCTATGCTCTGGCGAAAGATGATCTCGCCCTGGTGGAGGACACCAAAAGATATGGATGGCACGTTGCACAGTTTCTGGACGTTGCGAATTTCTGAAACTGATTGTTCGAGACGAGTAATAGCGTCTATATGTTTTGTGTTCATTTTTGTGTTTTCTTGCTGTTCTGTTTCCGGACTCCTATTGAAAAGCTGATGTGGCAATGTTAATTTCAAAGGATCGGTGGCATTGTCTCTGTGTATTTGGGGAAGGTCCCAAAAAGGGGCATGAGGCTGAAGTTGAAAAAGATAGAAGTGGGACTGACACGACGCGGTGGGGATCTGATATGTAGAAGAATCCCCGCAATGCTCAAAGCCTTCTGTGATGAGGCAAAAAATCAGAAATCAGATTAATCCAGTTGCGGTGCTCTCTGCAAATGGGGGTAAGGATGGGAAATGTTCAATTCTGCCTTGTTCCGATCCCGGTCTGCATGAGCTGCCGGAATACCGTCGGGAAAATTTTACCACCTTACAGCCTTGCTGTTGTAGCAAATTAGCATACAGAACTCCCGGTGTGAAGCATTGCTTCAGACTTCCACACGGCCTCAGCCTCCGGGCAGTGCACCCTTCTGCTGACCAAAGAGGTGTTGCCAGGTATCAAGTGCTCCCTATCTAGGTTAGTTATATCTACGTATGGAAACAGGGTAGCCTTTGGGCACCTATGTGGCCGGGCTATGAGGCTCTTAGGATATCGGACATAAATACGGGCTCCCTAACTACGGCAAACAAAAAGTTGTCATATTATTGACGGCTACTTTTCAATTTCATCGATCGTTTGACTCTTTTATTGGATCAAGAGCATTCAGGTGTGAAAACCTGCACTATTAAGTCTTGTCGCAGGGCTATTCTGGCCCAGTATACTCTACAGGAAACTTGCAAATCAAAGAAGATCCGATCAACCAAGATGGATCAAATCTTGAACTTGCTGGGGCAGCAAATCCCCTCGGGTCCCCAGGCAATGCAATCGGGTACTGGCGGGCTGGTACGTTATTTCTTGTGGTACAATTCACAGTTTTAAGCTAATTCAAATCATATTGATATAGCCGCAATCTCTTTTGAATGGTATCTCCGGGTCCGGGGGAAACAGCGGGGGGAATAGCGGAGGGAACAGCGGGGGCAATAGCGGAGGGAATAACGCAGGAAGTAGCGGGGAAAAGAAATAAGAGATGAAGATACGGAACAGCTGATCGGGGGCTATATTGAGCCCATCGGTTGTGGTGAAACCCAGACTGATCCACGAATGAACACTTATTGCGTGTGAAATAACGACTTCAGGGAGAATTTTCGTTTATTTGATGGTAGCTAGTTCAGTGCTTGGACAATTTTCTTGTTAAAGTCGTAGAAATTATCTTTGCATGCAGGGCCATGGCCAAAAGACTCAGCGTCTCCCAATGACTAGCGGTTGTTAGAACATATAAAGAGCGAAGCCTGAGCCAACATTTGAAAGGAGCCTTGCCAAGTAAATATTCTTAACCCCACCTCTCTGCACCCAGCCCAGAATGGACCCTCACCACACGGAGATTTGGAACGAAGCCCATCGCACATATTTGGATACGCTGAGCGACAGACAAAGACAAATGGTGCAAAGTATTCAGAACCAAGAGCATCTTCTCCATAGAATTGAGGATTTGAAACGAAGATACGACCAGAACCGGGTGTCTCAGCTCGTAGAGAGGCTTCATCCCTTGCTCGCACATCTTGGCTCATTCTCCGAGGTCATCAAAGCATTTGTCCAGATCAATGGCCCGATGGTCTCGCCGATTTGGGGTTCCGTTTATTTGATCATTGAAGTGACGTATTACTCCATGATTTCCTGTGGTCGTTTTCTCTGATACTCTGCAGTTGGCGTCTCGGCACGCGTCCGTACTTGAAATGATTGGTGATGCTTTCGAGTCCTTCGATAGATGCCTCCCACGCTTTTCTATATACCTTCAAAGATACGGCGGACAGCCATTGACTCAAAGTCTGAAAACGGCACTCATCCAGTATTATACAGAGTTCATTGGCTTTTGCAGCGACTCCATTCAGTTTCTGAATATTTCTCCGACGCGTAAGCCATTCCAAAACGACTAATAGGGGCTCTTTTTTGCTTGGAGCAGTTCATTCATTTGGTGTCAATGAAGGTTTGCTAATACTCGGTGATCACCCTAATAGGCAATCTTTTACGCCTTTCTCGTCCGGCACATAAATATAAATCAAGCTTTGAACGCCGAACCAATCGGTTAAAAATTCTAACAGATTGGGTTGATCTTGAAGCAGCAGTTGCTGTGCAAGACTGGCAGACGCAGAATATTAAATTGTGGAGCGACGTGAGACCAATTCAAACGCGGCCAACGAAACTTCTTCCTTATCACAACTTACCAAAGCTGCGAAATAATCATTTTTACGGTCGAGAAGATGTCTTGCAACAACTATCGAGCCACTTAGATCCAAACACGACGAAAAACACTTCTAGACCAAGAAGCTGTGGAATATTCGGGCTCGGTGGATGTGGCAAATCTCAAATTGCCTTGGAATATGCATATCGTAATTTACATAACTATGCAGTGGTGATATGGGTTATGTCAGATACCCATCTCAAACTGGCTGAATCATTTGCTCAGGCTGCGATTGATTTGGGGTTGGCCGATGAAAACATACAGCAACGCGACCAGGCCTGTGGAGCTTTAAAGCGATGGCTACTTTCAGAACAAAGCGAAGGAGGTAAGTCAGGAAAGCCCAGGAAGTCTGGCATAACCTGTTAGTTGATCCGATAGACACTGGATTTACTTATATTTATCTCTAGAAAATAATCCACCATCGGTAAAGTGGCTGCTTATTTTTGATAATGTTGATGACGGGAATTTGCTAGGTTCCTACTGGCCCAGCGGTGCGAATGGGTCAGTAATCCTTACAACTCGAAACCGCGAGATCACATACGCTTGTACGGATCTAAGACTCCAGATTCAGCCTTTTAGCAATGACGAAGGCCGATCTTTCCTTCTTAAACGTGCTTATCAGGGTTCCCATCACTCACATGAGGATACAGTAGCGGCAAGTTATATCACACGAATACTGGGTCATCTACCATTGGCGTTGAATATGACAGCAAGTTATATCGCATCCACTGGCATGACGTTTGTTAGATTTCTCGAGGTCCATCATGATTTAGAAGACAGATTTGTTCTTGAAGACCAGACCTCGGGTTTCTTGGATACCCAACAGTATCAACATTCCATACGCACTGCCTGGACATTTAAATTTTCAGTTATGAGCTCTGAGACTGTCCAGCTTATGGGCCTGATTGCTATATTGGATCCAGATGGAATACCCGAAACTCTCTTCCAGGCTACATCGATTGAGACGAGGTCTGTGATACCCCTCGAAAGAATGGAAATGATCTCGCCTAATCAGACTTTCCAGGACGTATAATTGGGTTGCCGCACTTCCCGAGGAGCTCTTGTGCATAAATAGTGTCTTTGACGACAAATCTTTGTAAGATTATCTGTTACTGATATTGACGCAAGAAAGTCTCATGAGATGGTTCTAGATTCGAGCTAAGTGTCGCCCACCTGCTTCGAGACTCATTGGTCGAGCGAAAACGAGATAAAATGATTATAACCTGTCACCGCCTCGTACAGCTTGCAGTTCGCAACCACATGAATGATTCCAGTCTCAATGTTACCTTTAAAACAGCGGTCTACCTTTTAAATGGTAGATTTCCGAAGCAAGACTCGGGTATCTTACTGCACGACAAATGGAAAGAGTGCGAAGTACTTTACAGTCAAACATCAGCTCTTCTCAACATTTGGGAGACATATCAGTCAACGATAGAAACGCCGGTCCTACTTTGCGAAGTTGTAAGGCGATGCTCATGGTAAGGAATTTCCCTATTCCCAGAGTTATCACACAACCGAAGTCTCAGGAGTGACAGGTTTCTTCTGGAAAGAGCTCAATTCATGGAGGCGCTAGAAATGATCAAAATTGCGATCAAAATCTGCGACAAATGTCTTTCTGAGACCAACAATTCAAGTCTCACTCTTCAAGCCACATGGTTAACAGCAGATCTAACTCACACCAAATCATCTATATCCTATGAACTTAATGAGAAGGGCCATGGCTTGGCACTTGCAAAGAAAGCAAAAACCATTCGAGAAAGCATTGCTCACGCTGGTTACCAATTCTTCGACACATGGCTGATCCTGGCAGATGGTCCAATCTTGCTTTCTTTGATGGCTGAAGGAAGAGCAAGTGAAGCACTGCCGCTCATGGAAAATTTATTAAAATTTGCGCGTCGTCCCCTTGAAGATGGGTCCCCCGCTCCAAATCTTGAGCTGTTTCTCCAGAATGGCTGTCTATGCAACTTATTGTTGGGAAGGTTAGATACTGCTGTTAAAGCATGGGACGAATCTAAGGAGCTTATCCGCCAACGACACGGTGATGAAAGCCAGATGATGGCTACGTGAGTTTTTGATTATGCCAAATAATCGATATCTTCTAATGTTCGCTTATTGGGGCTCTCTAGGGCATTGTTTAACCTCGGGAATGTACGGTTGGCTCAGGGGTTACCAAATGAAGCTTTTGACATATTCTCTAACTGCCTTCGGATTCGCCAATTGGTCATACCAAATCATCATTATACCGGGTTGACATTTCACAAGCTCGGCATCTTGGTTCGAGAACGTGGGGATATACCCACAGCAATGTATGTTGGGCCCCAACCTGAATTTTGGGGATGATAATTGCACCTGAAATTAACATGTCTTGGTTTATCTTCCAGCAAATTTTTTCGTGAAGCAATCAGGATCCTGGAGGCAAGCGAATCCCATCCTGGTGCTTGTGCACGTTCAATGCATGTTCTAGCTGCCCTACTGCGCGAAAGCAGATCTTTTGACGAGGCGGAAAAAATTAAAGAGAGAGAGCATAAATTCCTCACTAAAATCAATGACGGTTCAAGAGCCCATTTAATGACCGAAACCTCATATGAGAAGTTTGTACTTTTTTGTCATCGATGAAGTGAAATTCATTGCAAATGAAATAGCTTCGATCGCAAAAGGTCCCGTTTGGCTTCGCGGCTTGAAGGAGGTGCGGTATTGAACCAACCAAGACGTCTGCCAATAGGATACCATTGTGAGCACCGGCGCTGCTTCGGTTGGGGGTTTCCATGACTAGTATTTGCAACACAGTCTATTATTCCCAGACAGTCTACAATGAAGCCCAGCTTGAAGACAAATAGTTAATGGATATTGTGTTATGTAGGAAAATGCGCGATCAATTCTTAACTAAAAGACAACAATATTTGAACAATCGGAATGATAATGTTGAATTATACTTCCAATTGTCACAAAATCACTTAGTACATGTACATGAATCTTGTAGATTCTCTAGCAAGAATCGCTGCGGACGACAACGTTCCAGTTGTCACTGTGGAAGTCCTGCCCAGCGACATCATCTGCGGTCTGGTCACAAGAGTCAAGAATAACCTGAGCACCCTGAGCAATGTTGTAAAAACCAGGTAGCGTCTTGGTATCTGTGTTCTATATAACCATATTACATTAGCATGAGTTATAACTGGACTGGTGCCAAAATAAAAACTTACATCGTTGCACCACCAAATAGCAGCGTTATAAGAACAGCTGACCCGTCCGCAGTTTCCGGGGCCAGGGCCTTCGCTAGGCTGGCCAGCAACACCGTTAAGGTACGAAATACCGCTTGAGATTGTAGACCTGCTTGCTGCAGGATAGTTGTCGCAATCGACCTGGTCACGCTTTGTCAATGCTGCTGGCGTGAATTCCGCAGCTCGTTTCTGGTTGGCCTCGGCAAAGTCGGTGTCGTAGTTGGGGTTGATCTTCAGAAGATGGGAGCGAACTTCTTCGACGGTCCCATTGACTTTGATGGATGCTTTCCCGGGAATAGCTGAGACTTCCCAAGTAAAATCCTGAACTCCATACCCGGGAATAGGGTTTTCTGCGTTAGCAGCACTGGGCTAAAGAGATGAATTGTTAGTCATTTGAATAACATTTGAATTAAACTCATATAGAAGTGATACATACTCTTGCTACTGCAAATGCAGCGAGAGCCAGAAGAATCACTTTGGTGGTCATTTTGAATAAAGGAATTTTGAATGAAGAAAGTTTTCTTCCTAATAAGGAGAGCTAGGAGATTTGAGCTATGTGATTTGATCGAATACGTTGAAGAGAATGACTACCTCCAAGGACATCTGGAAAACCGACCTTTTTATACCCAAGAGATTGATGATATCCTGATGTCCCTCAAACACCAAGCCATCGTAAAATTCTACCGATCTACAGGTATACTTACCAAAGTCCATTTTCAGCCCTTTGCTCGGTGAATAAGAAACTTGGCCCCTTGTCAGCAACCGGTGATGCCGGTGATACTTATATTGTCGAACTTTATAGAGTTTAAGAAACGATTATTAGGTGGATCAAAAGCGTGAACCACTTTTTTCGGCCGTAATATCAAGCTATAGCTATAACGGTATCTAGGGTTACGCAAAATGAGTATCAGGGGTAAGTTTTCTATTAGAGATTCATGAAGAAGAGTGGGTTAAGTTGGTAAGGCTATGATTACTCTTAAAATAGGAACCTGAGGGTTAGCATATTATGTTACTCCCTTTTCCATGTCTGCTCCCGTAAGCTCACTTTTTCTTACTATTCCCTGTCATGGCTGACGGCTATTTAGCCTCACATAGAGGATTAAATGAGATGGATTCTAATATGTGCTAAAAGAAGATAGAAGTAAAGTCCTAGATGTCTTTTTTGCTATATAGAATTAGTTTATGGAGTTATTATAACATCTAACCTTCGTAGCCTGTGCGTCCCCGTTTTATGACGTCGTTGGCCCCAGCTTCTACTATCTAAGTGGCCAAACCCGACCCACGCGCCCTGGCTGATAAACTTATTTGGCGATGATGGACATCTTCACCCAATCGCATGGTTTTGGACCATCTGCAACAATTCAAAACACCAACACTATGCTCGTATCCTACAAGCATGATGTATCCTACAAGGCTGAAGAATTCAGGGGAGTTTCACAAATATTACTAGATTTGGACAGTGCTGGGAGTTTACCACATTGGCCCTCCAATAACTGTTCCTCATTAATCGCTCATACTGCGCTGTTTCCCCACAACATTTGAGACTGCGCCATGATCGACATCTGGAGGCATACTACTTTATATACTATAATTAGATATAAGTCTCTGGGATATATACCACAATAAAGTAATAATAATATATATTTTCTTTATAAAAGTTTCTATTAATAATATACTATTTTGGGTCGACTTTGCTTCAATGTTATTGGACTGAGAGTGCTGGTATGCGCATCACAATCGTGGCATTGGAGACAATTAGATCGAAGCAAATGCAAATAATTGAAAATGAGAATGCCTGTCATTGCTACTTACTTTAGTTGCTTCGAACATTTATTTTTATTTATCAATTAAATACAAGTCGCGATGGTTTAGACTAAACATCCGCAGTCTCGCCCTTATTCTGCTTTTCCTCAATATATTCAACATCCTGGTCTTGATCCAATTCGGGCGCCTTCTTGGTCGGAAACCTGATGGAAAACCAGACAATGACCGGTATACCAATGAGGTATATACCCCAAAGCGCGGCATTGACCTTGTATCCATACTTGTAGTACGGAGCCTCGTCGGCGGGATACGCATAAAGGGGCACCCAGGCATTAAACACGTAGCCCATGGTATTCAACCAACCCAGCAAGATTGCTCTCTCTTCGGCGCTTTGTCCGCACAGCTCATTACCCCAGGCGAAAAGCAAGGCACCGGTTCCGACAGGTGCAAAAGTCAAGAACCATGCAAAGTATTTAGCACCAAAAGAGATGTCCCATACGGACAGCAATATTCCGCCTAGTAGACCAAAAGATGCGCCGACCATAATGATGGGCCAACGCATGCCCAGGGCGTCAGAGGTGACGGCATAGACGAGGGCCATGACGATTTCGACTGCGTAGCCTCCTGATGGGATGACGTTGATTTTGGCGACGCTGTAGATGCCCAGAGCCTTGAGCCAGAGGTTCATGTAAGCGGCGATGTGGAGCGCGAGGACGTATGATCTAGTCGTCATTTAGTTTCATGCGATGATTGAGCAGAAAAGAAAACTTACATATATGGGATAACCATAACATATGGAGGCCAATTCGTCAAGGCGCTCTTCAGCGTCTTCCACGAGATTCCCTTGGGCGCTGCTCTTCCAGCACGATTCATCCGCTGGATAGCCGTGTCCTTGTCGACTTGCTTAAGATAGAACGCTTTCGAATTGGACGGCGCATCGGGGATCAACCAAAAGCCACAGAGCGCAATGGGGATAGAAATGATACCGTCAAAAATGAACAGCCATCTCCACCCTTTCAGCCCAGCCGTGCCATTCATGCCATTGTAGATACCGGCTTGCAGGAACCCACTAAACATTTGAGCAGCAGCCGAACTCTGCTGGAAGATGACGGATCGTTTGCCTAGCTCTTGTGGCGTGTACCAGTTACCGAGCAAAGTCATCATGCCGGGGTAGGCGGAGGCCTCGCAGAGACCGACGAGGAATCGAATGGCGTAGATCGTTTTGTAGTTGGGGGCAGCAGCCATGCACATCACCAGGCCACCCCAGATCAGTTCCAGGGTGGGAAGCCAGTAAGAAGGCCGAATGCGCATTTGGATGAATTGGGATGGGAGAGTGCCGAGAATGTAACCTGTTTCATTAGCATGTCAACAACGCACAGGGTGCCGTGCAAACGTACCAATGGTCCAGCAGGTAGTCATCATGTTAAGCTGGTTGCCATACAAGTGAAGATCCTCCTTCATGCCGCTGACATAGGCATTGCTGATGTTGGCTGAACACAGTCAGTAAACCTGGTAGATAGGATAGGAAGACATGGTAACTCACTGGAATCAAGGTACATGACAAAATAGTAGAAACAAGCCCAGATCAAGAAGCACGAGTCGAGTCTCCGCACGACGCGGTGCTCTTCTGCAGGCTTGTCATCTAGCGAATCCCAGAGGACACCGAGAATTTTTTTTCCAATGGATTTTTTCTTCTTGGAAGCGTCATTCTGGACGACGCCCTGGTCGTCGTATGTAGCCACAGTGTCCGCCATTTCAACGTATTGCCGAACAGGCAGTTCTGAAGAAAGTATTTCCTCGGAGTCCTTCCGACTGAGACGGCACACGCATATTTATATGTATATATCTCAATCCTAAGAGTAGTAGTCTAAGACTAAGCTATATTTTTTCTTACCGGACTACACAAGCTGGAAGCTTGGACCGCCGCCACGCGAGCCGGCTGAATGCCGGCTAACCAAACTGCCGGGAGTGAGAAGCGACTATAATGGCGTGCTTCGAGGAAATACTGAGAGGATACGCAATGGGATTACGGAGATTTATTTTTTTGAGTTCAGTATCGGCGAGCGTTGGGCGGGATAGAAGAAAGGAAACAGGAAAAAAATGCAGAAAAGTTGAAATGGCGTGATAGCAGAGGGGCACTGCGTTATCGCGGCCGATAGCTGCATGTGGAAAGCAACTACACAGGAAGAGGCTGACCTGGGGAGATATCACGCCAATATTATGTGGAACGGTGACCCACGAACTCGTGGTTCTGGTTGGATATGGCTAGTTGAAAAGTCTCGTCACGGAGTTGGGTGTCTTTAGCCCTAATCGGCCTTGAAATCTTACCTTGTACAGAGGGAGGCCTTGAGCCGTCACGCATTCTGATCGGCGATGATCGTGCTGTATCAGCAGGAAATAAGTTCTCACCAGCCAATGATATACACAAATTATATGATATGTATGCGTGACACGCGGGATGCATGTAGTCTTCAGCAAGGTTAGTTTATTTGAGTCATGTCTTGGTGTTGGGCGGGATAAACCGCTCGGGTTTCCATCCGAAATCAATCTAGGCAGCCCACTTTGCTAAAGCTTGTCTGACTCAACAACAAGATGCATTTTACACTTGAACAGTTTGCAACCAATAGGAGTATTCATGCTCGCTGGGAAAAAAAAATGCCATGTGCGATATCGGGTGTTTTGAGGTAGACAGGAAGACTGAAAGAAAACGGCCAAGTGACCGAACAGACAGGCCCACAGGCATCGTTACATATAGTTTCTCAACACAGAAAGTAGATGAAACGAATAAAAATTTCGCAGATTGAAACGACATCTCTATCATCACACGCCCCGAGAGCTAGGTCATTGAAGCTATGGGTGAAGCTACGGCGGCAGGAAATACAGGAGGGGTCCGGATATCGATAGGTAGGACGAACTAGACTCACTGAGATAAAAAAACTGTCTGACACGCAACAGATCGAGGAGGCACATTCTGCGATGTCATCGCGCAAATACCTGGCCGCGGAGACCTCGTGTTCAAGCTATTGTCCGTCGATCCCCAAAACTACCGTGATGCGCCAACAGAAGCAATCCGGAGGGTATTGCAAAGCGTCGAAGGGCGTCAAATACCGGCAGACGAGAAGCTGAATGCGTCTTCTATTGGTATGTAACTAGTATGATTTCTTGTCGATAAATAAGTGCTGAAAACTTGCTAGAATCATGCCGAATCGGGACTACGATTGCTACAAATGCACTTCTGGAGCACAAGGGGAAGCGGTTTGCTCTGCTTACCACTAAAGGTATTATTACACCTCGACTGTGAGGTGGAAGGTAGCTGACGATTTCTAGGATTCAGAGATCTGTCTGAAATAGGCGATGGCTCTCGCCCGAAGCTTTTCGAGCTGAACATCCGGAAGCCCAAAGTCCTATTCGACCAAGTCGTAGAAGTCGATGAACGAGTGACGATAGAAAACTACGAATTAGATCCATTTGCTCACCCGCCGTTTGACGAAACAGATCCAGAATTGGTGAAAACGAGCAGTGGCGAGGTTATTCGCGTCTTGCAGCCTATAGATGTCGACGCAACTCGTCGGCAACTCAGAGAACTTCGTGGTGCGGGCTTTACGTCGATTGCGGTTTGCTTTATGCACTCCCATATATTTCCAGGTATGTATGAATTCTTTTTAAACGATGGCGGTTTCACTAACATTCGTATGATAGACCACGAAACAATTGCCGGTGACATTGCAAGAGAGGAAGGTTTCGAGTCCATCTCCCTATCATCCCAAATCAGTCCACGCATTAAGATGCTTCAACGAACAACCGCAGTCTGCACAGATGCGTATTTATCCCCCATTGTACACACATATGTAGAGGACTTTTTAGCTGGATTTGCAGTACCTCCCCAGCGAGTCGAATTCATGTCCTCGGATGGCGGATTGCGTCCGGCACAGAAATATACGGGGAATGCGGCGTTGCTGAGTGGCCCGGCTGGCGGTGTTGTTGGTGTTGCTAAATCGTGTTACGATCTGAAAGATCCTAGGGCATTGATTGGGTTTGATATGGTAAGTTTTTCCGTATTCATATCTGGTTAAACTTCATCTAACGGACATGCAAGGGTGGCACAAGTACCGATGTCTGCCGCTACGATGGCAAATTCGACCACATTAGCGATACGACAATCTCGGACCGCAAGGTTTACACTCCAATGCTGAACTTGAACACTGTGGCAGCAGGCGGAGGATCGAAACTGTTTGTGAGAAATGGGCTGTTGGCAGTTGGTCCTGAGGTAAACCCCTTCCCTCTCTGAGCTTGGAGCTGTGCTAATATTGATATTAATAGAGTGCCAGCGCACATCCGGGCCCTGCATGCTATCGAAAAGGCGGTCCATTGACTATCACCGATGCAAATCTGTTCCTCGGTCGATTAGTGGTATCATCCTTCCCTGCCATATTCGGCGAACACGCCAACGAACCGCTAGACACTGAAATTGTAGCGACGAAATTCGCCGAGTTGACCGAGGCCGTCAATGCAGATTCGTCTATCAAATTCACGCCTGAACAGGTAGCACTTGGTTTCATCAAGGTGGCTAACGAGAGCATGTGTCGGCCCATACGGAATGCGACTGAGGCGAGGGGTTTTGCGACGTTTGATCATAACCTTGTTAGTTTTGGGGGAGCCGGAGGGCGTGAGTCTTTCTTTTCTGATGACTGGTTTAAAACATACTAATATAGAATGACAGAACACGCCTGCGCAATTGCATCAAACCTTGGCATTCGCAGAATCCTCATCCACCGCTTCTCGTCTCTGCTGTCAGCGTATGGAATCAGTCTGGCTGAGATTACTGCAGAGGCAAGCGAGTCACTGTCAGTCACATTATCTGGGCCAAGTTTCTCTCGCGTAGAGGAACGCGAAAGCGCCATCAAAGCAAAACTAGAAGAAGAACTGCGCAGTCAAGACATCATCGGCGACACAATCGAGTTCGAAGTGTTCCTAAATCTGCAGTACAAGGGGATGGACACCAGTCTGAGCGTCGAGAAGCCAGCTGATGGCGACTACGGTTCAGCATTCACTCGCTTGCATCTTCGTGAGTTTGCGTTCACAACTACCCGCGAAATCGTTGTGGACAGTATCCGGGTACGAGCAACAGCAAAGAATTTCAATGAAAGGGAAAGCCAGTCTGTATCAGATGAATTGCAAGCTGCAAAGTCGTCTGGAAAGGATAATCCGTCTGCCAAAACGCATCAGAAGACCTTTATTAACGATGAGTGGATATCGACTCCTATATATGAGCTTGACAGCTTAGTGATAGGCTCACATGTCACCGGTCCAGCCATAATCACAGACCAGACGCAGACCATCCTCATTGAACCGGATTACGAATGCCATATTACAGGACGCCACATTATAATTGACAAAGTCGAGGGAAAAGAATCATCCACACCGTCACAAATCGACGCAGAAGCAATCAACCCCGTTCAACTCTCTTGCTTTGCTAACCGGTTCATGTCCATTGCAGAACAAATGGGCAACACCCTGCAACGCACATCGATCAGCACCAGTATCAAAGAACGACTGGACTTTTCCTGTGCCATATTCTCACCGGACGGCGGACTAGTGGCTAACGCACCACACATCCCCATCCACCTGGGCAGCATGCAGTTCGCCATACAATACCAGCACAAACTATGGGGTCACAAATTAAAGCCCGGCGATGTGCTTCTCACCAACCACCCAGAAGCTGGTGGGACACATTTGCCCGACCTAACGGTCGTCACGCCGGCATTCTACGATAACCAGCTCATCTTCTACGTCGCCTCTCGCGGCCATCACACCGACATCGGCGGAATTGGCATCACCAGCATGGTCCCCGACTCCAAAGAGTTATGGCAAGAAGGCATGATGGTGAAATCAATCAAGATCGTCAGCGAAGGTATCTTCCTCGAGAACGAAGTTCGCGAACTCTTCAAGAAAGTCGCACAACTCCCCGGTTGCAGTGCAACTCGTCGATTAAATGACAACATCTCAGATATCAAAGCCAAAATCTCGGCGAATCAGCGCGGTATTTTGCTAATAAAGCGTCTTTGTGAGGAGTTTACGCTGCCCATTGTGCATTTGTATATGGGCGGAATTCAGCGCAATGCAGAGCACGCGATTAAGAAGCTCTTTAGAGAATTATACGTCAAGACTGGCGGCAAACCACTCAAAGCAGTGGACTGGCTCGATGATGGTACCGCAGTGCAGGTCGAAATTACCATCGACGGCGAGCGTGGAACTGCCGTGTTTGACTTTGCAGGGACGGGCGCCCAGACATATGGAAACATGAACATGCCGGTCTCCATCACTCATTCGGCCATTATATACGTTCTCCGCTGCATGGTCGACATGGACATCCCCCTTAACCAAGGGTGTCTGTATCCCTGCGAAATCCGCATTCCAGAAGGCACAATTCTCAACCCATCATCGACCGTTGCAATCTGCGGGTCGACAATTTCCAGTCAGCGAGTAACAGACGTTATTCTACAAGCATTTGGCGCCGCGGCCGGCAGTCAGGGCTGCGCAAACAGTTTGGGATGGGGGATGGGTGGAAAAGACCCCCTGACAGGCGTTGTCACTCCCGGATGGAACTACGGCGAGACTGTGGGTGGAGGAAGCGGTGCGGGACCAACATGGCATGGCACACATGGCGTAAACGTGCACTCCACAAATACAAAGGCCACTGATCCCGAAGTCATCGAGAAACGAACACCGGTAATTGTGCGTCGAGACCTGATTAACCGTGGCACGGGTGGTAGAGGCCTATACAACGGCGGCGATGGGGTGACGCGTGAAGTCGAGGCTCGAGTTCCCATGAAATTCAGCATTCTTTCCGAACGGAGGGTGTATAGTCCCTACAGTCTAGAGGGAGGGGAGCCGGGGAGCGTGGGCGTGAATTTCATTTTCAAGAAGAATCAAGAGGGGCAGGTCGAGAAGATTAATATTGGTGCGAAGGCGGTTGTGAAGCTGGACACGGGGGATTGGATTCAGATTAATTCACCGGGTAAGTCTATCTCGTCTTTTAAGGATTACTGAGTTGTATGCTAATGCATGATGATAGGTGGCGGTGGCTGGGGAAAGCCCGAGACTGCATTTAGCGATGGGGTTCGTCCGACGCCGCGATTCATTAATTGATTCATGGATTCGATTATGCCCGGTTTATGAATATGATACTCTAGAATATAGATTGCTTGACGTGTGCTTGCCGAGGTCTACTAAGACCCAAATAAACGATAATTCGGAGCCTGAAACTAGAGATAAGGATAAAACTAAACATAAACAACAAATGTGATTTTATGTAAACTGGATCATATAAAATCTCTTTATTTTTCAATAAGAATTTATCCATTGTGAGGGCTTGCTGTTCATAAATGCATTTGGTCTGGATTAAGGCCCTTAGTAAGACCGCCCCCATACAGAATATGAAACGTGGTCTGCCTTTTGTTGAGGCCGAGGTGGACAAGGAGGGGATGGCCTTGCTGCGACTGTGTCATTGGGCCGATTTCTGGTCTCGCCGTCTCGGCTATAGAACGTGATACACTTAAGTGGAGCAGGCGCAGCAGACGGTGAACTAGTCACCAAGATCTGAGCGGCGATGAAACCATCAACAATAAAACCCATCTCTGCCTTTTAAGCCAGTAACAATCACAACCTTGTCTTGACGGATTGCAGTCGACCTCTGTCTGCCCTGTGACGCCCAACTCGCATTCTCTCACCCCGCTTGATTAGTGAGCATGGGGCAGCCGAGGCAAAACACGAAGACGGTGGCGGTTGTTGGGACAGGCTTGACCGGTCTGGTCACGGCGCATCTATTGCATAACGATGTCCAGCAGCGATATGCTGTTAAAGTACTGGAAAGGGTACGTTGATTTCATTCTTAGTCGCAAGCAAGCAGAGGAAGAGACCACGGAGAAAATAAAAACGAAAAAAAAACGCCCTTGTAACTAGTGACAAGCACGTGCTGATCCAGGAACCAGAAAGAAGAATGTTCACTGAGCGCCGAATCCATCGCCCTGCCTGCATCAAAAAATGGTGTAACTAAATCCGAATGGGCTGATGTGCCAATGCGCGCATTTGCAGGCGGGTTTTATAGGAACCTCGTGCGGCTGTATGATTACCTAGACGTGCAGTATCATAGCCAGCAATTCATATTCAGTTTCTCGCGCCTGTCGTCGACATCGAGCGCGCCGTACATGGCGCATGCATCCAACTTTCATGCCGTGCCACCCATTCCTCGCAATGCCGAGTTTTTTGCGTGGCTGCTAGAAGCTTTTTATGCCATTTTCTTCAATATATGGTTCACTCTCTGTGTGTACTATGTTTCCCCATTCGAGCATTCATCCACTCGACCGGCCGAACGGTTTGGCGACTATGTGCAGAGAATTTTCCTCCCACAGTACTATGTGTCCCATTATCTCCTGCCTCTCATGTCGAGTGTCTGTACCTGCTCACATCAAGAACTGCTGGATTTCCCAGCCTCGGATGTATTGCAATACAAGCGCCGCACCCACGGACAGCCACATTATGTGGTGGACAGTGGAGTGCGCACTGTCCAAGATCGTCTATCTCGTGGACTCAACATTAGCTTTGGCGTTAGCCTCAGTCAAGTATTGCCCAAGTCGGACGGAGTTGAGCTTCATTACACCGACGCTGCCGGAATCACGAACGTAGAATCATTCGACCTCGTTGTCCTTGCGATTTCACCAGATGTCGTTGCAGCCGTTTTTGAGCCCCTCAAAGACAAAATGGGGCGAATTCCGACAACTGTGGTAGACACTGTCGCTCATAATGACACGAAAACGCTGCCTGTTCTGTCTGGAGGTGAGCGTCCGGAACAGCGTCAGAGCATCCACTTCCGTTCCAGCAAGGACGGAACCGAAGCAATTCACGAACAGTCTCTGTCTACGTTCATTGTCACTACCAATCCGCTGACTCCGATCGATGCATCCTCAGTCGTGAAGTCTGCCACATTCACTCGCGTGCTTCGTAGCCCGGAGAGCCAGAGAATAGTGAATGATATTTTCGCCAACGACAACGGGAATCAAGATGGCGCAGATGAGAAGAGCACGGCCCCATGGCGAAACGGCGATGATGGGATTTATCTGGCTGGCGGATGGTGCTGGGACGGCATGGTCCTACTGGAGGGATGCGTGGTCTCTGCAATGAGGGTGGCGTCCGACCTCGATGTTGCCATTCCATGGATGTGAGCAGGTTGCTAAAGCTGTACGGCGTTATGAAATTTAGTACGAAGGGAGGAAATACCTAGTATGCTAGGAGATGATTGTATGTAGCGATGATAATCAACAGTCGAAGCTGTCGTCGACGCGATATCTTTAAATCCCATGCGAGGCAGGTGCAGCGCGGGCCGATACACGAGCATGAAACATACGTCTCTCGCTTCAATATCCCGACATCTGATTAGAGTGTCTCCTAATTTACTACCAGGCCTTTTGGCCCACTGTTGGTTGATCTAGTTCTGACATTTGCAGCCGCGAGTCATGACTGAGGGGGAATCCCGATGGCCAGGCCTCGCCGTAAGCCGGAAAACCTAAAGAGGGATCACTCATGTTCTCACGGTATTTCACAACTTCAGTGTGTTATTCTAGATTAACGGCCAGTACTTGTATCGTTGGTGATGACTGCTTATGATGCTCTCTCTCTCTCTTTTTTTTTGTCGCGAGAATACTAGTGCTTTCGATATACAGGATCCTGGGGCTGAGACACCGCGACAAGCTCACACTGATGGAGCCCCACACTATGGAGAAAGAGAATCCTTCCAAAAGCCCCAGTGGGGAACCCTTTCCTCAGATGAGAATAAATAGCCCGGTCAATTCTCTGGTTATCCCAGAGAAATCCCCAAATGTCGCGCCTTTCTGCAAAAGTCAATGACTGCTAGCAATATGCCAGAAAATCAAGATACCGCTGGGCCCCACGGCCTATCAAACGTTGTGGTAGTTGGAGCTGGTCCTTCGGGATTATTGCTTTCCATTTTGTTAGCAAAGCATGGCATTAAAGTGGACTTGCTTGAAGCAACTGAGACGATAGACGAACAACCTCGGGCTGCTCATTACGCCTCCCCCGCCGTATATGAGCTGCGCCGGGCAGGCGTTATTGACGAAGTCATCGAACGTGGATTCAAGCCATCTTCAGGATGCTGGCGCAAAGCTAACGGAGAGATCATTGTTGGCATGCGGTTTGATACCATTCCAGATGATCCCGAGCGTATGGTAGTGCTGCCACTTGACCGTCTCGGAAAGCTGATGTACGCCCATCTGCAGAAGCTCCCACTAGCCACTGTGCGGTGGGGTCATCGTGTTGTCGGTATTGGAGAAGAGGGCGACAAAGCGTGGGTGGAAGCACAGACTGCCACAGGGCTGATAAAAGTGGAAGGCGACTATGTCGTTGGAGCCGATGGTGCTAATAGTACGATTCGAAAGCTACTTTTTGGTCGCAATAGCTTTCAAGGAGAGACATTGGATGCTGCAATTATCGCAACAAATGTATGATGCTTTGTCCACCAGATAGAATGGTCTTTTCGCTGACATTTTTCGGAAGGTTATCCACGACTTTAGTCAATACGGCTACTGGGATACCAACTATCTGGTTGATCCTAAGAACTGGTGCATGGTGGCGAAGATAGGTCGTGATGATCACTTGTATCGAGTTTCTTACAGTGAGGTTCCAGGACTCACCGCAGAGGAATATAAGAAACGGCAACCAGCTCGCTACAAGGAAATCTTACCAGGAAATCTTGAGCCTTCTGATTATACAATAACCAACATCAACCCGTATAAACTACAACAACGGTGTGCTCCTGCCTTTCGAAAAGGGAAGTTCTTACTAGCCGCTGATGCTGCCCACGTGTGTAACCCATTGTGAGTATTGACTAATTCAGATAGCCATGCCTTCTCCAACTAATCCAAAATAGTGGTGGTCTCGGATTGACGGGGGGGATTGCCGATATAGGTAGTCTCTTCGACTGTCTGAATGGGATCAATCAAAATCTTGCCGATGACTCGATCCTTGACAAGTATGCCGAAATCCGCCGCAATTTGTATGTCGATGTCATCGACCCTTCCTCGAGGGAGAATTTCCGCAGACTCTGGGACCAGGATCCCGACAAGGCCAGAGAGAATGATGAGTTCTTCCAAACCCTCGTAAAGGCTGAGACGGACGAGGAGCTGGCAAAAGAACTAACACTGGTATAGAATTGCTGATGGAGATGGAAGTGGATTTAATAACCTTTGCTAACATTCTCTCTAGGGCTTGAATGTACTCCGCCATGACTTCACGCAGTATTATAGGAAAAATTGATTTACCTTAATTGAACCGGCCTCGAATACTACTACCCCGAACAATGATCCGTATTGGACGATACTGAGATTTTCGAGAGCCTTCGAGAATTGAGAATTGTTCTAAGTCCGAGATTTCGCTATTTGTGCAACTTGCACATCCGTATAGATAGCGTTATTACGGAATCATTGTTCCCATCTATCGCGTCTTTGGTTCACTTGAAGTCTTTGAAGATGATATTTTGCTCCTTGGCGATCTTCAGACGCTAAAAAGACTCGAGATTCAACGTTACTATAACATGACTAGACTTCCGTGTAACACTTAATTTCAGTTACTAGTAGAAAATAATGTCTATTGAACGCCATACCATAGAAAGGTAGCCGAGATAATATCACCAACTATCATCTTGTTATCTCGACATGGACAATAAAGCTTTGTCTCGGGGCGAGAACGCTATCCAAGTGCTCCTTGCCCAGAGTCTCCCCTGCAAGCTCCGCGAGTCTTTTCGCCGCCATGAACGAATTCTGAATGTCTCGACCTGTAGCAGTTGCCGATGAGAAGTTGTGGTTCTTGACAAACTGGACGAGCTCGTCCAGGTCTGGCTGCTGGACCCCAAATCTGCGGAAGAGCCGGGTCCATAGCTGCTCCTTGGCCTCCTGCGACATTCTGTAGAATCCAAAATGCTGCGTCAGACGGGACTGCATTGCGCTATCTATCTCGTTTAGTCTCGCGTTTGTGCTGAGGATGAGAACCCCAGAAAAGCGGTCCATGATGCGCAGCGTCACGGATGCAACCTCAGGGTCCTTCTTGCCTAGAAACTGTTCGGTGTTTTCAAGCAAGATAATCGCATCCCATCGCTGGGCGAGGTAGAATTGATGAGAGAGGAACTGCTCAAAGTCCTTGTTTCCCAAAGAAGCCGTGTAGCTGGTGTACACGGTTGTGAGAAGGGGTCGACGCACAGTTTCTGCAATACACGTAGCTGCGAAGGTTTTGCCTGTCCCGGACTCGCCGTGGAATAACAAGACAATTTCCTCGTCATGCCCGGTGGCAGTGAGGTCGTCCTTCATCAATTGCGTATCACGGTGAAGAGTGGAAGTTTTCACAAGATTGAGCATCATGGTCTTTTCAGATTCTTTGTAAAGGTATAGGTCATCGAGACTGTCTTTTTGGAATACTATGTCCCCTATATCATTCACGAAGACGCTATCTGCAATATAGTTTTAGTAAGAGAATAATGCCGAATGTGGGAAAGGAATCAATATACACACCCCACGAACGATCTCGAAGATTATAAGCCAACATCGTTGGTGGACAGGCGAGTAAAATTCTCGGTTTCAGGGATGTACTATCCGCCATGACAGGGAATTGGTCTTCAATCTCTTGCAAGAGAACCTCTCCAGAGATGGGGACGGATTGGAGATCAACCATGATCCGAACGGGATCCTATAGCAAGTAAGTACTGGCTTTAAAGATAGGTAATGAGGTGTTCATCTTACGCCTCTTTTTATAATTTGCTTGTGGAAAATTCCATTTCCCAGCTCCCAGTACTTCCTACCGCGAGTAATCAGCTCCTTTCGGCGTTCTGCTTCGTCCGGAAGATAACCAGTAGGAACAAATTTGAGACTTGTGATTGGTTTCTCGCCTGGAAACTGGGAAACTAGAAATTCTGAGTATCGCTTGGTAAAGTATCGACCATTGTGATCTACGCTCCATGCTCGGATCCGCAGAGGCGCGTACATGTTAAGAGTCCGATGCTCCATGCCGCTCAACTCAGAGACAATGTAAGCGCGGAATTGATTGTCGGCGTCGGGATCTCTGGTGTATATCACTGAGTTTAGAGGATATAGCATAGGCAGCTGTGCAAAGCTTATTGTTCGTCCGGTACGTTCCTGAATGTCGATCAACTTCTGTGGCAGAAGCGACGTTTCATTTTGCATTATGGACAGCGAAAGCTGTCGGTTTGTGTTTGACCCAGGCGTGAATGAAAGTGATAGAGCGGTCTGCTCTGTTTCTGGATTTTCGAATTTGTTGTGTGCAATGCTGGCCGTTAGCAAAATTTTTACTATCTTCTCAGTATCGCTAACAAGATCCTCGAGCTGCCGCAGGACTATTTGTCGTTCGCTGACGCCGTTTCGTACTTCGCCTTCACTAAGATAGTCAATGCTGTCAATGATGATGAAGGTACAATCCGCGTTCACTTCTTCGAGGCACTCGAGGAACAGACTCCATAACTGAAGTAGATTGTCGCTTTGGCCCCTGTCCAATTTCCCAAACTTTGCTTTAAGAAGTCGAGGTCGCTGCTTAAAGACTTGAAATATCAACGACTGCACAAGTGTACGGTAGTTGTTTGTCTTCACAGCGAGACCATCGCCGCAGAAATGCCTCAGGACAAGGACAGATTCAAATGTGTTTTCACCAAGAATCAGCAGAGGAGCTGCGAATAAAGAGTTGAAATCGCCACGACTCAAGATTTCACTGCCATCGATCCAGAGGAGTCGGGACTTTTCGGATTCTATCCAGTCCATAATGTTCTCGGCTCTGAGTAGATTCCGCTTTTTTGTCCGGTAGTTGTGCATCTCAGGGAGCTCTTCTATGATTTCTCGACGTTGGTTGTTGGCTTGATCAAAATCGCGCAACTCAGTAAAGACGTTTTGTAGAAGCTGCTCAAAGTGAGCTTCATCACTGGTCTCTGTGGTAAAATGCTGTCAGGATAAAAGCAAGCCGTGAAATGTGAGTGGATACACATACCCTCAAAGCTTCCAAGTAGATCCTCCTTATCATCCAAACCAGGGTTATCTAGCTTTTCTTCTACTTTCTGGTGAAGCAATGCAGCAACTTCGTGGACATCGCTGTCCTTTGACATTTTGACTGACAAGGCCTCAACCTGCTCGCTAAGCTGTTTGATAACAGCCAGTGTGCCTTCTCCGAGAGTAACCAGATTTCGACTAGTAGCAAGATTTTCCCGATTAATCGACAGGTTTGTAGACGTGTTAATCGCTGCATGAAACTGGGCAATGTCTTTAACCTTTGAGTATGTGAACTCGATCGAGTCCACGATACTCTCCAGTTTCCGCCACGGTTTTGAAAATGCAGTGAGATACATTTCTGTGCGAACAGGGTTAGAAAGAGGAATAATAAGCTGTTGTAGCGTTGACAATAATAAACTCACTCAATCTACTTCTCGTGTACATTCGAATTGCCTTTGCTAGAAATCGATTGAATAGACCATACATCTGAGTCACAGCATTCACAAGATTGGCACTCGGTATATAGACGGTTAAATGATCGACCATGTCAAAAGTCGCTTTGATTCTTTCCATGTACTTCAATATATTCGCTTTGAGCTCCTGAGAGTTTATCTGTGCATAAAGCAAGATTTTCACAACTCCATAAGCAAGAGCGACAAAAGTGGGAGCCGCCTGGACCATGGTGTCAAGAATCTTGGAAAACTCAAAGGCTATCTCAGCAGCTTCCTGGCAGCTCTTTTTGAAGATCTTGATGAACTTTTGTTCTGTGCCGGGGTCTTGGTCGCTGCCGTACTGTTTTTCGTATGTGTTGTGAGTACTTTCTATGATAAGCAACAAGTTTTCACGACTTTTCTCGTAGGCCTCTAATTCGGATGAAGAGGCTTGAAGTAGGAATTCATCAAGCCTGTTTTGTAGCTTGCTTTCGGAAGCTTGGATAAAATCCCTGTTCCTCATAGTCAGGCTTGTGTATTTAAAAAAATAATAAGAAACTTACCTGTTAAGAATCGCACTCGTCCACTGCTCCGACGTCCATTGTGTAGCAGCCTTGTCGGACACATTCTCAACCGCCTGGTAAACGGGCAGCGTCGAGTCGTCTTCCACGGGTATACTCGTCTCCGAAGAGAAAGAATCGCGTCTTTTCTCAGACACTTTCCCCATGGCCATGGATTAAAAGGAAATAAACTGACCAGCTTAAAATAAATAAAAACTACGAAAAGAAAGACATCTGCAAAGGAAGGAAACAATTACGAGGCGCCACGGAGCTAGGTTTTTAGCGTCCTTTGCGATTGCGTCCGGTGCAAATGCTGCGCCACATGTTATCTTTCTTCGCTCACTGGGAGCGTCTTATACTTGCTTTATTTGTTTTTGGTTGATTGTTTTGACTAACTTTTCTACTCGAATATTGAAAATCGTGCTCATGAATATTGTTGGTTCAAATGTTGAACAGCAAACCCGTCTAGCTTGAGATGTTCCAGTCAACTGCCGCAATGTAAATTTCCATGCTGCGGACCAACCAACTGCATAGTACCAAATATTTAGGACCGTCAAAATTGAACATTCAATAAAGTCTCCAGATGTCGACATGGTCTACATGTAGATATAATATGGTATCAGAAAAAGAATTCTGTAACATTTGAAGTTTTCAATTTGCTTTCCAAAACTCAAAAATCGACCTCTAATAATGACACCCCAAAATAATGCTTGCAGGTTTCACCTATCCAAAATATGGCATGTTGCCAGCCAAAAAAAATCCCACATGTCTCTAAAAATATATAGTGAAAGAATAACCATTGACAACGCTGCTTCTCAGCGTTTTACAACGCTTCCAACGAGCCCCCACTCATCTCGGAGACGCTGTTCATCCCAAAGAGCATACCCCCAGGACCTTCGATGCTCTAAAATAATCAAGTTGTCTAGGTTGTAATGTTTCATGAATTTCCGCGCCCACCGCGAGGCGTTTTTGGGTCCCTTATCTGTATCCGGTGGTATTAAACCTCCGTATGTTAAAACCAAGGGGGACTTGGCCTCAGCCAACGGAGCGTCCGTAGAATCCGTCCACTCGAAGCCGAGTGTTTGATGATTGTGAGTTGAGCTACTCGGCTCTAGAATTGGGGTAGAAAACTGTTGAATTGTTAGTAAACAAATAGCTTTTTTTATATTATAGAAAGACCAACAACTCACAAATGACACCACCCCCTTAGCCCATGCCTTCGAGCTTATCGGGGCCATCCAAGCAGCTGTTAAATCCCAGTCCCACTTTTTCCCATACCGGTGATTTTTCTCTTGAATGAACTCGGTTACTATAACCATCTGCTCCAGATCTGTGTCTGGAAAGAGAAACAAAATAACATGAGTAACGGATGATCTGGTGAGTTCCTTGCAACCTTCACATCTGTCGCACGTTGGATTTTCGTCCAATATGTGTTGCCGAAAAATGTTGGCGCACAGTTCGAATCGGTAAAATGCCCGCTTGACTCGAAGCGTTTCGTTCTGCGACCAAGGCTTAGGCTCTACCAGCCGTTTTGGGTGCTGCGTCAGAGCAAGTTGCAGAAAGTCTGTCATGACAGGAAGAACCTGTTCGTGTCGCCTTTGAATATTCAGCCCATCCTTTATCGATAACCGGGCTCTTTTGATATATTTCACGCCCTTGAATTGAGAAATAGTTTGAGTTGTTCTTTCGGGTGTCCATGATTCCACCTTTGAGGCCTCGAAGACCGCTATTGCTTGTGGAAGGAGCTCTGGTGTGACAAAGTTGTTCAATGTTTCGGTCACAAGTCTCGCCTGGTGCAGTGTAACAAGGGCATATAACCGCGAGTTCAGAGACATCAAAGGTACTAGAGTCGATGGTTTGTCAAGATGCGCTCCGATTTCCAACAACACCTCGGCTGGCAAAGTCTCCAGCGATCTTCCGGCCATGATTTCACAAATTAGATACGTATCTTTCAGGTTCAATATATACCGAGAGAAACAGTCAGTAGAAAAGTTTAAGAAAGAGGCCTGGCGGGGGCATGTCTTCCTTCTAATATATGGCTGTCTCGAGTCACAGTTCCGTGTTGCCTGTTTCGGCAACCGGAAATATACTAATCCTAATACGGATCCTGACCCACATAAATCCCCACTATTGTCATGGAACCAAGCCTAAAATGGAACCCCTCAATGTGGAACTAAGCCTATTAGAGAAATATTCAATATCAGTCAACAATACATGTTATAGTCATATATAAATCATTATTGTCATCCGAACAAAGAAATATTGGCTGAAATGCTGCCTTTAAGTCTGCCGCCTACGTGGGTCTATATAAAGACTATCGTCTTTGACACTATCAAAGACATGGAATGATATGTCTCACATTTGCAGCATCTTCATCTCAACATTGAACTTATGCCTTTGGCCGTCTAGCCGTTCAAACTTATTCGAAGAGGCGGTATCATAGAATTATTTATTGAAACATTAAATATTGAATCAATATTTAAAGATCACCGTTGTTTCAGATGTCCCGTTCCCGCATACGCAAATTCTGTAATCATCTCAAAGAGAGTATCATTCCTTTTAGCCAAGGAAAGAGAACATTGAAGAGCCCCCAAAATAATTTCTAGGAATGTTTAACCTCTGCAGAGGTAGTTCGTTTTCCTGCATCCTCTACCTGGACAGAGCCATGCTCGAGATCGTTGCGCTTTGAATCAACAATCTGGACAACACCAAACAGCTCGTCCATCTTTTCAAGAGAAACCCCCTTAGTCTCCGGTATAAAAAACCAAACAAATACACCCATGGCAAAGCAAAAGCAGGAAAAGAAAATGTATGTTCTAGTAAGACAACACTGATCAGCCACCATCAAGTGAACAGCCCCTAGTCAGGCAGAATATAGCAAACTCACCCGTAGCCGTTTGATCCCACTGTGACAAGCATAGACGGCACAGATTTTGCCACCACGAAATTGAATAGCCATTGTGTAGCCGCTCCAATTGCGACATTCAATGACCGTAGTCTGGCAGTTGGGATTTCTGAGACATAGATCCAGCACACGGGGCCCCAGCCGAATTGGAAAAAGGCAGCAAACAAAAAGATACACACAAGTGCGACGTAACCTGCCGGAGGAACAGACTCTCCAGTTTTCGGAGGAGCAATTCGAATATAGAGGCCAATGTACAACATGGCTAGGGCCTGACCTACAGAAGTCCACAAGAGCGAACGGCGTCTACCGAGAGAGTCGGCGACGAAGATGAGAAACACAGCGCAAGCCACGGTCTTGACAATCCCATAAACACCGGTTGCAAACAGGTTTGTAGCGTTTCCCGTAACTCCGAGGTTCTTAAATATCAAAGGAGCGTAATAGTTAATGGCATTGGTGCCGGTCATTTGCTGGCAAATCATGAGGACTATAGTATAGACTGCGCGTTTGCGATTGGGAGCGATCAACCACATTTCGCGCATCAAGTCCCAGAATCCAGATCCGCCAATTAGCTGGCGCTCATTTTCCAGCTGGGTAACAATATCGTTGAATTCATCGACGACGTAGGGATGTGATTCGGGAAGCGCGCGAACTTTTGCAAGCGTGGCTTTGGCCTGTTCCCATTTATCCTGCTTTGCGAGCCAGCGGGGAGACTCGTTGCAGAGGCTCATGCCAACAAACAGAAGAACTGCAGGTATCGCCTGTGTAGCCAGGGGTACAGTATACATGCCCGTGCCATGCACATGAAGTAGACAGCCGTAGTTTATCCAGAATGCGAGCATAATTCCGAAAACGATAAAAAGCTGGTATAAGCCCGTGAGACCACCACGGATAGCTCGCGGTGCGTTTTCGGAAACGTAGAGAGGGTTGACCATGGAAGCACCGCCGACACCAAGGCCTGTGATGAATCTGTGTTATGTTCTGGTGTTACTAGTTTGTCCTAACGACTGACTTCCACTGGTTTATACACAAGACAACAGTATCCACGTACCTTCCAATGTACATGACCGCCAATTGACCAGATGCGGCAGCCTGCATCACCGTACCGACGATAGCAATCAAAGCCGCAATGAGAAGCGCTGATTTTCTCCCCATTCGTTCAGCTATAGGTGATGCAAGCAGAGCCCCGGCAAAACAGCCAGCCTGCAAAGTAGAGACAATGTTCGCCGAAAGATTTGCTATGGCAGTATCCGTTTTGTCTGCTAATCCGTATTTGCTAGTGAAAGAGTCATGTCAGTGTCTAAACAATTTTAATTATTTCTTCTATAGTCAAACTGACTCTTTAAAAGGATCCATCGTGAGAACACCACCGATGATACCGCTGTCCATGCCGAAAAGCATCCCGCCGCAGCAGGCCTGTTTTATTTCAGGTAAGCTAGATAACATTGATGCTCTCTTGAGACTGAACGGACCGAACAGGCCAGAAGATAGACCCTCCATCCATAGATTTCTTTTGGGTCAGATTTCATCGCCTCATTATGGACGATCTTTCGTAGAAGGAAAGACATTATGGCAAAAAGTGTTGGTGAATACAGTGATGGTCTGTATTCTCTGTACGAACATCGAGCACAGCAGGATGGAGATAGAAGGTTCCAAATGCTCTGAATAAAAATAAGGCGAACGATGGTACATATATACCAGTCATCGTTGTAGCGGCACGTGCTTCTGGGCCAAGACTATCAAAAATATTTATTCCACAAATCATATACACAGCCAAGAGAAGCTTACATCTCTCGCGGTAATCGAGTATGCGGGGTCTGGGGTGGTCTATGCGGGGATATTTCTTGTCGAGCCAAGACTGGGGATATAATAGAGCTTCTACCAATCGATTGGCTTGAATACCCGGCAATATTTACGTACATGTACGTCTCAATCGATGCCAAGAGATGGGGTTACGTGATAGAGACTTTGGTGCCATGCATATCATAACCGGATTGACTCGGTCGCACAATATGTGCAGAAAATAGGCTATTTCGGATAAATAGAGTGATGTTGTTAAGTATAATACTCACAGGTGAGTGTCGATGCTATAAATGTGTTGTTGCTTTGTCGAAATTATCTCAAATATTTTGGCTTTAACCATATGTAAAGATACCAGTTGACAACGGTTATCGGTGCGTAGATCAGCAGCTGTACAACCAAACTATTGGGAGATTGAACCAGTTTCTTTTTTCTATAATGATAATGTTTGGTAACTCATTGACAGATTTTATCTCTTTTAATATCTAGATGGAGTGATAAAACTATGGTTAATGCCATGTGATTTCTTCCCGCATACTATGAGAATAGCGCCATTCCAGTAGTGAAGTAAGCATTATTGCTTATGTGGCTTATCTAGTAATAGTTTTATAGAACAAATATTTAGATCCTGCTCATTACTTTCTGCTGGATTCATATTTCGCCCACACATGTATCAATCACAAGTCAATATTAGTTGGCGACCGGCGTCCGGATGTCAATAATAGTGAGCCTCGTCTATTCCAGCCCTTTGGAATGTGCGGCTTCATGAAATAAAGCTAAGTCATACATTAAAACTTAGTTGCTATTTTTATTAATTCTTTTTCTCGTATATTTTCAGTCGCACCGTGAATGATTTTAGGTCCGTAATCCGACCCTCCGGTGACCCTCCGTTCAGCCCTAAACTCCGGCCGCCAAACCACGCCCAAAACCCATTCACAATAGCATTTTACAGTAGCTAAGTTACTCAATGGCAGCTGATATTCGCAGATAAGACCATAAAGTCCACCCGCAGCCTAACATAGTTAAGTATAGAGTTTTCGGAGATAGAGCGGCAATTATACACCGTTTTCTACTTATAACTGCAAGCTCGAGACCTCGTTATTTTCAATCATTTTTATCAAATAATCATAAGAAAATCGTCAAATATTCACTTTCTAATACCTACCCTCTCTTAATTCTGCTTTTGGCAGTTTCAACCTGTTCTACTGTTTTGTTTTCTTTGATTTCGTACATCTCAAATTCAGATCACCCTATCACCAATGCCTACCAATCGTGCTGCTTACCAGCCTGCTCAAAAGGCCCCTTCTCTCGAAGTTAGAGATGCACCGTATCCGTCTGCGGGGGTTGACAAGATTGTGGTGAAAAATGGTGCTGTTGCTATCAACCCAATCGACTGGCTCATCCAATCCCGGGGTGATATAATGTTCACCCACCTTGCCTACCCATTTGTCCTTGGCTCAGATATAGCCGGGGAGGTAGTCGAAGTTGGTAAGAATGTGACTCGCTTCAAAGTCGGAGACCGCGTGCTTGGTTTCACCCGTGGAAGTGATCAAAAAATAAATGATCCGGCAGAGGGTGGCTTTCAGCTCTATACCGTGTTGCGTCCTAACATGGTTTCGCATATTCCGGACGAGCTTCTCTATGAGTCTGCTGCTGTTGTTCCTCTTGGAATTGCTACTGCTGCAGCAGGCCTTTTTGAAGAGACTGAGTTGGCCCTCGACCTACCTTCGGAGCCGGCCAAGCCATTCAATGGAAAGACTCTCATTATATGGGGAGGCTCTACCAGCGTCGGTGTCAATGCGATCCAGCTGGGAGTTGCTGCCGGATACGAGGTCTTCACTACAGCGTCTCCCAAGAACCACAAGTACCTCAAGTCATTAGGTGCTAGTGAGATTTTCGATTACAAAAGCCCTACCGTTGTTGCCGATATGACTCGAGCTCTAAGGGGCAAGTTCACCGCAGGCGCTCTATCAATTGGCCAGGGCGCTGCTGAGAAATGCATGGAAGTCTTGAACAATTCAAACGGTAACAAGTTTATTGCCATGGCTTCTTTTCCTGTCCCTCAGAAAGAACCTCAGAGCATGGTTTTCTTCCGCACCGTTGTCTTTTTCGTCTCCTGGATGATCTCTTTTAAAGTGAAGGGTCTCTTCAAGGGAATTAAGTCCAACTTGCTCAATGCTGGGATGATTACGAACAGTAATGTAGGTAAGGCCATATTCGTCGATTATCTTCCAAAGGCTCTTGCTGCAGGTACTTTTATTCCTGGCCCAAAGGCTGAAGTTGTCGGCGATGGTCTTGAACATGTCCAGGATGGTTTTAACGCCCAGAAGAAGGGAGTTTCTGCTCGTAAGATTGTTGTTACTTTATAAGGCGCAAATCATTATATTGTGTTTATTTATGGTTTTACTTTTTATAGGGATATCACTTGATAGCTTTGTTGATGACTGAAGTGTTTTGCGTCTAGTGTATAGAATTTTGAAGTTTTACTATGTAGCATATATGTTGAAATTTAAATTTGAGGCTAGCTAATTTTTTCTTTCTCCTGCTGAAAATTGAATTTAACTTGCTTTTTATATCAACAGGAAAAAATAGACATTAATGCCCTGGAAACAAAGTGTTTGCCTGTTGTTTATGCGATGATGCCAAATCTAGTTTAGCTCGGTCCACAAGTGGAGAACTTCATTGTGCATCATGATTCATACGTCACCTCAACCAATACAATACCTGAATGCTGTAACGAGCTTGAAAATCGGTCATATTGAAAGTGTTCAATAGTGATATATGGCATGGCCTTGTTTGGGAAACAAAATGCTGGTCCGCTCGACGCCCTTCTCGATCGCCCACGCACGTCGAGCTGGCAGGAGTTTCTAAAACAGCCCTGTGTTTTCCTTGCACGCAAGCTTTATACATGGCAATGGAAAATACCCTCTCACCCTCTTACCCAGCCTGTCTCTGTGGTTTGCATCTCAGATACCCATAACAGTCAGCCGGCTCTTCCAGATGGAGATGTCCTAATCCATGCTGGAGATCTGACTCAGTCTGGATCTCTGAAGGAGTTAAAAGCGACCGTGGATTGGTTACGTGCCCAACCGCATCCGAATAAGATAGTGGTTGCTGGGAATCATGATCTGTGCCTTGACGCCAACTACCACGGTGCAACGGGCGATATACGCACATCCAAAGCACAACACGAATCTTTCGACTGGGGAGATCTAATATACCTCCAAAATACAGAAACAAGCATTACATGTCAAAACGGGCGATCGATCCGTATATACGGTAGCCCATACTCGCCCCGTCACGGTAACTGGGCATTTCAGTATCCTCGCTCAGAGAATATTTGGAAGGACAAGATACCTTGTGATATCGACATACTGATAACGCATGGGCCGCCACGCGCACATCTTGATCTCATGAAACTCGGTTGCGTACATTTATTACAAGAACTATGGCGTGTTCGTCCACGATTGCATGTATTTGGACATGTGCATGAAGGTGCCGGAACCGAATGGTTGCAATTCGATGAGTTGCAGAACTTATACGAACGCACTATTGTTTCAGGAGGTGGATTTTGGAATGTTTTACGCATGATGAAAGAGCTTTTACCGACATTTTTCAAATCTACGACTGAAGCGAAATGTCTACTTGTGAACCCAGCCATTGTTGGCGGTCTCCGAGATGAGAAGCGTCGGCGGCCCATCAAAGTCACCATTTAGAAAGTTGTCCAGTTTTGTTCTAGATGTCAGCTTTAGTAACATATGCAAGGTCGATTAATTGATTAATTGATTATATATTATGTTTATCAGTCTTATATGTACTATATAATGAGGAAACAATCCCTGTTGGTGATCCACATAGGATTGATGTCGTTTCCTAAACAAACAACGTATGTGGCTCTTCCATAATAACATTTTTTCTCAGAAATTGCTCACTCCTTCCCCCCTCCGGAGGGGCCTCACCGTTGTCGTCAGGTATGATCAGTGGTTGCTTCAAACCTTGCACCTGCTCGACCCAGTCTGGTTCCCTTTCCAGTACTTTCGGCCGGGCTCTCAACTCATCCTCCATTTCTTCGGACGTAATGATAGCGGGACAATCTCGTGGTAGTCCGCGCTCAATTAGCCGGTTGAACGCTTTTGCTAGGTAGTACGGCAAAACAGAAAGGATGGCATATCGCTCTGGGTCCGGGTCTCTAGGATCAGGAATTGCAGAGACTGCCCAGGATGATTGATTGAAGAAATTTTCAATCTCGTTGCGTAGACCAACCGTCCAACCTGCCACGATATATTCGTACATGAGATATAATGATTCGATGGGCGTCTTGCCCCTTCTGAGGCCAAATTTCCCAAGGTACTTCGGTCGATGCTTCAGTATCCAGGACACATTTGGAGAATTGTCAGGGCCGGTTGCATTTAGCAGCCGAAATCGTCGTATCTCAGCAACGAGACGCGAGACGCAACGCATCGTGGATAATGAAAATTGCCTGGTATGACGTTGTCGGATTCTTCGGTGATGGTTACCATCCGCAAATGATAATCTCTTCCCCTCTCTCTCTCTCTTTAAGTCTCTCGATTTTGGAGCTGCTTCAGTCGATTTAATTTTTATTTTTTATTGCGTGCTACGCATACGCGCATATGACTCCGTGTGTTGAAACAAACACGTTGCTGATTATTGTCTGGCTGGCGACAAGTGCGCGGTTTTAAAAAACGACTAGTGTAATGCATGTAACGGCTGTTTTCTATTTTTGGCCTATGTACCACTGTTTTTGGTGTCACTCCGCTTGGAAATCTGCCCAGTAACTCCGTCAATTCATCTCAAAATGTAACAATGAAAATAAAATAAAAAATACATGCATCCGTACATAATTCAGATCCCTAATACTATTGTGGTTGCTTCAAGCACAACATGTATGAATGTTACAAGCCTGTGTGTTGGCGCCTGGTGCGCGGTAAGCCATCCCTGCCTGGCGAATCAGGCGGCAACGGCTCACTTCCAACGCTTTTCAAGATTCGCTGAGCACCAACCAATAATCCTCTATCCACGTAGATGTTTCAGTATGGTCTACAGCAAATTATACTGGCTATTATTCAAACAGACGCCGTTTCACACGCCCTTTCTTGTAGAACACAGACATGGCAAAAGAAGCCGCCGTCAGGTATGAACCAGGACATATAATCTGACAACTAACCCAAGCAAGATTCAGACAGTATCATATTGACATCCCTAACAGTACTACGTCTTCTTATGGTCAGTGTGGATTGGTGACTTTATGCACCTGTGCTATCATCAAAATTTCGAAAAAGTCCTTGATTCATACCTATATTCTACAGGGAAATGGGCCAATCTCTATCCCGTTTGCAAGACAGGCAGAGTACACGAGCTCTGCGTGAACTGGCGCCGCAAAAGACACCTGGTCATGATAATGCCCTACCACAGCTATCGCGTGATACACTCCTTCGGGCCATGCAAAATGTCGCTTCGTCTATTGTCAAGACGAACCAGGATTTGACGGTTATTGCTATTGGTGGCGCTGTCAATACTGTCCACTTGCGAAGCCGTCAAGCTACCCATGACCTTGACTTTTTCAACGACAACCTGACGGTCGATGACTTTGAGGTCCTTATCAAGGCTGCTAAAGAAGCAACCAAGAAGGACAAGAACCTTAGCGAGGATTGGTTCAATAACCGCACCATATTTTTCATTCCCAAAGACAAACGATCAGTTCTAACCGAGGAGGCTCTCCGTCAACGTGAGGTTATATTCATGGCACCTGGTCTTACTGTCTTGGCTGCACCATGGCAATATTCCTTTTGTTGCAAGCTAGACCGCCTCGCTGGCGGTGGGTTGCATTCAGCAAGACATTATGATTTAGACGATGCCGTGGAGTATCTCCATCAGTACATCACAACAAACAGTGTGACACAGATTCCTAAAAAGACTGTTCAGACCTGGTTTGAACAGTACTCACTTAGGTGGACGAAAGACAATGATGATTTTCTGCAGAAAATCGGTACCAAACATCAAGAAAAATTCGGTACCAACCCAATCACTGTCTGAGCAATGTTTGCCCTTATGGAAGGGTCAACTTCGAGTGCATGAATAAAGCCCAAGAACGAGTGTCTCTATCTATTTCTCTGTTTTATTGTTTAATTTTTGTCTTCGGCTCTTTACATATATCAGTTTAAATATTTCTTTCTATTCAGATGGCATATATCAATGCAACTTGAAAACTGTGCTCTCACAATCTGGAAAATTCCGGTTTAATACCCTTCTTGTGACTTTGAATGCTTCTTCATTTGGTGATATATCAATTTATCTCCGCCGCTTGGGGGAAGGGGGAACGAGGTCAGACTTAAATTCTTCATCATAATAAAAGAGGAAGATCAGTAGATCTCACTATTTGTTAATTATGCTTTCACTGTAAGTAGTTCTCGCTTTCTTGTCAATGTTGGCGATATCGATTTCTTTCTTGACTAAACACTGTATGCAGCTGTTCCATAATAACATTTCGCCTCAGAAATTACCCCCCATTACCCCTACTGATTAGAAAATTTAAAGATTAATCTGCTACGCAATGTTAAGAAGGAATGAGGCAGGACCATGTAGCCTTGAAACTGTAAGGACAAAAGGCAGATAGATTGTGTTGTAACAGTTACAGTATATGGCAGGATTACAATACATATAGCTTAACTTGATTTTAAAAAAAGCAAGCAATGACATGTAGCATAGCCTACACTAAGTAGTTAAAACAATTTTTCCAGCACCCATGGACACGCCTTTGTCTCTACATAATTTCTCTAAGGAAATAGAGGAGCACAGTCATGGTACAGCATCGGCCACTTAGTGACTTACGCCCCCCAAGGCTCACCTGCCTTTTCCCTAAAAAAATTCCGAGATATCCACAGAGCAATGCATAGAATAATGGAACTCAAGCGAACGTGTATCAAGAAGAGGGTATTTTCGTTCCAGAGCCATGTTAATCTTTCTCCATGCATATAAACAGTGTAAATCATGCGCATGATCCCGCGACGTCCAGATCTTGGTATAATTCCCCTCGCGTAGGGTCTGCAACGCGTCTGGATCCGTGACATTTTGTGTCAAACCCTTATCAGTGTACCACTCCCATGTCGAGAAAATTTAATCCACGTCAGAATACTCGAGGGCCACTTCTTCAAAGTAGCACGCATCCGGAACCCAGGTGCTCATCATCGGCTCAAAATGGCAATTTTCGTTCTCTTGTCTCGTCTGGAGTATGACCGTAAGAGGTCCATTGTTCTTTGATATCCTTGGTGGGCTGAAAGAAATAGTACATATATCCAATGACTGTTATAAAAAGGAGAGCAGCTGTGCCGTAGGTTATGAAGGGCGATCTGTCACTACGTTTCTCGCTTCCGATGTTGAATGACATGATTTGTGTAGGGATTTGCGAAAAAAAAATTTTTGTATATATATTCATAAAACATAAGCAAAATTTAATGCCGTCTGCAAGAGTATATAGGTGTTTCAATGGTGGGCACACCGGCTAGTGGACCTAATGCAATATTGCGCATCAAGTAGGGCATAGACAGAGTCAATGATAAGCCACAGGTACGTGAGTAGTTTACTTTTTACTTTTAAAAAGAAATATTTGGAGTTATATGCAGTCTAACTTGTTGCGGCCGATCATCCTCTATAGAAAGCTAAATTATTTGCGTGGAGTGATAGCGAATAAGCCTTAAACGTTCGGATTTCGACTACTCTTGTCAACTATACTCTATCGAACTAGGTAGACGGGCTACACGTAAGTGCTTAGTATAACCCTTTAAATTTGGAATAAAGGCCTATAATCTGGAGATAACCTCAACTCGAGGTTTGAGAATTAGATTGACTTGAAGGGTAAATACAGAATTTATAGCAACTGCAGATTGCCTGAGGCATCTATGCCAACATACCAGTTGACCCTGCTGGTATATAATAATTACCTTGACCACTAGATAATGACTTTACAACCTTTTTATTTGTATTTAGCCGAAGACTGATAAATTGTTGATATTTCCTTGGCTTGACCGAAGCTTATGTCAGCAGTCTTATGTTACTGAGCACCAGCGACAAATCTTGTTCTTTCTGGCAACCTTCAATCAACAATGGCCGACGCTTTGATCGTGTATAGCCAGCTGTCGTCTCTTAACTAGCGCCAATGGGCCCAATACAGGCTATTCAGATAGCCTGTTTGTGTGTATTCGCAGTGTTCCAACCCAACAGAAACTGCGGCTGAACTCAACTCCGCATGCATGCACTAGAGCTATTAAGTCGCTTCGTGTAACGGCCCCCTTGAAGATGAAGTCGCAGGGAATGGGGGACACCTCTAAAAACAATATTCCGGTTCGCTCAGGACGAGCCCGCCAGAGACAATGGGCCCCTAAGGTTCGGACCGGATGTATGACTTGCAAGTAAGGAAATAGATCATCATGTAATTGTGAGGGCGCACCACTAACTAGTCAAGAATCCGTCGAGTCAAGTGTGATGAAACTAGGCCCAGGTATGGAAATTTTCTTTTTGGGATGTACAATTTCCTAATAGGTGCCGTGCCAGCTGTCAAAGGTGCCTGTCGACAGGACGAGAATGCGATGGCTATGAAAATGCAAAACCCGTGAAGACTTCTAGTGACGCATCAGATTCACCCCCACGGAACTTACAGGTTGTCGCATCTGGCGCAAAATCATCAAACAATTTATTATCATCCCCATCGACACACTGCTTTCTTCCCGGCGACGAGACTGAGAATCAGCATTTCGACTTTTTCCGATCAGTAACCACCACGAACCTAGCCTCATTTTTGGATATCGGATTCTGGTCCAACAGTGTTCTGCAAGCCTCTCACCAGTATCCTGCTTTGTTTCACGCAACCACTGCGTTTGGCAGCATACACCACTCATTTCTAAGCGACGGTACGCCGGCTGCCATCCCCCGTGAGGATACTAATGGAAATGCTCAATTTTCTCTCGGACAATTTAACAAAGCCATCCGGTTACTGTCTAAGCTATTATCCCAAGATAAATACAGCGTCCTGGACCAGCAAGTCATTTTGACTACATGTATATTATTCACCTGTCTTTGCGTACTCCAGGGTCGACAAGACAAGGCGTTCATGCATGTCAACAACGGTCTCAGGATGATACATCAGTGGAGACTGAGTGACCGAAATCTCCGCGAGCCAGGCAGTGGGAGTGTTGGAATAGACACACTCATACTTGCCTTTACGCGCCTTGACACCCAGATCCGCCCGTACATTAACGGTCAGGAGTCTGTTCTGCAATGGGCAAATGATGTGATTCCAGCACCTTCTACTCTTCCTTTCACATCGCTCCTTGAAGCATACACCGACCTTGAGACGATACTTAACCAAGTGATGCGGGCGGTACTCGGGCAAAGTTTTGACTCTGGGCAGTCGTGCTCTCCAGAACAAAAAATGGAAAAATTAAGAGATCAGTCTACTGCGTGGGACAATCGGCTCGCCGTCTTTTTGGAAAACAGTAGTGTACCTCGGAATGAAGCAGATGAAAGAGTTTTGGATTTACTTCGACTTCGACAGGTGTTTATGAACTATTTCTTGAGGCCAAACTTACTGTTAGACGATGCCAACAACGAGTCAACACCGGTATACAAAGAGATGCTCCAACTAGCGGCTGAATTTCTCCAACATGAAGATTCTGATGAAAACCGATCGCCAGGCTTAGCTGAAGATGCAACTCGGAAACAACGGCCACAACATCCAGTGTTCAATCTGGCTACGAGCGTGATCGAGCCTCTATTTATAATTGGAACCCGCTGTCACGATCCCATGCTTCGACGTAAAGCGTTGCATCTGCTTCAGCTTTATCCACGCCGTGAGGGTGTTTGCGAGGGCATGCTGGCGGAGAAAATCGTGCGTGCAGTGATTGATATTGAGGAGAATAACTGTATGCGGAGCATCGATTACCGCCAGTCTCTCTTTTCTTCTTCCTCGTCGTCATCTTCTACTTCTTTAACCCCCCCGTCCCTGCTTTCATCACCTTCATCGGCTTCGGATACGCTTTCAGCTTTTGGATATTCATACCCAGACTCCCTTTCCACCTCGACCAACTCGGCTTCACCAGCAGGCAATATCCCGATTTTGAGTCCGTGTTCTGCAGAGGGCCAAATAGTGTGCAATCGCCATCGAGTCATGAGAATTCAGTATCTGCTTTTGACAGAACGGCAGCTGAAAATCGTCATGTGGACGGCGGAAGACCTGCAGTTGGGGAAAAAAGGGAGAATTCTAGTCTCGTCTTGGTGGTAATTTCACCTATTTTCAATGTTGGGTGGATATACCCATATATCAGTTAATATATGCTAGTATTTTATGCTGCATGTACCGTATAGATGTAAATTATTCGCAGGTATTACATTTCTATTAAAAGAATCTCTGGTAGAAATAAAAGTCTATAATCTATATACATTAAAGTTCACATATCGCTCACCCCCATAAGATGTTTAATCTCTGCCACCCTTTGGCTTTGATGGGGACATTTTCCGGGTCGTTCTGCGCTTCTTCAATCGCTTGTCTGATTGGGACGTCTTGCAGAGGGACGAATTTTGTCCTTCGAATGAGTTTGTAGCCCACATACACGACGAGAACGAGTGGGATATCCCTGTTTCCTATTAGCGGCAATCCAACACATTAAAAAAAGAGAGACATACAGATAGCTAGAGACGAAAGACGACGGATCCCAGTTGCCTTTGGTAAACACGGTGAACCCACCAGTCAACAGGAGGATAGCACAGGATACCAACGCAAACCACGACCCATATGCTAGTTAAAAATGTTAGTAGCAATTCTTTTCTTCGAAATGGAAGGTGAACGTACGAGTTAGGAAATTATGCCACGGCAACTCATCCGGCGATATCCCCTGCTTTTTCAACGCCTGAATCAGACGAATATGATTCAGCGCAATCGCCATCCAACTGATCAGCACGCCGGCGGCCGTTAAATCGACAAACCAGAAAAATACGGTCAGCGCATCGCTGGACACGCACATGTACGACAGGAACGAAAACGCGACTTGCAGGGCGACACACATGTACGGAATTCCGTACGGGGTTGTCCGAAGGAAAACCTTGGGCGCGTGCCCCTTGAGAGCCAGTCCGTACAGCGTGCGGGTGCCTGCGAGAATGGACTGGTTGGAGGCTGACCAGGCAGATGTCAATACCACAGCGTTGACGATGGATGGGATGGCCTTGATGCCCGCGGCGCTGGCGGCAATGACAAAGGGGCTCTGGTTAGCAGTTCCAGACTCGTCGTTGAGCCGGTCATCCCCGCTCGAGACCAGCATGCCCACGATCAGAATCGCCAGCAAATAGAAGATTGTTAGCCTTGCAAAGACGCGTTTGCAGGCCTTGGGGATGTTTTGGCGAGGATTCTGGGTTTCAGCCGCGGCCATCGCGAGTGACTCAACGCCGGAAAATGAGTATACTGCGTTCGACATGACAGACCAAAATCCCAGAAAGCGTCCCCAGGAGCCCTCAGCAATGTACTCGACAAACGGGCCTGGATTTTTCCAGTAGCGAAAGCCGATGCGCTCGTGGTTTGGTGCGCCACCCAGGTCAATGACCAAACCCAGGATAATCACGCCGACGACGAGTAGGATTTTCAGCAGGGCGAAGAAAAACTCGACTTCACCGTACACGCCCACAAAGATAACGGCGACCAGCACCGAGAGAACGATAAGGATAGTCACCCATACGGCTGGGTTGACGCTCTCGTTCCAGTACTGAATGAGCACGACGGCGGCCGAAACCTCGCTCGGTACTGACATAAAAGCGCCATAGACAACATTCCATCCGATTGCAAATGCCAGGCCCGGGTCGATCAGGATCTCCGAGTGCCGGACAAACGAGCCGGTGACGGGAAACAGTGCTGTGACTTCACCCAGTGCATACTGGACTGCGCACACGATTGCACCTACAAATAGATATCCCAGGAGGGAGCCCAAAGGGCCGGCTGTCGCAATGGATGATCCAAGACCGAGGAAGAGACCGGTTCCCTGTGTTGTCAGATACAAGACATAACACGAAGAGAATTGGGGGGGGGAGCTTACAATAGCACCTGCAATGGCAATCATCTGAACGTGACGCTGCTTCAAGCCTCGCACGAGGTCTTTTCTCTCGTGCTCGTCGACAATCTGCACGTCCTCGTTGTACACATGTTGCGGCGTCACGATGGTAGTATTACCGTATCCGCCATTTTTTTCTGCTTCGGTGTTTAATCCCTCTTCCATGACGAAGACTTGAACGACAGTCTCTCGTCAATTGTCCAGATGTTCAGGTGCGATGTCGTCTGGAACAAGTAGTCACGCGAAGGACCCACGCGGCCGAGGACGAGGTCGAGGATCGCAGGGTTACATCCGCTGTCAAAAAAGCGTTTTTGCAGCGAAAAAAAAAATCACGCCATTTTGAGCTGTTATCATCTTAAATTGACTGGCCAATCACAGTTTGCGGACGGATCTTTAAAGCTGCAGCCAATCATTTACGAGAAGATACATCCTTTTTGTTGCATTAATATCTATTCGCTCGGAGAATGCTTCAATATCAATTGTAGCGATTTGTTGTCAAAAATAAGTCGTCAAATGTTAATTGTACGATGATACGAGGAGTCAAAATAATATTTGAAGTTAGATAGTTACCAGAACCACTATAAATACATAACCAGTCGATATATTTGAGGTCACCACCGCCGCTGAGTATCCTCACCCCGTGCGCACCCTCCGCATGCTGCCTCACCCGACCGTGCTACATGTAGACAGCATACCTGTAAAGGAAATTATCCATATTCATGGCCTGTCATTGGTGCCTGTTATACCTAGGCGGACTCAAGAATCGTCAACTTTACGCGATGGAAGGTGGCCGAGTATATGCTGCCCAGAACCGGCCGATTTATAGTCCTTTTCTTTCTTCCCCCCTTTGAATCCCCAATTCTCCTCTACAAATAAGTCACTGACCCCTTTATGAACTGTTCCGATGGTTTCTATTGGTGAGAACAAGGTCAACAAATCTCCGGATGTTCACTTCCCCACAACTCAACTCCGCATTTTCTAGCTAAACTATGGAGAACCTCGCGGGAAATCCGAAGCTGCGCTCGGAATTTCCGTAAACGAAGGATCTATAAGTTGCTAGACCTGGGGAAACCGAAGAGGAAACAAGGGCATAAGATCAATTTCCAATTCACAGTTTTCAACTATGCTCTTCTCAAGGATTGCTATTCTATCGGCGGGCTTGCTCTCGCAACTCGCCGTTGGAGCAATCACCCAATTCAGCAATGGCCGAAGATTCATGTTTGATGTCGATGGAAATTTCATTGACGCTTATGGAAGTAAAATCAACTGTAAGTAATAATGACGCTTTCTTGCTCTGATGCCTTCCTTACTGACATTAAAAAAAACACTTTTAGATTTGAGTAAGATACTCTCCAGTCTACCCTTTGACGAAAACTTGCTCCATCTAACCATTCAAAATAGACGGAAAATACTACCTATACGGAAATAGTTGGTCAATTAAGGGCAGTGCCGCATATGGTATCAAAAGCTATTCCTCCGTGGATCTGGTGAATTGGTTAGGCCCTTCCAGGTGCCATATTTTGTTTCAATCTCAAACCACATTGCTAAGAAAGAATCAGGGCTTACGAAGGCTTCCTCTATGATCCAACTACAACTGACGCTTGCTCGGGATCCGGGGGTTGCGGGCGCCCTCACATTATCTATAATAGCAAGACCAAGAAATATATCCTCTGGGCCAACAATGATGGTTATGTCGTGGCAACCTCGGATTACCCTGCTACAGGATACAAGTTTCTCAGCACTCAGCCTTCTCTGGATCCTGTGATCGCAAATCTGGCCCCCGCCGACTTTGCTGTTGAGCTCATCAGTACGTTCTCTGCTCCAAATACAGGACTCCTACGCGTTCCGATTATCTAATCCATCACAGACAATGAGGGATATATTGTCTACAGTGGCTTGAATTTCACCTATGCGGGTGCAGGCAGCCTATGGCCTCAAATATCACAATCCTTGCACCTTGGCCACCTAACTTCTGATCTGGTTTGTTACATGGCTTTAATTCTCGTGCCTGAAAATGCTAACCTTGTTTGAAGAAAAACACCACTACAGTGGCGTACGATGTGAAGTCAGAGGCCAATGACTTGGTCGACAACCAGGCAGAGTCGCCGGATCTAATTTACAGGAACGGAATTTGGTGTAAGGCCGGCATATTTCCTTCCGGACGGGATTGCTAACAATCTGATTCTAGACGTTTTCGCTTCGAACACCTGTGGATATTGTAGCGGAACGTTGGCTGTCGTCTACCGGTCCTCGTCTATCCAAGGACCTTGGAAACGTCAAATTTTAAGTGGAGATTCATGTAATTCTCAACTGGAGGGTGTCCTTCCCCTGGTCAACCCAAAGACCAAGGAGACAACATACGTGTGGCACGGCACATCAGTTCGTAAGTTGAAAAATTTTTTTTTTCTCTTAATATTTTCTGGCGTATCAGTCAAGTTAATGATTTGGTAGCTGGTGGCCCAAGGACTGGCTTTGGCGGGCATATCTTCCAGCCTTTGGTATTTAACAAGGATGGTAGCATTCAGGATCTCAAATGCAGCCCAGAAGCCACGTTTGAGGTGGAATTCACGCTTGGTGAAGGAACTGCAGCATCTGGTCTAGCAAGCCAGTCAACGGATAAGAGCCCTGACCTTGCATCTGTAAGTCCTTTCCAGCCAATCCCCGACCGTGAAAAGTGCTAATCTTTCTCAGTACTCCACTGTCTGTGACTCGGACCAGTATATCCTTTATCAAACTTGGACCGCCGAGCGTACTGGACTTCTCGAGTCGGTTTCCGTCAACATTGCGGCTACAACGCAAACCACAGCCTTGAAAGTGACAGTGTTCAACTTTTCTTCAATCAACGCACTACTTGAGCCAGGGTAAGTCATCTCGATCAAAAGACGGTAAGCTACACCGTGAGAAATTTACGTTCTAACCAAACTCTCGATATTTAGATATACTTTCAACACCCTGGGCCAAGGTTCCTTCCTTCCTAGCAATTTGACCTGGGTATTCAACAACGCCACCGTTCATACTGATGCACATGTCACTGCTGGTGAGAGACTGGGGCTCCAGATTTCCGGTGCAGATTTCGCGCCATATTGCCACCTAGAATACCCCATTACTGCGGATCAAAAGTCAAAAGACATGATTCTGTTCCAGCAAGGTAATGGTCAATATTCTGCTAGAGGTGCCAAGGGAGTTTCGCCTCCAATTCAAATTCGCGAACAACGAGGACTCAAGTTTTGGTCGGTAGTCAACTAAGGCATATCCATACCCAGGTGGGTTTTAATTAAGATACCGGTGTTTCAGAAGATTTAGATTACCTATATGAAATGGCAGTTGTGCGCTGTACTAGTATTCTTTAATTCTAAACCCTGTGGTTATATGAAATTACCAACCTTGGAATTCAGGCGAGCAAAATTAACATAGAAGTACCAGTAAACCACGAATCACGATTACAGAATTGAAACAAGACTTTGCGACCGGAAGTTGAGCTGCTTTATTTTCAACGTTTATCCATTGTTTAGTGTCTGAAATAAACCCAATGGCTAGGACTATCTAGTTAGGGCAATTTGGGGTAAACTGTGGGTCTTGCAGATTTCAGATTAAACAATCTATCTTGAAATATGATCGTGTCCTATGAGATGCGCAGGGCTTGACTCTTCTGTTGTTCATTATGAATCATCGCTCATCACCGGCTTCTGATTGGCCGGTCATGTGGCAAAGCGGGGGCATACCTGAATTGGCCAATCAGATGCGCCAACCCTTTCGAAGTATATAAAAAGAGCAAACCCATTCATTGCAATAATCCATTAAATATCCCAACTCATTGATAAAACATACAATAACCAATTTCCTACAACACACCACTTACCTAGAGCTACACCACTGACTTCTATTTCAACCACTGTCACTTACCAATGAGTCTCACGAGCCCGGACACAACTACCACCACCTCCTCCTCCTCCTCCGCAACCATGCAGCCATTCACACCTGGGCAATGCTTGTTATGTCCCAACTATTCATCAAGCCTCTCCGACAGTATAATCCACATGCAGAAATCACACAGCCTGTTTATCCCCCATCAGGAACACCTGGCCGTCGACCTCGAGACCCTCATCAGATACCTACATCTCGTTATTTTCGGATACCGAGAATGTTTACAATGTGGAACAGAGAGATCGACTGTACAAGCCGTACAGCAGCATATGCTCGGCAAGGGCCACTGCAGGTTCGATATCACAGAGGAAGACTCCGAGTTTGCCGAGTTTTACGATTTCGAAGACAGCGCCGAGAGTGAGATTGATGAGGAGAATAATCAAGAGACGACGATGAACTCGAATCAAAAGCAGTCACTGCCGGCGGACGAAGACTCGATTCATTTACCGTCGGGGAAAACTATATCGAAAAAACCATCAGCACAAGCAGAGCAGCCGTTATTTAATCGATTGCACCGCCGAACAACTCGCACCTTGCCTTCACAACTAGAATACTCTGTGGCAGATCCTGACGAAGAAGAGAATAAAGAAGTGTCAGACACGAGTGAATCACGAGCAATATCGAGGAGAGAAAAACGAGAAAAAGCAATGATCACACATCAGTTAGCGAATATGACTGCCAACGACCGAAGCAGCTTAATGCACTTGCCCCCATCGCAACAGCGCGCAATGCTGGTGGCGCAGCACAGGCACGCTGACAAGACGCAAAAAGAAGAGAAGCGAAGGCGGACCCGGATTGATCGCAAGGGAAACAAGAATTTGTATGCATACTGGAATACTGAGACGCCTGTCTATCAATGTGGCTAGATCAGTCATTCTGTTAGCTCTTAGTCGATGTTACCTTTAATGAACATGCTAATGATGAGATGGTTAAAAATTCAAATAATAATGACTACAACCAGAACGACCGGAATTTTGCCGACGTTAATCGCCCTCTGGACTTGAGTACGTAAACTTGCATCTCTTATTACCCTTTGGAAAATAAATCCAAAACAGAAAATTGTCCTCGGTAGAAGTTGGAACGTGATCTGATCGTCAGGGGTCCCAGTGACATCAATAAAAGCAATATATAATCTAAAAAAAGATATTTATGTCAAGTGGGCCGACTTTAAACTTGATTTACGCCCAAGACATGATTCCACGACCCAATATTCTCTCTTCTCCGCAGCTGCGTGCTGGTTGACTTGACATAAATTAAAGCACAGCAGGTAAATTTGTCAGTTCTTTTATTCAACCCCCAGAGATCGACACGGACTAGCAAAGCTCTAAGCCTCTAAGCGATGACTGGTCAACCTCTCTTTCCTATTCCGGGAACGAATGCGCCGATCACGACCATAGTGAGACATGCATTCTTACGGCGGCTGGATGTCTCAAACCAACAATCACAAATAATGGGTGGGCCTGCGACTGTACTCCGTATACTTCCTAGTGTAGAGCAATGGCCTGCTTAGGGAATTTCGGCAGTGGGTGAACACTGAACACTGAACGCATGTTAAGCGCGACACAGCATGTGGAGTTGTCAATGCTTAGCTACTTGGTTAGTATCTAATTTACGTACAACTTCTAACTACTCGGTAACTACGACCTGGATAAAGCGAGTTGGTGTTTTTAAGCACAGTGGATCTATTGCCAAAACAAGAAACTGGTATCCGAGTTTATGACTTTAGATCAACTTCAAGATATTGAGCGGTCAATTAATTATTTAAAGAGAGGCATATCCTCAGTAGCTTTACTCAATCAACATTCTATTAATCTACTCCAAACAACCATAATCAATAAAACCCTCAACTCCATCAAAATGCAGCTGATTACCACGGTTGTCGCCGCTGCCTCGCTCCTCGGAGCCTCGGCGCAGGCCCAGGACCTCACCTTGGGCCTCATGGCGCTGCGCTCTCTCTCGCCCATCCACTTTGGCAGCATCAATGCCGCCAACAGCAAGTTCTGGATCTGGGGCCCCGGACCCAAGACCGACTGCCCTCCCAACATCAAGGGTTGCACGAAGACCAACTCGACTCAGATTGATCTGTACACGGAGAACGGCGCTGCCGGTCTGGTATGTTCTGTTATCGTTGCATTAAGAAAAAAAGAAACCGCAGCTAACAGGTACAATGTTTGATAGTACGCCAACGTCCCCGGTGGACAGGACATCTTCGTTTCGCCAGACGGCTCCCTCTCCTTCACTGAGCCTCACATGGAGGGCGTCTTCCCTCCCGGCTCCATCTCGTATAGCGGCTTTACCTACACTGTATGACCCGGAATATTCCACCTTATTTGTGATCACATCTAACACAAACCAACACAGCCCCCTGTCGAGAAAGGCGGTGTTGGCATTCTCGGATTCAATGGTAACGGCAGCACCGGCTTCATTGCCTGCCCTACCAAGGGCCCTTACCCATGGCAGATTTACGTCCAGCTTCCTGGAAAGAACTATACCTCGGACTGCCTGGGCTTTGACGTTGCTGCTCTCAATGCCACCGGCGCCCCGTTGCCATGGGAATTCATCTAGAGGGTGGATTTTGGATTTGCAAGTGAAAAATATTTGAACATTTGAAATTGGATGTAGAATATGCATGACTACATATAATATTTGTTGATATTTAACCAGTCGCTCCTTATGAACATTAATAGATATATTCGAAAGAACATTTGAAGACAGTTCCATATCGGTTTTCGGGAAAGCAGATACCATTCAGACGTTACAGCAAAGTTGTGCAGTTTTGCAACGTAAGATATCCACATATATATAACTATTGCGAAAGGCACTATATAGATAATTTTATGAGCGTAGCAACTTCTTAGGAGGTATTAGTCATATGGCAACGTTATAAACCGCCTGTAAGTTACAAACCACTTTCTGTACTGTATGTACAATTTAATACGTTTATATTTCTTGATATGTTATAAGTTTAGCTGGCTTAAAAGGGATAAAAGACACTATTTAAGTATATTTGAGTAAAAATCTGAAATATTTGCCTTTATTGTATATAACCACAGTTGCACAACGGCGAGGCTGGCTGGAATAAAAAGATAGGGTCATGGATATGATCCGTGCTTCAAGACAGATGCTCGAATGCGGTGAGTCAACTTCTCATACGTGCAATCAACCCCTCGGAGTGTTCCACGTCGGCTCGGAGCTATTCGATGTTCGTGGTCTTTGATGAAACGGCTATCATATCACCGAAGCGATGGAGCAGGCCGCTGCAACCTTCGCCTGCCCATGATGCCAATGTCTTTGGTAATAGAAGTTGCAACTTTATACCACGGCCCAGCAGGGCAGAAAACTGCATCTCGGGGGCTCTCTAGGCCGCCTGGCTTTTTCTGCTGCCGGTCGGTGACCGTGTTGGATATGATGTCCCGATAACTGAAATAGCTTGACAGGCATTGGAAACATGTATATATATGACAGCTATCCCACCTGCACTAAAAGAAAAGCAATTAACAACTCACTATTACTATTAACAGGGATGTAGCTGTGTCGGCATCCAACTAACTCGGACATGAGCAAGCTCTGTCAGTTTAAAATTAAAAATATTTCTCGTTGAGCTATTTCATGCGACTCAATGATCTTCATACAGGATGGGCGGATCGTTCTAGTGTAAAGGTTCACCGACCATGTTATCTTAAGACACCTTGGTCAATACGGCACTATTGCTATGGACTTTAACATCGACAAGCGTTAGCAACGTTGACAGGTGATAGCAACATCTCACCCTTGCCAAGAGCCACACCGCCTTTAAATACGGCCTTGCGACCCGCTGCTCAACTGTCGTAGAAAAAATACGCAATTTACCTTGATAAAAGCCAGTTTTCACAATCCACACAACGAACAAGTCGCTATTGGAGTACAAACCAGGGGTACTTAGTCCCAGCACTATAAGTAACGTACTGGTAATTTGCCCGAAGGTTGAACTGTTTGCTGGCGTGACTACCTGGCCGTGCTCACTATTGACGTCGAGAGCGTTGCTGGGTGGAACCGGTTCGGTGTCGTCAACGCCATATTTGATAGCCTGAAACACAACCAACTTATTAGTAATGCCTTTATATAGCTAATATGAAGTTCGAGTTAGCTATTTTTAGATTTTACAAGACCAACTGGTACATTATCTTGAAACAATCATTGAGGCCTAGTAATTCCAGAGTCGTAAGATCGACACATGGTTGCTCCACCAGAGGTCTCACTAGGTTATAATGTTCAAATGTTATTATATTACTGATATCTCCTGAGGAGTCGCTACCAGTTGACACTCATAAATTCATATATGTAGTGATATTTATAATAGAAATGTATACATAGATTTCTTATAACGTCACAAAACCACACAAGCTGCTGTAACGTTACTAAACGATGGGCTCCCATAAAAACCGGTATTGTTAACTACATATGTCTGATAAAAAAAGGTGATCCTCGACACTAGAATTGGGGTCGGGGCAATGTTACATGATGACGCGTACTTCCAACATTTGAAGTCGAGGGTATATTCCCTTTGCGCATAAATATTTAGAGACATCAATTGATCAGTTGTCTCACTATCAATGTCACCTACTGACCAAACGATTGGATGACTTTTTTTAGCCAGTCCTTATTATTACCCAACAAATTCTCGGCGGGGTAGCTGTTAGGCATACACCCTTCGGCTAGTAGGCTAGTGCCTATATCCAACACCAATTATAGCGTTGATATACAATAGGGATAACCAAGGTCTTTTGTTCAATTTGGCTGTCAAATACCAATTGATATATGTACCATTGACATTTACGCTGTTGTCTAAACCACTAATTAACAGATTCTATATAGTTTATACTGTGAATTCCAAAATCTAGATTGCAATAATCGCGTCAATTGGTTAAAACGACCAATTTCTTCTTTTCTTTTTCTAGAAAGTAGCTACGTACTAATCGCGCCACGGACCCGCCGTTCCTGCTTTATATGCGCCCCGTTGTCAAATGTCAAGTTTTTTTAGACTTATTTATTTATAGAAATAAGCTCCATTTCAGACAGATTATTGGCTAACACAATAAAGTTTAGGCCCCAGTTATAGAGCTTCATTGACAAGGCAATAGGCAACCATATTAAAAGCTGGGGTGGAAGGGGTGCTAAGCGCTCTGTGGGGTCGCACGCAGCCTCCGAGGCATCGCAGTAGAATTAATTATGAAAATATCATGAAAATATCATAAAAATATCATAAAAATATCAAGAAAATATTGATAACTCATTGTTTAAATCTATATTTGCTTTTTGTTGTTTAGCGGAGCTTCAGAGTTGTATTGAGGCAGTGCACTGCGAAACGTGCAACACTGCTGTGCGCAGGATGGTAACGTTATAGCAACGGATCCTGCTGCCTGCAGCAACACAACATGGACAAATCTAGGCAGCATGAATCTTTAGGTGAGTATTGGCTGGATTGTAATCCTGTTGGATATTTCCACTTTTGGAATTTGGATAGCACGCAGAATAGAAATTAAGTATAAAGAGATTGCAATCATCAGTGTTTCTAGAATTATCATCATCATCAATCAATCAGTCAGTCAATCAATCAATCAATCAATCAATCAACATTCTTTCAATATCAGATCAATCGATTCTGCAAAAATCAAAATCTCCGACCAAAATGCATTCTTTCAAAGTCGCTGTCTCCCTTTTCCTCGCAGGCTCTGCTCTCGCTGCTGTAAGTCTGCCCTAATTTGTTTCTATATTTCCTCATACAAGTTTGCTAATAACTATGCAGGAGACCACTGGAGGTGCTTCTACAGGCTATGACAGCGCTACTGGCACTGGCACTGCAGGCTGGGGTTCCGCTACGGGCTCCGCTGGTACTACAGGCTACGACAGCGCTACCGGCACTGGTACTGCAGGCTGGGGCTCTACTACCGGCATTGACACCGCAAGCTGGGGTTCTGCTACCGGCACTGGCACTGCAGGCTGGGGTTCCACTACAGGCTATGACAGCGCTACTGGCACTGGTACTGCAGGCTGGGGCTCTGCTACAGGCTATGACAGCGCTACTGGCACTGGCACTGCAGGCTGGGGTTCCGCTACGGGCTCCGCTGGTACTACAGGCTACGACAGCGCTACCGGCACTGGTACTGCAGGCTGGGGCTCTACTACCGGCATTGACACCGCAAGCTGGGGCTCTGCTACAGGCTCTGCTGGTACCACAGGCTGGGGCTCCGCTACCTCTACCGGACGCACAACATTCGCGACTTCGGCTCGCTCGACTGCCTAGATGCAGTGGCATTAGCTGTTCTGGAGCGGATGAAGACATTCTCCCAAGAAGGAAATTCCGAGGTATAGGATACTTGGATATCAATATTTGAACTTACAAGCTTTCATTTCTTATTCGGGGTTGATTTGGTATATATCTATACATGCATATAGATCTAGGTTTAAATGTACATAGAATCAATCAATTGATTGGTATATGTTTGCACTGTGCCATATAGTTCTCTAGGGGCTGCACGCGAAAAAGTTGGATATAGAATGCGACATGGCTACGTACGCATAGCAATTGATACATAAGGCCATGAATTAACCAATTGATCTAATAAATATACATAATAGAATACTTGCAAAAGCAACAATGTTGACTACAGTTCCGATGGTAGAAAATTCTCCTCGACAATACAATATAGGTCTATATAATGATGTTCGCTTCAAAATGATAAAGATAAATAAAATTTACCATTCTGTAGGACGATGGAGATAAACCATGACGGGATTGAGGAAGGCTATCAATTCCAGAAGTTCCCCCATATAATCTTACTGGCTAGCCTTTTGCCCACCCGTAAGGTTCTTATAAGCCTCCGGAGCATGCCATCAACCACCTTATATAAGACTCTACTAACTAGCGTATAGACCTCTCAATTGCGCCAAATTAGTTTGTATAGGTCCACTACAGACTGTCTTGTCTGCTATAGCTTCTCAATTGTTAATGAGCACGTCTTGCAAATCAATAATATCCGCAAGTTTTGACCCTGTTTCGTCTCAAGTGTATATACTTTGGCGTGAGTCAGGTTTTGACACTGGCATCAATAGTTGTTATGACTATGACTTGGTAGTTTATAATGTTGAATCGTACCTTGGGCAGTTTCAGATGGCTGTTGTTCTTCTGGCTGTACAATGGCGATATCAAGATTTGAATTGTTGGGTTGATGGAAATCAAATAATATTTGCCTGCGCGGATGGAGGTGTACTAGATTCTTCTTGGCAACAGTGTCTTTGACCGGGCTGTAGATATTGAGGTCGCAGTGAAAAATATTTTTCAGTGTTGGAACTTCTTTCCTTGTCGCAAATTCGCGAATTTTGATTCCGACATCGTCAATAGTGTCGACATTGAGGGCGCAGTATAGGGAGAACACGGTATCGATATCGTCAGAGAACTCACACTACGGCCTGCTCTAAGATGGTTGAGAAATTGTTGGAGAGTTTAGTTTTGGGCGAAATAATCAGGTGAAAAGATCGACTGCCATCATGGAGGATTATGGGACCACCACTATCATGTAAGGACAGTTCGCCGGAGCTTGCAGCTTGATCTCTTGGGTGGCGTCGTCGAGCCACGGTTCAGAAGATACCAAGAAATATAAGCATATTTAAAGTTCTATAATATAGTATTATTGTGTATAGAAATTTATGGTAACCTAATATTTGTAACAGTTCTTTATGTTACAAAGTTTACACAATTGTGAATCTTTGAGGTCGCCAGTAAGGTATAGAATAGTACCCGGATTCCTATATTTTCCAGTTGACGGATTCGATGTGATATTTATACCTGGATTCTCCCATAGAAAAATATTTATTTTTTCTTTTTTATTCTTTTGTTTTCTTCAGCCCCATTGAAATGTTGTACAAGCTTAGTGTATAAACGAAGTAGTTGGGGGCGGTCTCCATTTACTGATAGACGCTCATGTACATGTAATGTGTTGCTGACAGCAACCAACATTGAAATGATATCAAAACTATATTCTCACAGACCCCACGCAATATCGGCCACGCCATAGGCCACGCCGACTATCCGCGTCTCTCGGCAAACAGCTTAATCGGCCCTGAGATTCCTATTGGCTGATCTATCCACATCAAGATCTTTTATAGTCCAGTTTCAACTGCAGGAACACAACTTGTGCGAGCAAGATGACCCAGGCAGCATGAATCTCTGGGTGAGGATTGGCTGCGTCGTGAATATGGTTGATGTCATATAGTGTTAGAAACTGGGGGAATTTTGGAGGAAATGGGGTATAAAGAAGCGTGTTTCCATCAGGGTTTCTGGAATTATCATCAATCAATCGATCAACTCTAAATACAAGTCTCTGATAAATCTACTATTCTACTCTTCAAAGTACACATCTCCGAAAAAAATGCATTCATTCAACCTCGCTCTCGGCCTTTTCTTCCTCGCCGGCTCCACTCTCGCCGTCCGTACCCTCCTATCGTCGACTTTTCCTTCTTTTTATACTGACCAGAATACAGGGTAAATGCCCCGACGGCAGCGACCCGCAAATTGCTATCGGCTCCGAAAGCGTGTGCTGCCCTGGTATCATCAACATCGACGGCGATGAAGGACCGGACTGCTGCGTTGGCGGCGCATACCCTTCGTGCTTCCCTTTCTGCAGTACCTCGTGGTCTCTGACCTGCAAGACCAAAGTGCCTATTACCGTGAGCGGGTACACGTCGATTGTGTACAGCAACACTGCTGCTGCGGCAATGGCAACGGCTACGACTACCGCGTCGGCGTCGGACGTGACTGCAACAGGCTCGACAGGCTCGTCAGGAAGGACGACGTTTGTCACGGCGACAAGCACTGGGGGTGGACTAGGCTCGACTGCTGAGCCGGTGGTCGCTGCTGGGGCGGCGTTGGCGTTCCTGGGGGCGCGCATGCAGGGATAGATGATTTCCCGAAAAGGAAATTCCGTGGCATCGACTTACGATACTTGATGTCAACATTGGATTTGTTAACATTGAACTGGTAGACTCTTTGATTTTGTTCTGGATGACTAGTATATCTATAGATCTAGATCTATGTAGATAGCAGCAATTGATGTATGGTTCTGACTTGTCTAGTATCTAAATAAGCTGTTCTTAGCCTCGATTGATGTACAGCCTCGTCTATTGAATATTTGGCTTCGAACAATGGTATCCATTTTAAATATGTAGCATCGCCCTGTAGCATTCTACATGTATCATATGTTGCGACTTGGCGATCGATGTGCATGATATGCAAGATTGCAGTGCGGGGTAGTCAGGCCAGACATGATAACTGATAACGACGTACCAATTGACCTCCTGAATGAACTTTCGGTTTACCTCTCAGTTATCCTCTTCCTGTCCCTACGGCTAAAAAGAGAAAAATGGCATCCAGCAGTAAAGAAGCCTCTGTCTCCGCCGGGGTTGAGCAGGATGATCTGACGATACCGGTTTGTCTCCTCTACCCACCAAGTAGTATACAGACCACCATTAACAATGCAAGGTAATCGACTTCTCAACCTTCCTCCACGGCGACGAAACAGCACGCAAAACCACCGCGGCCGCAATTCTACACGCCTTTCGCACCAGCGGATTCCTATATCTCTCAAACTCGGGCATCCCCCCAGGAACCATCGCCAGCGTCTTCTCACACTCGGCGCGCTTCTTCGCGCGCCCAGCAGCACAAAAGGACTCCCTGGGGTGGGACCGACCAGAATCCAATCGCGGTTATGTCGCCTTTGGCCGTGAAAAAGTCACGCAGTCGAACGATCCCGAGGAAATCCAGCGTCTGCGTGAACAGAATCCGGACTACAAGGAAACCATGGAGATCGGGCGCGAGAATGTGGCCGGTATGCCGAACCAGTGGCCCGACAAACTCGACGACGAGGGCGTGGAGTTTACTAGTGTCATGCGCGCATTTCACGATACCTGCAAGCAGCTACACATCCAGCTGATGCGCGCCATCGCGCTGGGCATGGGCTTTGCCGAGACGTTTTTCGACGAGTTCACGGCCGGCGGCGACAATACGCTGCGTCTGCTACACTATCCGCCCGTGTTGAAGTCTGTGTTTGCGAACAACAAAGACGCAGTGCGCGCTGGAGCACACTCGGATTATGGCTCAATCACGCTTCTTTTCCAGGACGACATTGGCGGGCTGGAGGTCAAGTCACCGCAAAACACTTGGGTGCGCGCGTCGCCCATCCGCGATACGATTGTGATTAATGCGGGTGATTTGCTGGCGCGATGGAGCAATGATACCATCAAGAGCACGAATCACCGCGTGGTGCAGCCGCCGTATGAGAGTGAAGATGATCTGTATCCAAGGCGCTACAGTGTTGCGTATTTCTGCAACCCGGACTTTGACAAGCTCATCGAGGCGCTGCCGGGGACATTTGCGACAGAGGAAGATAAAAAGTATAAGGGGATTAATAGCGGCGAGTATCTGGCCATGCGTCTGGCTGCTACGTATTGACATAAAATTACTTGAATGCTATATACATATGGATTGTAGAATGATATTAACCGTAACGAGCACCCTCCACATCGTCAAACCACGTAGGCAGCACCCCGTAGTTGTACACCGTGCTCTTGACCTTGGTATAGCTCTCGTACGCCTCTCGCCCATTCTCCTTGCCCATGCCACTGGTCTTGAACCCTCCCCACGCCGATGACGGATCATTGAGATGATGCGCATTCACCCACACAATACCCGCCTCGATTTTGTTGGACACACGATGCGCCTGCTCGAAATCGCGCGTCCATACCGACGCCCCCAGCGCAAAGTCTGTGCCGTTGGCAACGCGGATGATCTCGTCCTCGGACCCGCAGCGCAGCAGCGCAATCACGGGACCAAACACCTCGTTACAGGCCAGATGCGAGTTCGCGTGTGTTTCGATGAGCGTGGGCTGGAAGAAGAACCCTTTGCGATCAACGCGTGAGCCTCCACAGAGTAGTTTTCCTCCCTCTGAGACGGCGCGTGCGGTAAAGGCAGCGCAGCGCTCAACGGCGGCTTCGTTGATGACAGCGCCGATTTGCGTGGTCGGGTCTGTAGGATCTCCGACGCGTAGAGCACTTGTTCTCGTCGTCAGCAGCGCGACAAACTCGTCGTAGATGTCCGTATGCACCAGCAGCCTGCTGCCCGTCACACACGTCTGTCCACTGGCGATAAAACTGGCAAACAGGGCTGCCTTGACGGCCAGCTCAACCTCAACGCTGGGGAAGATACACACAGGCGCTTTGCCGCCCAGCTCGGCCGTGATAGGGATCAGGTTGAGCGCGGCCCCCGGCGCAATGGCCTTATACGTATCCAAACCGCCCGTCAGATCGATCCTGGCCAAAAACTTGCTCTCGCACAGGAACCTGCCCGTGTCGCGGCCGTAGCCCGCGATGATTTGAAGCGCCCCGTCGGGCAGGCCTGCTTCCTGGAACAGCGCGCCCATCTTGAGAATCGACAGCGGCGCCAGCTCCGAGGGCTTGACAATCACCACGTTGCCGGCGGCCAGCGCGGCGGCAATCTTCTTCATGCTGACCAGAATCGGATGGTTCCAGGGTGTTATTTGCGCAACCACGCCCAGTGGCTGCCTCACCAGCGTGTTGACTACAGGGCCCTTGAACGGCGTCACGGTGCCCTCGTGAACGCGCGCAAGACCCGCAAAGTACTCAAGCCACTCCGGGATCCGCGACAGCTGAGCTTGCATTTCACGGACCGGGCGGCCTGTTTGTTTTACTTCGAGCTCGACAAATTCGGGCAGACGAGAGCGCAGTAGTGTGGCGGCTTTGGCGAGGACATTGAACCGCTGCGAGGCGTCGGCGCGCGGCCAGGCACCGTTCTTGAAGTTTTGGAGCGATTGCGAGATTATCTCGTCGACTGCCTCGCGCGGGGTCGCGTCAACGCTGGCGATAACACTCTCGTCCGCTGGATTGGTGACCAGCAGGCTGTCGGCGGAGGGGGGCGAGTGGGCGCCGTTGGCCCAGTTGGAGATATGCAGAGTCATCTTGATTGTGTATGAGTCTCGGTTAACTAGGTGTAACTGAGTTCTGGTGGTTGTTTTGTGTACGGTGGCTGGCCTGAGGGGCGTTGGAGTAACGTCAACCCCGCAGATAAACCCCAAGACTGATCATTGTGTATGAAGCGAGTCTGGTCACTACGTCGTGATTGCGGTTGAGTACCAATTGATACACGAGAAGTTGTGTTGGTTACTATATTTGTATAGACTCGCTTAACCAACTCAATGACTCGTGGAAATTACTTCCTGCCCACCCCCAAAACAGCCACGCCTTTACACACGTTCCCATGCTCGGCCAGAATCTTCACATACTCCTCGCAGCAGCGGTCCAGCTCCTCTGCACTAAAGCTGCCCACCACCGCCACCGCTGCCGGGTTGCTGCTCTTCACCATCTGCTCCGCGGCACTGACTGGGTCCTCTAGCTTCCAGTCGAATTCAACGTACTCGGCGCGCGCGTCAGCGAACCCCGCCGCGGCTAGCTGTGCCTGGACGCCCTCGGTCGTCCTCCATGCTTCGGGCATGCCGCTCTAATCAATTAGTATGGATACTAATGGTAAGTGGAAAAAACGTACAAATTTGCCGACCTTGTCCGGCCGTACGCGCTGTGCTGCCTCGATGCTAAACCGAAGCCATTCCATTGTCAAGCCCCAGCTGGTACACGCAAACACGCCTCCCTCTTTTAACGCTCGATGAGCCTCGCGCAGGCCCTTGCTCGCGTCTGGCAGCATAAAGTACACCAGACTGCCCATCAAATGCGAGATGCTGCTAGTCTCGACAGCTGACAAGTCCTGGGCATCCATGACTCGCGCCTCGAGCCGGCCCCAGACGTTGCCCACGTCGGTTCCAGCGGCCAGCATGGTTTGCTTCCTGGCCAGCGTTGCGTCGACCATGCTCTGCGAAAAGTCCGTAGCGACCACGCTGGCATCGGCGGGGATTTGCGTACCATAGCCCTGGACCAGCAGCGTCTCTGCATTGCCGGGTCCGCAGCCAATGTCTAGGATGGACGTGGCTGAGGAGAAGCTCGACGCAGCATCCATGGCTTCGAGCATGCGTTGGCATGGGTATAGCAACGGGCCTTGGAGACTCATTTTGGCGTATTCGGCCGAGGTCTTGTCCCAGGTGGTGGACTTGTTGAGCGACATTTTGGCGTTCACTTTTTTTGACGTAAAGACGGGCTTGGGAATTCAAGAATCGAGTGTAGAGTAAGTTGGTTATAGCTGGGTGTTGGGCCGTACGCGTGTTTAAGTATCCATCTGTGGATGCCAACAAGGTGGCGCGGAGACTTTGCGGAAACTTTTGTCTAGCCAGCCCAGGCGCGCAGATATTAATAGGCTGTTGGTCTGCATTATTGTTGGACTACACTGGGGAACTGTTTTGGAGAATCTGACTGTTCAAGGCGACTTGGCCAATCCGGTGGTCCCGCGCCGGCGCATGAGGCTGTGGCGAGAATATACGGGGACATAACGGCTAATGATCGTCGCACGGTGCAGTCCGTACTGGAGTGACAGTAAACCCATAGCCTGACAAGGACAATCGCGATAGTCGAGAGAGTTGAGTTCTGTTTTCAGGAGAGATTCTGAATCTCGCTGGTGCTGGAGGGTCGCAGGGCAGGAGCGACTCTAGGAACGGCAGGAACAGCACGTGCTGCAAACGGCCGCGCGATGTCTGGGGAACATCACGAAAACAGCCGCGCTTCTGTTTCTTTTCGTTCTGGAATAATTCCGGAATCCCAGTACGACTGTATCTTTCGCGCCCTTTAGTTTAATCGTGCTGCCACTACGCTATTGGCCCCAGTGGCTCGGCTCAGGATCACCAGCCCTCCTGACAGGCTGAGCGTCGCCCGCCCGCTACGGCTGCGATTGGCGCCGCAGCACCAAACCCAACTAATTAGCAGTTGCAACGCTCGCTCATCTTTTCTCCCGGACAAGCATCATGGGCTCGCCGTGAGTCGCCATCTTTTGTTGTTCACTGCGTCCAAAACCTTCGTCGACATAAACGTTCCGGCCGTGCCGGCGGGGCAGACTTCTCGCTCGATCCCGATCACTACGCCTCGTGTCGATCGATCTCTCGGTCGATAATTGCTTCAGTCTGAAACATGGCCTCGCTCAAGACGCTGCTGCCGTCGGCGCTTCTCCTCTTGTCGAGCCTGACGCCGGTCCTGGCCGCCGACTCGTTTACGTTTCTGCCCACCGCTGCGTCTTCAACGTTTCCTGCGTGTGGTCTCACCTGCCCGATACTTACCCAGGCCCAGGATGCGTGCGTTCCGCCTAAGGCCGCCGTTAGCAACGATCAAGCATATGTTTCGTGTTTCTGCAACTCGCCCACTATATTGGGCTTAAAAACGAGCGGTACTATTTGCTACACCTGTACAGAGGCGAGCGATCAGGGCTTGCTTGTTGCGTGGTACAATGGATATTGCAACGGGGGATACACTTCGACTTTGACCGCGACGACGACCTCGACTACTTCAGCAGCTACTGAGGCCACTTCAGGCACTGAGGCCACTACGACCGGCTCGGCCACAACCACCACTGGCGCCAGTGTGCCGACATCGACCGGCACAGTCACGGACAGCTCGACTCTGTCGGCGAATGGACAGTCTGGAAAGAGCTGGTACGTTTCTTCTTCCTTTTTTTCAACGAAAGATACTAATGAATCAGGATCTCCACGCACTGGAAATGGATTGTCATGGTGGTCGTGCTGATTATCGGCTTCACTGCCCTTGCCTTTGGTGCCATGTGGCTCAAGAAACGCCTCGATGATAGACACCCCGGTCTCTACCACGGCGACGACCGCGCCCACAACAGCAGCAACAACAACAGCACTCGATTCCGCTCGCCCGCTGCCGCATTCGCCATCCCAACCAGCCTGCGCAACTTTTCTTCGCGCAACAGCATGAGCAACACGGCTGCCACGGGAACGCCCAACAACGGGAGCACGTCCAGGAACATCAACTACCACAACGTGCCCAACGACATGCAGCCGCCTGTGGCTCCGTATGCCCAGAGCCATGGGAGCAATCCGAGCAACCCCAACATGTCCACGACCAGCCTGTCCAACAACCGCGCTGAGATGTGGGGACCGCACCAGGCCACCGCACACACTCGCGACTTTGGGGACATTGGCCCTGTGGAAGACCCAGTGTACGCCGCCAATGGATCGAGAACAGATCTATCCAGTATTGGGACCAGGAGCACACCGCGGCATTCTCACCGTATGAGCGTGAACTCGGCGGCGAATTTACAGCGCGGGAACGAGCCCGTCAGTCCTGTCAGTCCAATTCAATAATTTTTGTTTTATTTTTTTTAAGTATATTTCGTTGGGCAATTAAAGAAGCTTATTTTTTGTCATGTCTATCATTTCTGTTTCTGGCTGTTGAATAACATTCTCGCGTCGATCGATCTCGTGGTGTATGCAAGGGATTTTTTTTAACTACGTACCATTTGAGTTGCACAGTGACATGTGCCATTCCAGACCGGTGGCGTTGGGTCTTTACAATAGGTTTCAATACAGGTTCAATATGTTGTCATTGTATAGCTATATTCATTACATTTTTGTTGTCTTAGATCACGACACACTAATACTCACAATCTTCACATCCTCCTCCGGCCTCTCCTTCTTCACCCTCACATTCTCAATGCGATGCACCACATCCAGCCCTTGCACCGCACGTCCAAAAATCGTATGTTTGCCGTCCAACCACGGCGTCTTTTCCGTCGTAATAAAAAACTGCGACCCATTCGAGTTCGGCCCGGCATTGGCCATGCTCAGCGTGTACGGCTTGTCGTGTTTGATATTGGGCGAAAACTCATCTGCGAATTCGCCGCCCCAGATGGATTCTCCGCCGGTCCCATCCCCCAGGGGGTCGCCGCCCTGGATCATGAATTTGCGAATGATCCGGTGGAAGATGGTATTGTTGTAGTATCCCTGGCGCGCATGCGTGACAAAGTTTTCGACGGCGAGAGGCGCGACTTGTGGGAATAAGCGTAGGTGGATGTCGCCCATGGTGGTGTGCAGCACTGCCGACGTGCCGGACTGGGCTTGTCGCTGTTTTGATTCCTGGCCTGCCAGATCGCTCTCACGCGGTTTCTCGTTTTGGATGTCGCGCGTCGATTTGCTGATTTCTGTCTCGTTGGTGAACATGTAAAAGCGCACTTTACCAAACCCCGTAGCTACGAGGATGGGATCGCGCTCTTCGGCTTCTTGCAGCAGAGGGTTGGAGCTGGCTGCCATGCTCACTGTGACAACGCCCTTTTTCTGCGGCTGGCCCTGGTATAGAGCGAGACTCAGCGCGCGAAAGGGCTCGTCTTTTCCAAAAACCCGTACGACGCGGTTGGTGAACGTGTTGATGCACTTGATACCGTGCACTGAGCCGTACAAAATGAAATGGCCAGACTCATCAAAGGCGATTCGCACCTTGGGCCGCGTCACCGGGCTCTCAAGTTCTCGCTCCACGGCCATGCGCCGGCCAAACTCGACCTCCTCTAGTCGTTCCAGCGCAGTGCCAGCCTGCTGCATGTCGGTGATTGTCGTCAGAGACTCGTCGTATGTTCTGTACAGCTTGCCTGACTGGAAATCAAAAATCCGCACTTGGCGGTCCGGAAACGAAAACGTCGCAAACTGGTGGCCTGAGGGGGATATGGTGATGGACGCAGGAACGGACTTGTTCTTGCGGAATTCAAACAGATTCGTTGCAGACTTCAACTCAAACACATTGTCCGGTTTGGAAAAGTCGCCGTCCACGGATGGTCGCCAGTACTCGATCATGCCGGCTTCATCGGCCGACACCACGCAGTCAAACGCATTATTGAATGCCATGGCGACCACAGGCTTTCGGTGTATCGAGGACAGAGTATGCAGCGGCGTGGTATTCTCTCCGCGCCCGTCGAATATGGATATTGCCGGTCCAGCTTCGTCGCTGACAGCGAGCAGCGGTAGAGACGCGCCTCGTCGGTGGACCCAGCAGACGCAGCGCGGCGAAAAGTCCAGGTTGATCATAGCCAGAAGGTCTAACCTGTTAGTACAGCAGCAAATGGCAGAGAAAGAGACGTACCAAATGTAATCACGTCAAATATCTTGACCGTCTTGTCCGTTCCCGCCGTCGCAAAGCTCCTCCCATCAGCGCTGACACTCGTGCTCGTAATCTCGCCCACATGCGCTCGAAACTCCTTGACAAACTCCACGCCCACAGCCATTTTCTTCCAAAACTTGACGACACCCTCGACCGAGCTCGTAATTAGAAAGTCGGTCGACGGCGTAAAGTCCACAAACGCCAGCTGTTCGCGGTGCATGAGCGACTTGGAGTAGCGCGGTGATGCAGGCAGCGCGTTCACGTAGACCTTTTCAAAGGCGAGCTTGCGTCGTTTCTTCTTGGGCGCAGCGGCGGCGGGTAGGGCAGGGCCGAAATCATCGTCGTCGGACGAGGAGTCGCCTGGTTGTCTGTTAGTTGGCTGGTCACGAGCTTTAGAGATAGATAGCAAGGGAGACGAACCACCGTTCTCGTCCTCAACCACGTCTGACAAGGGGCGCTTGGAGGGCACTGCGCCTGCAGCTTCTGATGCGGCCATTGTGCGGGAATTCAAGAATTGAAGCGCAATTTGAATTGCGCACGATGCTGTAGTGAACGTATGAATGTCGGAGCTGGTCGAGGTTCGCAGCGGAGAGAAATAAGAGAACGCACGGGCCAGGCGAGTAGTCCATACTTTTTGCCGAAAAACAGTCTCGCTCGCTCTTCCCCGCCATCATTCATCCCAGTCCCCTCGAGCACGACCAGACCAGCAAATCATGGCCGCCTCGAACAATCCGACCCAGATTTTCGCCGACGATGTCGTCGAGGAAAAGGGCGAGAACGCCCGGCTCTCGGCCTTTGTCGGTGCCATTGCTGTGGGCGACCTGGTCAAGTCGACGCTGGGCCCTAAAGGCATGGACAAGATATTGCAGTCTGCGTGTGTTTCCACAATACGGAGCAATACATGTGCATGAGCTAACCGTCTTATTTGTTCCAGCTCTACTGGCGAAATCCTAGTCACAAACGACGGAGCCACCATCCTCAAAGCGATCGCACTCGACAATGCCGCGGCCAAGGTACGCACAATGTCAACACTGCTACACACAGCATCTAAATGAAAACATACAGGTTCTAGTCAACATTTCCAAGGTCCAAGACGACGAGGTCGGTGATGGCACAACGTCCGTCGCCGTGCTGGCCGCCGAGCTGCTGCGACAGGCCGAAATTCTCGTGAACAAGAAGATCCACCCCCAGACCATCATCGACGGGTACCGGATAGCCAGCAAAGCTGCCCTGGAGGCACTCGAAAAGTCCGCCGTCGACCGTAGCCAGGATGCCGTTGCCTTCCGAAAGGACTTGCACTCCATTGCCCGCACCACTCTGAGCTCCAAGGTTCTCGCCCAGGACCGCGACCACTTTGCGACTCTGGCGTGCGATGCTGTGCTCAGACTCAAGGGCTCTACCGATCTGAGCCATATTCAAATTATCAAAAAGGCCGGTGGCAAGCTGTCCGAGTCGTACCTGGATGAGGGTTTCATTCTTGATAAGAAGTTTGGCGTCAACCAACCGAAGCGATTGGAGAATGCAAAGATTTTGGTGGCAAACACGGCGATGGACACGGATAAAATCAAGATCTTTGGCGCACGTGTCAAGGTATGTTTTTCTCTGTGTATATATCAGATCCATGCTGATATTCGTAGGTTGATGGCACCGGCAAGCTTGCCGAGTTGGAAAAGGCCGAGCGGGAGAAGATGCGCGCCAAGGTCGATAAAATCAAGGCCCATGGCATCAACTGCTTGTATGTTGATATTAAGGGGATGTGGATTTACAACAGCTGCTAACATGTCACAGCGTGAACCGACAACTCATCTATAACTGGCCGGAGCAGCTTTTCAGCGAGTCCGGAATTGCTAGTATCGAACACGCAGACTTTGATGGTGAGCCTCTACAATTCACTATAGCCATACAATGCTAACTCTAATGCTCTATACAGGTGTCGAGCGACTGGCTCTTGTCACTGGCGCAGAGATTGCTTCGACATTCGACAACCCCGACCAAGTGCAGCTTGGCCACGCGGACTTGATTGAAGAAGTCATTATCGGAGAGGACACACTACTCCGGTTCTCCGGAGTCACAAAGGGCGAGGGTTTGTTTCTCCCTTCGAATTATAAGTATAAAGGCTAAAATGGCAACAGCTTGCACCATCGTTCTCCGAGGCTCTACAGAACAGCTGCTCGATGAGGCCGAGCGATCTCTCCACGACGCTCTCGCCGTCCTGTCACAAACCGTCAAGGAGCCCAAGGTCACTCTTGGTGGTGGATGTGCCGAGATGACCATGAGCTTGGCTGTCGAGCAAGCCGCGCAGAACACCACAGGAAAGAAGCAACTTGGTAAGCTTTCCGACAAGCTCTTGTTTTTTGCAATAACTGACAAATGCAGCCGTCGACTCATTCGCCCTCGCTCTCCGTCAACTCCCCACCATCCTCGCAGACAACGCCGGTCTCGACAGCTCGGATCTCGTTGCCCGCCTCCGCCAGGCCATCAGCAAGGGCATGAGCAGCTCTGGTCTGGATTTGTTCAATAATAAGATTGGCAACATGGCCGAACTCGGCGTTGTCGAGGCATACAAGCTGAAACGCGCTGTGGTCAGCTCTGCCTCTGAAGCCGCAGAGCTCTTGCTGCGTGTTGACAATATCATCCGTGCCGCTCCCCGGCGGCGTGAGCGGATGTAAGGGTTGATTCTTGATTTCATGGAGTGTGGAAAAAAGGATAAAAGTAGGATGGACTTTGTGCATGAGACATGTGCTATAAAAATAGATACGTCGATAATACCAAGCTGACCTTAATCATGACTTCCAAGTATGAAATTTTTGAAACGTGTAATTGGATGGATTCGTTAAATATTTATATTATTCGTGGCTATAATTATGTACCAGCATTGATATTCGACAACCTTGAAACACTGAATGCTCTTATTGGGTCTCATTTCGGGGATGCTCATGATTCACCGGCATCTCAGCCTGCGCACTCCATCCAGAGTGTACCTGCTGGTGCTGATAATACTGATACTGTGCCGCCAATTCTTGCGCGTCACCGTTCGGGTGTTGATAATACCCCTGCTGGATGGTCTGCAGCTCACTCGGCCCTGTCAGCGACGAGCTTACCAGCGACGTAGCCGTGGCAGAGCCATCATGGCTTGGCGCAGACAGATTTTGTTGCTGCTGCTGTTGCTGTTGTTGTTGAGGCTGCTGTGACCCATCCATCTCACTCTTGTTATTGTACATTTCTCCTCCTCCATTATTTCCGGTACTTCCATTCCCATTCTCACCAACTTTCTCTGTAGCAGCAACAGCAGCATATTGCTTCCCTCGCCCTCGAGTCACGCATTTATAAATTCCAAACGCCACGAGCCCAATAAGCAGAAGCCCGCCGACGCCGGCGCCAACACCTATTCCAATCTTTGCGCCCTTGCTGAGACGGGTCTTTTTGGTTGTTGACGATGTGAGTCCGGATGTCAAGGAGCCGTCGTTGGATCCGCCGCTAGATCCAGAGGACGAGCTGGAAGAGCCCGAAGTGTCGGTTGTTGCTGCTGCAGGGTATGTATACGTGACAGTAGCAATGTAGCCGCCTGCTATAGAGACGGTGGCTGTGACTGTAGTTGGTGGTGCTGTGATTATGCTTCCTGCGGCGTCTTTTTGTGTCAGTACATACCATCCATATATGTGAGACTAGAGTGAGGACCAACCGGTTGCCGACGTAGCTATCGTCCCCAACGCGGTTATTCCAGTATCTGTCGCACTCGGATCCAGCGAAGGTAAGGTCGACGTCGCGATCGGACCAGCGCCATACGTCGTGCTACACGCAGTCGCAGCTAGGCTGGTCACCGTAACCCCGTACTCGGCGCAAAACCCCTTGCTTTCAGCGTATACCACTGTCTAGTCAGTCTCCGACATCTGGAGTATAGTAACATGGTGGTATAGGAAAATATACACTCATCATCGTAAAAATTGCAGCTCGCGCGCACGCAACACGTCGTGACTTGATGGAACTCGGCGCTCGCGCAGTAGCAGCCATAATCTGTGGAGTCACAATTTGAGGCAGCGTTGGCGCCTTCTTGAGCGCATGATTGCTGGTCTAGTCAATTCAGGATCATTTGAAAAACTAAAAGAGTCTGAACGCACTGCGCAAGTAGGTAAAAAGGACCAGATTGTCGAAGCCCTGGCGGACGCTGCTACGTGTAGCAGCAGATAAGCATAGCAATAGAACATCGACAGAGGCATATTCACTGATACTTTGTCGAGCCAAGACGTGAATAACGGTCAAGAAAAGAAAGAAGTAAACAGAGAAAGCATAGTGTATTAGGCTGAGGGTTAGAATCACTATTTCCTGATTGGGTAATTGCAAGTTTGCCTGCTTCGGGCTAGCTTAGGCGAGGCGCCAATAACAAGCACAGCCCTAGAGCGCATCTGGAAGGCAGAGACGAGGAGGCGTCGCTAGTATTGTTGTTCATGGATAAAAGACTGTATATAAAGTAGTGTCATCTAATAAGCGGCTCTATTATAACATTGCAACTCTACTGCACCAGCTCGCGCGAGACAGCCTTGCGGCACTCCTCCAGCATGCGCACCTGCTTGGCCACCTCGCCCAGCCGCGAAATCACCTCCTTGTTTCCGTCGGTAAAAGTGAAGATGGCATACGGCACATTGACCTCGCGGCAGAATTCCAACACCAGCGTCTGCGTGCGGCGCAGATTGTGTCGCGGGATGCGCGGGTACAGGTGGTGAATCGCCTGGAACTGGAGCCCGCCGTGGATAAAGTCCAGCCACGGCGGACAGTCAACGTCCATAGTCGTGCGCAGCATTTTCTGTGCAAATGACTCGTCAACGCCCAAATCGGCTGTCGACATGGCAAAGTGCGACAGTGTGATCTGCAGGTGCAAGGGCGACTGCGCCATGTGAGAGATCACAATGAACATGATCCGGTTGGACCAGTCCGGGATCGAGCAATACACCACGCAGTATCCGTACCAGTACCAGAAAACTGCCTGTCCAACCATTTCATAATACTTGTGCCACCAAGCAGCGCCTTTCTTGGGTGCTTTGTTCGACAAAAAGTATGACCACACCAACACATACAGGTTGAACCGGCCAAAGAGTAGGATCACATAGTACAAATAATTCTGATACCTCAAAAATACCTTGGCCGCGGCGTCATAGGCCATGATATGTCCGTAATATGTGCTGCGGAGACTGTCGAGCAGACGGTGCGAGACGGCGAAAAAAGGCATATGCTGAATGTCGGGGTCGTGTTCGGGGGCATTTGTTACGATGTGGTGCACGTTGTGGTTGTGCTTCCACCAGCACAGACTCAGTCCGCCAATGTAGCTGGCAATCGTCATGCCAAGGGTCGAGTCAAACTGAAAGTCGTGTGTAATGCCCATGTGGCCGGCATCATGGACAGTAAACACAAGCTGCTGCCATAGGAATCCCAGAAAAAACGCCGATGTCCAGTACCAGCCGAGTCGAAGGAAAGTGAATGATAGCGCAGCGAGGAGGCTGTAGCGACAGCTCTCTCTAAAGTAGGCCCAGTAATTGCAGTCATATAGACCTTCAGCAGCGATCCGTTGACCCAGCTCTCGATATTTTTCCTTAATAAAATCCTGTGCATCGGGCTTGAGGGAAGGGTACTTTTCGAGGTCAAACACAATCTCTTCCTGCGTTCGAGCGTCAAGGAATGAAGGGCGCCACTCGGCAGTCTTTTCGTTGGGCGGAGTCGGCGGCGCAGACGACGCAGCTGTCGAGACCGAGGTTTTTCTTTGACGAGCAGTGCTCTCGTTTAGAGGCTCATCAAACACAGAGGGCGACCGTGAACTCGTTTCGCTCGAATCATCTGATCCCGAGGCGTCGTTCGGGTCGTAAGGGCGGAAGTGTCCTCCTTGGATAGGCGGCAGAAAATTGGTCCATCGACCTTCAATACGTCCGACTTGATAGGAGAGCATGCGCTTGCGGGCTTCTTCGGAGTGCAATCTGCGAGAAAGTCAAATGGTCAGCACAATATACCACAGGGAGCATCACGGATGGGCATACGCATTGACTTCATCCGTGGCATCTCGGCCGACCATGTGCTTGATTGAATGTTGACCGCCAGGGTGAAACTTCATCCATGCGTCCACCTTTAGCACACGGTTGTCAAAAATAAAGACGTGTCGACCGTCGGCAATCATGCCCTCGATCTCTCGCCGCGAGAGAATCTTTTGTTTACGGTCCTCCAGACCGGCTCGCTTGGGTTCGCTCATGTTGTTGTAGTGTATCAATGAAAACAGTGCTCGTGAACGTGAATGATTTGTGAGCGTTAATTCCAGGATTCTACCGCAGCAAAATTATCATGTAGCAAGAAGGTAGTGTTAAACAGAGACAGCTGGCAGTGTTGACGGTGACGGGAGGGGTGCGGAAGACGGTTTAAACGTGGGACGAGTGTGAGTCCGAGAGCTAGTCTAGCCAAGCGTAACAAGCATTGCTTGCAGATCAATACGCTGTCAGTCAGGACTCAATAGGCATCGACGTTTTAAGGGAACATCAGATGGTACGCAGGATCACCGCTCATTCGGGGCTCGGGAGAGAGTGACATCCGAAGGAAGGAGAGAGACGACATCCGGAGGTAGCAGAGAGCGTTGCAGCCGCGGCCTCCGCGCTAGCCTCTTCCACCTGCCCCGCCTAACGACTCTGCGGCACGTTATTTGTCCAGCTACATCTCTCTATTATATTAAGTTGGAGATATAGCTAGCTGAACGACTAAAATGGATCCAGAGGTACGATATGATATACCTCACTGCCTGTGTGCTAGCACTAATCTGGTCGAATTAGACGCCTCTCTCGCACTTGGCCAACCAGTGGCTGGAATGGGACCAAGTACGACTTGTATACATCCTCGGTCTATAGTGGTCTCGCTAACCTGGCAAGGACGCTGATACCAGAGCAGAAATTCAGCATTTAAAGGATACAAACAATGAGGCCGAGCTCGAAAAGCGCCTTCGAAAGCGTGGGTCTATCCGTTGATATCGATATATATATAACTGAACTGACAGCACAGGCATCCAATTCGGCACTGCTGGGTTACGCGCCAAAATGCAGGCGGGATTCGCATTTATGAACCCGCTCATCGTTGTCCAGACGTCCCAGGGTCTAGCTAAGTTCCTGCTCGAGGTCGATGCAGAGTGTGCGTTGTCTCGCGGTGTGGTTGTTGCTTCCGACGCGCGGCACAACTCCAAGAAGTATTCCAGCCTCGTGGTGAATGCTCTTCTTGGCGCAGGCATCAAAGTCCTGTGGCTTGGAAACCAGTGCGTTACTCCGCTGGTGGCTTTTGCGACAAAGTGGTACGGGGCTGCGGCAGGAGTTATGATTACTGCCAGTCATGTAGGTTGTACCATTGGTTTTGCTAGAGATTTGCTGATAATAGGTAGAACCCTGCCTCGGATAACGGCTACAAAGTGTTGGTCCTTCATCCTCTTTTACATGTTGCTTTTCACTTAACTAATTTCTGCAGCTACCTTCGCAAAGGCGTCCAAATCAACTCGCCCAACGACGCCCACATTGCACGACACATCAATTCGAACTTGGAGCCCTGGAAAACCGCATGGGAGCCTCTGCAGACGCACATTGACTACTTGAACGCCCACGAGCTTCACAGTGAGACAAAACGATTCGACTACTACGCCTACGACACCGTTTTTGACCATTGGGCGACCCGCATACGCGAGTATACGGTATGCCTTCCTCTTCATTATGTATCCGATATAATCTGACTGGAGTTGGCAGAGATCTACAGTCCCCGACTTCAAGCTCCCGCCTAATTTCATGTACACTCCTCTCCACGGTACAGGAGGGACTGTCTTTGCTACTATTATGGACCAGGTTGGCGTCGGTTCTTGCTACCTCCCTGTCGCCGAGGAGATCAAACCGAACCCGGACTTTCCTAATATCCCATATCCCAACCCTGAAGAAAACGGTGCATTGGATATATCTATGCGCTCGGCTGGGCTGAATAACCGCGATATTCTGATTGCAAACGACCCAGATGCAGACCGCCTGGCAGTTGCACAAGTGATTCCGGAGTGAGTTTCATCCATTTCTCCATTCATGCAGGCCAGCAAGCTAATAACAAACAATATCAGCAGCAAATCCTGGTACACCTTCACTGGCAACCAGCTTGGCGTGCTTCTCGCCTCCCACGTCCTTGAAAACTTAGTCTTTCCCTGCCCCAGTGAAAAGGGCTACTTCATGCTCAACAGCACCGTCTCCTCGAGTATGCTCGCCAAAATGTGCGCCGACTACGGCGTGCACCACCGCGAAACCCTCACAGGATTCAAATGGATGGGCAGCATTGCCGCAGACCTCGAACTCGAGGGCTCCCATCAAGTGCCGTTTGCCTTTGAAGAAGCTCTGGGTTATATGTTCCCACAAGTTTGTTACGACAAGGACGGCGTCACGGCCGCCAGCATCTTCCTGCTTGCTGCAGGCCAATGGCACGCTCACGGCATGACCCCATTAGACAAACTGCAGCAACTGTACCGCAAATACGGTCATCACGAAACCCTAAACCACTACTTCCGCTCGCCAGACCCGGATACCACAGCTTCTCTGTTCTCGCAGATCCGTGCAGGTGGCTGGAAAAAGGGGAGCACGTTTGGCACGCCAGATAAGCAATTCACAATCTCGCGTTGGCGTGATATGACACTGGGGTATGATTCGGATACACCGGACAACAAGCCAGAACTGCCGATTGACCAGAGCAGCCATATGCTCACGCTGTGGCTTGATGAGGATGTCAAATTCACGCTGAGAGGATCGGGCACTGAGCCCAAGGTTAAATGTACCCTTCCCCCTATCCTAGTTTTTCGGTGTAAGAAAGCTAATAATGCACAGTCTATATTGAATCCTGGAACAATGACCAACAAAAAGCCATCGAGACGGTGTGTGATGTCTTCAAGGCGATTCGCTCGCAATGGGTTGCTCCGTTTGCGCCGTCCATGACGCACGCCGACAAGCTTTTTACCTCGTCTTCGCATACGCTTGAGCTCTGATAGTACATACTTTGCATATATCCATACGGAGCCTCAAGTTTAAAAGTTTTTGAAAGTAAATAGTCGAACAATGACAAAAGAAAATATTGATTATAGAAATTCTACATGGAAAATTTTATAACACGGGAATTTTCCTCGCTAGTGGGCTAGCACAGTAATACATGTTGACATGGCGGCAATGTCTTCTCAAAAAAAGGGTGTTCAAAAAAGTTAAAGAGTTACACACAATAATTTCCTCCTAGGTCATCCGGTTGCATCTAAAAGTGGATGGCCTTGGAGTAGGTGGCCATGGCAGCCTCCTTGAAGGCCTCGGCCAGGGTCGGGTGGGCGTGACATGTGCGAGCGACGTCTTCGCTGGATGCACCGTATCTGTAATGGTCAGCTGTGAATTATATGACTTGGGATAGTGATGAACATACTCAACGGCGAGAGTGGCCTCAGCGACCATCTCTCCGGCACCAGGGCCCACGATGTGGACACCGAGGATGCGGTCTGTCTCGGCATCGGAAAGGAATTTAACCTATGAATAACAACATGCATTAGTGACTCTCTTTTGATCAGACGTGACTCAGATCCTTACCAGTCCTTCCGTTTCCAAGTTGGTCTTGGCACGGCTGTTGGCCGAGAAGGGGAATGTTCCTATTCATCTGTTTAGCAGCAATTCCAGCTAAATTTGGCAAATCAACTCACCCTTCTTGTACTTGACACCGGCCTTCTTCAGCTCCTCCTCGCTCTGGCCGACCCAGGCGACCTCGGGGTGAGTGTACATGACGCTAGGAATGGCGGCGTAGTTGACGTGGCCATGGCCCTTGGTAATGTATTCAATGGCGGCAACGGCCTCCTCTTCGGCCTTGTGGGCAAGCATGGGACCAAATGTGCAGTCTAGCACAAGTTAGTAATTGTTTTCATTCTCGGTCAAGAAGGCTACCCACCGCCAATAACGCGGATGTGAGAGGCCTTTGTGCGGTATTCTTGGTCAATGACCAGGCGGCCCTTCTCGTCGGCCTCGAGGCCTACGTTCTCCAGCCCCAATCCGGCGGTGTATGGACGACGGCCGATGGCAACCAAGACAACATCGGCATCCAGGGTCTGTTCCTTGCCTCCCTTGGCGGCTTCCACGTTGAGGGCGACAGTCGAGCCACTGACATCACCGCTGACGACTTTGGTGTTGGTCAGAAATTTGATACCCTATAACGTGCGTAAGCGATGTTTCCTTTTGATAATATTATATTCTAGCGTACCTGCTTAGCGAGGATCTTCTGGGATGCCTTGGCAATCTCGGCGTCCATGCCTGGACCACCGATCTGGCCGAGGAATTCGACAACGGTGACTTCGGATCCTAGTCTGCTCCAGACGGAGGCCTATAAAAGTTAGTCCGTGTAGATTCCCAAAGTGACCAAGTGTTTACCATTTCCAATCCAATGATACCACCTCCAATAACCACCATCTTCTTGGGAACCTCCTTCAGGGCCCTATCATACAATGTAAGCAATTTATATAAAACCCACTAAACGCAAAGTATTGAGCAGCTTACAAGGCGCCAGTGCTGGTGATGATTCTCTTCTCATCGACCTCAAGGCCAGGGAATGGTGTGGACTCGCTACCGGTGGCAATGATAATGTTCTTTCCGCGAAGAGTGCGCTCGCCGCCATCAAGCAGGTTAACCTTGACCTCGTTATCGTTGACAAAGCTTCCAGTTCCCTTGACATAGTCGACGCCGTTCTTCCTGTTTATGATGTTAGATGGTTGTCGGCCCCACAATTTGTATCCAGGAAACAACGCACTTCAAAAGAAACTCGACACCCTTCGTGAGACCCTCGACGGAAGTGTCCTTGGCCTTCATCATCTGTTCCAGGTTGAGCTTGACATCGCCAACCTCGATACCGCGCTTTTTCGTGTCGTGCAGGATCTGGTGGTAAAGGTGGGAGTTGTTCAACAGAGATTTCGAGGGAATGCATCCGACGTTCAAGCAGGTGCCACCGAGAGTGCCGCGCTTCTCAATGCAAGCAGTCTGTTTTTTGCAGGCGCAACCGTTAGCAACAATCAAGAACATCAAGATTTTGGCACAAAAATTATCACCTTCAAGCCCTCTTGGCCAGCCTTGATGGCGGCGACGTATCCAGCGACACCACCTCCGATAATGACCAGATCGTGGTCCTCGGACTGCGACGCATAGCCTCGTCGGCCGAAAAGAGCCAGCGAGGGAGCAGACACAATCGGGGAGGGAACGGCCTGCGGTCTCGCCGTGCGGAGGGCACTCCGCGCCGGAACCATTGAACGGAACATGGCGCAGAAAAATGTGAATAATCGAACCTCCGAGAGAAAACGGGATACGGAGGAGCACCCAGAAGAGAAGAGGGAGCTAGGGTTGTGTGTGGAGAGGGGCGAGGAAGAAATAACAGTGCTTGGAGTCTGGACAGTTTTAAGCAGCCGCTGAGGTTGACGTTCAGCAGAAGCTATCGTACCGTTACCCGTACTGTCATCGATCGGACGTATGGCCAATCACAGGCCCGGCGTATCCGATTCAGCCCGTACCGCAGATACTGTATTAATAGCGCCTAGAATCGGCACCTGGGTCCGACCGGCGACAACCGCAAGCTTCCGGCTTACGGCTATACGGGATTCTACGGATTATCTATATCAATTAATTACTATGCAGATAACTTGATATTGGATGTGACTCATACGGCTTCATTTATGATTACTGATTGTACGACTGGCTTATTGCCTCCATGGGTAATCATGTGCTTGGCTGCAAGTGAATTTTTATTGCGGAACAAATACGTCTTGTATGCTGAGATACTAATGATATTATTGTACTCCGACTTTGTTCCCCGGGTGTATTGTTAATCCTTCCCTGTGAAAAAGGGCAGGGGAGATTTGATGATATCAATTGGTACTTAAGAAGTCTAGCGAGGCTACGCGTATATATCGAACGGTTTGATAAAGTTCATAGGGAGCTTGGGAGTCAGGAAGCTTGAATGATCACAGGCTCGCAGGCCTCACTGTATGTAGTACCCATGTAGGCTTCAAAGTTCAAAGCTGCGTATAAAACATCTAATTATACTCTGCGTTCCGTCCCAGTGGCGTTTATGCGCCACTAAAATTGTAATCTTGCTCACGTAAACATGATAACCATCTAATTGCCACTCATATTACCTAAACATTCAATTCAACATCACTTGACCCGTTCACACAGCTCACAAGACCAGGGAAATCTCCTGACGCGTCGGCTTGCCGGTCTCGGGGTCGATAACACTGTTCTTCCGGCTCGTCGAAGTCACCAGGTCCGGATTCTCTTCTTTGAGCCGCGCAAACGTGCTCTCAGCATCCCAGTTCCACGGCGTGTCCGCAGCAAACAAAAGGTCCATGTCCTCGAGGGTGCGCTGGTTGCTTTCGGGATACAGAGCCCAGACCATCGGGAGCGTGATCACGTTGGCAATGCCGAAAATGTACAGCGTCTTCTCGCCGATTTTGCCGAACATGGTTGGGCACAAAAGAGTCTTATTTGCAGTTAGCCTACCAAAATCAAAGATCTAGAGTGAAAAGGGAATGATCACATACTAGCCAACCATTTCCAATACTCCATCCAACAACACCCCAAGCATTTCCCCGGGCTCGGACAGCGAGGGGGAAGATCTCGGCCGGGTAGAGCCACGGGACCGTCAGCCATGTTGCTCCGAAAACAAAAGTAAAGATGAACACCATGGAAGCAGCAGCAGCTCCGTATTGGGACGCTTTGACCGTATCGCCCGCAGCAGTGGCGTTGATGCCGAGCCGAGAGAAGCCGCCGGCAAGGAACATGGCGATACCTTGCGCCACTGAGCCCCAATACAGAGTCCATCGACGACCAATTTTATCGAGGGTGAACACGCAGATTAGGGTTGAAAACTAATTTCACGTTAATGGACATTTCAGCAGCGACAGTATCTGGCATACCATGTAGAACACGTTGTTCAATCCACTAATCCACTGGCTCTTTTCCGCATTGAAACCGGCAATTGAGAAAATAGTCGGCGCATCTAAAGGACATGGTAAGTGATGTACAAACACTGTTTCGACCAAAAAAACATACAAACTGTAACTCCCGCAATCCCAACCCATTCCTGCATGATCTGTAGCCAGATGACCAATTGCACCCGACGTCCGAGATGTAACTTGCCCGACTTGTAGCCAAACAGCATAGCCCAGTATGAGTGGTTGTGCGAGATGGACTGCTCAAGCTCTGCAATGTTCAAAATATCTCGGAATTCAGAGTCTGCGCGGACTCGGTCTTCACCAGAGTCTCCTCGAAGGCGGCCCAGGATGTACCGGGCTTCGTCTTCTCGCCCGACTTTTACCAGCCAACGAGGCGACTCTGGAAAGAACCAAACCGCGGCGAAGAGGACGAGGAGGAAGATGATTTGGAATGCGATAGGGAAGCGCCACCGAATAGCTGATTTTCCACCGTCAATAAAGGAGAGGCCACTGTTCCGTTAGTTTTAAAAGGCGAATGACACGGGGGGAATAGAACGTACAATTCCATCCAGTAAGCAATGACGACGCCCAAAATATTCAGTGTAAATTCAATGGCAATAAACTGGCCTCGCGAGGTGTGCTCGCTAGTTTCTGTAGCCCAGACAGGTATTATTGCCTGTTATCACAATATCAAACTAGTTAGGGTAAATAATCAAAGACACAAAGTGGTGATTTGTCTCACGTTGAGGATTCCGGTACCGATTCCATTGACAGCACGGGCTAGAAGCTGCGTCAACAACGTCAATCTATCAGGACTCAGGAGGGTATCCTCACCGCAAATCATAAAATTAGAATTTTGTGCCGATGTTTGAAGGGTTGCACCCAAAATCCCCCAGATCGAGCCAAGTGCAATGGTTTTAATACGACCAATGCTATACGCAGTCACCAAGTTTAGTGGGCGACTCCCTAAGGTGGTCTCTAAGTATAGGCACTGACCGGTCTCCCACCCAACCACCAAACAATGCGCCAAACAGCGTGCCCAGGTAATACACCGAGACGATTCCTCCTTGCAGCAGCGTATTGGTGACTACAGGCGTCAGCGTGCCGTCGACGTACTTTGTATAGCCGAAGCCCATTAAATCGATGTAGTCTTTGGCGTTGTTAACACCGCTCATCAAGCCCTGGTCATAGCCAAACATCAGAATAGACAGCGCTGCAATGCAGTTGATGCCAACGAGAAGCGACCGCTTCTCCAGCCGGTGAACGACATTCCACGAGCTGATTTTGTCGCTCATGATGGCTGGTTGCTGCTCGCTATGGGTTTGGGGGTTTTCGCGCGTGGGACGAACGTCGCACTGGGGAACCCCGCGAGCTTGCCCTTATATATGCAGGCCATGGCCGAAGCGAGCCTAGAGCGAAGCGGAATGTTTTTTCGTCGTGAATCCCCACTTGATTAGAGCGATCAGCACTGTCTTTGTTCTAGTATTCTTCTGCGGGGATGATTACGGAGTACGGAATCCGGAGTAGATTTGCAAAAGCATCATCTCGGGAAATTACCCGCAAGCGGTTAATTTTCGCCTAATCAGGCTGAATCTCAGGTACCCGTTTAGGGTTATGATTACAATGGATTTCCATTAAATTCTTTCTAAGGGAATGAAACAATATCACTTGAGAATAAATCACCTGCGACAACTAAGTATCCAAAGAAAGTCTCACCACCTCCCAGCTCGTGCCAAAAAGTTATCGTCAGAACCCGTGAATTGCAGTTATGGTCTTCAAAATAATGTCTCTGTCTATTCTTGTCAGGATGAGCCAATTCTGCAGCAATTGAACAGGCCATATGCCATCCTGAGAAACTAGAAGCCATGTCTTGATACTCTTACATGAATACCGTAAAGGGGGTTTGATCCCTGTGAGTCCCAATTCCGTTCGCGAGTAGATTTCAATTTCAAGGTCAAACTTATACCAACTCATTACTTGCAAAATCTTCCTGTCGTTGTCCTAGTGGAAGTCGGTTTTAATACGAAGATGTGCAGCGGGGTGTTGTTCGAATTTGCAGACATGCTGCAAGAGTGTGTGTCTGTCGCTGATATTTTTCACAAGGCCATTATAATAATACCAAGGGTGTCTTGGAATTCATTCTTCAGCAAGTTTGATTTTTCCGATGAGATCATGTAACTGAGGGAACGTAAGGGTCAGGCAAGGACAAAGTTCAACCCTGCCAGCATATTGCGTGCAGGGCCACTTGTCAGATAGTAATTGTCGCTTGGTCAGTGGCCACCGCCAAGAAGACGTCCGATGAAGCTTCCAACATGAATTGAAAGATCTCCAACGACTATCCTGAAGCCGGAGAATTAGTTGTGCTCTTGGCCGGTTGTCAGCATCCTTGTTGCGCAACAATGCTGGCCGTACTTCGGTTGAGAAAAGCTAGGACGGCTGTTTGTTTTGTGCTGTTAGAATTGCGAGAGAATGGCTGTATAGTAATCTACAAGTCAATGCGAGCATATTTGGTCCGCTTCCGAGACGTGGTCGAGAATCATGTTGAATATTTCCGCTGGGATTCTCTTTACCATGTCGGGTTTTTGACGTTTGAAGATGGATCGCATCTGGAAATAGACTTCATACTGACTGTTTATCAGAAATCGGAAAATTATTGACACAGGAAGATGTAAAACATTTGAAGATGGTGAGGATAGATTCCTAGATTCCCGTTGTTGCCTACGCCGTACCTATATAACAAATATGTGCGATGCTAGCGGGCTCAGGGGCACGCCGCTTTATGCTCATCCTCGCTCACGAGTCGCTCACGGAGCAGGCTCGCGGGTCCAGGGAGGGTCAAGCGTCTAATGGTAACAACCTGAAAACATATTCTTGATTTATCCAACATTATCGGGCAGCTGAAGAGCTACTGAAACCATACGTTATAGTCGATAAATTATATGATAACTTTCACAAGCCCGGGATCGTGCGCGTAAACAAGGCAATGATAGCCCCTGTCTTATAGATCTTCAGAGCTAGCTTTTACCTTTCCTCTTGCATGCATGAGGCCTTAGCTTCTGATACTGTTAAGGCTAGATTTGACGTGTGGGTACCTTTAAGTTGACGTCATGCCATAAAATCGTTTGAATACAAAGAGTATCCTGGGATTTTATAAGGTTTACTTCAAGGGAATTCATAATTCTTCATTCACTTCATATATAATATCGTGCCAGATCAATACAAGAATACGTCTTATTTCAATATAAGTATTCTGCGAAACCCATAAAAGACGGTCATAAGGGTTGCTATGCATTGCCCTTTCGTGAAGGAATGTTATCTTCTGTAATTTTAACCCTCACGCCATTGTTTTTGACGATACTCTCCAACTGATCAACTGTCGGAATTTGTGGCCGGATATTCCATTGTCTTTGCATCTCTTGTCCGTCCGGTCCAGCGAGAATAGCTGCAGCAAAAACGGTGGGCACATTTGCTTTCACCACCCCGAGAACTTGAGGCACAAGAGTCCTGGGAAACATCACGTTTGTATTTCCATGCGGCGCAATAACTTGCGCCCTTCGTGCACAGTTTTCAGATGAAAGATCCACAATACCGCTAAAGTCACCCAGCTTACTCCTAACATATGCTTGACATCTATCCTCCATTTTGGTATCTCGGCTAAAATCTGTCCGTGGTGAAGCAAATCCGCCTTCCACCGTATGAAGTTCCTTCGGCGATGAGACTCGATGCACCCGAATATGCCATGCTCCCGCCGGGATCAGCCACGACTCAACTAGGACATCTGTCCATGGTTTCCACTTGGAGAAGAGGATGTCTCCTGCTAGAATCGCTACTTCACACCACTCCCGAACACGAAAGTGGCGGCCATCATCACTCAGGCCGATCATGCTATCAAAGGCACCTTGTGCAAACTCCCGTGGATCACTTTCAATACTAAATCCGTACCGGGAGGAATATGCAAATTTCATGTATTTCTCGGGCACATGTCGCATTAGCTGCTGCGTTCCAGGTCCTGAGACAAGCATAACGGTATGATTCAGCTGATGTGTGAATACCATTCCAGCAACTGGATCTGTGTAAACATCAGCCCTAGGAGGCATTGGCAGCTCCTTGGCAGCCCAGAATGGATGATCAGCCGGAAGGCATAATGGAGCAAATGCTTTCATTGACCACCACGGCGAGCCTGTTGAGCTGTACCGCTCAGTCATCAGGAGATTAGGGTATGCATACCCAAGTGTCAAAACGCCATCATCCAGACTATGGATCGGTTGAGAAGCCCACCAACGCAAATTGCGTAGATAAAGTCCCTTCATAACACCCCATGGCAAAGCCTCAATATTTGCCACAGCTAACATACCCCAGTATGCAGCGGTTGCATGGCGATATATGAGACTACGTCCGTATGGGACATTAGCTCCGTTTTCGGAGAACCAGTGGATATAATGCTTTGCAAATTTCCCGGCTCTTTCCCGCCATCGGTCGGCACGGCGCTTGTCATTCGGTCGATATACTGAGTATAGAAGGCCGTAGTAATGCCAGGCGAAAGGATTATAATAGTCCAACCTGCGTGGATCCTGGATATCGGCTCCGTCCCGATACCAGCCATCCTCAATATACATACTGTCAAGATCCTGCAAATACTCTTCTGTGCCATTTTTATCAACTGGAACGCCGACATTCTCAAGCCCCATATCAACGAGGACACGGAAGAACTTATGATTGTTATTGGCATGCAGCGTATTTCTGCTCTGTATTAACCAGTTCGCGAGGTTTCTTTTTGAATCCTCGTCAAGAGGATCATACACGTGTTCCGGTACGACGAGCAATGCGTACCCAAGGGCGGTCGCTTCAACATGCCTCTGATCTTTGTCAGTGACCTCACCCCAGTACTCTGCATGATTGGGATCGGTGCCATTTTTCAGTCCCTCTCGGTAAACATGCCAGTGGTCAAAATTTCCACCACCTTTGACTAGAGGTACTAATCCAAAAAGAGGACGAGCGAAGCATTCAAGGTCACAGGCTGCGCGATCCCAGTTTGAGCTCGAGGCATCTAGCTGCACACGTGCTTTCCCCGGGGAGAACTTTGGGAGGAGAGGATTGAAGAGGGCGTGACAGGCGTGGACGATGTCATCGCGGGTTTTGAGCGGGTTGGTTGATAGGGGGTTGAATCTCGTTGGGGAGATTTTGCTAGAGTCGACATCCATGATTGCTCTTTTTCTTGATCTTATACCCAAATGATATTACATGGGACTTTGGTGAATTTGACCGGGATGTTGCCTCAATTTAAAAACACCACTATTCACATATGTAATCTGAGTGTCTGAGAAATGGATTGATGTAACGCAGAGCGGAAATTATCTACGGTCTTCTCGCCGGCTTGTCAGCTGGTAGTTGTGCAGAAGAGAAGCACTTACTTGCCACTGAGACTAATGGCCTCAGATCCTTCGGGCGCGGAGCAAATGTCGGCCGACGGATAATAATTGCCATAACTGGAAGTCCGGGGAAAAAGTGGACAGAATGCGGGGGGGCACTATTAAATTCAGTCTGTGCTTCATTATATGATAAGAAAGGATCATGAGCTGAAATGCAGTGTTTTGTGAAATGCCAACGTACACAGTCTGATTGAAAAAAAGAAAGTACTGCTAGCATGACATCCACCGCCGGCACCGTTCTTCGTGATGTCCTCCCAAAACGCGACAAGTGGTGGTTTCAATACAAATCACTACTTACTCTCAATCTTCTCCTTCTCGGGTGCATTACTTCAGATATAACCAACGGCTATGATGGCTCCATGCTCAATGGCCTACAAATCATCCCACAATGGCAGGAGTACTTTGCTCACCCCGTTGGATCGCGACTTGGCTTGATCGCCAACGGAACGCGAATTGGCCAAGCAGGGGCCTTGTTCGTTGTTAATTCGCTCATTGAGAGATTTGGTCGTAAGAAGCCTATTGCCATGGGTTCCGTGATTATGCTGGTGGGAATTGCGGTGCAAACGGCTGCTACGAATACTGCCATGTTCGTTATTGGGCGTGTTTTAATCGGGTTCGGAAACAATATACAGCAATCTGCATGTCCGATTCTGTTGTCGGAGCTGGCGTACCCTTCACAACGACCCCAGCTTAGCGGGATTCTGAACTCGACCGGCTCTCTGGGTCAGATTATGGCCGCGTGGATCACATATGGAACGGCAGGAATGTTGACTTCATGGAGCTGGCGTCTTCCCAGTCTTCTTCAAGCACTCTCTTCCATTTTCCAACTGATTATGGTTTTCTTCATGCCTGAATCGCCTCGGTGGCTAGTCTACAACAATCGTCGGGAGGAGGCACGCCAAATACTATGCAAATACCACGCTGAGGGCGACGAAAATTCGGAGCTGTTAGCGTTTGAAATGACAGAAATTGACTACCAACTCGAGCTAGAAAAGGCCAACGCAAAATCGTCCTGGATGGAATGGTTTCGCACCCCTGCTAATCGCCATCGATTTTTCGTTATTATGTCACTGGCCTTTTTGATTCAGTGGTGTGGAAATGCCTTAGTCTCGTACTATTTGCATCTTGTCCTGAACTCCATTGGCGTGACCAACACGAAAACTCAATTGCTGATCAATGGTGGATATACTATTGAAGGGCTCGTTTTTGGAATGTCATTTTCGCTTCTAATCGATAAGGTGGGAAGACGCAAAATGTTTTTGAGCGGGATGGTTGTGATGTTCGTTGCCTACTTGCTTCTTACCATCATCACCGGCATCAATGCGAGCCATAATTTCTCCAACGCCGGACTGAGCGGTGGCACTGTCGCCATGATCTATATATTTGGCGTGGGTTACAAACTAGCGGGCCCAACACAGGAGCCGTATTTTATGGAAATTAGTCCATATAATCTGCGGGCAAAAACATCTGTACTCAAACAATTTGGCGATGCTGGAGCAAACCTTTTCAGTGGATTCGTCAATCCAATTGCTCTAGATGCGATTTCATGGAAGTATTATATCGTATGGTGTTGCGTGCTTGTTAGTAACTTCATGGTGATTTATTTCTTTTATCCTGAGACAAAGGGATTGTCTCTTGAAGAGGTTACTCAGATGCTGGACGGAAAGACACCCGGCAAGAACTTGGACGAAGAGGAGCAGAGTCAGGCGCAAAAGGCTACAGTGGAGACAGTTGAGGACGTGAATCCTGAAGCTTAAATGAATTATTATTGTTTGGTATTCCTAAGTCAATATAATCGATGAAACTTTCCATCCACTCAAGACCTTTGGAGAATACCGTCCTTCACCGCCTTGGGCCCGTTCCCTGTTAGGATTTTAAATAGCAAAAAATGGCTATTTTATATGGGATTACAGGTGGCCCGGCTGGCTTGGGTGGCCCGCGGCGGTTGTGTAATACGTTAATGTTCGAACGGTACTGCTTGTGATGTATTTACTATCCCGACAATAGACACATCACAACAATAATCGAGCTATATGCTCGGATTTCCATATAGAGCGGAGCACAAGCAGCCCAGAGCTTTGCATCTCACAAGAATCGAGAGGCATGGCCGTGCACAGGAATGAACAAACGCGGGTCGGGCGAATTGTCGGCCGGTCACTCTCCCGGGCTCCGCGATACTAGCAAATCAGATGAATGAGGTTGGAAGGGCGTGGGGCCAACTGATTGAAATGATAGCGTCGGAATATTGTCCGTGTATCTCGAGGTGGCAGTTTGTTGCTTGGTATGGCTTTGTAGATATTTACGTGAGAATAAAAGCTGAGAACTAGTACCATATTTGGTGCGTGATACAAACTAGATTTCAAAAAGAACATAACTTTTTTCTACTACACCACCATGGAAACTGTGCATCACTTCACATCTTCAGACTCTGACACAGGAGTCTTTAGTGACTCTGTTCAAGGGACGAGCAGCATCGCCAATTCCCTAGAGAACTCTCCGCCGTCATCAACGAAAGGTGACGGTAACTTTATTGCTGTTGAACCAATGAGGCGAATTGATATGGAATTGCAAGAGTTATTCTCCGAGTTTGGAGCCAGCAAGATCTGGAGAACGGCTGCACATTTGATTCCGCAAAATGTTGGCATCTCTCTTCCTCCCAACGAGATCAAGCAGAAATGTATCTGACACCCCAGAGTACAAAGACAGAAATAGACCGTTTCCCAGAACATGTTTTGTCTTCTGGGCCCACTGCCGGAAAGTACACTACTCGCGAAGCCAAATTCTGGACATGCGGGTTTTTCCCAGGTAGTCTATACTGTCTTCTTGAGCGAAGCAGCCGATTCCCCAGATCGTTTCCTATCAAAGACAGTTCCATAAACCGACAGAAACTACGCGATCAGCTGCTGACTCTGTGCCGTCGCTGGTCCGAGCCTCTACACAACATGGCTTTTCGGACCAACACTCACGATATCGGGTTTATTATCATGCCGGCACTGAGACAGGACTGGGAGTTGACTGGTAGCAAGAGAAGTATGCAGAGTATCCTGACAGCGGCGGAGAGTCTTGCGTCGAGATTCGATGAGAGAGTAGGCGCAATAAGAAGCTGGGATCAGAGTTTTAGCAAACGATACAGCATTGTAGACAAGGAGGAGAATTTTTTAGTGATTATAGATAGCATGTGCAGTGAGTCCCTTCTTTCCATGAATACACATCGAGGAAATATTACTGACGATAGCATGAAGACTTGGATCTCCTTTTTTATGCTGGTCACCACAGTGGCAATCAGCGATACTTGGGTATTGCGACTGCACATGCACGCAAAGTCGCAAAAGCGATCATTCGACCGGATGGTTCTAGCTTTCATGTTTGTAATTTTGATCCCAAAACGGGTGGCATCCAAAGTCAATATACACACCAGGGATATCGTGATAATTCCACCTGGAGTCGGTATGCGTTTTTGTTGCCATTTAAGACAGTATTCTGTTAATACTGACTATTCTCCAGAGGGCAAGCATGGGGAATTCTTGGCTTTGCACAAACATATCACTGGACGAAAGATCCCTTTTTCCTCTCTGTCGCAACTTCTCTTGCTGACCACTTCCTTCAACGCCTCCATTCAGCACAACACCATCACCCCTACGTTCCTCTATGGGACTTCGACGATACCCAGAAACCGTATTTACGAGACACTTCCGCTGGAATGATTGCCGCGAATGGGATGCTATTACTCCACCAGGCGCTGGTAGGCTGCCCAAGCAGCAGTATCTATCTTGACGGCGCAATAAGTATCTCCAAAGACACGGTTAAATTATCTCTTGCGGATGACCAGACTCCATTCTATCTAAAGGAGAATGGCATGGTTGATGTTGTCGAGCCGGTCTTCGAGTCCATTCTGAAGAATGCGACGGCAAACAATAACGAACATGCCATCATGAGATACTCTGATCATGGTTTGGTGTATGCTGATTATTATTTTTTGGAGCTCGGAAATAAGTTGTTGAGAATGGGATTAGTTTGATTGCATTTCCTCACTCGCATTGTTTGTAATGGTTCACGGTTTTTGATAATATAAGGTTGTAAAGTAGGACTAGATAGGTAGACGTCAAGCTTACACTAATAAACTGTGTTCACATCGATAATGTGGAAAACAATTCCCAAAGATTTATAGCTTTGCATTTTTTTTATGCAGGATTCTGCTTGTTGACCGCCAAATCATCCATGTCCCATGTAAAGTCCGTCCCATCCAGCGTAATCACTCTATCCATCTGCGAGAACTGATGATCCAGCAAAACATTGGACATTAAAGTTAGCTCGTCGTCGCTTGTCGTTCCATCGAAACCAAACGCCGTGGGCTGCGCATGCGTATTTTGATTTGTACCGCCATAGGCCTCAGATATTCCACATCCATTGTCAGCATAAACGCCGGCAAAGGTTGTTTTGTGACGCGGAAGTGTACCCAATTCATTCCCAGGCACAGACATGTTATTTGAAAATGAATCCCAAAATGATTGAGTGTTGTGAGTTTGTGCCGTAAACTTGTCCCCTGCCATGGAGAGTTCCTGATTCCTAGTCGGTTTGCTGGCAGCCGTTACTGATCGAGGGGATTTATCTGCTTGAGATCGTAAAATGTCCAAACCAGTAATAACATCATAGTGGAACAGCTTTTCTGTCGATAAGATTTGCTCATTTAGACACTTTGAATGCAATCCTTCAAGTAAAGCAACGTATCGACCAGCTAAATCCAGGTGTTGCTTCTGCTCACTTCTATCCGCTAAAACTGTTACGCTGCGAGGATAAAAATACCCCTGCCAGCGTTGTGACATATCTCTTAGGCTTTGTAACAGAGTGAAGTATTCAGCGGCCAGCGGTGCTCCGTAAAACTTCCAATGAACTAACCAAAATCAGCCTGTTTACCAACAGAAATATGAGAGATGAGGGAAAGTAATGGAAAGCGGCGAACCTAATAAGACCCTCGCCGCAACAAATGCACAGAATGGGAACTGTGCAACGACAATATTCGATTCGCTGTAGGTCAGGAACTTTTGCGAGATCGACGAGGTCTCAATTGCTGCGAGCTGGCATGTCTCTGCACTGCATACGCTAGGCAGCCGCACAATATTACTCAATTGAGCTGGCGGATAGGCTATGTGCTGGTGCAACAATATCATGGACGTGTTATGTGTGACATGAGCCAGAGTCAGATTTGGGTCCATTTCGACGAGAGTCTTGTCGCAGGAGATGTTAGAGTCTTTCCATTTGCTAGGAAGGAAATTTTTCCAGCTACTTCGGTTAGTCTGCTTATCTCTGTAATGGATAATTGGGCAACACGTACTGAACCAGTCTCAAATCAAGTTCCTTAAACCGAGTCAGCCAACTGCCTACCTCTTGTCGATTCGTGAAATCAACCGGTTGCTGTAAAAAGAAAGAAGTAACCTGGCATAACGATTCAGTAGCCTCAATGCGATATGCCAAAGCCCCGACTTGCGAAGACTCTGATGCTGGAGAGGTATCATTCCAGAAAGACGCGGGCGATGAAGGTGTTCGTGCTGTGGAAATGTTGCGTGGTGAAATGGGGTTGCCGATTTTGGCGGCCGATTTGTCCCAGATTCCGAAATAGGGTGTCACTGCTTTATCACCTCTGGCCCAAATTTTGCCGTCGCATGGGAGACGGCGGCGGACGTCATCGGAAGTAAGGCTTGTACTCCATCTATTTTGTTTTTTTGTTTTTGTTAGGGGTATTCTATCGATGGAAGTGGTCCGGGGCAGTTCCATACCCTGCTGTGACCGAACATAGGCTAATGTGCGTCAGAAATTTTGTAAATATAAGTTATCATATACAACAGCGTACCGGTCGAGAATGAAGACGTTCCAGAAGACCCGTCGTCTCTCCTCAGCCTCAGCCCAGGTTTGAGAGTCTTCCAGGAGTGTGATGGGCTGAAGAAAAGCTGGTTTAGGCTTCTCGTCCAGTTCGATTGTTAGTTGTAGATACTCTACTGTCCGCGTGAGCGATCCAATGATAGGCGATGCACTAATAAGATCTCCGTCACCCATCTAATACAGTTAACACCAAGGAAAACCACACTAGCGCAAAAGTAGAAGAAGAGAAGAGAGAGTTGCTCACTCGGTCTGAGGCAATAATGATCATTGCCTGCAAGTTCTCGACGGACAGGTCGGCTATTGCCATCCTCATCACCATATCTCGCGAGATTCTTATTTGTGAGCGTCTTTCTGATTCCTCCATGTCTATTTCATCTAATTTCATATGTTTGAGGGTGACGCAAACCATTGCATGAACGAGAACAACAAGATTCTTCTCATCATGTGCGAGATTCTTTAATCGACTTTCAAAGGTCGGCTGGTGCACACATGGTAGCCATGGGTGGATTTTAGCAAAGTACTTTTTGACGATTCTGTTCAACGCGTGTCGTCTTGGTAGAAATTCTTGTCGGTCAACTCTAGCAGTATACTCTGATTCGTCAGTGTCAGTTCTCCGTCTCTTGGCTGCGTTACTTTCGCCAGTATCGTAGGCTGCATTAGTATCAGGAGCCACATGGCACGCTCCTTGGTAATCACATGTTATTTGTCTCTGTGGGGGCAATTCATTACTGTCCTCTGTCCCTCCTTTCACAGAGTTGGCTATAAGCAATGCTGCATGATACACGCACCCTCGCATATCGAGAGCTACATTATTCGGTGAAACACTAGATCGACGCTCTCCATTCAAAAGCAGTCCCTCCAAAGCAGCTAAAAGTCATCAGAAATGTAATAATATATGCATAACAGCGTGAATACTAACTAATTCGCTGATTGAGACTCTCTACTGCCCCACTCCGAAGACCAGGCTTCTGTTTCTTCCGGTCGTATATACAGGGACATGCTTCGAAACAGTCAGTAGTCAGACAGATTTATCTTGCTATATCGATTCACTCACAAAGTCTAGAGCACTGCGAACAGGCAGGAGTTTCGCGTGAGCATTTCAACTTGCGCTTTCTGCAGGACTGGCAGGCAGGGAACTCCTCCAGCTCATCTCGCCGGTCGGGGGATGTGTTTTTTCCAAGAGTGTCCTCCGAATTATCATCTTGGGGCATTTCTTCGGCCATCTTCTCTTAGAGGGTGCATGGTACGATTGGAGTATTGTGATACAGCAATGGATGGATTTTGAATGGCAAACATCGGCAATTGAAAGTGCGGAGCAAAATCCGGGGTAGCATCGTGGACCGGTTGTGACTCGCTATGATTGGTGGGACTTGTTTTCCCACAAGCGCAAGCCAGTAATTCAAAGGTCAATAAGCATGACGATCGGTTATAACATGTTAAATTAAACTTAAGCTAATGTCGGTAATGGATATTGAGGTACGATATTTGTGCATGAACCTCGAACATCCACTATAGATCAGCCATATGATCATCAATACGGTCTTTCTTTTTGTACAAGTCTTTGGTATGTAATAAGGTTTTAGTCATGATATGTAATATTTTCATAATGCTTGCGTAAATGACATGAAGCTCGAGAAACAATGAAAGGGACTGAAAGTGCAACTTAGTGCTGCACGTCGATGGCAAAAAAGTGGACATCAGACGGGCTTGTCCCCTGGTTATAATTTCCAACCTTGAAATAACTGCTCGGCGCATCTAGGGAATACGTCGACAAAGTCTGCTGCGAGCCACCATTGATACTAACACTCAACACATTACTCTCATACCGAAGCTCGTACGAGAACTGAGTTCCAACAGGGACATTGCCGATAGTAGTAAACTTCTCGTTGCCGCCTGAACGGGTCTGCTCTACCCCCATAACAATGTCGCCACTGGAATTGTAGTACAATTCGCATACAGGTTTGGAGGAGACACTGTCATCGATATGCACCTGCCCAATGACTGTTCCGTGGCTGCTGTTATCAGGTTCCGACACGATAAGGGTTGCACTCAGTCGGTTTGTCCCTGCATTGGGATCCCAGCTGGTTGGCGAGCCGGTAGATGGATCGACTTCGCGGAGCTCAGTACGACAGTGTTTACTGTTTGGCGTTGTCACGCATCCGGTTGATGTCCCGCCGGGGACTTTCATGACGAGAGCACCATCCCCGCTCTCGGTGAAAAAGTATTGATGACCAGAGTCTTGATAACCACTGCAGCCTTGCAGCTTGCTCGACGATATGGTCTCAGGAGAGCCGGGGGAGCCAATTGGAAGTTGTAATTCCCATGGGCTTAGATCAAAATTCCCCCCCGGAGCACAGCTAGGGTTCAGAGCGGCGCCAATGACTGGCAGAGCAGCCGTAATATAAATGGAAGCAAGTTGTAGATGCATATTCCGTTATTTGGGAATACCTCCGTAATGAACCAATACGTTGCACTTAATACACCCGTAAATTGTGACTTTACATGAGATTGAGACAACCAGCGGTGATTATATACTTTTTTTTAACCCAAGTTGTTTGCTTTTCTTCATACGTAAGTTCCATGCCCTCGAAGCCTGGATTCACGTTACATCGCATCGGACTGTGGCGGCCGCTAAATGACCCGGTTCCCGCACCAGTTAGGTTAAAAAAACATAAAGTTAATTATGAGGTTGCTTGCTAGGTGTTTTCCTTGTCGGCAATTTTTAGCACTTGCCCCGGGGCATCATCGGCATTTCAGATTTTGGTTTGTGGGGGCCAATCTATGTCAGAGGTTGTACGTAAACAAAGCAGTCCGCATATATCCGCATGCTAACTCCCATGTAGTATAGACACGTTGATGATCAAGCAGTAGTTGACAATCGTCTTATTCCTACCTTCAGCTCCTACTTGGAGAGCGCTTTGCATAGTAGAATTTGGTCCATTATTAAGCAACATCTGCACAATTCTCACCTCTCTAGATAAGAAGCCGCATACCATGTATAGACATAGGCCCCTTCTGAAACATTGATATTTACTCGCATTTTATCTTCCAACAGAAGCTGAAACAATTTGGAAATAATCGTGGAAGCAGCTCCTTGAAGACCATCTTCTTATTCCCACCTCATTGATTGACATCCAAGCCTTTATTGATGTGGAGCTTGGCGATTCGTTTTAATCCACAGCTGAAACATACTAGAGTAGTGGGGGAACATTGACATTGTTTTAAATTCTTCCGAATTAGGAATATGGTACCTTTGAACCACCCTTGGGCAGGTCAGAAAGGGACTTGATCGATTGGCCACTATGCCCAGCCTGCCCGATGGGTTCGGTGAATACATTAATATTAATATTATATGAAGGATTTCTGGTCAAGAAGTATATTGGTTGTTCGTGGGGGTTCAGCATGCCCCGACTGGCCCGCATGCGCAAAACCGATGCGACCAAACCAAACATTGAATGCTACAGATCTCGAACATCATCTACAAGAACCAGGAAGGAATTTGCACCCTCCGACTTCATGTTTCGCTCATCTCAAAAATCAAATCACAGTTTCTTGGACAAGGTTTCCAAGACCGCGTGTCTTCTTTATCATTCATCTAGAATTGGGCTGTCCGATAGATAGATCGATAATGGGAACGGCTAGCACAAATTTAAAACTTTTTATCAGCAATATGCCAGATGACAAGTTATCAGGCTTTACCGATGATAACATACATTGTACAAGCGGTGTTGATTACAGGCTAGACCAACAAGGGGCATGGACATTGGACCTTCCTTTTCTCAGCAAAGTGCAATCGGTGTTACGAAATGAATATGCATGACACTACTCACACGCTAAACTTCTAAAGGAAAGGAGCGTTGTTTGTTACGAAGCCAACGTACATGACGCTAGAACGAAGCTAGGCCATGAAAGGTAGATTGTTAAAATAGCTAATACCACAGCCAACTATTTCCATGGATAAAACATAGCCTAGATGGCTATAAACAAGGGATTACAGTACCACATAACTAGTATACATTAGCAAGGCTTAGAAAGTGTATACTGAAGTGTATACTAGAGTGTATACTTAGGAGAAGGGTGTATACTTAGATATATACTGACCTACGGATATATAAAGACACTTATATACTATATATTTACTCTAGTATAGTTCTTTAACTTAAGTTACTTTACTTTAGTTATTACAAGTCTTACTAAGTTTATTATTATGTTTATTTCTATTACTTGATTATTACTTTGAGGTTAGCAAGGTAATTTATCTTAAGATATGTATATCGCGAGAGGACCTCTTCTAACTTGTGTTGTGAGCTATGAGAAGTCATATTATATCAACGTCTACGAGCCGATCACAACAAGACGGATCCAGGTCCGTGACAATTGCTAATCGAAGCCCTTAAACCAATAGTCTCCATACGAAAGGATCCAGAGGTAGGGAGTAAAAATACCGGGTGAACATAGCTATAGAAGTAGACAAAGTTGTAGCTTTCACTATCTAAGGATTTTAAGAGATCAGTTTTCCTCCTCCCTAAGCTAGCAATCCACAGTGACGGCACTTGCTTAGTAAATATCCCTAATAACGTATTACACAACCCCCGCGGGCCACCCAAGCCAGCCGGGCCACCGGGCCACCTGTAATCCCATATAAAATAGCCATTTTTTGCTATTTAAAATCCTAACAATTTACTAGATAACTATAGTCTAAATTTTAATATATCTTTCTATACATATATATACAATACTATTAGTAGAATTTTAAATAATAGAAATTATTATTCATAAATACTACTGTTGTATTGTTGTATTTTATTAATATAGCTGTATTTTTCTTTAACATAGCTTTATATAATTTATTATTTTATAAAATTAATTTTTTAGACCGTTTTTTATATAATACTAAAAAAAGATATATAGTTATCTAGTAAATTGTTAGGATTTTAAATAGCAAAAAATGGCTATTTTATATGGGATTACAGGTGGCCCGGCTGGCTTGGGTGGCTCGCGGGGGTTGTGTAATACANNNNGCAAAAAATGGCTATTTTATATGGGATTACAGGTGGCCCGGCTGGCTTGGGTGGCTCGCGGGGGTTGTGTAATACATTAGCTCTGCGAGCAGCACCATCCACTTAGCATAAGATCTGAGAGCACGGGTAATTACTCTTATAGTGCTCAGTAAGCACTCACTGAGCAATTGGCACCGCTCTAGGAGCTAGGGATGATACATCACGTGAGAAAGCGTAAAAGCGGCGATGGATTTTGGCCGTGACCGTCCGCCGGCGCACTTAAATGTTACATATAGCATACATATGTACGCTATTCTTCTGCGGCTGACATGCCAACTTCATCGCCAGCTGGTCTCGTCTCTGAATCGCCTCCAACTCTGGCTCTTGTTCGACGGACGCTTTTCGCTTGTCAGTCAGCTCCCGCGGTCGTCGCGGATCGAGCCAGCGTCCCATACGCGTCAGTGCTCGCATTGATATAGCCGCACGCTATTTGAGAGCAACTCAAAAAATCTTAGGGAGTGATGAAGGCGGATTATTTAGGTTTCTAAGCAATGCGGACTTTGTATAGGACCCCAAAAGTGGTGTATGGCGTTGGTAATATTAAGGAATCCCTATGACCAACACCTCTGAAGCACTTTCCTTGCCACATATCTCCGGATAACACAAAGTTTTGTATCTAGACCTCGTAGGTTTGATCAGCATTAATTTTTTAAGCTTAGCTCACGACCTACTTAGCGCAAAGTAACATCCTGGATACCAGAGACACGTCAGTAGCCTTTTTTGTCGTCAATTCAATGCCTGCCTTTAGATGAGGTATATATTATTCTATCTTGTTCCCTATCGTTGTGGTAATATTGCCTAAATTAAAGCCGGTTAATAACTCAGGGCTTTTATTATATTTTGTTGACCAAATAAGAGAATTTAATCTAGTCAGTATATATTCAAATGTTTAGTTATTCTTCTTTTGGATACGTCAAATCCGTCCATGGCTCCCAAATCTTCACACCCCGCTGTAAACTTGTGACACACTCCCATACTACACAAAACATAGTGAGGCTCATGATAATAGACAAGATCCCTGTGAAACTGAGATAATCATCCGCAAGTGGCAGTAGAATAAAAACAAGTCCAATAATTGGGCGTATAACAAGGCGTGCTTGCTTTGGAAAGATTAACGTGCCACTTGGATCATTGGACCCGTTCGTTTGTGCCAGAATATAGAGAATGTATACATTCAAACCGATGCTACCACACAAAAGCCACGATTGCGCCGTGGTTAATTTGTTGTCCTTTAGTGGTGATGATTTTGTTCCCCCCATTCCTTTATTTCCAGCTTCATTTATATATGCGCCGGCTGTAGCCACCTCGCCTCCAGCTACAAGGCTGGCAAGTAGCGGGTGATGTAGGAAAATCCAAATCATGTTGGCCGGAATCCCACAGTCCAGAGCGTGTGTAGATTGAAGGGACCCATCACCATTTAGATACATCCAATTCAAAGCAAACGCAATGATCAGAGTCCATATGGCATGGAGAAGAGAGAGATTTAACCCAACAACAGGGGAACTTACGACAAGCCTGTAAAGAAATTGTGCAAGCCCAATAATAACCAATGCACCATAACGCTCCCTCCTATGAGTGGAATGTAGTGCCTGAGTAAACCGAGTATGTAGCATCCTCGCAGCCAACGGAGACTGGCAGAAAATCCATGAACTCTCCTCCCATAAGGCAGCAACCACCACCACAGGGATCTTATTTCGCAGTGATAATTTATCTGAAAGTAGTGGAGTATAGAGGCAAAATGCCGTAAGACAGCATAATATCCATAATCGCTGCTGTCGACGATATTGATAACCACTGAATGAATAGAGTATAAGAGCAGAGACGTTACTTATGATATGAATAAGATATACGCCTACGCTTAGGCGCATATAAAAGATACTCTCATCAATAAAAGGAGCATTGTTGCCGTATACAATAAACAGAACCATAAACCACAAGATATAAATTTGTTGTGAGAGATCGCCATTATACCAGAAATGCATGAGTTCGCTGATGGTGGCCCAAATATGCCATGCCACTGCCACAATCAACTGTATGTAGAAAAAGGGAGTGGGTTAGTAGGGATTCATCATGAGGAGTGGAATGAATGTAATGGGAGATGTAAATACAATATATTTAACAAGCTCATGGCTAGTGATGTGTTCCGCGAGATGCTCAGCAAAATTGGCCACGACAGCTATAAAGACAAGGTCAAGGAGTAGCTCGAGCTCAAAGGGACCTATAAGGTCAGTATGTTCCGCCTTCTAAGTCAAGGTATGTGTAAGATAGATGAGCTTGCCTGGCTTAAGCCCTCCAGGGCGCTCACGCAACTCTCCGTGTTCTAACCATTGCCAAATTCTGGGTTGTCGGAAGAGATATCGTGTAGGTTGCTGGTCTGTGCCCATCCAATTTGTTTCCATTTTGGTAGGATTGATGAGACACACATGTACATGTGGGTTAAGCAATCCGCAATCTTGCAGTTTATAGTTTCCAATGGCTATGGGAATACATGTGCTTTTGTCTGTTCAACTAACCAGATGCAAAATTTATGGCAAACAAAAGGTACTGGAATTGCGAGGCAACGTAACTTGATACAATTATTCCTTCATAAACATCTGTTGGTTGCATAATAGGGATGTCATCATGGTGGTGGTGGCCACTTTTCTTTAGAGCTTATTAGTTTGGTTAAATTTTGCTCCACCGACGGGTATCAATACGGGCCATTCAGTGGCATAAGACCAGTCTCCACGCCAGCGTGAATGTGCTGTTCAAGATCATCCATGGCGATTAGATTTTTGGCTTCACTGAAATGAGGCTGCGTGCTTCATGTAGTTTGGCTATATCTAGGCTTGATGCATATGCACTATTTTTATGCAGACGCACCAACCTGTAGTAGTCTAAAACGAACTCTTGTAGCCAGTCAATGCAATAGACTAAAGACACCCTATTTAGTTATAGTTCTTATTGAGTATCCCGGTGGCTATGATGCAGGGAGTGGGTCTGTGTATATGTGTTGTATATAAGCAGTCCACCTACCCTTCATAATAAGGCAATAATAACAGGTTAACATACTTCTGAACATACTTCAACAATTCTGAGGACTAAATAGAACCTCATGCTAACACATTCTTCTAGTGCAAATACACTCCATGTAGATACTCTTCCTGTGCAAACACACTCTTTTAGTGCAAATACACTCAGTGTAGATACGAGCTGGTGCAGGTAAGTACACTCACGTTCCAAGTAATTTGTGCAATCTGGCACAATCGGGATCGAGATTTTGGTTGTAGCATTTGTATTCTTGGAAATCGACGAAATCTGCGAGAATCACTAGTTAGGCTCCAGAAACTGATATTATATTGTAGGGGTATGAACTTGATCTTAGGGTTATCAAGCTTATTTATAGGAATATAAAGGCTGTGTATGAGAATATAATATTCGTTGAGACTGACCCTGCACGATGTTAGCCCATATATGGAAAGGACTATAAAGGCGTTCCATGGACGACAACGACGGCGAATCGCAAGGATCGTTCTGACATACTTATAAAAAGCAAAAGAAAAAAGCGAAAAATAAAATTAAAAATTAAATATAAACAAGTAAAAGAAAACCCCATCAATCTGGGTTGTAAAAGACAATCCTTTATCGTTATCTTGCTAATCTGTCAGTACTAGCATATGGTTACCCCGGGTTTTATGTCCGTAAGTAAGCTCGGAACGCTTTCCGACAAGCAATTGGAAGCCTTGACCCTGAAAGGGACATTGATTTATTGGCCAGTGATAGGATATTTGGTACATGTTCGTTTGTATGCTTTTTGATAGTCCGGTTGACCAATAAAACAATCTCAGTAGAAATAGACCAAATGCAACTACTAAAGGCCTCGGAACTGTCGGAAGCATTTCCGACAGTTCCAGCTCGGAAGCTCGGAATGGCAGAGGGTCCCGCAAACATCCTGGTTGCTATAAGTATATTTTCCAGCTTCGAAAATCAAAAATTGCTTAAGGAATCAGTTTCACACTCAATTGGTTATCTTAACCCCCGCATGAAAGCATCATTGGTGCCTGTCGAGGTTGTATCGATTGCGGGGTATGCAGATAGATACTCTCCGAACACACGACGACATCTTTCACTCAACCTTGCGAATTTCCCCCAAACACACATCCCAAAATGTATCATCCCTTGAATATTCTCTCTGAGAAAGAGACAGATATTGCGCGAGAGGTGATCTCCGCCGCATATCCAGGCTCGGTTCTTTTCTTCCGTGAAATTTATCTGGAAGAACCTACCAAGGCAGAGCTCGTCCCATATCTCGAGTTGGAGCACAGTGGAAAACTAACGCCTACGTCTCCTCGACCAAGACGTCTTGCAAAATGCCAGTATGATGTTGTCGGTTCTGACCGCGTCCCCGAGTTCCACGACGCAATTGTCGACGTCGAGAAGCAGCAACGAATCAGTCACACTGTTGTTGGCAAGGAACACCACGCTACTTTAACTTTGTATGTTCCAAACTCTTGTACAAGGAAAACATTCAATTCGCTGACCCAACTTAATTTTTCAGAGCGGAATTCGAAATTTTCATAGAGACCTGCCAGGCGTCTCAGAAATACAAAGATGCCGTGGCTGAATTCAAGCTTCCGGAAGGATTCGACATTGTCATCGAGCCATGGCCGTATGGCGGTCGTGACAAAGCCACCGGGGATGGGCGCTATTTCCAGGGCCTGATATTCGCCCAAGATCAGCGATCTGGAAACCCGGATTCCAATTTCTACGGCTACCCGCTGCCCATCATTCCTGTAATGGATTATCATAAACGCGAGATTATCCGAATTGACCGTCTTGCAACTGGTGGAAGAGGCGATGGCCTCACTCAAGAGAAGTTCCGTGAGGATATTATAGGACATTGTTCACAGTCAGAGTATGTGCCAGAGCTATTGGCCAATGGAACCAGAAAAGACCTCAAGGCACTCAATGTGCTTCAACCAGACGGTCCCTCATTCAAGGTTTCGAATGAGTCTTTGGTCGAATGGCAGAAATGGAGATTCCGTGTTGGATTCAACCCACGCGAAGGTGCAACCATTCATGATGTTTACTATGATGGACGAAGTGTGATGTACCGACTCAGCATCAGTGAGATGGTAAGTGACGTGGCTATAAATTGATGGCCGTAATTATATGCTTACTGTCTTTACTTCAACAGACCGTGCCATATGCAGATCCCCGGTACCCTTTCCACAGGAAACAGGCATTTGATTTCGGTGACGGCGGAGCGGGCAACTATACAAACAACCTGTCATTAGGTTGTGACTGCTTGGGAGTTATCAAGGTTCGGAAAGAGCGCTCGACATTATTGAACAACTAACTGATACATCTTAGTATTTTGACGGCGTTATAACTGATGCAGAAGGCAAGCCTGCAGCTGCTCCAAATGTCATCTGTCTTCACGAGCAAGACAATGGAATCGGCTGGAAACACACAAACTGGAGGACCGGGCGTGCGGTCGTAACGAGATCGCGAGAACTAGTTGTTCAATTCATCATCACCCTGGCCAACTATGAATACATTTTTGCCTACAAATTCGACCAAGCCGGTGGCATCTCCGTCGAGTCGCGGGCAACTGGAATTGTCAGCGTTGTGAACATTGACCCCGGAAAGCAGTCCGACTACGGAAATGTGGTAGGAAACGGTGTATTGGCTCAGAACCACCAGCATATTTTCTGCATCCGCATTGATCCTGCCGTTGAAGGGCACCAGAATACGGTCTATGTGGAAGAGTCGCACCCTGTGGCAATGAACAAGACAACCAACCCGGAAGGCAACTTTTACGAAATCCGCAAATCTCCCGTCGAGAAATCAAGCTGGTTTGATGCAGCGCCTCAGAATAACCGAATCATCAAGATGGCGAATACAAACAAAATCAACCCTATCAGCGGAAATCCTGTGGCATATAAATTCACACCAATGGCTACACAGTTGCTTCTTGCTGATAAAGAATCGATCCAAGCCAGACGAGCCCAGTTTGCGCAACACCACGTATGGGTCACTAAATACAAGGACGGTGAACTGTACGCTGGTGGAAACTACACACTGCAGAGCCGAGAAGAGATCGGAGGTGTTTCGGACGCCGTGAAGCGAGGAGACGACGTCAAGAACGATGATGTGGTTGTCTGGAGTGTCTTTGGAATCACCCACAACCCACGAGTTGAAGATTGGCCGGTCATGTAAGCTTCTCCGGCTCATTTGTCTCGTTTTTTTCGTGTTGACTGACAAAAACATAGGCCCGTGGAATGCTATCAACTAAATATCCGTCCGGCAGACTTTTTCACAGCGAACCCGGCTCTTGATGTGCCGTCCAACAAGAACGTGGCTTCGCAATTAGTCGTAACCTCTGATTGCTGCTCGAAGGCCAGTCTTTGATAGATTTATTATATAAGCCAATCATTTTACTTCATATACTGCTTGAGAAATGGGCAAGTAAGTTAAAAGACTCAAGCACAATGAAATGACATTAGTAAAACACTCATGTTGAATACTTTTATTCACATTCATGTATCAATTTAACACGGGATTCGCTTTCATTCCCATCGTCTAAGAATAGCAGTGCGTACATCGAAGATTAGGGACTTAGGGCTACATAAGCATACAGAATCACCCCTTAATAGCCAGAATCTGCCTTTCTTTTATTTGCTACTTTCTTGCTTCTGCGCCCATATTCAAGAATACGTCTGCTGGCGATGCACTGCCCGTCTTCATCAAAGTAGCGACCGTCCCTTCGAAAGTAGTTAGCATCAGCTCACCTTAGAAATAGCAGAAGAGAAAGGGTTTACATCTCAACCACACAGTTTTCATGCGGCTCGTCTGCATCACAGCCATCACAGGGCGGTAAACGATATGTTCAATCCCTCAGCCCCTGTATTGCCGCATCCCATCGTTGTGTAAGCTCCCGGGAAAGGTTGGTGCCTCTTGTATACCCTTACTGATTGTATTGAGATTTATAGATGATCGGCGATGATTTATAGAAATACGTTTGGTCCTGATAGAAGAGCTATTGTCGATCGTATCAATTAAGGCCATTCAGACTATTCTAACGGAAATTATAAAGCTAATCTTAGGTGCTATATCAAAGAACGTCGCCTTCATTGTAGGACAAATTGGACAAGATATAGCAGGATATCGTCCCACGACTTGCTATCTTCTAAAAATAAAGCTCCGATACCGGATTCCAAATCGATCTTGGCGCGGGGCAGGCAGCATCTTGGGTGACCGCCTTCCATCTTGGGAAGTCGCGGGTGGCGATCAGACAAGTCACAAGCTGTTTCTGCCGCCCCACTGCAATGTCATAGACATGGCGGCAAATTTTTCGATTTCTGTGTGTTGAGCGTAGGTAGTAATCTCAACCATTATTTTCAGCCTTCAGGAACCCGCCACCATAGTATACGTTGGAATATCCAATTGGCAACTACCTTGTCCGTTTCTCTCCCAACCACAGCAGAAATGGCCAGTTTGGACACGTACCAAACCCCTCTGGGGTCCCGCTATGCATCAAAGGAGATGCTGTCGCTGTTCTCCATGCGCACGAGAGCCACGACATGGCGAAAGCTCTGGCTCTGGCTTGCTGAGTCCGAGCAAGAGCTCGGAATCAAGGAGATCACCGACAAGGCTCTCGAGCAGATGAGAGCCAACTTGAACGTCACCGACGAGGCCTTCCAGGTTGCTCAGGTAGAAGAGAAGCGCCGTCGACACGATGTCATGGCCCATGTCCATGTAAGCACTGTGAATTTGGCTACAGGGGTTTAGGTCGTACTAATCAAGGGCCAGGCTTTCGGACAAGATGCCCCGTACGTAACCATGACAATCGTCCATTCTATACCGAGTGAATCGCCCATGGAATTGGTGTAAATCACCAAGGACATACGATGCGACATCGAATTGCAACGGATACACCTGCTGCGGAATATACTTACTAACTGGATGCACAGTGCTGCCGCAGGTGTGATCCATTATGGTGCTACAAGGTGTGTGCAAGAAAAGCAGTAGACTAGATACATGGGCTGATTTATCGTAGCTGTTATGTCACAGACAATGCGGGTAAGTTCTCCTGAGTCAAGCTAGCCTTGAAATACGAACTTGAAGATATCCTCTGGGCTGTGGTCGGAATATCGCAGTGGCGATTTTTGATACGCCCGTGTAGGGTTATTCAAAAGCTGCTCGGGCTTTCTATTCACGGACCTTTATTTTGAGATATTGTAGCTAACATTGTATTTTGTAGACTTGATATTTGTATGTTTCCTCCACGCCTCACCCTACCACTTCTTTCGTGACTCCTCGGTTTTTATAACATGGCTTTACCTGACCGCAATCTAGATTCGAGACGGATTGAATCTTTTGCTTCCAAAAGTAGCAAAAGTGATCCAGAATCTTCAAGCATTTGCTTTGAAGCACAAGGAACTTCCAACCTTGGGGTATTTCTTCATCTTGGATCTCGAAAATGGTTCATATCTGACTGATTTAATTGCACAGGTTCACACATTTCCAGGCCGCCCAGTTGATCACGTACGCATTATCCATTTTTTATATGCACCATCTAACAATATCAACTTATCCCTCGGCCGTTGCTGACCTGCATGTTTTAAAAGGGTTGGAAAGCGTGCAGCTCAATGGATCCAGGAGCTTGTGAGTAGTTTGAACTGCAACAGCTTATGAAAAGCTGCTAATATCTTCTTTGAAAGGTCATGGATTTGGAGGACATTGAAAATGTTCGGGACCAGCTTCGGTTCCGCGGTGCCGGTATGTAGCCCTGATTTATGGAAAGTTCTACTGGATAACTAACAATTTTTATAGTCGGCACCACCGGAAGTCAAGCGTAAGACCTCAACAAATCTCGTCTCATTTGTTGCTAATACTGGCTACTCTCAAGGTCGTTCATGGCTATTTTCAACTCAGATGGCGACAAGATTGACGAACTCAATAAGAAACTTTGTGAAAAGGCTGGATTCCCAGGAATTTATCCAGTCTCGACTCAGACAGTACGTCATATGCTCCTTCCCTGACACGAAGAAAAAAACCAGCGGAAGCCTTTTTGCCTTCTGTTTTTTTATTCGATGTTGGGATTATTGGTGTATCTACCATATTTGCCGGATAAAGGGCTAACATAATCTAATTAGTATACCAGAAAAGTGGACCTGTAAGTCACATTCAACGAAACAAAAGTGCAGTCTCAAAGAGATGCCGTTCCAAAGTCTCGGAGACAAGACAAGACGATCACTAACCATGATATGACAGGCGAGTGGCCAATGCACTCTCTGGACTTGGAGCAACTGCTCAGTATGTACTCCCATCCGGCTTGCTCAACAATGGGTTAAGCTTGAAAGAATTGAACTAATTTGGACTATAGGCGTATCGCTACCGATATCAGACATCTCGCACATTTGAAGGGTCAGTTAATTGGCTATCAACCCCAGGAACTATATTGGCCTCTAGTCGAAATGAAACACTAATACCACCACAGAAATCGAGGAGCCCTTTGAAGCTGACCAAATTGGATCCTCTGCTATGGCATTTAAGAGAAACCCAATGAGAAGCGAGAGAATCACTGCTCTCGGCAGAGACTTGCAAAACAGAAACGCAAGCGCCGCTCAGACATTTGCAAACCAGTGGTTTGAGAGAACCCTTGATGACTCGGCTATCCGTATGTTATAGGCATTTATATACCAAGTTTGGCTGCTAATAAATGAATTAGGCCGGGCAAACATACCTGAACAATTCCTGTTGGCGGATGCGATTTGTAAGTAGCCATTTCCCTGCAGACCTTATGTTTCTCGCCACGGATATAATCCTCGTTTCTTTTCGCCCTAGCTTAGTAGTTGCTAACTTGAAACCAGGCCTGATGCTTGACAACGTCACCAACGGACTTGTCGTCTACCCCCGAGGTTCGTTGTCCCTTCCTGTGTTTTTACCACAAGACCAAAGTACTAATCAGATATTTCAGTGATCCGTGCCCACATAGATGCCGAGCTGCCGTTCATGGTCACCGAGAACATTATCATGCGCATGGTCAGCAAGGGAGCAAGCCGACAAGAAGCACACGAACAAATCCGCGTACTCTCGCACCAGGCAGGATCCGTTGTCAAGAACGAAGGCAAACCCAACGACCTGATTGAGAGAATCCGCAACACTGAATATTTTGCCATGGTGCACAAAGACCTCGACTCCGTTCTGGAGCCCTCTCTTTATATCGGTCGTTCTGCCATTATCACTGAACGTATGGTCGCGGAAGCTGGCGAGAAGATTGCCAAATATCGCAACGTTATTGAAAAAGTGGCGACGACAGAGTTGTCTGTCTAAGTTTTCTTGTTAAAAGTAGATGCAGAAGACAAAAGTTTGTGTGTATAATTTGAAAATTTTTCCATAACCTGGATGTTGGAAGTGATTGAACCATAGGCCTAATAATATAAACGAGATTTCTTCGACAGCAATTGACACAGGCATACACCAATAACAGTTTGGTTCCTCTTACTCTTATAATAATGTTGAAAAAAGCAGTCAATAATTTTGGGTTCAGAAAATCAGCTTTCCTTGTCATTACATGGTCCAGATGTCACTTTTTTACAAGAAAGTATCAAGACGACTAAGACACTAAGAAAGGCCTTGGGGTGTGCAATGTATGCATTCAATTAACCTACATCTATGAAACTGTGGATTGTTGCTTGAATTCATTGGTTCAGTATTGTTGATTTGCAACGGCAACTTATAGTATGCATAAATTTAACGTGGTAATAAACAATGGTATTTGAAGTTACATGTACAGGTAATAAACATAATATTTGACCTCGCAAGACAAAATAGAATCGGGTATATCGTGGAAAAGAAAAGACAAAAATTAAAAGAATTATCACAATACGCTGTTGAGGCTGTTTTAGGGACTGGCATATTTTCATAGCTCTGTGGATTCCTGCGGATTCATACTTCCAAGGAACTTGCGCATTGTGGCACATGAAGGATCTTGCAAGTAGCATGAAAGCATGGCTTTCTCTTCCTTCATCTCTTCAGGGCGAAGACTGTATAGATAGATCATTACAATACTGAGGGGAGGTGTTGCGAGGTGGACACGGAAGATGCCGGTGGAGCAGTGAAGAAACAAAGGAATTGTCCGAAGAATGTCTCGACAAAAGATTCCAGGATCGACGTATCTTCCCCTGAAGAGTTCTTCTTCATAGCCTTGCGCCATAAGCACTTTCCCTACCAGTCCGTAGATGATGACGCATGTGGCCCAGTATAATGTTAATACGTGAGCTGCAGCCAGAATCTGAGGCTTGACCCCATCTTGGATGATGAAATTCCTTTCAAATATGACCAAAACCGGAGAAAACCTTCTGTGCCACAGCCTCAGACGCCTTTCGAGTAATACGTACTCCTTGTAAAGACGGTCTTTGTAGTCGGTCTTTTGCGTTGGGTCTTCACAACGGGAACTAATATCCATAGCCTCGAAAATGGTTGGCACATCGACGAGAACGTCAAGCAAGAGGTCTTTGGGGGACTTTTCGACCTCGTTCCAGGGTATTTTCCTCCAGTCCGGTTCAGTTAGAAAGGTCTTTTTCCTTGCTCTAAGTGCAGTCATTATCTGATAAAAAAAAGTAGCAACAAGGGCATGTTAGAGACAGAAAAGTGTAGTTATGTAAGAATCATGTTCACTAACCAAGTGCAACCTCCCATCAACAAAAAGTCGATGAGAAGAACCCGACGTGAAAGAAAGCGGGCCTCTGTCTCTTACTATTGCAGCATCACCAGAACAGTGCGTCATCCAACTAAGGGACTGTTCGTCGCTATCACCAATTACCGCCTTAAATGCTTATGTTAGAATCTTGTTCATCCTCTGGGTTACACACCAATCACAATAATGCCATGGATGGCATTCTAGGATATTTATTACCTCGTATAAACTAAACAACCTTACTGCAATTAGAAGTCCATTCTCTTGTCTCCTGCGTGGACTTTGCAGTAGCATCACTGCATTCTGTAGGGCTTCGCCATAAAGTCTGCGCCCCTCTTCTCGCATCCAACCGGAAGAATCTTCTTGCATACCAATCGCAGACAGCGAGAAGGCAACAATGGTCTTTCGAAGAAGATCGTCGGCGGTGTAAATGTCTTGGACTAGATGCATCAGCCCACCAAGGATGCTAACGGAGCCTCCAGGTGGAAGCTTTTTCCCGTTTGGGAAGTAAGAATTCCAGAATAGGCCCAAAACGCTAGTTTCACGCGCCGACCGCATAAGCTTTTTGGAGAGGGTCACTTCCAATTTGGTCTGACCAGGGTTGTCTGCATTTTTGGCGTCCACTTGCGCAAAGCTGTTGACGAAAGTGCGCGGCCTGTCGTAACCCTGGCACTCAATGCAGGACTTTCGACATTGACCACACGAAGGTTTCTGCCGATCACACTTTATTTCGACGAGCATACATTATGATCAGTAATGGATCATTCCTTCTTAGCGCGCCCCGGGGTTACTCACGCCTTTTTTGCGCCGGATGCAGGTGATACAAGCCTTGGACCGATTTACGCCTACCATGACTCACTCGATTTGCGAATAATGGCGAAACACCGCGTGCCCCGCGATTTGAGACATGCAGCAGAACAATTGTAGATATTTTCTAGGCTTCTTTGGCGGTTTCTGCTGCGGGGAGGCTACTAGCATCCTTAAGGATGGCGGATGGCACCAAGTCCGGTCCGCCCCCAACCGCCTGTAGCCCTATCTGGCCTAGTCCCGGGTTGGAAGCAACTTGAGACTATTTCCCGATCTGGCAATTCTTTCTAATTTACGGCCGAAGCTTGTTTTACTGCTAGCTATATGCCTGTGTGGATATTGGTATATAAGCTCGGCGTTTGCTCGCTTTTGGTTTGGTGGAAGAAGAAAAAATTTACGAGTTTATAATGTTTCCTTTAATTTCCGTTATCTCGCTCTCCTTGTCTCCATTGATCAATCCCACCATGGCCGAACCCATTACACTCTCACATGAGCTCGCTAGAAACAATGCCCATCTCAAGCAAATATTGAGCAACTACCTCAGCATTTGGAATGGCAATTTGTCAATACTAGACGCCACATTGTCTCCCACCATCTCCTTTAACGCTGACCGGTTCCCGTCTCCGAAGGGAGGCAGCGAGGCGTTCAATATCAGAACCCGAGAAGAATTTCGTTCGTTTGTACTACGCTCACGCACCGGATGGGATAAATACGAGTTCAAAATTTACGCGTGGACGGGGCATGAGAACCACATTGCCGTGCGTTGGAAGCTGGACGCTGTCGTGGGAGCCGATTTTTCGATTCTGCCAACGTAAGTAGCAAACTTCCCCTCTTCTTATTTATACTATTCTCTGACAGCTACATTTGAAGGACTCTAAAACAAGGAGATCCAGTGACTTATAACGGTACCGACTTTTTGATTTTAAATCCACACACTGGATTGATTGAAGAACTCCATATGGCACAAGACTTGATTACCCTCTTCCACAATCTTGGGTTGACTAGCGTGACTGTTTAACTTTAAATTATGTTTGCATTACGGATAGATTTTCGGCACCTTCGGCGTATGCAGGGGCGTTGTATTATTTTCTTAGTCGCATATCAAATGCATGTATGTCTATTATTAGAAATTTATCAATCTTATACCCCGGCTGTCATGCATTTATGTACACAACAATTGAAACAGGTAACGTATAACTTACTCTACATATAACTTGACCTAGGTATCATCGAATCGGGGTCTATCTAAATATACCTGTTGCATCTATCCCAATCAAGTATATCCCTATCCGGCAACTTTTATGTCCGAAGGCCGAAATCACGACATGTGGATCTAAAAATATATCCTGGGTCCATGAACTTTCAAGAAGTGTGTTGAAGATTACAGCCAATAATTTAAGCCCCCTAAATTGTTACGTCGCCTAGAGTTTGCTACTATTGGGCGAAAGGATTGGGGCGCTAAACTAGTGCTGACATGAAACTTAAACACCATTAACGTTAAACACGATGGACACTAACCCTAAATGTTTCTATGCTGCGCAACCTGCAGCTTTAAGATTAGATTCTTCTCTCGCTTATTGGCTGCCTAAACTTAGTCGAGATATAGGGTCCATTTTTATGTTCTTGGTATCTTCTATCCATATGGTGACAGCACAAGTGTCAACTGGTGTCTATAGAAAACGTTAACATTGGCCCCTTCTTGTAGCTTAGACCCGACATGCGTCGGGGCCGGGTGAATGGACGAGACCGAAAGCTGAATTCTTTTATTGTTATTTCTTCTCTTTTTCTTCAGCTGAATCCGTGCACTTGAAGCGTCTGTTAGAAGCTGGATCTATAAGTAAATGGTATCTGCACCAGTTGATGACTGCAAGGCACTCTAAACTTGAATCATTCGACCGAACCCAGAAACCCAGGCGAAAACTTTACTAAATACAAGCTTTGAACACACAGCATACAACCAACGGCTATAGACTTTACGAATTTTCACGTGAAATTAGCTATTGAAATGTACAATAACCTTCCTACTGTTGCATTCTTCGGGGCAACGGGTGGTTGCGTCATTTCTTGCCTCACATTGGCTTTGGAGAATGGATACTACTGCAATGCATGTAAGAGACTACTACTTCAGTGTTCCTTGTTGCTATTTTTTCCCATGTCTTGGGGCCGGAACTAAGACACATCTTCCTTCTAGTGGCCCGCAATCCTAACAAACTAAGAGACCTCCTTACTGAACGCGGGGTCTACGACTCGGCTATTGCCAATAACTTGACTGTTGTCAAAGGTAGTTTGAGTGACACCAATGCCGTTCAGCAAATGCTCGTGCACAAGGGGGAGCCGGTGGACATTATCATCAACGGAATTGGCGGAAAGCTCATTTTCGATGGACCCCTCAAACCGACCCTCGACAATCCGACTATCTGCCAGGATGCAATGCGGACGATCCTTGAGGTTTCACGCACACTAAACCAGGCGCGAGGTGGTGACGACAAAAAGCCCCTTCTTGTCGTTCTCAGTACCACCGGAATTAGCGAAAAGCGGGACCTGCCTTTCCTCATGATCCCAATGTATAAATGGATGCTCAAGGTGCCCCATGTTGATAAGAAAGCCATGGAAGATATCATATTCCAGGAAATTGCTATGGATAAGGCGACAAGAGGGATCAGAGACTACATCATTGTCCGCCCAAGTTTCTTAACCGACGGAAAGGGCCAAGGTCTGACGAATATCAAAGTTGGCGCAGAAGACAAACCGGCTGTAGGATATGTAATTTCGAGGAATGAAGTGGGCGCGTGGCTATTTCAGAATGCCGTCCGCCTTGCATTGAGAGAGGAAAACCCGCACTTGGGAAAAATAGTGTCCATTACGACCTGAGATGGTTCTTGATTTGTCTTGCTAGTTAGCGTTTAGGATACGTGATGCTACTTTTATCGGTTATTATCCAATTCATGTGGAGCTTTGAAAACACGAAAGTATTTTTCTCATGACTACATGTAACAATAGAGGTGCGGAAAGGCACGTAGCGGATATTATATGTTCAATGCTGCACATGTGGTATATATTTAGGTGCAAATACACAGCACTTGAGGTTAAATTAGGCACCAGAGCATTAACTAAGACTGGGCCCGAAAAAACTTGTCTACTATATCAAGAACAGGAGAGACCCGAGTTTCCAAGTTCCACGTCGAAGAACCGATCCGGGCGACGAATCCCCGCCTTGATAAAAGGGTTTCAGTATCTTGAGAAACCTCAGCTGATTTCCACGACATCATCTTTTCCGGCGAAATCTCTGCTAGAACTTCCCGGCGAGATATTCCCCTCTCCATAGATTTCTCGAACAAAGATTTTAGAATCTCCAAACAGTAACCCGCCATGGTTTGTACCAATTCAACAGTCAGATCAGCTCGGTCTTGACTCAATAGTATGACATTACCATCAAATTGGGAAATTTCAATGCATTTACCCCAATTTTCAGATGCTGGGTCCATTTCTGTCAAAAGAATATTTGCGTACGGATTGCGGAAATCCTCTTCCACTGAGAGATCCATCCGCTCTCCCTCACGTTTCAGCTCGTTGCAATCCAGCTTACATATTCTAATTGAGTTTCCCAGGTGCTCGGATATAGGTGATAGAGCACTGGTAGTGGCCATAAAATCACGATCCACTGCCACAGAAGCGAACGTATCACGAGCATAAAGTCTCTGCTCAAGCGCGCAGTTAATCTGTACCGCAAGCACAGAGCCTCCACTGGGGGTTTCGCGAATCGTCTCGTCGTAGGACGTACTGAAATAATCTTGAACATGACGGAAATCCGCCAGTGTCATATCCCCGAAGACTTCCACGGAATCGTAGTGACGACCGCACATGACCACATAATCTCCGGGAAAACTATATGGGACAGTCAAGCCGTGACATGCTTCAACGGTATGGTGAATAGACTTGCTGTTCATCTCGTCGTAGTCTCGATAATACAATGTTAAGATGTGATCCAATTCCATCCCTCTTCTCTTATTCTCATTAATGATGATTGTGTAAAATACCCCATGGTTTGGGCCAAGGAAGGAATCAAATTTGGGATAGTGGCTGCCCATATAGTCACGAAAAGGGGCCCATACAAGCCTCGGTTTTTCCATGTCTCGTGGGAACCATATTCCAAGCCTGTAGTTGTCAGACGGGCGTGTCTCTATATTTTTGACATATCGAGAGCATAAAAGCTTATGCGAAGGCCAATCGAGTTCCTGGCATCGCTGGGAACAGTACCAGCTGGAGTAACAGCGAGTACATCTTTTTGCACAGGAGCTTTGGCACATTACACACAGTGTTCTGGCATCTGCATAAAATATTTGTTGTGGTCCAATGGACCTTGGGTTTAATCTACAATATAGCAGTTAGCCACGATAAATAGAAGGTTATGGGGTATTTATGGATATAAAATACAGTATTGACATCTTCTCTCGATAGTCCTGACCACTTTTATCAAGTCGTTCACGATACCTGTTTTGCCGGGTTAGATCGACCATGTCTTCAGACTTAATTTGAGATACAGCTGAAGATTGCTGTATCAAAACACAGGAAGGGACCTCTGGTTCAAGTAGGTTTTCAATCTTTTTAACTATAACTTCGCACAATTTAATCAACCTCGGGCGTGCACTCTGTGAAGCATGCATATGGACACCCCAAAGAGGATGACAAGTTCCATGGCGCCCACGGACTCTAAACCTCAACGAAGAAATCTCCAAGAATGTGTCGCAAAGAAAGCAGGCTTTTTTACTACACCCAAAAAAGTCCAAAGTAGGGGCTAGTAAGGGCTCTCTCTCGTATCGCATTAGTAGCTGAATCTCGCAGTGCGTGGGAAAGCTACGCGAGCAGTCACTTGTAAATCTTTTATTTGATGCAGGGTAGGTTTCTTTGGTTGATATAGAAGGAAGTCCTAGATATTTCCACGCTGTCGATATCTTTGGAGTCTGGTGCTTCTGAAGCTTCACTGGAGCTGGTATTGGGAGTTTGACGAATGTAACCGACCGAAATTGCGGTAGCAATCGGGCAATCTGAGAAAGAATGTGGAGATTGGTAGCTGGTCTTGCTAAAAGCCGCCACATATTCATGATTCTGAGATGGTTCGCTGAAGGGACCATGGCCTTGAGGTCGGCCAGTGTATCTTCTGGGGAGCGCATAGAATCTCCTGCAAGCATCACGAAATCACGTCTTTCATTTTCTTGCTGCGATTTTGTCGGTACTCCTGACTTCCGAGACCCATAGTTGAGAATGTTGAGCAAGAGTTGAGTGGTTGCGGTTCTTTTTACTGGCACTTCCGAACAACAGCCAAGGAGACAAGTTCCTTGAACATTATCTTCCTTTGATAAATGTGGAACAGATCTGTATGGTGATCCTTTTAACATTCCGACCGTTTTCTCAACCCAGTAGTCCACCCTGTTTGAGTTGTACTCGATGGTTCTATCAAGGAACGAATGATAATAGTCCACGACCTCTTGACGAGAGATTTCTTTTAGTCCAGTAATAATATTAATAAAACAATCCATCAACTACGGTCAGGTTTCCGGTGCTTACCTTTATCTTCAATAGCGAGGAATCTAGCCAATGATGATAGGTATTCATCATCTTTTGCATCAAATCCATCGTTCCGCGCAAGATCAATTTCAATAGAATTCTCTTTCTCCCTAAGCGCAGCAGCGGTAACGAATTTTGGACCTTTCGTGTGGGAAAGGATATCACAAATGCAGTTGAGAAATTTCTCACGAATGGTTTCGCTGCCTATTGTCAAGAGCTGGTTATTGACACTTGTTTGTTCAAGATCAGAGTCGTCGCCTAATTCCTCCTCTTCATCGTCATTCGTGTTGTGGTCCGTTGATTGCTGGTTAGACGAAACGATTTCGTCTAATGTAGTAATGGTGTAGGGATTCAGGTACGACAGGATATGCGATGCCCAGACAACCCGGGCGAACTCATCGGAAGTCTTTTCGTGGGAGTTAACCATGAGTGATGTTGATTTATTCGAGAAGTTTTATTATTGGTGTTTGAAAAGCTCTTTCTAAAGTGGCATAACTTGCTATCGTGAAAAAAACACAAATAATCAATTCATGGACCTCGTAGCACCTCTGGCCATTAATACCGCGCCACATCACGAGCCCCAATTGGCAGGGATGCTGTGGGTGCATTACGAGAGCCAGTTTTCAAATGCTGTTAATAAATCATAAGGATAAAAATCTGAATTAAATAACAGCAGTGGTGTGAATATTTCAATGTCACTGATACAGAATCACTGCATATGTAATTCCTGGTAATATTTAATATTAGCTACCTACGAGGGTAGTCTATACATATACATGTATTTCGCCGTCACTCGACAAAATACCAATTCGTAACCTTTATCTCATTATTTATGGGTCACTTAATAATCATTTGTCCATTACTTGCATTGATTTCTAATATCTCGTCAATGGTTTCGTATCCGAGAGCTCGGCGAAATTCCTTGTCGGCATGGTATCGGTCGGTTCGGCCGAAACCTCGGTGGCAACCACTATATAGAGAGCGTTGTATCCAGCAATAACAGTCTAGTCTAAACAGCCTTGCGAATAAATTAGGTTCAAAAATTACCTGGCTAATTGTATAGCGACAAACACTCTCGTTGTATTTCTGTCTGGTCAAAGTCCAATTTTCGCCTTCTGATTCCGACAGACCTTCCCACCAGCCTCCTTAGCAAAAATGGTCAAGGTTGCTTTCGCCGGAGGCTCCGGCAGTAAGCTCCATTGATTTTATACCTCTATACTTTTAATGTTTCTAATGGTTTTATAGATGTTGCGCAGGAGATAATTGATGTCCTCCTTGCTCAGAAGAAACACGACATTTTGATTCTATCAAGGAAGGTTCGTATATAATGCTACACTGATTGTTTGATTGTTAGACTTAAATATATTATACAGGATGTCTTAGCTGGAGAGTCTACACGGGGTGTAACATGGCTAAAGGCAGACTACGGAGATCCAAAGCAGTTGGAGCAAGTTCTGCAGGGAGTGCACACACTACTCTCCTTCGTTGCTACACAGGATGATCCATCCAGCACGATTCAGAGGAATCTCATCGATGCTGCAATCAAAGCTGGTGTGAAACGCTTTGCACCCAGCGAGTGGTCTACGTATTATATTCTTTTTAGTTCATGTTATTTTCAGTCATTGACCTCTTGCAGATCCCGGCTGGATCACATCAGCTGGTACGCGTACAAGGGAGAAATCCGGAAATATCTTAAAGAAGTAAATAAGGATAAGAAAGTAAGTCCCAAAGTATTTCCTAATCACAATATACAATCTGACATAATAATTTCCCCGCAGGTTCTTGAATACACCCTCTTTCAACCCGGCTCATTCGCGAACTACTTCACTTATCCTTATAATTCAACCAACCATATTCAACAAACTGAACTTCCATTTGATTTTAACAATCGCAGAGCTATAGTTCTCGATGGTGGTGAGGATAGTGTCCTTGCCCTTACTACGGTGCAAGACGTCGCCAACGTGGTAGCGAGAGCCATTGATTTCGAGGGCGAGTGGCCTGTTATTGGCGGAATCAGAGGTACTGCTATCTCTGTAGGGAAGCTAATTGCTCTAGGCGAAAAAATACGCGGTAGGTTTTCTCTTTTCGATGATAGATATCAACGTGCTAATTTTACATTATTCAGGCGGTACAGCTTTCACCACCGAGAAACTCAAGGCCCAAGACCTTGAAAGTGGAAAATGGACGACTTCATGGGCGCCAAAGATTGATCATCCTTCTATTCCGCCTGAGCATGTTGATATGTTCTCCAGAATCTTTGTCTCTAGTTTTTTGTTGGCTCTGTCTGCCGACGCTTACAATGTCTCGGACGAGTGGAACCAGCTACTTCCAGACTACAAGTTTACTCAGGTTGAAGACTTTTTGACTGAGGCCTGGCGCGGCAAGCCCTAGGCAGAGAACGACACTCTGAGACTATAGTAATTCGTTTGGCGGCGGAATGAACTTTTCATCTCAATTTATTGTGGTAAAGGTGTCTAGAATTAGTATATTTGCTTCAATGTTGTCAACATGACTGAATATTATCTACATATGTCTTGCCACAGCAGTCCATTTCACGATGTAGGGGCCCTTTAATAATGGAATGATTAGCTCTTTTCCCCAAGTTGCACTCTCTTTTATTCATCAGCCAGGTAATTATCATTCTCAGTAATATTGAATTTATTTCTGTTTTGTAGTTCAAAAATCTCCATCTCATAATTGTCGTTCTGTTCCTTACTCTTGTCTTTTGCTCTCCTATAAGCGCCAACCTATACTTGCAAGCTTCAGCCAGGGTAGTATGTCCATCGACATACTGCAGTATGCTATATTGCAATTCCGTTGTAGGGATTTCGAGGATATAATGCGCATGGCCACCGAGAATGAGGGTCGATTTGTCATCCAGTGGCTTTATTTCAGTTGGGAGAATGCCAGACTGAAGCCAAACTNATGGCCACCGAGAATGAGGGTCGATTTGTCATCCAGTGGCTTTATTTCAGTTGGGAGAATGCCAGACTGAAGCCAAACTTCAATCCAACACATCGTGTTAATCTGGAAGTCGGGTGTTCAAACCACCCAAGCCACAATTTTTTTCCTACATTTTGCAAAGCTAATTCATTATTTTTAACTTCGCAGTGAACGACGTTCCTGGTGGTCCCCGACAAACTGAGAACAAGGCGCCTGTGAATCAACAAGGAAAAGCGCGAGCATTTTTCGACGACCTTCGTCCGATCTTTCTAAGGTAAATGGTAATTAACATCCAAGTTTGAAGGACGATTAGACGTCCCTTTCTGGTCCCTATTAAATCCGCCTGTATTTATCCAATTTGCACAAACATTGACCTCCCTTTATGCTGGCCACCTCATATTCTACTAAGAATTAGACACAAGAATATCCCGCCACCTACACCGATACACAATAACCAATTCGTTGTAACTGAGATGGACAGTGTTGATTGTAACTCGGATGGAATTGTTCGCAGAACGATTGGCTGTTGGTCCGCCGAGGTCGGGCGAACGAACCACGCTCCCCCCACCACCCCACCCTTCCCCGAATCCCTTCCCAACACGGACAACAGTGAGAAAAAGGCGTTCCATGAGTGCATTTGGACAAGGAAATGGCCAACCTAATTCCTTGTGATGAGCCCTGGGCCAAGCGGCGAAAAGTCCGCAAAGGCACTCAGAGCTGCTGGGAGTGTAGGCGGCGTAAAGTTCGGTGTATCTTTGCCTCGGATGCCAACACGATGTGCGGTAACTGTGAGAGACGTGGGACTTCATGCATTAGCCAAGAGCTTCCGGATCAGCCAGCGCCGTTCATCAACAGCAATCGGCAGGTATTCGAGGCTAGGCTTGGCCGCGTTGAAGGGCTTGTCGAGCAGTTAGTCAGTCATACTGTACAGTCTTCGAGCGGGGCTCTCCTTGATATTCACTCCAACTCGGCGGCACCAGAAGATAGAGAGGCATGTCGAGCCAAGGTGGCATCGCCAAGAAGAAGTTCAACGGTGCGTATTTCCCAATACTAAGCTTTCGCGTCTCAATGACACTAACATTGTGAAAGAATAACCTTGGTAGTTGGACACCCACGTCTTTGAAGTCAATAACTCCAGTTGCACAAGCTTCTCCAGGTTTGTTTAGGCAAACTTCAAACAAATATGAAGGAGTTTCGCGGGACCTCATCGCGGCATGGCCCAGCGAGAGCGATCTCGATCTTATCTGCACTCTCCCCGTCGGTCTTTCGACGCAATTGCATTGCGGGGCATGTACACCCTACTCCAACTTGATGGAAAATGATCCGCCATCATTGCGGGAGATACTGAAACTGCCCCGACCAGGTTCTCATCCGGTGCTGATCGCGCGCAAGCTGTTGATTCTGGGAACATTCCTACAAGGCGTCCCTCCATCGACAATCAAGGACTTGGGAGAACTGGGTGCCTCCTGCCGGGATATTATGTCTACGGTTGTTGATAGAGCTACAAAGCTTGTGACTACCAACGATGAGCTGGTCGGTTCCGTCGAGGGCGTCGAATGCATCCTGCTGGAGACCAAGTATCATAACTACGCCGGAAACCTCCACCGGGCGTGGATGGCATTGTGCCGGGCTACTGCTGTTGCCCAGACGATGATGCTGCACCGTGGCCTCAAGTCATCGTCCCTCAAATTCGTTGACACCGAAACTCGGGCGAATTTCTGCCCAGAAAACATTTGTCTTCGTCTGCTAGAAATGGACCGCTATCTCTCGCTCATGCTGGGACTGCCGCAAGGTTCGCTTGAATCCAACTTCGCCAGCCCCAAGGCATTAGAAGCATGCCATCCCAACGACCGTATGCAGCGCATACACTGCGCTGTCTCTGGACAGATTCTGCAGCGCAATAATGCCGACGCTAATGACTTTGACAAAACCCTCGAGATTGACCAGATATTGCAGAAAGCGGCCAATGAGATGCGACCACAGTGGTGGCTGGTTCCACAGTTTGTGTCGAGCAACCACGACGGTTCAGAACTTATTCGTGACACAATTCGTCTAATGGATCAGTTCACACACTACCACCTATTAATACGGCTACATCTCCCCTTTATGCTGCGCTCCTCGGCTGACAGCAGGTATGATCACAGCAGAATAATTGCTATGAACGTCAGCCGTGAGCTTTTGTCTCGTTATGTAGTATTTCGCACCTCAAATCCAGCTCACTTTTACTGTCGCGGCACGGATTTTCTGGCCTTTATTGCCATCACCGTCATTTGTCTAGCGTACATTGACTCTCATAGCCAGAACTTGCGGCGCACTGCAGGCTTAAATCCCACCCCTGTCTTCAACTTTCTCGCTCACAGTCGTCCCGGAGATCGTGGTATTATGGAACAAACCCTCAAAATAATCGATTCCATGGCCCGTTCTGGAACAGACCCGATTGCGTCTAAACTTGGCTATATAATTCATCACTTGCTCACCATTGAAGCCAATGCAGCGAATGGCACGATATACGCAACGAGCTCATCGAACGGCGACGAGGAAGAGCCCGAATGCCATATCAAGTTGACCGACAGTGGCAAGACACTACACGTCTACATTCCCCACTTTGGTATGATTAATTTCAAAGACGGTGCCATCTCGAAATCTGCTTCAACGGCCCCAAAGCAGGTAGAATTAGACCACCCGACGTCACAGCAATATTCCTCTTTATCTGAAGAAACCTCTGGTTTCGATAGCAGCAATTTGGAGCATGTCACTTCTTTAGATCTTCTAGGAGGAGAAACTGACTGGGACCTGGATATAGCCCTTTTTGACAGCCTTTTTCGGGGGGTGGCAATTCCTGAGGGGATTGAAGAACAGACATGGGAGCAATAAGCCGTGCTACGAATTTGCATATAGTTCTTAAACGACAGCTGGAATTGATCTTGATTATGAGCGTCGATCTCTTCTCTCTGCTGTTGGAAATTCTTGTCGAGTTCTGTAAACATTTCGATCTGTCAGATCCTGTCTCTACTGTCCGAGTGAGACATTTGTTGAAGTTAGAATGTAGCTATCTTTGTATATCGTTTAATGTCGAAGGCCTAAGATCGGTAAAATGCTCATATTCAGGATCTAACTAGTGATAACGAGGAAGAGAAAGAAAGCAGGGCCTTAGAGCATCTTTGTGGTGTGAGCTCGCAGGCGCAATATGTGACCGTGGCTGGCCCAAAGAGAAAGGTGGCCAGGGCGTCAACATTCAATCAGACCATTTGTTACCGAATCTATCATCTGTTGGCTACTGACCTTGAATTATTACGCATATTCTTTTATCTGGAGTTGTTGCTTGACCGCGGGGTAATATCTTCTGATTTTGTTTCTGAATGTTTTTTTCTCTCTCACCTCTCTCACATGCTTTTACTCGCCTTTCTCCATAGGTGTCCCTTTTTCTTCTCGACTGCTGATATTTACCAAGCCTCTAGTTGAGGTTATTCCCAAATCGGTCCTAATTCTCGAGCGCTGACATGCAATTTGCCGTCCTAGTTCGATAAATAAGCTTCTAAAGCACTAAATTATTATTTATTATAAAATTAACTAATATAAAACCCTCAAAAACTAACTTTATAACTAGATTATAAGACTAGTCTTTATAACTCCTCTATTATATAGCTTATTAAGTCTTAAGATTTCTAAAACACTATATCTCAAATTTTAGTTTCAAAATTTCTACTCTAGATAGTAGATACTTATTAATTAGTATCTTGTCAAAATATTTTTCAACACTCTTAGCATTGAAGATAAATCCAGGAGAAGCAGGCGGCCCAATCGGGCCCGTATTACGTCACATTAGTTACAGCCACTAGTGATTATCCGCAAAACGTCTCATCGGAGTCTCCAGCGATACCCTCAGGGGCATATCAGATGAATCGGCCAGTTTGGATTCTTTCAGGCTGGCGCGGCTCTGACAATATGTGATGGGAGTTTGGCGAATCAATGATCATGCACAGGAAACCATTTATTAGTGGTTGAACTCCGACTCCCCTCCTTTTGACTCAAAACAACAACATCATGCCCAAGCAAGTCCCCCTCCACGAGTCGCGATGGGCTATTCCCTCCTCCACCACGACAGACCCTTCCGGTGACCCTTCGCCCTCCCAAGAACTCGCCCGTTTTATGAAGATAGTCGCCCGATTAAAATGGAAACTCCCGTTTCTGTCCGAAGCCTACCGCGTGGCTACGACGCACACCGCCGACATGGCCCCGGACGACGTCGCATACGCTGGGATCATGTTCAAAATCGATTTCCACGAGTATTATGCGCTGCTGGAGCGCGCCATTGTGCATTTACTTGCGGTCTTTGGCGTCTCGGTCGACTCGCGTTTTCAGAAATCCCACGTGCGTCGGAATGGCAGTCACAGGTACCATGCCAACGTCTTGGAAGCGCTCGAGAAGAGGACCTGTCCCTTATACCCTGCCCTTGGAAAAGGCCTGGCGCAGGACCAGCTGAGAAGAGCCAAACAGCTACGCAATCAGTGGAAGACGGCTGACTCGGCTGAAGACGAACGCCCAGGGCAGGAACAAGACTCGGTGTCTCTAGAAACCTACGATCTTGAGGTGATGCTCAATGCGATCTTTGGTGGTTTGGAGGAGGGATATGCTCTTGCCCAAGCGAGCGTGCCGACAGAGACTGGTCAAATGGAGATAGATAGCACTAAAAAGGCTGTCGACACTAGTCCTTGGAATACTGAGACCGGCTGGGACTTTATCGTCGATGCTATGGACTGGGAAGCTGTTTGACCTTGTTTATGTTCAGGGATGCATTTTATTTGGAGTCTGTTTTTCATCATTTGCTTCATACCCAGCAATATCGTGATACCCTGTCTTTCGAATGTATATGCGATTTACACAAGGCGTGCATATATAGTAATTCCTGTTGGATAACCGGTGCAGTCGAACGAGCGGCACGCGACTAGGGCTCAGGGTAAAACCACAACACATTATTAGTATTGCAATTATATGACAGTCTGTTTCGACCGTGTAATTATATGAGTAAACCCACAATTGCCTAAATTAATACAATACGTATTAAATTTATTAAGGAGTATTTTCATTGGTGTAGATATGGGCGTGAATATTGAGCTGCTATTGAAAATAGACCTTTCTGGCTAGTTAATTATTTATCAACTATGAATAGAGAACTCCTGTCAAAGCGCTGCAGGCAGAAATAGTGTGCATAGGATTTTAATTGACTTAGAGATTTTATCAAAGCGAGAGTGGTGGCACGATCACTGATCGATTTTGTGACGAGCAAAATGGAGCCTGTATTTGACTAGAAACTAAAAGCTCCATCAAGGGGTCCCTTTTTGGCAAAGTGGTAATTTAGTTTATCATTTTGTGAATCTATTTAATTTTATCCACCACTGTGAGTACTCTAACTGTGTACGGAGTACAGAGTCGACTATCATACGAGGCTGAGCTGAAGATGGCCGATCCTCGCATTGTCCTAGCGATCCGTTTCACCGATATCTTACACGGCACATGTGGGATTCAATAATAATACTGGACTCAGTAGATGGCCTTCAAGGGCATAAATATGGCCCGTGTCCCGCCCGCCGGATTTTACTTGAATCACAAGCGTTCAATTCTTCAAATTATTTTATCCACAGCTGCCTGCCACCACCTTCAGACAACCAAGACCATTGAATTTCTCAGGCATCTATCCTTTGTGAACTACATTCTAAGCTTCAGGGCTTGAATTTACACGATGAGATCTTTACTGATGATAACATTTGCTATTCTTAGGTATGTGATTTATAGCTCTAGATTGATGTTGAACACTTTACTAACATTATTAACTAGCCTCCCATTTTCTGGTTTGTTTAGTTCACATCCCACTGAAATACATGCTATTAACTAAGTTTAGATGCGGCGTACGACTGCCATAATTACCGGGGCGGGCATTGCGTTCCACCAGGTAAGAAATGTCCTCCTGGCGAGATCATCAAACTCTGGGACACGGGTTGTGAGAGCGATCTGGACAAGTGTTGTACTAGGGAACCCATTGGCTGCCCTCAGTACCCGAGTGGGTATTATTGCGCTCCACCAGACGACCACTGTCTTCCCGGCTACACTTCTAAGCACTGGGACTGGGGTTGTAAGAACGATGAAAAGTGCTGTATTATGGACCCATGATCTGCTAATCAATGGCCGGTCAATAAGCAACGATGACAGGGAATTCTACGAATGGAGAGGGGAAAAGAAAAGCCCGTCTGATAACAATGCTAGTCCTCATGTCCTGCTTATAATCTAAGCCTTTCGATTAGCTAGGTATAAAAACTAATAGAAAAAAACTAGTTTAAAAAATATATATTTGTCGGAATATGGGAGCAATCGAAATAACCGGCATCCACGCAGGGCCTCAGCGCGTGACCCACAAATCCAGGGACTTTATATAAGGCCCTGTCCGGGCCACCAGTTTAGAAAAGACAGACGATTATATACACTTTTCTATGGCTCTAGATGTACCAGTAGAACGGTGTATTCGTACGAAGTACGATCAGTGTGGGTTGGCTTAGAAAGTCAGGAAACGTTGTACTGATGTTATCCGGAATGCAGTATTACCGTTGGTGAGGTTAATATCGTCCCGGTGCACGATCCTGAATGTGCCATTGGCAATAAGCCCGTCGATCTCAGCGATTGACGATAATTCGAAAGGCCTCTCATCCGTCGTTATCTTGCACTCGCGTCTCAATTTAACGGCAAGTCCCTGGTCGTCAATTTCTTTCTTCGACAAGTAGGCGCTTATGCCGGCCTTGGACTTGTTCTTGGACCCTCGAGGTTGTCCTCAGCGGCGAGGCAACGGCGTCGCTATTGGTTGCTCCGGGATATGGATCTTCTCGTTGATCTCCTTGTGCGGTTCCTGGGTTATATCACTATGCTTTGAGCTTTCGAATCCGGTGGTTCTTACTGGATTGAGGGAGAAGCCATGAATTTGCTGTCTAGTCCCAGGCAGACCCTGTCTCGCCTCTGTCTCGGTTCCTTGGTTGCGGAAATAACGTCAAACGATTACAGCACCCTAGTCAGGGATTTCTTATTTGCGAAGCCATTTCTCATTCGTTTTTCTCGTTTGTATATGCGATCGAAAACTGACTATATAGGCTTCACGATCGTCGCGATATTTGTATTTATTTGCAGCTATTTTCGGTGGTTTTGGACGTTCGACTGCAAACCTATTTGTAGAAGAGAGCAGTCGAACGAGGGGATAGCCCCTAGATATGAAGTGACGCGCTATTCCCGTTCTGGACAGCTCCACCCTACCGCTCATGATTCCGCGCTCAATCTTAACCAAATCTTAATGTTTGCTTCGACAAATCCTCGAGCTGTTTAATACATCCTCGCAGAAATCGAATCTCTCGCAGCCCATGCGGATTGATGGCGCAGCACAATGCATAGCCCGTCGCTGCAAGCGCCAGACAGCCACAAGAGAGACGCAGGCAATGCCGACAGTCCCGACCTAGAAAGGCGGAAACGCGGAAAGTATACGCAGGTAGCCTGGTACATGAATCTAATGATGAGAAGATATGAAATGAAGAGAGACGCATTGCTAATGTATTTTAGCAATGAATGCAAACGCCGAAAGCTCAAGTGCAGCGGAGGAGATGTATGCTCCAGGTGTGCTGCCAACGGCATCTCGTGCGTATACGCGTTGCAGAGCCGGCCAGCAGCTGCTGGCGAGATGTTGGCTTCGATTTCGGATAGGTGACGCTCTCTTTGTGTATCTTTGTTACATGTTTCTGAACAGTCTGACCTAACGAACATCCAAGATCGCCTATTCGATTAGAAGTAATGGAAAACCGAATGACAGACATGCAACGGCAGATAAATTCAATGTCGGCTCAAATACGAGCCTTGCAGAAAAAATCGCAATGGCCTCATTCCACCCCATCGGACATGGGTGCGAGCCATCACACGGACGGCCGTTGGGCTAGTCGCGGCCGCCCGGTTTCTCCCAGCTACATCGGTCCTACCAGCGGCGAATTCGGACTGAATGCTGTTCCAGGCGATGCAAATGAAGACGAAACGGAGAATTCCGAGGATGCTCTCGCGTCATTCCCAGTCAGTCCGCGCCTTCAGGGACAGAGGCAGATCAGCAGTATACCGAGCAATCCCCTCCTCGCTCTTAGTGAGACAGACGCCTTGAAGCTGGTTGACATCTACGAAGATGCAATCGGTATGATGTATCCTATAGTAGATCTAAAAAGCATACGACGCTATATTGTGGACTATTATCGCCAGCGCCTGAACGGATCCGTGGACAATTTGAATACACCACAAAACGGGGACGAAGACTGGTGGTTTTCTGCGAGAGATGCTGAGATTCTGAAAATTGTGCTTGCCATTGCTTTGATATCTGAATCCCATGGCCGGAGTGACTTGGGTGACGTTCTTGCGGCGAATGTTGAGAATACGTTTGCATCAACACGAACGCAGGTGCCCGAAGTTGATATGAAGGAGTTGATTATTCTGGCTTTGGTGGTATGTACCATCAGCTACAAAAGCTATATAGAAAAGAATTTGGTTTTTGCTAATGGCTATCAAGGCTCTGTATCACTCTTTACGAGATGATGATGTGCTAGCATGGAGAACAATCGGCTTAGCAGCGCGAGGTGCCTTGCAACTGGGTCTCCACCGATGGGATACATGGCTCAGGACGGGTGGCATATTTCCCGGAGATCTCGAGCGCTCTTGGGCCATCAACCTGTTCTGGTGCGTGTATGTCTTTGACAAGGAATTTTCATTTGAAACGGGACTTCCGTTTGCTATGCGAGATTCAGAGATGGATACCAATCTTCCTGAGCCGGTAGGTGTATTGTTATATACAACACGCACTCTTTTTATTTCTACTGACTATGAAAAAGGAGTACAACCCATATCTAGCTTGCATGATCTCATACTGCCGGGTAGGTAGTAATATATGGGATCTGGTGGTCGGATGGGGTAGCACAGCAAGAGCAGTAGCAGCAGACAACTGCGCCTATCTTGACTTTCAAATCAAACAGTGGCAGGACTCTATCCCACACGAGTTTAGATTGAAAAACGAACACGAGGGTTGGGCGCTGTCCACGAGGGGCGAATGGCTCGCAGTGTCGCAAGTCCTCTTCCACATGCGAGCAAACCAGCTTGGAATATTGGTGTACAAGCAGAACCTGGTCAATACGCAAACTATTCAGAATAATCTCGATGGCGCCAAAACTGCCGTCGACAGGGCCAGAGATACTATTCAAACGCTGGACAAATTTAGTCGCGTGTCGACCCTCTACTCGCACCGCCCAGAGCCGTTTAACCGCTTCCTCTTCTCGGCGCTGGCGACTTTGTTTCTTGCAGTATCGCATGCACCTAATGTGTTCACGCAGCTATGCCGCAGTGATTTCTATAAGGCTCTGGAAACGTTGAAACGATCACCAACGCGCGGGAAATATTCTCGCCGGCTACAAAAGGTCCTCAAGAATCTCAAGCGTATCAATATCAAGCGCCGACCGAATAACAACAATAGCAACGAAAATCTATATAGGCCCACGGCAGGCCCAAAGCTGTCGTCCATTGCCGAGCCAGCCCTAATTTCACCAACTACTCTCGCAACAAGCATAGACAATACAGACTATGACACCATGCCTTCGTCTCTCGTCCACGAAGAGGGCTTCGGGAACAACACGTATAGCGACCTAACCGACTTTTTCGAACTGGCAGGAGATTGCTTCATGGACGCTCCATCTAACATGGACAACGATATTCCTGGACAAGAAGGGATTGAAGCTGAGCCAGCTCGACAAGCTACCAACTCGATGGACGTGTTTCAAGCCGAAGACGAGACGCTTACCCGGTTAATGGTGGGTCTTTTGTGAGCTTCTCTGTATATTTTACTGCTACATGTAGTTGTAGCTAGGCAAATTTTTCATATGATTGTCCATTTCTGGCAGGTAAAGGGCCTAGGCAGTCTAGTGCGGGGATATTCACAGGATCACGCTCCCCAGATCTCGGGCTTCGATCGAGATCCGAAGGCAACCATAATCGATGATGATACGTAATCCCCATATTTTAGAGCATATGTACTGAGTGCCCCATTCAGCCGCTTAATGCAGGTACTTATCGGAGAATTCTACGGGACTAAAGCGTCTAAAGAACACAGGGACACCCCTTGCAGCAACGGTAGACGCGATGTTACAAAGAGAGCACAGATATCAACGCATCGACTACGGAGTATTTGCACACATATACTCCAACACAACCAGAAAAACCGGAAAATAGCATTTTTAAGTGCGAGCATATCAGGTTTTAACTTTTATCGCGGCGGATCAAAGTGTTGGGGATGCGCGGAGAAAAGCCGAGGCAAAGATTCCCGAAACGGCAATTGTGGATACGAATTGCGATGCAGCCAATAAACACCCCAGAGATGATCGCGTGAGACGAACTTACGTGAATTGGTAATTTGGGTGTAGTCTCGCACTGGTTGCTGCTCCTGGACTCGCGCCACGGCTACCGAGGCCCGAACATGTGAAGCGCCTGTGTGAAGTCATCGCTGTGGCTTTTCTTTTGAATAAAATAATAGCATCGTGTTGCCCTGCGCTTCTTCTTCTTCTTCTTCTATCTGGCGTGTTTCCTTGCAGCTTCAGAAAAACCGTTTGCCGTGTATTTTTTCTCTCTCTCCATTGACCCCGCATAAAACAGACCGATCAGATTATCGCATGGTTAGAAAAAGTTGAACATCTACATAGCCACGACACAACGACCACAATCATGAACGGGCACGCCAACGGCCATATTAATGGCTCTGCAAACGGCGGCGAGGAGTCTCTCGACGTGGCCATCATTGGCGCTGGTATTTCTGGCATCAACGCTGCCTATCGCATCCAGACCAAGCTGCCCAACTACAAATACAAGATCTTCGAGGCTCGCGGGGCCATTGGTGGCACGTGGGATCTCTTCAAATATCCTGGTATCCGATCCGACTCGGATTTCTACACTTTTGGATTTGAATGGAACACATGGGCAAAGGACAACCCGATCGTGCCTGGCGAGGAGATCAAGGAGTATCTGGACGAGTCCGTGAGCAAGTTTGGCATTGATCGCCAGATCCAATTCCACACTCGCCTGGTCGCTGCAGACTGGTCCTCAGACAAGAAGTCGTGGGCGCTCACAGTGGAATCCGGCGGACAAACGCGATATGTCAATGCGCGATTTGTCGTCGTCGGAACTGGATACTATGATTACAACGAGCCGTTGAAGGCGTCCATCCCCGGGCTGGACAACTTCAAGGGCACTGTCATCCACCCTCAATTCTGGCCCGAGAAGCTGGACTACACGGGCAAGAAGGTTGTCATTATTGGCAGTGGTGCGACGGCCATTACTCTCGTTCCCAACATGGCTCCCACGGCCGCCCATGTCACCATGATCCAGCGCAGCCCAACGTACATCTACTCGTTGCCCAACTCTACCCGCCGATGGTGGAGTTTCTTGCTCCCCAACTTCCTGCGCCACAAGATCTCTCGGATGCTTTTCATTTTCCTTCAACGACTATCATATACCCTCTGCCGCTCGTTCCCGCGACAGGCCAAGGCTGTCTTGAAGGCACACTCGCGCTCGGCCCTGAAGGGTGTCCTGCCTGTGGATCCCCATTTCAGTCCCAAATACAACCCTTGGGACCAGCGAGTCTGTTTCGCGCCCGACGGCGATTTCTACGCCACATTGCGGACAGGCAAAGCCGACGTCAAGACAAGCACCATCCAAACCATCACTGAGAACTCAGTGAAGCTGGACAACGGCGACGAGATTGAAGCCGACATCCTCGTCACCGCCACGGGTCTGCGCATCTCCGTAGCCGGCGGCGTCAACATCCGAGTCGATGGCGAGAAGATCAACATTGGCGACAAGTTCATGTGGAACGGTTCCATGATCCAAGACATTCCCAACATGTCCGTCATTCTCGGCTACACCAATGCCTCGTGGACCTTGGGTGCCGATGCCACTGCGCTCCTGACAGTGCGTCTGCTCCAGTTCCTGGACCGCCGCAACGCGATCGCCGCCGTTCCGCGCGTCCAAGACGAGTCGGCCTTGACGCCCAAGAGGCTCATGGATCTGAGCTCGACTTACCTCCAAGTTGCGGCCAAGTTTATGCCCAAGGCTGCTGAACAGTACCCCTGGAAGCCCAGAAGCAGCTACTATGTCGATATTTGGCAGGCCATGTTTGGCCGGCTTGAGAGCGGCTTGGAGTTGATTTCCGGGTCGAGTAAATAAGCTATCGTCTGTAACTGGACTGTTTTAGAATTTCTCTTTTTTGTTTCTTTTAACTTTTTGAAACGATGTAGATTTGGGCTATTTTTTCCATCTGATGGGTTTTGCTTTACATAGGAGTAGATACGATAATGAACTTTGAACTTGAAATTTTGAAACTTTCTTGGCAACATAATATTTCGACGCGCTTTAGTTAAAACAGACGTAGAATGATCTCGTCATCCATGACCTCTCTACCGTAAATTTAATCGAAAACCGACAAGCGAGCGGTGATCGAGCCCTTTTTGCAGCTAATTGCCCCCCACCGAGGAAATCTACTATGATCATAGTGCTTGTGATACTGCTCCACTGACAAACTGCGGGATCTTGGCACTGCTTAATAATTCGGCAGAATCGGTGCAAATTGGGGTTCAGTAAATGTGTCAAATTGATTATTATGAGGAGCCCATTATTCTAATTTACATGGGTAATTTATCAGTTTATATAGGCGTTTCCTTAGTAAATTGATCCAAGCGCATAATCCCAATAAATTCAGGGGGATCAGCGAATTACGTTCTCAAATAGGAAGCCTTGCCTAGGAACCAACTCGGAGCCGAGTCGGTTAGTAATCACCCGATTTGGTGTCACCCACTCTGATGCCGTCTATTTTGCCGAGGCACGTCTCCGCATGGTTCCCCAAGCCATCTATAAGAATAATTAATCAGTGGCTTAAAAGGCAAGCTAGGAGGAGACATGCTGGTACATAGCTCGTGACGGGCTACTACTAATTAATTAAGTCGATTTTGAACTAGCAATTAATCAATCGATCGCAATTTTTATTCTTATTTTCTGTACCACCTGATATACAACCACATAAAAACGGAGTATTTTCAGGTCCAATCTTAAAAAATGGCGACAAAACCGTTAACGTCGAGCGCAATCGACGCATTCTACAAAGCGGAAAAAGAACAACAAAAAGGAAAGCCTATTCCACCACCACAAAAGTTTACCAAAAGGTCACACCTGACTCTCTTTGAAATCATCGACCTGCCCATCGCCCTCCTTTCCATACCAATTGTCGGCTTTCTGGCTCTGTTGACGGGACCCTTTCGGGCGAGAAAACAGAAACGCAACCCGCAGCAGGGGGTTGCGAGGACCTTGCTTTTGCATGTTGGGTATTCGATACTGAGGAGAGTTGTTTCGAGGTTTTCGCCGATGCAGATTCAGTATGTTTCTTTTTTTTACCCCCTGTCATCTTCAAATGATAGAACTAACTCGGATCCAGAGCGATTTCGCCTTCCACGCCTACAGAGTATAAGCTCTACACATGGAAGAAAGGAGTCCAAAACCAGACCGTGGACCTCGGAGATGACGCCACAGGGCATTGGGTGGGAAACAAGGACGCAAAGAACGTCCTGATCTGGTACCACGGTAAGCCATAAAAATCATAGCATGGCAAGATATCCTAGCTAACGAGCAATCAGGCGGCGGCTTCGCTGTGCCCGCCAACAGAGGCTATTTCATCTTTTTCGACAAGTTCCTCCGTGAAATGAAGGCCGCCGGCAAAGATGTGGCTGTCTTTGTCGTTGCATACACGCTCATCCCCCGCGAAACGTATCCGACCCAACTGCGCCAGTCGGTCAGTGGCCTGCGCTACATTCTGCAGCAGACAAACCGCAAGCCCGAAAACGTCTTCCTGGGTGGTGACTCGGCCGGCGGAAATCTCGTTCTCGGCGTGTTGAGTCATCTCGCTCACCCACACCCTGAGATTGAGCCTCTGAAACTGGCCGAGGGCGAGGAAATCGGTGCCGCGACACTGATCTCCCCCTGGACGTCGATGGAGGTCACATTCCCGCCCCAGGAAACCGAGCCTCTGGGCGATTTAATCCATCCAAACTGCGCCAAATTCTGGGCTACGGGTTATCTTGCCGGCCGACCCAGAGACAACTATACCGATGCTCGATTGGCTCCGGTCGAGTGGTGGAACACTGTGCCTATCAAGAAGGTGCTTGTCACCGCTGGTAGCTACGAGCTGCTGTACCCGTTCATCGATTACTTCAACGAAAAGCTCGCCGAGGGACTTGGAAAAGACAAGGTTGAGTATATTGTCGGAGCTGGAGAGGCGCACGTTGCGCCCATGTTTAATCTGATGCTGGGCGACTCAGTCGAGACCGAGCAGGGGAAGAGGGTCAAGTCGTTCTACCGAGAGTCTTTCTGAGCGGGTTCTCCTTTATGTCGCATGCTGTTGATGAGTTCACTTGATGTTAGTAATTGACGATTTTTGAATGGAAAACCCATATTCTCTTTGCCTGTTCTATAGGACCGTGTTAGACATGGATGTTCGGCCGGAATGCCGGACAATTCGTCCGCAGCCATTCATTTGTATGGTGTTTACACCGCTTATGAACCAACCCTGCGATGCAGTGGAGCATCTGCTATTTCCAGCCAGGATTTGCGTTTCTGGTCCACTCGATGGTAGCAACCGTGGTGATTGTCGTTGATTTGGGCAGCGCTTGGCGGGGTTAGGGTTTCCGATCTTCCCGAATCCCGGCGGGATCCGAGCCTGAAACACGACTTCGACTCACAAACGCTACTGACCTGGAGACAAAAATATACGACCATAATAATATCTGACGTCGGATTTCATCGCTAGCTACTGCCATTACCGTAAACTCGTCATTTTCTGCGTGAAGCAGCATGGAGCACAGTGCAGGGCGACCGGCCCCGTATGGCCGCGCTTGCGTGAACTGCGCGCGGGCAAAATGTAAATGCATGCTGCGCGGCGATAGTAGCAGTTGTGAAAGGTTTTTCCTTCATTTTTTTTTATCTTTTCTTTGCGGTGCTAGGCTAATAAAATTTAGATGCTTTCGCCTAAAAAAGGAATGCACTCCGTCGTCGACCGTCAGGAAGAAGCGCCAACGGCCAGGCAATTCCCAGACGGCGCGTCTAGAGGAGAAGTTAGATGGCTTGGTATCTCTGCTCAAAACAAACGGCCGAAGTAACAGCCCTTACTACGACAGCGCTGCTGCGAATCTGCCGTGCGGCTGGGATGCCCCTGGCGCCAGTCGCAACCGCAATGTTGCCGCCCAGGCTGCCGCAGAGGCATCAACATGCTCATCTCTGTGTGATAGTGCTACTACTACTGGTAAGACGGCGTCAACATTCAGCCCGTTGACCCCGGCCTCTGCCTCCTCGACTGCGTTTCCGTACTCGTTGCCTCACGAAGCGGAGGTATCGGACCGGGACGCGGAGCACTACCTCCACCTGTTCCGTACTCAACATCTATGTAATTTTCCTTTTTACTATCTTCCAGAGACCAAGTCATCTGCCGAAATGCGCCAGGAGAAGCCTTTCTTCTGGTTGTCTATTATGTCCGTAACATCAACGAACTTGACACAGCAACTAAGCCTGGCGCGTGTCGTGCGAGAGCTTGCGTCAAAAGAAATTATAATGGAGGGAGAGCGGACGCCTGATCTACTGCTTGGCCTGATGTGTGTTGTTGCCTGGTATGTTCGACTTTTTTGACTTGAGGGTTCAGAACTAACTCAGCTTCAAGGGGTCACTATCAAGTCCAGTTGGGACCTTTGCTTACAGTCTTTTGTCATCTCCTGCTTGCACTTACGAGTGACCTGGAGCTGCAAAGGATGCCACAGAAGGATCCGAGTAAGCATCCACGGTGTCCGCCGCCAAATGTGCACTACAAATTTCAAATCCCCAGTACGAGGACTTTGGAGCATCGGCGCACCATCCTGGCAGTTTATCTGCTCACTTCGAGGTATTTTTCTTTCCTCTTTTTTGGGTGTTATGGAATAACCTAATATATAACAGTCTGTCGGCTTGTCACCAAAGAATCGACTACCTCCCGTGGTCTCCATATCTGGACGATTGCTTGAAGCATCTCGACGAGATCAATGAAGCCCCGAATGACAAGTTGCTGGTATATTTGACGAAGATCCAGCTCGTGACTGATCAAAGCGTGCAGACATATTCTCGGATTCGCGACATGGATACCGAGGAGAGTACACGGTTTGTCGTCCAACATATATTCTCCTTGAGGCAGCAATTAAAGCTTGTCCGAGAACAAATACCTTCGAGTCTTGTTCCTAACCGTGAGTTCTGTCTTTTTTTTTTCGCGGCTTGTAATTCTAACTCGTACTTAGGCGCAATCGACCTAGCTTCTTATTACAGCCAGATAGCCATCAACGAGCTCATCTTGTTGCGGCTACAACATGCCACCCTCGCCCAGGAAGCCAACAGCCAGGCGATGGACGCGCTCCTGGAGTGTGCAAAATCAGTAAAATACTACATGGAATCATTCATCTCATCTTTCGAGCCCGTGGACTACATAGGCATGTCTTTTAATGTCTGGAAACAAATGAGCTCTTCCATGTTCCTCATTGCACGCCTGGTAGGATTGGAAGACCCCGGCTGGGATCCCAATACAATCAGGAGCATTGTCTATCTGCCGGACATCATTGATGGATTCGCCTCCAAGGTGGGGACTTTGGTTGACATGGTTGGATGGAAATCGGGCGGTGCAGAGAACGTCTACATGCGCTCGACCAAAATGCTCTCACTGACGAGAAACTGGGCGCGGTCGATCTACACAAATGCTGAACAACAGTCAGGCCTGGATCAGGAGGCGAGGCAAGACCCTGCTTCTCTTGCGCTTGTTTGGCAGGAGGAAGAACGGCGTCGATGGCAGCAGCAACGAGAAGAACAGACGCAACAGACAGCGATGGTGGCAGAAGCAGCAGAAGAAGAGGCGATGGCGACAGCGCAAATGGCCGGTGAGCCAATGCTCCCGGCTTTCGATCAGGACATGTGGTCGGATGACATGTTTGGGCTGTGGGATATTTATTCAGGGAGGGGTGCATTTGCATTTGCAGAGTAATGGATCGCCGGGTTGGATTTTGGTTTCTGGTTTGGTTTGTGTAAGAGTTAGGGTTGGTCTGATATTGTTGTTTTTTACATTTGCAATTTTCACTTGAGCTCCCCTCAAAATGATTGTACTTGTATACTTATTTGTTTTAAATGGTGATACAAATTAATTCAATAATATAGAATACAATTTCCCTTTTTTGGCTCTTTAACCCGACTACGTTCTTGTTTGCTATCGTTCCAGTTTACTATGAAATCGTTTTTTATCCAGAGTGTCTAGAATAAAAATCTCCTTGAATGTGTATAGTATCGATCAAATAAAGCAGACCTGGTCAGCAGAAAACCGGAGGAACTTAGTTGTGACCGCAACCATGCCGGAGATAAGGACTCGCTCGGGTTTAGAAACAAAAAGGTTCCATTTGGCGACTTTCCGCAGGGATTGCATTTAGGGGTTCGTTTCACTTATTTTAGCTAGCCTATTCTTTCAACTAGGAGCTTGAACCTTGACGCGTGCTCCGTATGGAGTATGGAGATCGGGTTAATTTTTCCCTGTAGGCAGACATGAATCGGATTTCGGGACGCGGCGAGAAGCCGGACGTACTGCTGATCCAGTAGCAACAAAGCGTGACTCGCTCGAGTCCGTCGGGTTTGGGGCAGCTCTAGCGAGCTCGTTTGCATGAACGCGAAAAAAATAGATAATAAAAAGGGATCTGTTTACATCCCCTTGACAAGATGGCAGTCAATCCAAAATTTGAAGCACATTTTATTTTGCTTTGAAGAAAACCTCACACCCTTACAATAACGAAGGGTTTATCCCAGTACTACTATCTACACCATTATCGATTCGGGTTTTACGGGTTTAGCCACCCGTGGTTTGGTCTAGACCAAAATATCAACACATCATCTGGTCAACTGGTCGACTCTGAAATCTACGGAAAAGAGCAGACATGGCAGAGAACGAAAAGTCCACCACCTCAGCAACCCCAACGCTGCACGGGGAGGTGACTGAAGACATGGAAAAACACACAGAAACAACAGCCAATCACAATGCCGACTCGCATAGGAACAGCACTGCTCTAGCGTCTGTCCACAGCAAAAGCAACGAAGATGAGATGAGTGAAGAAGATCTCGCGCTGGAAAAAGAAGAGGCTACGGCGATTCAGGCTACGCGCACCAAGTCCGAGCCAGAGTACATCTCCGGATGGAAGCTGTATTCCTTGCTGGCTGCGCAAACACTGGTGTTTTTCTTGGTTATGATTGACATGTCGATTGTTGCTACTGTGAGTTTTCCCTTCTGTACTGCTATTAAATGGCATGCTGATGGCGACAGGCTACGCCGAATATCACGAGTGCCTTTCACTCTCTGTCAGATGTGGGTTGGTATGGGAGTTCTTATCAACTGGCCTGGTAAGACCCTAATTTACTGTTTTTACCTCAATCTTTACTTTCAAATATCTAATTTACTCCAGTGCTTCTCTTCAACCGCTAGCCGGGAAAATCTACTCCAACTTTCGTTCCAAGGCAAGATATTGCAACTTCTTGGCGACAAGCACAACTAACAACATTCTTAGTGGACGTTCTTGACCTTTTTTGCAATCTTCGAGTTTGGCTCTCTCCTCTGCGGTGTCGCTACCTCGTCCAAGATGCTCATTATCGCTCGAGCCGTGGCCGGTATCGGCAGCTCCGGGCTTATGAATGGCGGGTTGACTATCATTTCGGCGTCTATTCCATTGCACAAACGGCCGAAATACTTTGGTATTTTGATGGGTTGTTCCCAGATGGGGGTTGTGTGCGGACCACTTCTCGGTGGTGCGTTCACTACGTATGTGACTTGGCGATGGTGTACGTTCTTTCCTTTCCATTTAGCGTCACTGCAACTAACTCAAAATAAGGCTTTTATATCAACCTCCCCGTCGGCGCCGTAGCCGCCCTTCTGTTCGTCTTTGTCGAGGTACCAGAGACAGTGCAGCCACGCACGGAGCCCATTCTGCAAATCATCCGCACCAAACTCGATCTCTTTGGGTTTGCTATCTTCGCACCAGCCGCAATCCAATTCTTCCTCGCACTCGACTACGGCGGCAACCAATATCCATGGAACAGCTCGGTGGTGATTGGACTGTTCTGCGGTGCGGGGGTCATGTTTATTCTGTTTCTGGTATGGGAGTACTACGAGGGTGACAATGCGATGATGCCGTTCTCAATGATGAGAGTCCGGGAAGTGTGGTCGTCGTGTCTGGTCTCGTTGCTATTTTTTGGCTGCGTGCAGGCGTCAACGTACTATATTCCGATTTACTTTCAGACGGTGCGCCAAGCCTCGGCGATGTTGAGTGGTGTGTATACGTTGCCGTCTATCATCACGCAGCTGATCACTGGTATTATCTCTGGTATTCTCGGTATGTCTTTTACCTCCTTCCTCAAAAACAACTACTAACATCTTCCAGTCGGCAGACTCGGCTACTATCTCCCCTGGATGGTCGGCAGTTCCATGATGTGGGCCGTTGCCAGCGGTCTCATCTCAACCTGGTCGCTACACACCTCGACGGGCACCTGGATCGGATACCAGATACTGATGGGATTCGCACGCGGTCTCGGCATGCAAATCCCACTTATCGCCATCCAAAACTCCATTCCACCCACCATGGTGCCCGTCTCCATGGCGTTGATCGCCTTTTCGCAAACCTTTGGCGGGTCTGTGTTTCTGACCATTGCCGAGACTATCTTGTCCAACAGTCTGACTAAAAACCTGGCCAAGTACGCCCCAGACGTGGATGCCGCAGCTATCGTGGCAGCCGGTGCGTCGGGCGTCAAGCAAGTTGTTGGCGGCAATCAGAAGCAGTTCGATGAGACCCTGACGGCGTATGCGAAGAGTATCAATAACATCTTTTATTTCGTGGTCGGTGCTTCGTCGCTGATGTTTTGCGTGTCTTGGCTTATGGGCTGGAAAGACATTCGCAAGAAGGACAAGAAAAAGGACCCTGTCCAGGACGCGGAGAGGGCTGCTGCATGGGAAGATTCATAGACGTTCAACAGTGACTCAGTGCCGTTTTGGCTTTTTGGTTGTTTCTCGTGATGGTGTTCCACTCAAGTGTATAATTGGAGTTTTGGGCTCTCAACTACATATAGACCTTTATTAATACATGCAGATAGTACAAACTCGTGACACATTAACCCTAATGTATCAACAGCTGGCTCACATGCCGAATCGGGAAACTCTCATTCCACCGCCCGATTCGGCATGCCCTAACCACGTGCGCTCACAACTCTAACCTGACTACGAACTCAACTGTCAACAGGATAATGAATAAAGAAACTGCTGACCGCAGTCGTAATGTATTACTAAATGAATTGGCATGTGCCAATCACGAATAGAAATAGATATCAACAGATTGCGTATGCCTCTGTACCAATCCTTGGTAACACTGGTGCTGAGGAACAAAATATCGACGCAGAGATACAGAGAAAGACTGCGGTGAGTGGTATCGCTAGCAAGTAACAGACAAATAGGCCCAAAACATGGCAAAGCAGAAAAAGCAGGCAGAGGCAGAAATATATTGACATGAAGTAATCAAAAAAACACCAAGACTCCCTTCCATATACAAAAAAATAGTCATGACCATTTCCAAGCGCGAGCTGGAAAAAAGAAAAAGCAAAATTTTGTTGTCTAAATTGACTACTTCATTTCAACATATCCTTTTTGTCTCCATTCTGCCTGCATGTTCATCATATCGGTCCGTTCTTGCATGAAGCGGTTGTTTTGGACGTTCCATTCCCGCTTGCCGATACGGCGCTGCTTGATGCAGCAGAACAAAAGAACCATCAAGCCGATGCCAAGAACACCGCCAACGCTGGCATAGATGGCGATCTTGGCGCCGGGGGCTAGGTTAGCCCATTTTTGAGCCAGGGTTTCGTGCTTGGTGTTGAGCGTTTTGGAGATGGTTGAGTTGCCACTAGGACGAGTTAGTCTTATTTTCAGGAGGCTCTAGGTTATAAACCAATTAACAACTTACGCTGTGACGTTGATGCTCTGCCAGTTTCCGCTGTGGTCAGAGTAGCTGTACTCCTTGCCCGTGGTAAAGTCCTGGGCGCTGATCTGCGAAATGTACATGTTGTATGGGCCATCATCATAATCAATAACACCTCCAGCCCAAATAATTCGGCCCTCGGGCTGGTCAGGATCACCACCGGGCCAGATGCCGAGACGGATGGTCATTGGGGTTTGGGGATACCAGGTGCCACTGCTGTTGGTGGCGTCGTCATAGGTCAGAGTGCGCAGTAGCGTGCCGTCGTACCACCATTCAAGCTTGTCCTTGTCCCACCAGGTGGTGTAGTTGTGGTACGCATCGGTGGCGGTTGCGCCAGTCAGGTTGTGGGTGAGACCGGTGCCAGGTATAGTCTGGCCTTTGCCAAAGTAGTTGGACTGCACTTGAGTGTTCTGAGAGCCAACCCATTCCCAGTCGACTTCATCAAGATCGTCTGACTGGAGCACCACACTGCTGATGACGCCCTTGCCGGGAGCGGCCTGCACATGGTACTCCATTCGGCCAAAGAAGATGTAAAAGTTCGATTGGATGGTGGGCGAGTCCAGTTTCTTTTTGATGGAGAACTTCATGGAGCTATCCGTGTAGTCGACGGCACCGTTGGTTATGTTCCAGGTGCTATCCAGGATTGAACTAGAACTGAAATTCCATGTGTGCGAGGTGCCCAGGGCGACATCCGGCGGACACGATTCGTTCAGGGGCTGGCAGTTGGTGAATGTCTGGGCATGCGCCGTCGAGGCGACAGCGGCCAGCAGGGCCGCGAAGTAAGAGAAGCGCGGCATGGCGAAAGAGGAACAGTGAGGCAGACGAATGGGTTCCAGATGCGAGATGGAGCAAAAGAGCGAAAAGGGTGCTGAGAGCGAACACCCGGTGCCTGGCAGAAGCAGACACTCAAGTAAATGAAAGGACGGCAACGAATTGACGTTACTCGGGTGAGAAAAATGAACGACAGTCGACGTAGAGTCGAAGAGATGGTGGTGGCCTCGCTGGAGAGAGAGAAAAGAAAGAAAGAGCGAAGGACGAGACGAAGCGACGGCAGTTGAGAGAGCAGCCGGGGTTCCTTCCTTCCCTGGGCCTTGGGAGTCGGGACGCCGGTGTTTCTGCATGGAAGCGGCGTCTCACAGGGTCAGCTTGGCCACTTAGTCCGTCTAGGCCTAGCACTACGACTAATTCGTGCTAGTGCATCCAGGGCGCACGTCGTAAGGGGCCGACCCGCCCCGCTCTGATTACCGGAGCGCCGCTTATTGGACGGTGCCTGACGCGAACCCGAGCCGGCTGCAGCCCCGGCCCGCCGTTCCGCACCATTACTGGCTGCGGTTGCCCACTGCCCCGCTGTGGCACGGCTGTTCGTTGGCCGCCGCACGTAGCATTCGCTCTGAGCGAACTTTCTTCAGAGCCTACTCCGTCACACTACGGAGTAATAGTATTCTTGTGTCCTACAGACTGCACTGTCGCTGCAAAATGGCCAGGGTGGGACTTGCTTAGCGTTGAAAGCATATATCAGCCGGTGTGCACAAGTTACCAGAATCGCAGTGGCCTAGCATCACCAGATTAAGATGACTATGAGTTATTAATATTCAATATTTGGCTGTGGGCCGGCCGAGTGCGGGGAGAACCGCCTGTACGCGGGCACTCTGATTGGACGTACCCGCCCCGCTTCTCAACGCCGCCATCCGGCTAATTTCTCCCCTTTTTGGCCTTTGTCTTTGTCTCGTCGTTTGCCTGCATGAACAACATTTATTGTCAATGATAATATAATTGTAAAAAAATGTACGTATCGTGGTATATATCTGCACCAACACCGGAAAATTCCTCAACTGAACGGCCACTAGAAGCAGTAGCTGGAAGGATCAGTCAGCAGCGCCATGCTCCGTAGATCGTAGTACTACCCAGAAGGAGACGCCGTGGCTTGTTGGCCGTATCTAGACCTTGCACACTCTTTTAGTCTCCTCGACAAATTAACTTTTCTGGTCATTTAGACTTTCGCCAACCCATGTTACTAATATCAGGCTATCAGTCAGTGTCAATAATAATATTTGCCGCAATGCGTGATAACATTGAATTTGTGTAATTTTTCTCGACCGCGCCAATCAGGCATCTGGATGCAACAGGAATTTCTAAATCCGGCATAGCGTTTGACTCAGTACAACATTGAACTCGAGACTCCTTGGCCCCATAAATGTTCTCCGCGTATAACACAACATTAACACCAGGTGATATTACGTACTTGATATAATATTAAAGACAACGGGTGACTCATGCATTTTGAACATACTTCAAGGAATTTTGCACGTGGTTAACAATATTTGAATCGGTCAATTGCACGTTGACATTGATGTGACGGATCTCAACTCTATTCAACCCACGCAGATTCTAAATGTCGCCTATCAAAATATATAGCACTTCGTTTTGTTAATAACAATTCAGTTAATCAAGTGATTGATATTGACGTTAAAATGTATTATTCAACTAAAGAAAGATTTACTAGCAGATCTGTTGTGATGCTTATTTGATTTAATCCTAGAATATTTAAATATATTTGCGCAATTCACATTGACGTACATACATAGTATGTAAATAATTCCTCAACTCAAGAACTCAACATTTTGAAACTGCCTTAAATCCACGAATTGCTTAATTAAGGCTTCGCTGTAATATATAGCATATCAAATTCACAGATAATATTAAATAATTAACAAGAGTGATACGTCAAATCATTATCATATCGTCAATGTCAACCCATTCCAAACCCCGCCCTAAAGCCAAAAGATCGCCCAGCGAATATCAAGACACTAATTCCATTCACAAAACCATTTCCTACGCACAGTAACGGCCTCAAGAGACATAAACCCTCTCCGGCCTCTGAACCCTCACCACATCGCTTCCTCGCCTGGTCCGCGACCGCGGCTTCTCGATATAGTCCGGTCCAGACCGATAGTCTTTCCTGCGCCGTCGCGTCGGTGTTGTCTGGCTGTAGACAATATCCGAAGTGTCTGGATGCTTATTTCCGGGCGCTCCGGGCAGGAAGCACGTCTTGATCAGCCAGAGAACCAAGAGTGTACCAGCAATGGAGCCAATAACAATGCCAGCAATGGCGCCCCCTCCTACGCACGAACCGGACGAACTAGATTGACGGGAGAGGATTTCGACTGGAGCCTGTTTGTTTTTCGGAGTTAGGGGAGTGTGGCAGACAGTTGAAAACTAGCAGTCGAACATACCATGGTAATTTTAAGAGAGAAAAAAGCAACTCTAAAGGGCAATCGCTTGTGTGGTGAAGTCAACTATGGGTGTTGACTTGACTTGCGACCACGAATATTTTTCAAAATTTTTTGCGTCAAGAGGCGACGAGTAAGTATAATATAAGTAATGATCTGAGAAAAAAATCTGAAGAAAAGATGCAGCTTTTCAGAAGAAAGAGTACTGATTAATCTATTCCTCAGGTGTAAGATTGAAAAAAGAGGGGGAATACATTAACTGCCCATTTATATATACATCAGCCTTTTGTAATGGCAAAATTTCCCACCCTACCCTCCAATCAAGGCAATCAATGGATACGTTTTCTTGTTTCTGGAGGGGAAGATCCCAGCCCCATGAGGGTTTCAACCTTCCCGTGACGTCAGAGCCCGGGTTGGTTTGCGCAAAGCCAACGACATTTGAGCATCAATAATATGCGGGGCTTTTTGCAGCTCGTTATTACTATGCTTCGTAACTATTGGATGATGAATTAATTCAATACAGAGTGATGGCGTGATGGACAACCTGCATATATGTATATGCATGTGTGTTTTTTCATCGGAGATTTTCTTTTGGGGAATCCAGATGTCGATTCGGCCATATATAATATCTGTGTTCAAAGTTATCTAGCTTGCACATGTGATAACAATACATCAATTGATAAATGAAATACTAAACATGTAGAAATTTCTACCATACTACAATCAATATATATGTTAGAGATGGTTTATTCTATAATCGCACAAATAGCAGAGAGAAACTGCTTTTCCATGAAACAGAATGATAGATATTGGGATGAGGTGATGATAACATTGAAATTTGCTTAACCCCTGATATTTTTGTATTATTAATTATCATTCAATCTTTGTTTTCCCCCTGTTTCCACCAAACAACCCCCCAGCAATCACCAGCTTCAACCCAGCGCCTATCCAAAATAGCACCGCCAACTCTTTTCTACCAGTCTTAGTCAACCCACCCCCCCCGGGCCAATAATTACCCCAACACCCAATGCTACCACCGCTGCAAGGCGTCTAACCCGCTTCGCCGTACTGTCTGTCTTGCTATGTCCATTATCAACCCATCGCGGTCTGTCAATCATCAGGCCAGAATAAACACTCGACAAGACCGTTGTAGGGATTTCCGGGTATCCAAGAAACTGACTCAACACAACGTGACCTCCGGCCTGGAAGGCGACGAATACGATTGGAACATGGACTTTGAATGATTTCTGGCTACTCTCGTTTGTCGTTGTGGTCACAGATTTGGGGGATACAGTTGGACTGTACTATTCCCGCAGCAATTGCGAGACATATAGCTTGAAGCGCAAATGAGCCCATTAACAAAGCGCGAATTCGACCCAACAGACATTGAGCGAGACCAAAATAGGCGCATCCGATGAGAAACGTGACGATGGCTATCATGGACCGAAGCCAGCCGTAGGGTTTGTTGGCGGGGAGATGTGTCTCTCACTTCTTCATACAAGTGTCTATGTGTTGGGCTATTAAGTAGATTTTTATGCTGGTGGGAGAACCTCAAGCCATGAAGAGCACACACTGCGAAAGAAGTGGTGACTGTCGCCGTAATAACCCATTAATCGAGTCTTTAAATGACAATAAGGCGTCTTCGAGTTGGTTAACTAAGCCGCGATGGTTTAGAAATCTGTCTCTTCAAGATTAGTGTTTGGTTTTTATCATCACCCTTACGATAGACAACTCATCAGAAACAAGACTGGTCGCAATATCCTCTGATAAAATTTGCTTATCAATTATATCATCTCCACGATTTCTGTACAGGCCTCAGTTGTCTGGCCAAAACTTTCGCACCATAATGATTGGTGCAGACTCGGTGGCCTCGCTGCGAAGAGGGAGCAGATGAGGAAGTTCATTGGCATAAGTAGTAGCAGTCTGGTTGCAAGGATTGGAACGCATGGTCGGTGATGTGTTCTCTGTTCTAGGATAGTTTTCTGTAGTAGATCTTCCATCAAGGTTGCGCATGGAAGAACAAATACTGTCCAATGCTTGTTTCATATCGGAAAGTGATTCTTCGATATCGGTGATTCTGTTGAGTAAATTAGAAACGCAGTCAAATTCAGTCAAAATAAAATGCAATACCTCTTCTCCAAGATACTTCCCCCGTCAGTCTCACTAGTCTTTTCTCGGCCATTGTTCTGAGAGAGAAAATCACTCGAACTCAAAGAGCATTTAATTCTAAGAATCGGCGGTTATTGTCCAATTACTGGTAGATGAAAGCTGGACCACCACCAACCTCAGCTTTTGACCCCTCTCACAGGAAGACAGTTTCCGATTCAAATCACACCGTGCTTTGGCACGCTGACAAGTGTCGCAAGAGATGATGCGGCGACGTGCGGCTTTCCTTGATCGCTGTTTGCCAGGTCTTTCCGCGTCCGGAATGGTCGGGAGGGTTCATATTTGTATACGATGAATCGGTCCTTTATGTACATCCGGCTATTTCCACAGTGTATTGAAATTTCCAATACAGAAACTTGACTGTAGAGATGTTGGGTGATGGAAGAAGGATGGGAGTAAGATGGGCCTTGATCATTGCTTATCTTATTGGGTAACTACTAGCCTAACTGCCAACTACCTAATGTTTACCTAACGTCTACTCGTCCTTACGTCGTCTCGCCTATCAAAGCGTCTTCATGACGACAAAACCAGAAATAAATGGCTGCCTCTCACGAAGACTTCATGTCCTTGTCGGGAAATTCTCTGAGGGCAAAATCCAAGTCCAATCGCTGTTTCTCGCTACTGCCTAAGAGAGAGAAAAAACATCGGCAACGACAATGTCGATTCTGTCTCTACCAGTAGAGATCATTATTCTTATCGGAGAAAACTGCTATTCTCTCAGAGATCTGAATGCTTTCAGTCAGGCAAACTGTCAACTCTTCACAATATTGAACAAGCACCTCTATCGCCGAGATTTCAGTGCATGCGACAGAGGGTTTGTCATTGCTGCAGGAAAAGACAATGAATTCGCCGTTCGCAAGATCATTCAAGAAGCCAAAGGCCGCCGCTTGCCCTTTACAGATGCTGTAGCTTGTGCGCTGGTGGTCAAATCAAACACAACTCTTACTCTTCCGATATTGGTCGAAGCCATCCCGAAAAGCGACTTTCTGGAAGAATTTCTAGAAAGCTTGCCTAATGTGTTACAAAGGTCAGCGTGGAGTTTATACAATAAGGGTTACCTTGTTCATCGAGTGGAGCTTTTGTTGAGTATCTTGCATAATGTGGACCTAAGCCAACGGCCTAAACTCTCAACCCATTTATGGGAATGGGTCTCTCGAAATCCACGCGTTAGATTTGCCAAGCTGCTGTTTAAAAGTGGTGCTCAACCGAGTGACTTACATTACAGGGCAATTTTCTCATATTACTACAACAGCTTCGAGAGAGACAGGAGAGAAGCTATGACAAAACTCTTCCTTATAATGTGTCCTGATTCAGCGCGAATTTCGACAATTTTCTTCGCAGCGGTGCAAGAAAACTGTCTTTCGGCAGTCGAGATTTTAATGCAAGCTGGCGCTGACCTAAAAGCATTGGATGCCAATGGGCATCCGCCTCTCTGGCATGCTATAAGTGAATGGAGACACTCAACAACTATGGCCAAGTATCTTTTAGAGCACGGATCCAGCCCTAATGCTGCCAGTGCTGATGGTACAACACTTGTTGGCCATGCAATCGACAATGATTTTTATGAGGCATTAGACATTCTGTTTGACCATGGTGCTGATTTTTCGAAAGTAACGCTGCAAAACTGCAAGAAGTTAGTTTGTCAAGACATCCCTCGGAAGAAGTTTAGATATTTACAGCGAATCGTTGCCCAACGTGTGGAAATTCTGCGCGATCAAGACGTTCAAGAGGCCCTGAGGAAGATATTCCCCATCAAGTGCTGCGACGACCAAACATTCGAGAAAATCCTCGGTCATTTACGATGGTTCGGAGCTCATTGTCAGTCAAACGTAGTAGCCTCGATCAATCTGTTTGACAGGTCGTTGGTTTCTTTGATACCAAAAAATGGAACATGCCGCGTGGCACTGATTCGTCGCTTATTGGAGTTTGGTGCAGACCCAAATGTCCATATTCCGAGGCATGGATCGGCATTGGGAGGCGTAGCAAAAGGAAAAGGTTACGGCTGTCTCAAGCTGTTGATGAAGCACGGTCTAGACGTTGACAAATGGGACCACTCATACCTTCAGCGAATCCTAGGGCTTGCGATAACATCTGGGAATTTGATGCTAGTCAGATGGCTACTGGATAAAGGTATTGACCCGGATTTCAACCAGAAGCAAACTAGATGTGGCCCAAGGGCACCTCTTTGGGAAGCTATATCGAGAAAACAAAGCAGCATTATTCAGCCCCTCATTTCAGCAGGTGCTAATATACGCACCAGACAGGACGGCTGGACACTTCTAGGGTATGTAGCAAACAATAGAGTATTAAGTACTATACAGCCCTACTTGAAGCAGGCGCAGATCCCTTGGAAAAATCTGGACCAGAAGACAAGACAGCTCTAGAGTGGCTCTTGTGCCCCTCTGATCACATTAACGAGGGGACAACTGACAGCGCCCGGGAAAAAAGTGCGAATTTACTGATCAGTTGGTACACCGAGAAACAGGTGAAGTCTGAAGGCCCCCGAGTACTCTCGTTAGCCGCGAAGATGAATTATAAAGCGTTCCACCAGCGATTGATGGAAAGGGAGGTTTCTCTGCCCAACAACTGTCACAAATTGGATTGAGCTTCATTTGGTGAAATTAAGCCCGAGTTATCTGCACGTTGCGACTCCCATAGTGGAAAAGAGATTCTGTTTCAATACCGTTCCCTAGGGTAAGAGGTATGAAAGTTCGGTATAGAGAGCAGCGTTTCTACATGGGTTCTACGTAACCCTAGCTAGTAGTAAATGAAACAACCAATTCTTGCTTATCCCTCTAAGACATGAACATCATAAATCATGAAACCAAATCAAGTAAAAACATCCGTAACAAATCTCTCTTTCGTCCTCAACAGCTCCACAAACTTATCCACCGCTGCATCTTCATCCAGCTCGGGCCATAAAGCCGGTGAGTCTTGTTCCGGTGTCTTATCTGCCAATTGTTTCCTCCTCTCGCTCAAGTACAACTTTCTGACGGTGTCACGAACACCATTCCCAACACTGGTGCTACCACAGACGTATATCCTGGCGCCCGAGTTGAATAGAGAAATCACATTCGTAGCATCCTCGAGCATAGCATCTTGAACATGCTGCCGCTTTTGCGACGCGTCGTCCCCTTCAGGACGTGAGTATGCCCAATGAACCTCAACAGCACCAAGTCGTTCCCATTCCGCGAGCTCGTCGGCATGGAGGTCATCTTTGCACTTTGTGCGACACCCGGCGTAGAGAATGGCCGGGGCAGGCTTGAAATCACCGTCACTGCTACTGCTGCTTCCTCTACGAGCCCGGATCTTCTCAGCCCGGTCCATGATAAAGCCACGGAATGGACCAATTCCACTTCCAGCGGCAGCCATAATCATGGGCGTTTGCAGGTCAACGGGTGGCTTGAATCCGCTGTTTGAAGGGCGAACCATGACATGCGCACGATCACCAGTCTTGAGAGAGGATAGATAAGTAGATGCTACACCGAGATATCTCTCTTCCTCGGAAACTTCCGAGCCTATCGAAAGAAGAGATGGTGCATTGAGAACGGAAAGCGTGATCGAACATTCAGACGGGTCTCTGATGGGAGAAGACGAAATCGAGTACTGGCGAACGCGCATGGGTGGAAGCATGGTCAGATAATCACCAATTGAAAGGTCAATTTTGGGATAGCGAATGAGCAAGTCCAGCGGACTAATGCGCTTGGCCACGATATCCTCTGCGAATCGAGTTGGACTAGACGCGAGGAAGCGTAGCTCTGCCTGTGTGTCTGGATCAACAGCCGCGGCGTCTGCGAGCACGTTGATATCTCTTTTCGAGGCTGGCTGTGAGAGTTCCACGTATGTAGACAGCAGTTCAAATGCAGATATGGGCGTGTCAAACGGAATCGACGGGCCTGCTGTGGCGGCAGAACCTTTCTGGATGGTGAGCATGGCATCCCATGGCAGGCCAAATCGTCGGATTGCCTTGCGGACGACACTGCTGGGGTTCACAGGGAGCACAGCGAGGTAGTCCCCACACTGGTAGCTGCTATCAGACGGCAATTGAAACTTGACCAAGCGCTTGGCAGGCACGTCAGGTGCTGTCAAGAGCTGGTTCTCAACAACTAGAGCTTCGCCGAGCTGTAGGCCGAGAGTGGTTGCGCGCATTCCGGAGCTAATTTCTACATTCAATGCGGATTTCGATTTGGTTTCTTTTCCTTTCTCTGAGGCTCCGAATTGAGATTCTATTGCCGGCCAGAGCTGGGATTCGCCCCATGTGTCGAATGCAGTGAAGATATCCGCGTCGGCCGTGTCCGTGACGCCGATTTCACAAAGACGTTTACCGCCATATTTCTCTACGAGATCGTTCACTGCAATAGGGATACGGTGGAAAGTGGCCGCCCAGTCGTCTGAAGTAACACCAGGTTAGCTTGGTAGATCCATATTTTCGAAGCAAATACGTACGATGACCGGCTCCAAACACGGCATAGTTAACACCTTCCAACTCCTTTCCTTTCAAACTATTGAGCCATTCAAAAAAGAGGGCGGCATTGTCAGGTGGTTGACCTTCATATGATGCAGTAATGAACATGACCGGGTCCGACTTTGGGATATTCTGCATTGCCGAATCAAGTGAATCGATACGAGCGGAATAGCCAAAGCCCGCGGCATCTTCAGCTAGTCGTCGGGCGAATGCTTCACAAGTTCCGGTGTTACTTCCATAAAATATATGCATTGGCTTTCCTGAATCTGATGGCCCACTGGCGACTGTCTTTTTCTCCTTTTGAGCAGCTGCTTGGGCCTCGTGACCAGTGCTGAGGACTGAGTCCAAGGTCGTAACATCCAAACCTTCTCTTAGTATGGCTCTTACCTGGAAGTCCTTGGGCTTGACTGTCAACGCCTGTTGGATACGCAGACTGTAGCTCGGGTCGTCAAGCTGGAAATTGAAGTTCTGGAACAACATGGCTACCACGATGAGCATCTCCTGCCATGCGAATGGTCGCCCAATACACCCTCGCATACCGTTACCAAACGGCTTCCATGCATTCTTAGGATACTGTTCAAACTTGCCATCCAACATGCGCTCCGGTTTGAATTCATGGGCATCGTCGCCCCAAACTGAAGTGTCAAGATGAAGCTTAGGCACGACAATGACAACTCGCTCTCCCTTTTCAAGCTTGTATTTACCATTTCCGAGGGTGACGGGGTCTTCGTTGTTCTTTGTTGGGTGTGGCTCGACAACAATTGCGGGCGCAGTTGGTTTCAAGCGAAGTGCTTCTCGCAAGCATGCGTTGATATAGGACAGCTTGGGAAGATCTTCGACTGTGATCTTTCTCCGACCGAGAACAGAGTCGACTTCTTCCTGCACTTTCTTATATGCATGTGGTGTTTTCACCAAATAGTAGAAGAGAAATGAGAGCGATCCCGATGTTGTTTCGTGGCCTGCAATTAAGAACGTGATCATGTTGTTGATAATGGTGTCATCCGTCAGTCCCTGGCCAGTCTTGGGATCTCTGCCCAGAACCATGGCATTCAGGAGATCCTTCTTTTCAGGCTCGGGGTTATTCCGTCGGTCCTCGAGCAAATCGCGCGCAATCTTCTGGCACGCGGCGACGTCGTTGAAGAATTTCGTGTTTTCGCTTGTCGGCAAGTTCTTGATAATTTCAGGTCGACGAGCTCGTTGGCCGGCACCGACCAGCATGCCCATCATCGCGTCAACAAAGGGATGCATATCTTCGCTATAAAAACTGTTGAAGCGAGTGCCCATAGCACACAGCGCAATCGTGTCCAGGGTCAGACGCGTAAAGTCATCTGTTGGAGTGATGGAGTGCTTGGGTCCTTGGCGAGCCCATTTTAGGACCAGCTGTGTGCCAATATCATACATTTCTAGACCAAATCAGCTTTCTAATTTTTGATGTTTTATATGCCAATCAGGGGTTTACTCACCATCAAACATTCCCCGAATCGACAAGGGGCCAAACGCAGGGACAAGGACTCGATGGGCTATCGCCCAATTTTCTTCGCCAGGATACACAGCCGTGAACAATCCATCGTGGATTGCATGTCGCATCTCATGCAAGCCGGAGAACACGGCCTTCCTGAAGCGGTCTTCATTGCACGCTTCGTCGACCAACTCGTGAGACGAGATTAACACTCGGGAGACACCGAATGTCGTCAGTCTGTAGATTGGGCCTGCACATGTTTCGTTAGCAATTATAAATTGATATGATGATCAGACAAAATGTGGTACCGTATGTATCGGCGAGGAGCTCCAAACTTTTCAATGGAACTTCACCGTCGACATCGAAGATGTTGCCGAGCAAGGGCACGCCCGGCGGTTGGGGGATCGGTGTATACTCTTGCTGGGCCATAACTAGGTATGATTAACTGTCAAGTGCGAGCTATCTATCAATGGATTAATTTTCAATGTTGGAATGAGCAAAAGTGGGATAGGGTGAAAACTATATCGAATGATGCATCACCCAAGTCATGTCACAGACACACACAGACAGACAAAACAGGATGAATAATGAAAGTGCCGGAGACGACAGTTATAAACTCTATATGGGCAGATCAGATCGCCCCCTCGCCCTCATAATTTGAGTTGTTTTGTTAGCTATTGCTGCGATCATTATTGGCGTCTGGCCGGTGGGGTCCGTAACATCACAGACTACTAATTAGTCGGTCCGGATCCGGCGACGCCGTTTTCTTTGAAGATACTAAGTGAACGCATTTATTCATGCACTCGTTTCATTATTTCTCTGTAGAAAGCCAGTGGCGTTTGCAATATTATTTCCTGCATAAAATAGTGCATGCGTCCCTGACAGACCGCGGCCGCAAATTTTCAACGTACGTAAGTACTACGCTTGAGTGGCCCATACTTTTAGGCCACACGGACAAAGCCGAAAGGATCCAAGAGGCAAAAATAACACGCTTATAAAGTCAATCATACTATTGGTGGGGCCAGTCCAGATTTCCTGTTAAATCACAAACTAACCCAAATGGACATCGACGCCGAATCCCGGTGGAGTTTGCGTGGTAAGACACTGAGAAACGGTGGAATAGCAAACGTACAGATACCCCAAAAGTACTCAATACCGAGGCTCTTTATCCACGTTTACGTCAGATTCAGGCACCAATCAATAAAACTAAGATTAATCTGCATTTTATTCGGAGTACGAAGTGTATAACTTTTTGCCAGATGATTTTTTATGAACGACAGCAATATGCCAGTTGGCTTGAATGTTGTTATAATGTTAACATAAAATTATGGAGGCGATCATAGTGACATGTTTATCCACATTTCTAATCAACCAGTCAACTAAATGTGATCTAGACTGTTTATTTCTGTCTATCATCTTCTATTGATGTCATCGTGTACTTTAGTTATCTCATATTACTTGTCAAATCAGACGACGCTGACGCAAGCATTAATTGGTATTCAGCATAGCCAATTCTACATTGATCAATTGATCAATTGCTATCAACAGGAATTTGAAACCGGATAATAAATATTGATAAAGGTAATTTCATATATATCATTCAGGTATAATTTATAAAAACCGACACATCAACTGGGTCGAGAAGAAAAGTCCAATGTCTTCAAATGTTCGTTCCTGTGGTTGATACAGCCCCCTGCCTCTGGTTTCCTAGGAGACAGACAGAAGAGGGGGGAAATCAGCGATGCATCGCATCTATCAAACAAGTTCAAACGCCTGCGGCCAAGAGGTCATAAATCAATCGAACTCGGCCCTCGTTCCACCCCTTGCAGGAGAAAGAGCGCCGACTTTTTTTCAATGCCAACAAAACACCCACCCAGATATGTATGCAATAAGTAAGACGCCTCGCTAATAAAAGAAAAAACTGTAGCAGAATGAAAAAGAGAAAGGAATATATCTAACAGGAAACTCGAATATATAGGCCGGCAAATGAGGCCGTTTTTCGGGGTAAGTTTCGCTCAGACTAACTGACAATCGCTAGTTGAGCAACCAAATCTGATGCCACATCCAAATATGGATATGGACTGGTCACTTCTTTCTCTTTGTTGCGAAACCGTTTGCTAACGGGCCGCCATTCACCATCGATTTCGGCTCGAATGACGTTCTGATATCCGTCGCACTTGAAGTCGACCATGTAATTGTTGGCTTCAAGCTGGTATAGTTGAATGTCAATGAAGACCCATACTCCATATGATATTCGCATTGACTGCATTTGATCCAGGGAAGAAGCACCGCTGCCACTCGCGCCTTCAGAGCTGGCCTGTACCGCAGCCGCAATGGCTGCCTTATCTTCAGCACTGATAGATACGTTCATCAAGTTAACCTTCCGCCGGAGATCCCCAAGGTCACTCCGGCTGCTATTAGCGCTGAGTGATACACCAGGCGCAGTGACGCCTTCCTTTAGCAAGCGCGCGCGAATGAACCAAGGCTCCTTGGGGATGTAGTAATCCGAAGGTAGGTGGGGGTATTTACGCTGGAGTGGCTTTGGCTGGCTAGGGTCATGCTCAAACGGTGTTGCATCGCCCTCTATTTTAGGTATTAGAAATTGTCATTAAAATGGTTTGTCTCAGAACATACCTGGTTCGGCTGGTTGGATTTCCCATACACCGCCCACTGCTGCAATGGCTTTGTATAGGCACAGCATGGCCTCGTAAGGCTGGTTGCGAGAGCGAATCCCGAATTGCCATTTTCGTGATCGTTTCGGTGGCACGGGCGCCGCTTGGAATCTGTCCGGAGGCACAAAACGAAGTTTTTCTAGGTCTACAAGGCTGCGAGAATGTGGCTTCAATGCCCGAGCAGTCGCAGCTTGTTGTTCCGGTGTCCTCTCTATGGGATGATAATTGCTCTCTATGTCAGCATCCGGTGGTGTGCTATCATTTCCCTTCCGTCGAGTTTGTCCCCGAACACCGCCCCTTTGTTCCATTATTTGTTCATGCACATAAGGAAGACTTGTCGGTAGAATTCGAACATGGCTCACACGTAGCTCTTCGCCGGATTCGTTCTGCGGCCCAGGCGCCCAAGTAGGAGTCACTTGAGTCGGAGATGGCGCCGCCGATTGACTCGTTTCCCGTACCTGGGGAGTCAAGGGGGAAATGACATGCTCTTGTCGAGCAGCGGCCGTAGCAGCTTTTGGGGACTGGGGTGATTGAACTACAGGTTTTTCTTCTGGAGGAGGAGAAGGCGCCGCAGGAGGTGAAGTAGCCACAAGGCTGTCGTCTCGAGGAGCTGTTAAAAGTCAGTATATGAATTGGTTAAGAGTTCTGGATGAAATCAGCACGTACAGTTGGTCTGCATCAGCTCGTTTTCTGCGATGATGAAAAAGGCGTCTTTGACTGCGCTTGGCTCGGACTTTCGCAGAGCATCTTCAATTTCTTCCTTTTTGTACCCCATGGTGTGTTCGAGTTTGTTCACTGCGGAATCGTGTATCTTTTCTTGGACCGAGTCTGGTTTTCCCGGGGCAATCTTACGACGATCAACGGCTTTGTTTGGATCAGCGCCCGTCGCAATGAAATCTTCTGGTGGTGGTTGAAGATATGCTGGCAAGCCTTGCAGGAACCAGGGATCTAACCGGATGTCCGGGATACTGATTCGGTGAACAGGGTGAACTTGCAGCATGGCTCTGATAAGCCGCGCGGCTCCCGGTGAAATATAGGATGGCATGTGGAAGTTCCCAGCCGCAATTTTTTTGAATAAGGCAGGGATGTAGTCATCGTCAAACGGTAAGCGGCCGACGAGAAGGACATATAAAATCACTCCGCAACTCCAGACGTCGACTTCCGGCCCGGCATACAACTTGCCGGAGATGACTTCGGGTGCTGCATAGTTGGGGCTTCCACAGCTTGTTTTCAAAAAGTTCCCGTCCGTCATAATATTACTGAGACCGAAATCGGCAATCTTGACATTTTTCTCGCTATCGATCAGTAAATTCTCGGGCTTCAAGTCGCGGTGCACGATTTTATGTCGGTGGCAGTACTCGACGGCGCAAATTATTTGCTGGAAGAACTTGCGGGCTTCATCATCGTTGCATTTGCCTCGTTTCACCAAGTAGTCGAACAATTCCCTTTCTGCGTATTCGAGTACCATGACGATATCTGATTTCGTAGGAATCACAGTATACCTGCGAAGAATCCACCAGGTTAGCACCGCCGCACAAAGTCCCGGACAATTGTCAATTCGACGAAGATATTCTTACAATTTGATAATATGCGGATGCCGCAACAACTGCAGGTACTGGATTTCACGTTCAACGCGGCCGACCATATCTCTGGACAGCAATTTCCGGCGCGGGATGATTTTGAGAGCAACCTGGCGGCCGCTGGGCTGGTGGATAGCCAACTTGACCTTCCCAAACGAGCCCTCGCCCAAGACTCTCACCGTCTTGTACTGATCCAGCCGCTGCATGTCCCGCCGCGTGGCGGGCGACTGTACCGACGAAGAACTGTGGCTGCCATTGTTGGGGTTGAGGGTATTCGGTCGCGGCGGCGGCGGCATGGCCATGCCTGTCGGGTTGGCGCTAGGCATGGCGCCGGATGGTGGTTGCTCGCGTGGGCGATTGGGATCTTGATGATACGACGAGAGGGAGACCGAGAGGTCCTCGTCATCGAAGGCGGCGGCCATTCTTGAAGCCGGGGAGGGAAGAATCGGCCGGAGAGAAGTCGAATTGAAAGAAAGTGACGTTTTCTGCGAGCCACCTGAGTTTCCGGGATTCCGTGGTCGCTTATTCCGGATTGCCAGCACAGCAGTCCGGAGAGGGGACGGTGGGTTCGATGACGGTGGAATAAGTGGGCGAGTCTAGCTCTCCCCACACACGACAAAGAGGCTAGAGCCCACGCAGGGTGGGGTGGTTGTGGTGATGCTGGTTCTGGGCAGCTCCCTGCTTTGAGAGGGCGATGCGACGTGTTGTGGGGAGGGACTGGGAGTCTGCGAGGATGTACATGAGTCACTGGAGATGAGACGACGAAACCATCCCAGGCGAGGCTGATGAGGCAGGAACACACGCAACGGTGTCGATGACTGAGACAGCCCGGCGGTCATTGCGCGGGAGTGGTGTGTCCAATCAGGTGGCCGTATTTGGCCGAGTGGGGCTGTTTCCGGCAATGTGGTTGGCCGTTTCCCAATGCGTCCAATAAGAGAATTGCTTCTGGATCCACAACGGCATCACTGTATATCTGATGTTTTTCTCTTCTTGTTCATCTATATATTATTATTGACTTTCAATAAGCCCATGGCTGCGATGAACATCTGTAGGTTGGATGATTCATGTTTGCAGTTCTGCCACCGGGTATTTAGCAGTATTTGCCTATACGTCATCTATCATGATAATGAAATTTTATATAATTTCTCTGCCAGTTTCCACTGACGTAAATAGTTACACGTAACTGATATAAATCAATTGAGTCTTACAATACTGGAAAATATCTTTTGTGAGGCAATTTCAAATCCAATTTAAATAAACCATAATAAAAATATACTTGCATCCTTCGAAACCTGATGCCACTCTAACCAAATGTAATTCTCTCCGTTTCTTCGCCCCTCTCCCACGTCAGCTCTCTCAACGCCATCCCATCCCGACAAGTATGCAGTCGCTCCGTCTGACCCAATGCCGCCCAGTGCGGCGTATCTGTCCATATTGCCTTGAGCGTGACCGGGGTCATATCCCCATGACACAGGGTAGCCTGCCGCAGCTGCTCAAGGCAGTGATCAATATGCATCCTGCGATACTCCTCCGGCAGCCACATGTGATCTTTGTAGTGGTCCAGATCCAGATGCTTGCGAATTGCATTCAAACAGTGCAAGCTGTGCAGCATATCGGGTCCGCCATAGTAGCCGCTCTTGGGAATGGCGTCGCCGTGGGAGGGCAAAGGCTCGAGTTTCGGTAGACCGTTGTCGGAGTTGAGCCATGAGACGTCTTGGTCATTGAAGAGAATGTATCGCCCTCGTAAGAGAGATTCCCAGGCCTCGTCGATTTCTGATGACGGCGGTCCCACGTAACGTGGCTCGGAGGGCTCGAAGACCGTGTATAAAGTCCCGTTGGGAAGGTCGTGTATAGGACTCGCGAATCGTTTTTGGTGTAGTTTTATCGCTGGCTTCATAAAATCTGGGTTTTAGACCATAATATTAGTCCCACTTGTTTATTGCTTTGGGAAGTTTACTGGTATGATGTACTAAGCTCAGTATTGAATCCATGCTCGTATGTGTTTATCCATACCCTCGGTTGCGCGAATACATAAATGCTCTCTAGAAAAAGCAGAAGCAAGAGAGCGATTGTCGATACAAACCACGCCGGAGATCGAATAAAACTGCCACGTCCCTGGTACTGGGTCTTCTCGCGCCCTTTTAAAAAGGGCTCGGTAGCGTCGCTGTCGCCGGAAACCATATTGCCCGGAAGGACGTCTTCAAATTCGTCTTGTTTGGATAAGTCCATTATTTTTCTTTACGGTTATTTAATAAACCAAAAATGGTCCGTCACAGTAACCGCAAGTTTGTCATGTTTAGATAACCGTCGAGGAGGGAAACTGCAAAGCCCCGCGGTGACAAGACAAGTTAACTTTACCATTATGAGTCATGAGTTACGCGTGCAAGGGTACTTCCCGGGCATTCCGGACAAAAATCTTCAGACCACAAAGAAATACGGAGAATATATGCCCTTGTTTCTCATGAAAAAAGGCGATTAGGTAGTGAGCCTTGCCGGGAATGTGATTTCCCTTCCGAGCGAAATGCCCGAAGGGGCATCCCTTGCGGAGAGATGGCAGAGGAAGTGCACAGTGCGATTTTACTGTAGAATCATAAACTCAATGAAACAATCCAGAAAAAGGTGAAATAAAGTTCTGGATTAGTATGTCCATCTTTTTTTTTATTCATGGATGCATGGATGCAACTTTGAAGGCTGGTCGCTTGGAGTTGTCTGGTGGTTCACCCGGTTCGGATTCCGGGAACTGACATCTGGAAGTTTTATATAAATCTACATGTATGTAGATGTTCAATTTTGTATATGCAGTTATATATATATGAGATACATAAAATTCCAATTTATGAAATATCAGGAATTATTTCACGACGAGATTTGGCTAAGTAAAAAATATCATTGGAATAATGGATGAGGACATGAGGGTTTGTGACATCACGTGGCCAGGAAGGATTAAAATAACCACTCCAGTATAGAATCAGCGCACATAGGAATTATATACATCAATTGATATGGTAAACTAGGGGTTGGAGGAAATACATGTAGAAGTGTTTATTAAGGATCAATATGTGAAGGACTTATGTGATCACCTGGCTAATTGGAGGAAATTTAAATCTACTATAAACTGATGAGATATTTGTTTAGAATGCAACTTTTCAAAATAGTTTCAAGTAATACTTGAAAAATTGATCAATTTACACCACTATATAACATCACATGTACAATTAAAATAACAACTGCATCCGTGCTATCAAAGTAGTTGACGGGACCAAAGGAGCCTGGATGCCCATCCGAATGCCGGCCAGATAATATTAGAGCTGACGACGAACCTTCTTAGTAAAAAAGGATTAAAAATATCACGTAATTTAATGGAGTTTGATGTCTAATCTATCCCAAATGCCACTTCAAAAGGGACATGTTGTGTGTCATGCCGATACATACACGGATGTAACCGCCGTGGTCTTCCACCACAAATAAAAAAGGGTTCCTCTGATGAGGCTGACATGAATTGCCTGACCCAATTTTTTGCAGATTAAAGCTGATTATTAGAGTTTCATATAAATCACTAAGTTGCTTTTGTTAGAGTCGTTCAACCGTATTCCCGGGTTCAGAACCGGTGCTTTTTTCACCTTCCGAACGTTGCGCAACATGATCGACATCCTTGTTTCTTTCTTCCTTCGCTTTCTTTTATTTTAAGGAATTGTATCATGCGATGCCGCTTGAGAATAATTGGGCCGGAGTGTGGCTTCCGACTGCTGTGTGACATCCATCAATTGATTGTTTTTCATGTGTGGTCCCGATGGGCGTCAGTTGATTTAATATGTATAAGAAACAGCAGGAGTATTTATTCACTTCAATGCCCCCAGACAATGTTCAAAAATGTGACCTCAAATTGATCTTTCTCTGACACACTCTTATCCATGCTGCGTTATTCAACTTGCTATAGACCGAAAATCCATCTATAGTTTCGCTGGAACCAGAATTTTCCCGGCACTTGCTAGACCACACAAGTTCTTTTCATCGCTTCAAAGAAAAGAAATGGCCAACTCGCTCTCTCCGGAATTCTGGCAAAATCTAGTCTTCGATACACTCAATTTCATCATGCAAGCCATATTTCTCTGGCAAGCGTATCGAATGGAGCGAACTCTGACTAATGTTAGTCAAGTATATCATTCTTGTTTTCGTTGACTATTTCAAGACCAGGAAGGATGTATGCTAATCGTTACGCGAGTATAGTACTGGCAAATCCATCATGCAGATGGACTCAACGATGTGATGCCTCCACGTACCAAGGCAACTCTACCGCGTCCACCAACGATATAGGACTGGAATCACATCGATCGGTCGCCTAGAAAGCAGAAAGACCAAAACAAAGGAAATGCTGTGGGATAGTATGGGTTACTGGCGTTGTTTGCAATTTAATACAGGTAATAAACGGATATTTTAATCAGACCCCTTTTGGTAAATGGTGGATGAAAACCCTCCATTGAATATATACATGACATCATAAACCGCCCGGCTATACCTTTTCGTCGGACGTGATTGTGGACGATGAATAAAATGTTAAAAGAGAAGTTATGTTCCCAGAAATAGTCCCTTCAATATGTACACCAAAGAATGCCGGGTATGACTCCTAAACAAAAAAAAAAACAAAAACGAAAAAGAAACGCTGGAAAGTGAATAACACCGCAACCTGTGCAAAAAGAGAAAACAACTTTAGGTGTCCCCGGAAGAAGGGCAATCATCATCTGCTTCTTCTTCATCGTCATCGTAGTCGTAATCGGCGTCGAAGTCGAAAGCATCAATTATGTCGCCACGACTACCCAAAAAAGAAGTCAAGCGGGAGATATCTGGATGGTTCTCGAAGCCATCGCCAAAATCATTTGGGCCATCGCCATGAAAACCGTCATAGTCAGGTTTATGGCCGTAACGTTGATCGTACTTGTCCTTATCATTGTGCTCATCGTCGTGGTCATCATCGAGATGGAATTCCTTGGGTGCTCTGGTGCAGACCAGCTCGACCTCGACCTCCTGGGGTCCCGACAATGGTTCAGAGCCAAAAGGTGGTCCTCGAGTGACAATACCGACGGCCCACTGCGTGGCTTGCTGTACTGCAGTGGTGTTTGACAGGTACCATGTCCTCCATGGGCAAAAAGGATTGCCGGGTTCGGCAATTTTAACATCATTGTGCTGGCCATCGAATGAGGTTTCGTTGACAAAAGCTGATAAAAATTAGCGAGGGGTTTTTAGAAGAGAGATATGACGGGGGACAATCGTACAATATACAGGAATTTCCTCCGGCTTAAACAAGGCAGGTGGGCAGCTGGGCAAAAAATGAACGTGAGAGGGGTCCATTAGCTGTTCGAGAGCAGTTTCGAGCGGGCTATCGTAAGGTTTTCCCGAAATGCTCAGTTTGTAGATTGCAAATTGTAAATAGGCTTTCAGGCTCTCTGCACATTGGTCTCCGGGTGCCCAGATGCCTTCACACTTATGGTGGTGTTGGTGATGATGGCCGCTTATTGATCCAGGCCACCCCGGGGCGTTGGCGAGACGCAAGGCAATTTCGGTCGTCCGATTGCCGCATGTCGACTCGTTAATGTGGCCCTTGAGATCGTCGGCATCGTACTGGAGCCAGTAGCCGACTTTGATGGATGGCGACCCGTCCTGGGGCGATGAACCAGCGTCGAAGCCATAGACAAAGCCAAGCGGCTGCGACGCGATGCTTTCTATGCGGAGAAACGAAGAGGACTGTGCGAGGCCGTCAATGCAGTTGTTGTGGGAGAAGCCACAGTACCAGGTGCTTGTGGGCAGGACATGGCACAGTATCAAGACAGCTACCACAACGGCGCTGAAATGAAGCTGCCCCATGGCACACACACACGCACACACACGGTGTGTCCGTGGAGATAAGACCCGGCGTCTCGTCTCTCAGAGGAACTGGCGGAACGCACACCTATAGAGGTGTCTGATCAGAGGGCGAGCGAGGCTGAAGGGCACGCATGATATGCCACGCAGCATGCCGGTGCTCAGTGGATGAGCAAAATGCGAGGTGTGTTGCCTATGTATGTGTGGAGGAGAAACCGCGACGTTGTCGAGGATACTATTTTACCATGGGCAGGCACGAGGACGACAGAGCGGCTCTGAACGGGGGCGGCCTGAATCTGATCAATGGATGGCTCCTGCCCTGCTTGGTGCGGTTGGGCCTTGGCGGGCGATCCCAATGGGGCGCGGCGGAGCCCGGCAAACGGGCTCTGGCCAGTGGACAGCGCCGCCCCGGGCGCGAATGATACCCTGCGGCTTGGCCCGGCTGTCCACCCTCCGAGCGCTGCGATAACGCCATTGTCGTTATTAGTATTATACTGCAGGGTATAGTAGTTGTCGTTCTGTGTAGCCACGCACCTGGCCCTCACCGGGGCCATCAGAATCACACCCAATATCACATCACATGACCAGGCTTGGCAGCCCGTCAGTTAGTCAGCAGAGCGGCCCCGCTTCGTGCGCTACGTGCCGGACCTGCCACGTGATTGGCCCGGTGTGCGCCGGACCGATGTAAATCCGGCCGAGCCGCACCCCCGTTGTCGTTAGCGGGCGCGAGCCTCATCCCGAGTCTCCGTCGGTCATCCAACGGTAGCATCTCTGTGCCTGTCTGTCTCTGCATTTCTCTGTCTCCGCACCCTGTCGTCTTCAAGAGTCGGCGCGTCTGCTGACGTGCTCCCCTCGCCGTGCGCCCTCGTTCCCCATGACCCCTCTATGACCACCCCGGATGCTTTCAGGGATGCAGAGTACTTCGCCGACGTCTCTGGCATCCCGGACCCCAGTGACGTCGCCGACCACGACCACGACCATGAATACGCAGATGAACATGGCCCTGATCATGCCGCGACCCCCGCCCAGCAGGACCTGAGGCAGGCCGTGCAGAAGAAGGCCAAAACTGCATTGATCGATCGGCTGTTGCGCGAGCTGGATATTGTCTTATACTGCCAGCTGGCCGCGTTGTATTATATGGAGTATGTGTTTTGAGCTTTCTGTCCCTGCTCCAAACTTTCGAGCTTGTCACTTACTGGGAATCTCGCATTACTAGCTGCTCTTTACTGCTATTTGCTTTGCGTGCAATTGTACAGTTGATATTCTTTACCCCCAAAGCGCCCCCCTTCGACCCGACGAGACACCAACCCTTCATCGGCGCCATCTTCGGCAGCAACCTCCTGTGCATGCTCCTCCATTTCCTCTTCGTCCATCCCACTGCTGGCGAAGAAACTCGAGGCTATCTGCACGGTGGCCTTTTCATTGATTTTGTAGGGCAAAAGGCCCCCGTGTCACGATTACGATTTTTGATATTCGATCTTCTCATTCTGTTGATACATTTGGTGATGATGGGCTTGATTGTGGAACGCGTGCGCATCAATGCAGGCCGATCGACGGCCGGTGATACTATTACGACCAGTATGTCGGAGGAGACAACAGCACCTGGCCAGGACCATGATGCTGAAGAGAGAGGCGTTCGCAGGGACGAGGAAAACCGTACCTCACCGGAGGTTGTGGAGACTGCTGTAGATGAACCCCTGGAGCATGCAGAATTGCTCGCTGAGCCAGGAGAAGACGGCTCTCGCCAACTTGCCAAAGATAACCATCCGCTGGATACCTTTTCGTCAGGTGGAGCCCTGATACTGGATCTCGGACTGGTCGATGCCATACGGGATCAGTGGTCGTATAATCCAGCGACCCCCCCACGCTCAGCATTTGCGCCCTCGCCAGAAGCCACCTCTTTTCTGCGCGAGCATCTTGGCATTGAAGTCGGTCCTGATGGCCGCGTCCTCAGGACTCAGCGGTAATATTGTAGATACATAAGTACATAGAAGTACAACGAGCGCATGACCTTTTTCTTTTTTGCTTGCATTTCTAGCCCTGACTGAATTTCGGCTCTATTTGTAGATTCCCCTGTGCAATAGTAATAAGTGTTATTCTGTGAATGGAATATGTATATGTATGCAGTCTCCAGATGTCAGTGCTGTACATCAAAGCCCTAGTCCAGATGAGGTTTAGCGCCTTCTCTATGAACAGCTTCATGTCCTTCCCGGACTTAGTTGAATGGAGCAAGCACGCCGGCCACTTCCACTGCTTCTCGGATCCAACTGATAGGCAACTAATGGGAGCAGTCAATTGATTTGTTTCGATATTGCCAGCATGGCGTCTCCAGCCTCCCACCGTCCACGTCAAAAAAAGAAGTTCCTATCATCGCCATCCGGCTCCAATAATGATCTCATTCTCGAACCCGGTTCCGCCCAAGCTACGCCTGCTTTCCCTCTGGTTTCTTTCCTATGGGGTGCGCGGTCAGGGACATCGCAATGGATTAGCCTCCCCTTGATCCTCATGGCCGTGGGCTTGTTCAGGTGGGCGGTGAGTTTGTGGGGATATTCAGGTAGCTAGTTCTGAACCACCCTATGTCGCGACAAACATGCTGAAATATCCTCTCTGCAGGCTTCCAGTCGCCCCCTATGCATGGTGATTTCGAGGCACAGAGACATTGGATGGAGCTCACAATCCATCTCCCTCCGACGAAATGGTACTTTTACGACTTGCAGTACTGGGGTCTCGACTACCCGCCATTGACTGCCTACCATAGCTGGTTACTCGGGAAAATGTATGTTGGGTTTTTGAAAATCTTGTTGAGACGCCATTGGCTAATAATTGATTTTACAACAGAGGCTCCCGAGTCGACCCTGCGTTCTTTGCGCTCGATACTTCACGTGGAATCGAGGACCCTCTTTTGAAACCATACATGCGTGCCACCGTCCTCGTATCCGAATTTCTCGTATATATTCCCGCTGTTGTGCTCTTTGTACGAAGATATGCTCGACTGCACGGCATCCCGGCCTGGTCAACTTCTATTTCTCTTGTTGCAATCTTGATGCAGCCGGCTACTATCCTTATTGACCATGGCCACTTCCAATACAACACCGTGATGCTGGGGTTGACGGTTGCTAGCATAGAGAGTATCCTGACAGGCCGATGGTCGCTTGCATGTGTCTTCTTCGTTGCCTCGTTGGGGTTCAAACAAATGGCTCTCTATTACGCTCCGATCATGTTCTCTTTTCTTCTGGGAAGCTGTCTCTTTCCACGAATCAGAATCGGTCGCTTCCTTTCAATCGCTTTGGCCACAGTAGCTGCGTTTGCTATTCTACTAGCTCCATTCGTCGTGTCTTCTTTGCGTGAATGGAGGCAAGGCTCCCCTGTCCCTGATACCCTTCCTCCTGTCATGCAAAACATCCCATTCGAACTTGACAGCAATGCGTGGTATTATGCGCCGATTCTTCAACTCTCCCAGGTTGTTCATCGTATATTCCCATTTGCCAGAGGTTTGTTCGAAGACAAAGTAGCAAATGCGTGGTGCGCTATACACACCTTCTACAAGCTGAATCGCTTCCCGACCGATACGCTGCAACAAGTTTCTCTTGGTGCTACTCTTAGCTCCATCTTGCTCCCTTGCCTGGTTATATTCCGTTACCCTCGGCCCCAACTCATCTTGCCAGCTTTAAGTAGCTGCGCTTGGGGATTCTTCCTGTTTTCCTTCCAGGTACACGAAAAGAGCGTTCTGCTACCATTACTTCCAATGACTCTTCTCCTTGGAGGCGGAAGCGGCCTGACCAAACCATCCCGAGCATGGATTGGCTGGGCTAATATTCTGGGGTCTTGGACAATGTTCCCGCTGCTTAAACGCGAGGGACTGGCGATTCCTTACTTTGTGATGACCTTGCTATGGGCCTATCTACTTGGCCTGCCTCCTACGTCAATTGAAAGCTACCGATCACGATCCGTCAAGGAGCCTACGCCGCGCATTTTCACCACACTCATCCACTTTACTTTCTATCTAAGTATGGTGGCTTGGCATATCCTCGAGGCGTTTGTACCTCCGCCAGAGAACAAGCCCGACCTCTGGGTTGTGCTCAATGCCCTCATTGGTGCAAGCGGGTTTGCGCTGGCGTATCTATGGTCTGTCGGATATCTGGTTGGGCAAGCTTGGGCAATCGGATCCGGGGCTTCCACAGACGCAGCCAAGAAAACGCAATAAGAAAAAAGAGAACGTTCGACGGACGTTGTACAATAATATTGCTTTGATCACTTGGTCACTAATCTAGCAAATATAGACCAGTTTCCACTATTGACATTCCATCGTGTCTTTTACATTTCTGGTACTATTTTTTACCTTGTACATACTTTTTATAAATCAATTGATATTTGATGCGACGAAAAATTTCAAAATTTGTCTAAGTTACTATACAAGTTATACATGTTTCATCCATGAACGCCAGACAGAGAGGGGTTTGTACATGTTCCCAATGCAATGCAGAACTGATATAACAAAAGCTGCAGATTGTTCTCTCCAGTCTTTCCACCTTTTCCCTTTATTGTTATTAAACCTTGAACCCGTACCCAGCCATACACGTCTTGTATTGGTCAACGAGCGACTTGCACTCGCCTTGCGCAGGGTCGTCGGATTTGGAGAATAGCATGCAGTCGTCGCGAGTGGACTTTTCTTTGGTGCAAACACAGCATGGCTAAAACAAACGGTTGAAGAACTGTCAGTACTGGAGTGTCTCTAGGCAATGGCGACAGGAGGAAGGATTTGGCGGACCTTGGGCTTGCTGGGGGCGTCGGCAGGCTTTACTTCTGGCGCAGGGGCGCTGGCCGCATCTAAGGCAAAAATGCCATTAGTATTTCCAATGCCATCATATATGTGTAGTTAATGAGCGTTGGTTCTGCGTGAAACAATGCTCCAACGAGATATATAATCATGTATGAAGCTGTTAAAGCTCCGCGGAGGTTTGCGGCAATCAGACTGGGGAGACTCACTGTTGGAAGAACCGAAAAACCAAGACATTGTGACCGAATTGAAGAGAAAACCTCCAAATATTGCAACTCAAGTGCGGTGGAAAAAAACCTTTGGAGCGACAAGTCAATGGGTGCGAGAAAATGAGCAAGTTTCCCTGATGATTAATCGGCCTGGAGCAAGTCGCGCAATCGCCAGAGCAATAGCGCTTATCCGGCAGAAAAGGGCCGGGCGGTGAGCGGTGTCGATAGTTGCTGCGGAAGGCCTCTGAGAGGGGCGGCGGCGAGGCTAGTAACTATTTATTTTTGTTGGTGGGGGTTTGGCTTCGAAGGCGACAATAAAGCCCCTCTCTCCTTTTTTTCCCCTTCTTTTCTTTTCTGCTTCTGCATCTCACACTTTGCTGCAGGCTTCACTGTTCGTTCTATATTAATTTCCACTGGCATATTGCTTTGGCTGTTTTTTTTTTAGAGTATTTAATTCCGCTCTGGCCATGGCTCCCAAGATCTTCTCGCTCGATGGCAAGAGCCTCAAGCTCGACACAGCTGAGGACATCGAGGCCCACGTCCAGCCTCTGCTTGAGGATACCGCGTATACTGAAGTTCACCTTGGAGGCAACACGTTTGGTATTGCTGCCTCCGAGCGCCTTGCGACTGTTCTTGCGACACAGAAGAGCCTTGAAGTCGCCGATCTCGCCGATATCTTCACAGGACGACTCCTGTCCGAAATCCCCTCTGCGTTGTCTGCCTTATTAAACGCGCTCCTCGAGATTCCTACGCTTCACACCGTCAACCTTTCTGATAACGCTTTCGGTCTCAATACGCAAGCGCCCCTCGTTGATTTCCTCTCGCGCGCCGTTCCTCTCCGCCACCTTATCCTCAACAACAATGGGCTTGGTCCTAATGCTGGTACCCTCATTGCGGACGCGCTCACAAAACTTGCTGAACGCAAAGAGGAAGCCCGGAAGGAAGGGAAGGATGTCCCTCTGCTGGAATCGATTGTGTGTGGACGTAACCGGCTTGAGAACGGAAGTATGGCCGCATGGGCAATTGCATACAAAGCCCATGCCAAGGGAATTCGCTCAGTGAAAATGACACAGAACGGTATTCGCCAAGAAGGTATTTCGCTTCTTTTGAAGGAGGGTCTCAGTCACGCGAATGCCTTGGAAGTTGTAGATCTTCAGGACAACACGTTTACGAACCTGGGATCGACTGCTCTGGCAGGCGTCATTCAGGGATGGGCTTCTCTGCGTGAGCTTGGTGTTGGTGACTGCCTGCTTTCGGCTCGTGGTGGCATCAAGGTTGCCCAGGCACTTGCAGCCGGCAAGAACCAGAAAGTCGAGACGTTGCGCTTGCAATACAACGACATCAACGCAGAAGGCGTGAAGCAATTTTTGTTTGCATCCAAGACTGCCCTCCCGGCTCTCCGACGTGTCGAGCTTAACGGAAACAAATTCACAGAAGATGATGACAACGTGGAAGAGTTGCGCGATCTCCTTGAAAAGAGAAAGGAGGAACACGGTTCTGATGAGGACCCTGAAGATTCTTGGGGTGTTGACGAGCTTGACGAACTCGAGGAGGAGGAGGAAGAGGAAGAGGAAGAAGAGAAACGCCACTTGGCGGATAAGACGTTGAAGGAAACTGTCCGCGCCGAAGAGGAACCAGTGACACAAAAGAAGGATGCTGCTGTTGATGAACTGGCTGAGGCCCTCAGCAAGACTGGTTTATAGCACTAAAAAGTGGTGTTGATTCCTTATCTTTTCCCTTCTCGATCTTCCTCGTTTTAAGCACCATGCCCAAATTTTGCTATATATGTACACGGCCACCTACCTTGATTTGTTATTTTGGTAAATAGCTTCAGGATCTAGCTATATTGGCCTGTTGCTTTTACCAGGACACCTTCCCCTTATATAACCCCAATACCCCTGGCTCTGACGGGTCACATTCTTGTTTACGTTGTAGGATGATTTATGATGCTAGATGGACACATTATGCAGAAAGCAAATAGAAGACTAATATCAAATCGTGCCTCCCACTCAGCAGTCAAAAAGCAATGATATAAATGTCAAATGTGTTCTCAGATGTATGTATACAAAAAGTGGGTCTCCTTCCAAAACGGGCACGCTAAGTTGCTGGCAAACATCCCGCTATCTTCTGCTGTCGCAAGACATCTTCCGCCTTCACTTGTCTCCTTCACCCATCCCTCAGTTGCGTTGTCTTTTCTGATTTCTCTGCGTTTAACCTTCTCACCTTGATATTATTACTCTTTTTTCCTCATCCCTTCGACTGCGATTTATTTGTCGCAAATAGCGCTTTATCCTTGCGTTTTTTTTCTGGTTCCGCCGGTTTCCTGATCGCAAGAGCTTGGTTCTGCCAGAGCCCTCCTCCTTTCGTCATTTTTGCAACGACATACAACTGAGTTGTTGTCAGTTTTACTTGGTGAGTCTGGTGATCCTAGAAATATTCAAATAGCGTTGTGCCTGGTCGGTGGATGCTTGCGTTTCCTTGGTGGAGAATGCGCGATTAGCTACTTCCTACCGCGCATGGCATCCATCTTGGAAACATCTATTCCAACACAGTTCTTGACATTCAAAATTGTCAGAAAAGTGTATACTCTCTTGCTAATCATGATAATCTCCCCTGTCTAGACTTTCGCAATGGACGCAAAAGAAATCGAGCTTAAAACCAAGGCGCTGACCAAGGCGGCCACATCAAACGAGCCGCCAGCGAACCTGATTACCATATTGAAGAGCCTTCAAAAAGGCGTGCGACCAACCGAAGATCTTCTCCGCTCGACTCGCGTCGGTATCGTGGTTAACAAACTCAAGCAACACAAGTCGCCGGACGTTGCCAGGCTGTCGTCCGAGATCGTCTCCAGATGGCGAAGCGAAGTTAAACAAAAATCAAACGGGTCTCCAAATCCGCATCGCTCGAGCACACCCAATACCGGCGCTGGATCGCCTACTTCAGTAAGCACACCCGGAGACAGGGCGTCTAAATCTTCTGTCCCGCCGGAGAAGCGGACTTGGAAAGCCGATGGTGTCGACATTGCCATTACATCAAACAAGGTCCGAGACAGCTGCCTTGGACTTATGTACGATGGTCTTTGTTTTATGAGCACCGAGGCACCGAAAGTTGTTCTTGCCAAGGCAACCGCAGTCGAAGCGGCTGCATTTAGTGCTTTTGGTCCCGAGAAAAACGAGAAATACAAGACCAAAATTCGAAGCCTTTTCCAAAATTTGAAGAACAAGTCAAGTTCTCAGCTTCGGCAGCGTGTGCTTTCCAATGAAGTAACACCGGAGAAATTCGTCCAAATGACCCACGAGGAGCTCAAGTCCGATGAGCGCCGAGAAGCAGATAAGAAGATCCACAAGGAGAACATGGACAAGGCAATGGTTGCCCAAGCAGAACGTAGTATCAGCACGAGTTTACAATGCGGAAAATGTGGTCAACGTAAAGTTACTTATACCGAAGCGCAGACTCGCAGTGCTGATGAACCGATGACGCTGTTCTGTACGTGCATGAACTGCGGAAAGACATGGAAGCAGTAATTTGCACTGGCTCTGTCTTTTTTACCTCTAATTTATGTTTTCTTGTTCTTTTCCTTTTTCTGCTAGTCTTTGCGCGTCGAGACTACTGTTAATCTCGAATAAAATGAAGGGAGTTGGGTGTGTTTTTCTTATTCTTCTGAACATTGTATCTTATTACGGCTTTTCATTTTCATACCTTTTTTTACGCGCTTGGAATCGTTCTTTTTATCTTTTCTGGCAATAGAATATTCACTGGATTTCCGTACTTTATCCGCAACTACCATAACTTGACAGCCCATCTCCCAACCTATGCACTATTGGATTAACAGGCTCCATCTTCGCCTCCACCTGGGATGTAGACTTTTCCTGGTCAACTTTTCTCCCTTGTGCAACGACATCATCCCACTCTCCACGACTTGCCAAGAACGCAGCCCCCGTATCCGCCCAAACGCGATAATCCTGTACTTTCAACCCTTGCCCTGGATCTGGTTCGCTGTCGCCCAAGTCCTCTGACAAAGTCACCCTCCACATAAAGACCTCGTTCCAACTCTGCCCAGTACTCTTGTGCGTAAATCTTGCACAACCCCGGAGACAAACAATCATGTTCTGCGGGTCAACCACCCAGTCGTCCTCGCTATCGAATACCATGTCGCTGTACGAAAGATGCTCGGCGAGTAAATCAAAGTATTCGCCAACGCCGGAAAGACCGGTGAAGTCCCGGCCGATGAAGGGGAGCTGAGACTGTAAGTGACAGTTTCCGTATTCGTGGACCACGGGCGGCGGCGAGGCTGTGAAGTGAGTGAGGATGATAGAAGGGGATACACCGGCAGCGAAAGCAGATGTGAGCGAGTATATTGGAGCGAGGACTGTTGGGCGTGGAGTCGGCATAGCTCTGCTTGTTGATATGCGAATGTATTCCTTGGGAGTATTTGCTAAGCTGTATCTCTCGAGCGATTTGCCACTTCTTATATGGGGATGTGTTATTGGAGGGACACGTAGAACAGATGATTTGAATTCATAAGGAACTAGACCGGTTCAATAAAAGCTGTACGTGCTGAATTCAAATTTATTGGTGATAAGATTCAGAAGCAAAATGATTAATGCGCTTCCATGTCAACTTTGACATGGTCATGATGTAATCCGCAGCTGTCCGGATTAGGCAATAGGACTTGGGGCTAGGGCCGAGAAAATACAAGTCGAATTTTCAGATAAAGCATAGGTTAACATGTTTCTTTTTGCGTGAAAATTTTGTTCAAGGAAAGGAAAAGAATGTCTGTGTTAAGGCTCCACTACTTCTGCTACCAAATCGATATTCGTAACGCCACCCTTGGCGACATCCAACGGCGCGACAAACGCCATTTGGCTCCACGACTCGTAGATATTATGCCCCCCAAATACAAGTACCTCAAACCGTCCCACAAAATTTCCATCAATCCAGCACCTGCTTCCTCGTACAGCATCTGTTGTAATTGTAACATTAATGGGTCGGTCAACGGAAGGACTGGGGATGGCCACTGGCTTGTGTGAAGATTCTGTCATATTACCCGGCGGCGTACCCCATATCCGGCCCATGCCGGGGGTTTTGGGGAAGAATGTGCTGTCATTATACGACGTTGAGCGAAGAGGATATGGCCAGCCGTCAGATGTAAATGTCAGAGTGCTGGAGGAGCTATCTGAATCTGAGACGGAGAGCGAGAGAGAGACATCCGAGGAGGACAGGGAAAAAGGCCCTGTTATTGACAGAGTTAGGGTATATTTCAGACCCTTGCTCCCTTTGTTAATATGGACTGCTTCGGGATGGTGTGATTGGCGGCTCCAAGTCAATAGCGAGTGACCTTTGGACTCTGCATGTAGCACGCGGTCTAGATTCTCTCCCGGAATCCGCTGTGTTAAGATGTCAATCGTCTGATCGAGTGTATCTTCTTCCAGGAAAGGGCCTCTCGAGCCTGACCAAGCCCGGGAAGCGACCAATGGCACTCCTCGTCTTATCGCATAATAGGCCTCTAGCTGGGTACTCGTATCCGGCCCGTTGTCATTCCATGCAGCGAAAATCGCGCCTCTGTTGTATTTGGAGACTGGATCCAGCTCTTGTGTAAGGTTATGATAGTTTATATCATGCGGATCCCACTGATTTCCCTCCTGTTCTCCGTAGTTGAGCAACCTAGTCTCGTTGAAAAAGGTAGGATAAGGAGCTGGCGAGATGGGAACGTGGTCGTTTTTGATCGACATGTACGCCCACACATCCTCGGAATTTATGACTTCGTATCCACCATTTACCAGTGCAACGGGGTCTGATTGACCTGCTTGCCAGTGTTGGATAATAATATCTTTGGAGACTGTTAGATTCGTTGGTGATGGTTCATATGTCCCCCAAATACGAATGCTCTTGTTAGAAGTCTTCTGTACCCAGTCGGACATTTCGTTGACAAAGTTGATATAGTCATCTGCAAGGGTAGAGTCGTACTCATCAGCTCCAATGTGCACTTCTTTTGAATGAAGGCGCGGGAGGAAGTCTGTCCACATATCCTTGACTGTAGGGATGGTATCTGGATGACTCAGATTGAGGAGATCCTTCGAGGACAGTGCCAGTTCTGGTTTCCACTTTGTGATCGAGAGAGCGTGTCCTGGAGCTTCAATTTCCGGGATAACTGTGACACCTCTACGGGCACAATGTTGCTGGAAATCTTCCAAATCTTCAGGACTCAGAGTTTCGTTCGCACGCTGAACAAGTGGAGATAGATTGTCACTGATTGGTCGCATGGAAAACTGAGAGTACACTTTGTTCCAGGTCTCATTGTGACCACGACTGAGGGGATAGTTGTCGGCAGAGTGGTAATGGAACTCGGACATTTTGAAAAACGACGCATATGTACACAAGTCTTTCAAGAATGAAGGCGAGTACCATTTCCGTCCGGCGTCAAGCATAAACCCTCGAGTAGGGTACGCAGGTGTGTCGATATAATGGACGAGTGGCAATCTACCAACAGCTCCGTTTTCCTCTCGAAGGATCATCTGTAGCAAAGTTCTTGTTCCCCACCACATCCCCCTGGCACCAGTCCCTGCGATGGTGATGCCCCCATCTAAGCGAACATCAAGGGTATAACCCTCCTCTGTCGCGAGACCGTTTTGATAGGTTAGATTCTGGGCTGAAGAGCCCAAGAAAATACCACTTCCGTGGTGTGGGAGCTCTTCAACTACGTGCAACGACCAGTGGTGACCCGAGACTTGAGCGAGGTCATCGACGAATGTTTCTGCGAATTCGTGGGCCGATGGAGGAATCAGCGACAGTCCCTCGGTATCCCTATGTTCGGAAAAGCTGTGCTCGATAAAAACCTTTCTTGTGACGAACCCCGAAAAGAAGTCAATTGATGACTCTCCATTGCCTGAGAAATTAAGCGGAGGTGGAAGCAGTTGCCAAGCTGCTGCTGTCGTTGTCAGCGTCCATAACAAGGACGCTCCAAACATGCTCTTCATTCCTCGCTCAGATGAAGGGGCTACTGTAGCTTTGGTATAAAGGCCCTGTATTCAGTCCAGCCAGGTTCCTGGATGGACTCTTTGATAACATTTGAAATATGAATTCAAGTTCACAAGACATGCCAAAATAAATACTCCGCATTCCTGTCAATCGGTGTAGCATCTGCAAGGGAACAGTAAGTAAGTGGGCCTTGGGTCGCATGAGCCAAGACTCTAGGTTACAGCTGTCTTTTTAGCTATTTCTTATTGTGTCTAGGCCCAAGCGAGGCACTCTGACTGATGAAAGATGTAAACACTTCAATTTTGGTGGATTTTGTCAGTACAAGCTCATTAAAACGAGAGAATTGGATAGAAATAATTAAAATTCCATTTTCACGAAACTAAAATATTTGACCACCGGCGTCTCGGCAAGTATTTTACAGTCGATGGTAAAAACGTAGAGTTCATATAGACGTCTTGTGCGGGGGCTCACCGATTTCTCCACAGTCCCCCCATTTCATCCCACGCACTATATTATGTTTGATTTCGTTTGCGTGGGATGGATCTTTTGAAGGTCGAGTACTTGGAGAAGCTAATGTTTGTTGTTCGATTGAAAATTAAGACCATGTATAAACTAGTTACTCCGTCGATAAAATTATTATTTAGGTCTGATAGTCTTTTCAAATATTCATACATACCTCGGCTTTTATCCGCGTGGGAGGCTGAATGGCGCAAAGCCCGTTAATCGGTATGGCCATATGGAATCCACACAGAAAGATCAAGGTTATATGAATGAATAAAACAGTTGAATATTAATATCATTGCGTAGTCTTAATATAATTTTAACACTCAACCATCATTTTCCACAGATCTTGGATGCTTACACTTTACTCTTTTCGGTGCAATTCGAGGCGGGATGTTAAAGCCCGACGGAGCGTAACTCTCCGACCGACAACAAGCAGTGTCAATCAACTCCACAGGTTTGGAGTATAAGATGAGCGAATAATATCAACGATTCGTTCTTTTATTTCTGAAAATACGAAAATTTATTCTGTGTTCTAAATCTGCATTCTGCCATTTAATCAACGTGCCTAGAAGCATTGCTTGTACCCACCATGTCACTTCCATCTCAGGTTGATATCCTAGTAATTGGAAGCGGAAATGCCGGGTTTTCTGCTGCCATATCTGCCGCCCAATCCTCTCCTTCATCGCGCATAATCCTCATCGACAAATGCCCAGAGTCATGGTCAGGCGGAAACTCGTTTTTCACAGCTGGCGCAATGCGCACCGCGCACACGGGGTTGAACGACCTTCTTCCCCTCGTCAACAACGTCGACCAAAACCTAGCAAAGATCATTGATCTCCCACCATACAGAACCACCGATTTTGAGAAGGACATTCAGCGGATCTGTGCGGGACGGTCTGATCCCCAACTGAGTAAGATCCTTATTGGAGATTCGCGGGAAGCGATTCAATGGCTCAAAGATGTCGTTGGCGTGCGGTTCCAATTGAGCTTTAACCGCCAGGCATTCCTAGTAGATGGTCGACACAAATTCTGGGGTGGCCTTGCACTGAAGACCGAAGATGGAGGCAAAGGTCTGGTTGAGGATCACAAAAGAGCTGCTCGACAACATGGAGTGGACGTCTTTTACCAAACCGCAGCAAAACAATTGCATACCAACCCACAAACGGGAGCCATCACTGGGGTCACAGTCGTCCATAACGGTCAGCCCAAAGAGATCCGCGCAAAAGCCGTGATCCTGGCAGCCGGCGGGTTTGAATCCAACGCACGAATGAGAACTCAATACCTTGGCCCTGGATGGGATTTGGCCTATGTCCGTGGAACTCCTTTCAATACAGGAGACTGCCTTGAAATGGCCATTCGAGATGTTGCTGCTAAACAAGCAGGAAATTGGTCCGGTTGCCATGCTACTTGCTGGGATGCAAATGCAGACCCTAATACGGGAAACCGAGAGATTTCAAACGAATTTACCAAGTCCGGTTACCCCCTGGGAGTGATGATCAACACCAAGGGAGAAAGGTTTGTGGACGAAGGAATCGATTTCAGAAACTATACATATGCGATATTCGGAAGAGCAATCTTACAGCAACCAGAGGGTACCGCATTCCAAGTGTGGGATTCCAATATGATTTCCTGGCTAAGGAGCGAGGAGTATAGAGACGGAATTGTTAAAAAGATTTATGGTAACACAATCGAAGAACTTGCCGAGAAATGCACAGCAGAAGGTCTCAAAAATAAAGACGAATTCATCAAGACGTTGAAAGAATACAACAACGCCGTCTACGAGCATCGCAAAGAAAATCCTCGCGCCAAATGGGACCCGGCAATCAAGGATGGTGTTTCCACGCAGTCATCTTCAACAAAATTGGCCCTCCCAAAGTCAAACTGGGCATTACCGATTGACAAAGGTCCTTTTCTCGCTGTCAAGGTTACCGGTGGAATTACATTCACGTTTGGTGGACTCGCTGTAAACCCGGAAACAGCGGCAGTTGTCTCGTCTGCTACAAGCGCGGAAATCCCGGGTTTGTACAGCGTTGGTGAGATGTTGGGAGGTTTGTTTTACGGTAATTATCCGGGTGGCAGCGGATTGACCTCTGGAACCGTTTTTGGTAGGAGAGCAGGAAAAGCTGCTGCTGCTTCGATAAGCCGTGGGCAGTCTAGACTATAGTGGAAAACTACATAATGAGCAGAGAAAACTCTCTCAAGAAAAGATCTGCCTTGCTATCGTGGTGGCCTTTGATGAGAATCAAAATAATGATCCTAGAGGAAGTTGTGTATCAATAGAAAATCCAATGAACTACATAACGTTTGCGCTTTCAATGTTGCTTTTCTTTATAGAGGAGTAAAATCCATAGGGCCTGCAAGTACATATGTAGTGTCTAAACCCAAGGCTTGGAATCAATCCATCCTACATTTCCAAATCTCCCATCCTCATAACCGTACTGAAACACCTTCTCTGGTGCATCATACTCCCCCCACTGAGATTTTGTCAAAACCGTATCAACACCACCCGCCGCTCTCCCCGACTTATTCCACCCAGGCCCATGTGTTTCAAATTCAGCCTGTAGCGTGATTCCTTCTTCATAGCGTCCGACTCCGTCAACAATCCAGTTGATATATCCGCTGCTTATAATACTTGCATCCTCGTATGTGCGGGCAAAAATAGAGAGATGCTGAGAGTTCCACGGCCTACCCAGCGCACACTTCCCTTCGATTGAAGACGCAATGGATGCATTGGCTGCTTTAACGTCCGAGTCCACAATGTATACCCCAAACTTATTCTCATATGTTGTATTGGTCCCTTTCCAAGCAGTAACTCCGCCACCGCAAGAGCGTAGCTGTAGGTGGCAAGACTGGAACCAGGCTGTGCCGAAACCGTACAAGAAGTCTGTTTGGCCAGCAATGATGGATGAATAGAAGTATGAGTTGCCAAGTTTTCCGACATAAACCTGGCGTACGTTTGTTAGATATAATAGTAAAACAGAAAATCAAATAAATGAAAAGTTTCTAAGTACCGTATCCTGATAGGAGTAGAACCCTGAGTAATAGAAACCCGAATTTGCATAACTGACGCTTACTGCTAGCGCCGGCCCTGCAGAATACTCGGAAAAGATATTGCGGAAATCAATGTTATAAACCCTGAAATCGGTATTTCCAAAGGGTGTATCTGCTGGAACGGGCCATCCGGTCGGACCAGCCCCTGTCAAAGAAGCATTTTGCGTTGGCGCCACGGTCAGAACACTCGTGAATGCGTTATCAAGATAGGTAGCATTATTTGCCGCGCTCCAAAATACATTCACTTTATTCTTGGTTTCATCGAGCGGACTTGAAGTCTCACCTAGCAAGGTGAGTGGCCCAGGACGAGTCACGTTGAGTTGCTCGGTATAATCCCCGGCACGAATGAGAATTGTCGCTGATGAATTGTCATGCGGAAGCGAAAGAATGGCGGACTGGATAGAAGAGAAATCTGCCGAGTTTCGGTGAGAAGGATTACTGGATACGACGATTGTGTTTGGCGGACACGAATCAATGTCGCCTTTTTGACAAGAAATTCGTGAAGATCTCTTTTGAGATCCGCCTACTGGGACGGCAGAAACAGGCCCGCTGAGAATGCCTATTAGTGGCAAACATGAGAGTAGTAACTTCATTTTGTTTGATTTTGTCAGCTGGAATATTTCATATAGCTGGAATTGACGAGGAACGAAAAGCCTGAGGCATGGAGAGCAATTTATACACAATCCACCTCCATTGATTGCAACACGTGCAGTATATCCGGAAATTTTCCTATGTTGGTTTACTGAATGTTTACCCGGTAACCTTACTCATCTGGAGAAAACAACGCGGGGAAACTGGAGCTTGACGAGCTAGGAGAAAAGTGGGCTTGCACAATAAAATCAATAAACTGAAACAGACAGAGAGACCAATAAGCTCAGTCTAAGCTCTAATAAATTAGGAGATCGTAGATGAGTGCGTTTTGTCGTGTTTATGGGGACGGAGAAATTATATCCACCTGTCAGAGACCAGAAATTCGTTTAAAAAAAATTCATTACTACCGGATTTGGAAAAAAAAAAATCGGAACAATTAAAATGGGATGTGAAACAATGAAGTTGTGTAACAAATAATAATGTGTCTAAATTGTGCATCTTCAAAATTTATTATATACAATTCTGGTACAGTCATCAAGTAATCAATCAGTGAAAATTCATCTTCCTCACTTCAAATTCTCCTAGCAGTTCAACCTGTTTCTTCTTATTCTCAGGAACACCGTATCCACCACCACCAGGAGTTTGGATAACGATGCGGTCTCCTGTATTCATTGCCATAGAAGCTTTGCCTCCCACCGAAATAACCCTCTCGGTTCCATCAATTGGGTCTTTTCGAATCCACAAGTTGACACCTCGCTTGCCATCTTCTCCGCCAGCCATTCCATAGGGAGCGACAACACGTCTCTCGGAGAGAATGCTAACCTGAAGTGGACGACGCAACTCAATATCGCGAATGCAGCCATCACCGCCACGACTCCTGCCAGCACCACCGCTACCCTTGCGGATAGAAAACTCGCGCAGAATGACGGGATAGCGTTTCTCGAATGTCTCCGGGTCAGTCATCCGGGTGTTGGTGCTGCCAGTGTGCACACCGGACTGACCCTCCCAGTTAGCACCTGCACCTGCGCCGCCTGCAATAGTCTCATAGTAACCAAATCCCTTTGTGATGGCGCCAGTTTTGGGGTCTTTGCCGCCATAGCCAAAGGTAAGGTTGTTGCATGTACCTTGACTAGCAGCAGTGACGCGGAAGGCTTTGAGGATGACATCAATGATGCGCTGTGCAGTCTCAACATTGGAGCCGACTGTTGCTGCTTTGACACTTGGAGAAAGAATCGAGTTGGGCGGACAGTCAACCTGAATAGGGTTCAAACAGCCTTGATTGAGAGGGATGTCTGAGGAAATCATTGATCGAAGACAGTACATGATACCACTGTACATCACAGCCGGCGGACTGTTCAAGTTGTTGAGTGCCTCGGGGCCAGTGCCTGAAAAGTCGAACTTGGCAGAACCGTCGTCAGGATTGATAATGATTTTCAGTGCCAGTGGTGTACCGTCATCCATGTAGTCGACAGCTTCGAGGGGTTGTCCTTGGAAGCGACGGCTGAATTCCTTGAGCAGCCCACGAACGGTGTCCTCGGCATTCTTTTGCACCGAAAGCATATAGAACTCAACAACAGGCCAGCTGTATTCCCGAACAAGACCTTGGATCAAATGAATGCCTCTGTTATTAGAGGCGATACCGGCTTTGAGATCAGAGATGTTGTCGTTCAATGTCCGCGTGCCGCTGCAGCCGGGGTAACTTGCAGGAACCTCGTACAGGTGATGAACAACACCCTCTTCGTCAAAGACACCTTCTTTGACCATCTTGAAGGACTCAATTGCAGCACCTTCTTGCCATAATTCAGTTGAGTTTGGTGGCATACTACCAGCTGCAATACCGCCGATATCAGCATGATGACCTCGGTTGGCCACAAAGAAGAGAATCTTGGTGGGATCATTCTCGTCAAAGACTGGCGTCGTTACGGTCAAATCTGGAAGATGGGTACCACCGGCAATGGGATGGTTGGACAAGATCACATCTCCGGGTTTGAGCTCTCCCTTGGCGTATCGCTTAGCTTGGTAGGCGATAGCGTAAGACATTGATCCCAAGTGTGCTGGGATATGGGGAGCATTGGCTACAAGGCGACCATCTGAGGAAAAGATGGCACAGCTGTAGTCAAGACGCTCCTTGATATTTGTAGAGATGGAGGTTTTGCGAAGAGTCTCTCCCATCTGCTCTGCTACACTCATGAATCGGTGACTGAAGACGGATAACTGGATAGGGTCGACTTCCTCGGCAGAGACCTTCTTGATTTCTGCATCGAGTAATTCGATGGCAACGTGCTCATCCAAAACTGTAGCTTCGCTAGCAGGGTCGATAACAATGGTCTGAGTGGCGTCGATGATCATGGCTGGTCCTAGGATGATGCTTTCCTTGGGAACATCCTTTAGGTGGAAGATACGAGCATCAACCCAGCCTTCCTTCTCGAAGTAGACCTTGCGAATGAGCGCAGGCTTCAAGTCGGAGGTAGATTGCTGTTTTGTGCGATCGATTCCTTGCAGTTGCTTGAATGGGCTCCTTGTCTTCATCTCCATGGCTTTGCCAACGGAACGAACACGCACATCGTCAACCAAAATCTCTCGTGGCTGAGTGAAGCCAAACTCCCGCTTATGCCGGGCAATGAATCCTTCGCCAAAGTCGGGGGCATCGGATTCGGATATCATGAGCGAGGTATCACTTCCGCGGTAGCGCATGTTGAGGAATACCTCGTGCTGGATTCGTTCTGTCGTGAAGCCCTCCTCAATCAGTTGTTTAGTAGCACGTTGGCGTAGCGACTCGGAGCGTTGCTCAATACGAGAGACAGAGTCTTTGTTGTACGCTTCAGACTCCGGTTCTTGAAGCTCGACCACGACATCCGCCAACGCCATACCATACGCGGACAAAATGCTTGAAAATCGATGGATCAAAACACGCTTGATTCCGAGATCGCGTGCCATGGCTGTGGCATGCTGTCCACCTGCACCACCGAAGCAGGCCAGATTGTGAGATGCAGTTTCAAAACCCCGACCCTCGCTGAGAGCACGAATAGGCCGAGTCATGGATGCGTTGGCCACGAGGAGGAAACCCATAGCAACCTCCTCAGGGGTGAGTTTCTCAGATCCCTTCTTCTCTGCATTGACAACATCGGTCAACTCTAGGAACTTCTTCTTCACAACATCAAAGTCGAGAGGACGAGCAAAATAGTCTGGAAGTATGCGGCCTAGGTAAAAGTTTGCGTCCGTGATAGTGAGCGGTCCTCCTTTACCATAACAGGCCGGGCCTGGATATGCTCCGGCAGATTCTGGCCCGGCAACAAACAAGCCATTCCTCCAGAACAGCATGGAGCCTCCACCAGCTGCAACGGTTTGTACATCCAGTTGTGGACTCTGGACAGCGACTTGAGATACAGTTGTTTCAAAAACATGCTCGAAAGCGCCGCTATACCGAGACACATCTGTGCTCGTACCTCCCATATCGAAGCCAAGCACAGGTGTGCCTTCTTCCTCATCGTAGCATGTTTTGGCACAGCCAATAACACCAGCCGCAGGTCCCGAGAGAATAGCCCGAAGACCAGTGAATCTCGTCAACGAAGTCAGACCACCATCTGATTGGCAAAGAAGAAGTTTCTTGGCATTGTGGTCTTCGAGGCGGCCTTTAAATCCGCACCTGAAGCCTTCTATGTATTGAGCGATAACGGGAGAGAGATAAGCATCAGCTGTGGCTGATTGTGCTCTGGGAACAATCTTGATCATGGGCTGCAGCTCAGATGAAACAGATGTTTTGAAACCAATCTGGCGAGCAATGGTTGCAACGGCGGCTTCGTGTTTGGGGAAAGCAAAGGAGTGCATAAAGGCAACAGCCAATGTACGATAGCCTTCTTCCCACAGAGATTGAAGGTCTTGTTGGATTTTTTCCAGATCTGGCTCTTTTAGAATTCGAACGGCCTCTCCTGTAAGGCCTTGGACTAAGGTTGGGTCCGATTTAATATCCACTGGTTGGGGGTCTGGATCTTCGGCGAATCCTTCCATGGTAACTCGCTCATCTACCTCAATGACCTTTTCATATAGGCGGTCAAGTTTGGAGACTGAAAGATCAAAAATACTTGGCCGTGCTTGATTACCAATAACCAACAGGTCTTTGAAACCTTTTGTGATGAGGAGCGCTACTCGCTCGCCCTTTCGTTCTAGCAAGGCGCTGTCACCTGTCAGCAGGTGGAAAATAAAGGCCGTGGAAATTGAAAAACTAGATATCTTACTTTGTGGCAACAGTGGTTCCCATTCTGATGGACTCCACGGGTGTGATATCTAACGGCGTTCCTCGGGGAATGGTCTCTCCTGAAGCCATCTCGAGAATCTGCCGGATCCCCTCAATCGGGGCATCGCTGTATTCACCCGGGTTTCTTGAGAGAAGCTTGAAGATCACATCTTCATCGCGGCCGGGGATGCTGGCCCAACTATACATTATTGTCAGACTTGATTTTGCACGCTCAAAATCGCGGAGAAGTCTTACAAGTCACAGAAAGTGCCACCCCGGTCAATAGCGATCCGGATGCCTCGTGCTGTGGATGCGGACATGGTGAATAGGAATGAATATGGTCATTAACTATGGCCTATTATGTCAAGAAGACAGAAAAAGCCCACGCCGTCGTGAGCCCTAAATGTTCCGCAGACTAAAGGCGGGGTGGTTGTCGTGTCTTATATGATATCGTTATCACCACACGGTGCTGGATAACTCGCCATCAAGTCGTCACCAAAGAATATTCGGTTGTTCCGCACATTCCCGACGGTCGATTACACAGAATACCGTGACTGCTAGTTTTGGCTGCGATTGTCGGTTTCTGGCAGTGATGAGCCGAGCGAGGCGAGTCGGCCCTAGCTGCGGGGAGCCGAGGCGTATCTCGGACGCGATAAGATATCGCCGACCGCTGCCTCCTCACTTCAGAACAACAGAAAACCCACATCCGCCCCACCACCACGATTGCTGTTGACAGCCGGGAACGTGCTTGTTTCATCGTCGCCATTACTGTTACTATTGTTATTCTTGTTGCTAGTTACGCTCATGTCGCGCAGGAGAGCCACCATGTCTCCTAAAGTGGGCCAAATTGCAGACGACTTGTCCGCAGACGAGGTGGACGAGCGGCCGAGCAAGCGGTCTCGCCGAAGCCTGGTCGCGTGGGTATCCCTTTGATGCACGATGCTCACTAGTTATTCGGTATCGAGAGAGAGCTAAGCAGCGACAGTTGTCGGCGATGTCATTCTCACAAGATCAAGTGTTCGGGCGGCAACCCATGCCGCAATTGCGCACAGCAACCCGAGGGCAGCGTCGAGTGTAGCTATCCGATGAGAGACCGCAAGGTCCTGATTCAAGAGAGGTTTGACGGCCTGCCTCTGATTGGTCTTTGGTATATCAATGAAACTGATATTTTTGTTTTGTTAGCTATCTAACTCAATTGCGACAAGAAAACGAAGCATTGCGCTTGGGCCGAGGTCTGCCAGCGCAAGTTGCAAGTAAAACAGAGTCTCCAGTGCAAGCGCTAGAGGAAAAAGCCAACATCGAAGAGGCGGACAGCAATCTCGAGAACGCCACGAGTAATGCGGATTTTGATCTTCGAAACCCACTGATCGAAGACAGGGCATGGTTTGTCACCGACAATGCCTCCCGACAGCCCATCTACATTGGCGAGGCCGCATGCACGGCATTTGGCACGCGATTGAGGCAGTTCTTAAAAGGAAATGAGCCCGTTGCGGCCCTTTCAAGGTCCAAGTATACCATTGATAAAGCCTTTCTGCGCATGGCGGACCCAATTTTTCAGTTGCCCAACCGCGCGTATGCAACTTTGTTGCTAAAGGTAGCGTTACGATTTCTGGGCAATGATTATCATTTGATGCTCCGCAACTCGACGATAGATCGTATGGAGGCGCTTTACCGCAATCAATCATCTGATGATCCCGTGTTTCTCTGCAAACTCTTTGCTCTCTTCTCGATGGGGGAGATGTACGCCAACCGACGGCTGCCTTCGACGAAAGGGTCTGACATCCCTGGCACGGGGTTCTTTGTGCAAGCAATGAGCCTATTGCAAGATATTCACGAAGAGGCTTCGGTTTTGTATGTGGAGGCACTTTTGATCATAGTCCGTGGGCCCCTTCAATTCAGTTGTGAATGACGGCTAACCCCATTACAGTCTCTCTTTTCCTTGGCCCTCAACCGCACCAAAACAGCTTATACATACGCGGGAATGGCACTCCGGTTGTGCCTCACACTAGGGCTGCACCACAACCTTCCCGAAGGCTACCCAGTGTCGGCTGTGGAGAGGGAACATCGAATTCGGGTCTGGTGGAGTGTGTATATCACTGACCGTATCACCAGCTCAAAACTAGGCCACCCAGTTACAGTCCGGGACAGCGCTATCGATGTCGACCTGCCATCTATGGACCGCTTGACCCCGACTGAGCAAGAGGAGTTTTCTGACCCATCGCATCTGGTGGCTCATGTGAAGCTTGCAAGAATTACGGGAGACATCATTGGCGATATCTACGGACGATCGGACCAGGCAAAGGATTTTGTGCAAAGCGTGCAAAAGATTTTACGCAGTCTACGGTCTTGGGCCGAGACTCTACCAGAAAGCGTTCAAATATCACCTGGACAGCCACAGAAATATGCGGCGAGAAATGTGGCTTCTTTGCATCTTTGCTTCAACCAGGTATTTTTCCCCCTCTCCCTGTCAATATTTTTAAACGAATGGACCTAATCCATCTTAGTGCGTGATTCTCACAACACGACCAATACTGTTTCATATATTCAAGTCCCGTTTCCAGCGACAAGGAGCAACAGCAGCCTCGCCGACGACGATGGCTCTTGCAGACGCTTGTATCCATGCGGCACGCAGTTCTAACAGTCTTTTGACGCAGCTGTGGATAGATGGCGGCATGGCGATTTTCGGCTACTTCGACTCCCACTACCTCTTTTCATCGACTATCATTCTCATGATGTCCAGTATTCTTGGCACGACCAACAGCGACGCAGATCGTGAAGCGGTTGACACAGCCTCGGATATCATGCAGTCAATGGTGCAAGATGGCAATTTACCTGCCGCCGGGTTTTACTCGCATTTTCTCGAAATTCGCAAGGGGTTACTTGAATTCGTTGAACAGGGAGGCAGCAAAGCTCAGCATTCGTCAACTGGGGTAGTAGCGCCAACAACAATGGGCGACCAAGGCCCGTTAGAGCAACAGGTAAGGCTGAATAACGCTGGTGGCACGGGCCAGATCAACGACAGCAACAGCGCGTTTCTGATCCAGAGCGCATTGGATGATCCGTCCATCCAGAGCTTTCTCACACAGGGAGACGTCCAATGGGGATTTCCGGCGGGGATGGAGATGGCGGGGGACATGAGCTTGGCCGCACCGTGGCTATTTGAGTAGGCTGTTTTTGATTGGCCTTTGACGTGGCTACGATTTATGACTCATGATTTAGCTGTTCATTGTATTTTGGGCTGTATATTATTATATCGGGCAGGGGGGTGAAATCTTTACATATGTACATATTTAACTGATATTCCAATTTTTACTTTAGTAAATAGAGCATTTGAAAGTAAAAATATAATTTCGGAATGCCTTGATGGTTGTAGTGTCAAGTATATCATAACTGGGCGACGTATGAAAGTGGCACCTCTCGGAAAAGCGGGTAAGTTCAAGGCCGGCAAATACGTGCATCTTGTCCTAGTGACTGCTTGACAGCACGGATAAGCCAGCTGCCCCGGAAAACGCCCACCCCTGACCGGGGAATCCCCAGGACCAAGAGTGTTCATGTCGTGCAGGATGGAGAAGCGGAGGCAAATTTGCCACCCTTCAGAATAGCTTCTACAAACCTCATCGTGACCAGGTAGCCGGGTTCATATACTACTACATTTCCGGCGGCCACGATTGAAATGATTTAGACTTCATCCAGGAACCCCTGAAATAGATCCTTAGAGTTTGGGGTACACCAAAATTATAATGTCGCAATAATATATGAAAGCTTCACACTTCCACGGAAAGCGCCCTCGAAGAAAACAAGCGACGATTCATCCAACTTAAATTGGTTGGCTGGCGTGGTCGGCTTTTCCGAATCTGGAATTAGCCGAAGGTTTGCTGCGTGGGGGTGCCTTGCTTTAATAATAAGTGATGGTTGACTGGAAGCCGTCTGCTTTAAAAAGACCGAAAACATGCCGATGTGCATGGGTAACCATTCTCTCGTGATGCAATAGTCTCTAATTGTAAATCAGTCTGGGTTTGACCAGGGTTAGAGTAGTTAATAAAAGGAAGAAATATAATGGCAACGAGCAGGGATACCCCCTGATGCGAGACTCCCTTGCACCCCCCACGAGTCTACGGTTTGAGGCACCCCCACGGGGCCCGGGGGGAAGACCCCGTGACAAAAAAAATCCAGGGCGGTGGGGAAGGGCGAACGCGCACCGATTGGGCGGGACCAAAGCCCTAAGTACGCCAGACCCAGCGAGAAACGTGCTCTCGGTAGGCCGGGTTTTTCGGGAGAATGAGTCGCCGCTGTGGCGGAAGGTCCCCCGCAGATCCAGCCAAACGGTCAGACATGGCGGCCGTGGCGGACAGTCGGCCCGCTTAGAATCTTTTGAGGCCAGCGACCCAGAAAACACTGGCAAATGGCGTACTTGGAGAAGACAAAACTCGTCCACGGATCCAATGGGACTGCCGGCTTTGAAATACCCGAATTAAACATGTGTCCGGTAGGCGACCACGTACGGGCAGCCCGCGACCGAAAAAAATTACCGGATTGGGTAAAAGTTAACCCGCGCATTTACATCGTTCCCCGCATCGCGCAACCCAGCTAATGACTGGGACGATGATTGGGTCCCGGAATTCTTCCGACTGTCTCCAAAAAAGTAAAATTGGGCTGGAGTTAAACACGGAAGGTTGAACGACGATGCACGCGTGAGTCATGAGTTGGCTCCAGTCTTTTTGCTCCATCTGCTTCTCCAAGTCTGGTCCAGCCCGGCGGTGATTACACATGGTGGGTGGGTTCGAGTGATCGTTGAATGAGAAAAAGAACGCAAAATGTTTGAATAAAACCAAGGAGGGGTCCCTCCCCCTCTTCTTCCCTACCCCAGATTTCTTTCAACTTCGTTGTACCACGTACATATCGGCACTTCACGATACCATACGTGAGATGCTAAATGAAAACCCCTTGTTTTCATTCAATTGATCCTGCCCTGCATCCCAATCACTCTTCTCCCCTGTATCGAAGCTAACTCATCATGCCGAAGCGATCGTGGAATCAAGTCGACGGCGCTGCCACCCAGCCCGCCTCGCGCCGTCTGTCGACCAAAAATAATGCAGGCCAGAACACGCGCATCAAACTTGGAAGCCCAGGCAGCCCCGACGAAACAAAGCTGTTCCAGCGCAATGGAAGCTTCTCCGATCCGCGCCCTCCCACCCCGAGCTTGACAGACACCGGATCTGAGCCCCGGTCAGGAAAATCGACCTCTGCTGGATCGCGCCATCGAGCTGCCAGCTTGGCTCAGTCGGACGATAACGATGCAATTATGTGGCCGTCCATTACTCGCAAAGTAAAAGCCTGTGCCGCTTGCCGGAAACAAAAGGTTGGTGTTTGTTTTCTTTTTATGTACCGAACAACCGCTGATCACGGATCACTTTTAGATCAAGTGTGATATGGATGACGACTGTCCGCCGTGTAAAAGATGTAAAGAGAGAGGTCTCTCGTGTAAACTCAACAAGAGCCTGCAGACATTAATTGATGAAGAGTCACGGTAAGAGAGACCAGGCAGGAAAAAAAGACCTCTTGGCTAATGGCAACAGATGGCGCAAAACAGTGGGCCACGATTTGAGTACGATGCACTCTGCTCTCGAGCAGACCCTGCGAGCTCTTTCTCTTCCATCACTGCCTAACCTTCTCACACCACTGCCCGATCTTGGTTGCAGCCAAGAACAGGAGCCACTGCCGGCAAAACTCCCTGTTGAGCCCGTTCCGCAGCAGGCCATGTTTGAGGTGTCATCTCAATTGCACCCGGTTGACCACGATACACTTGCTCAAGTGCCGATTGATTCGCTTTATGAAATGACCCGTCTGCGCTCTCTGCGTGGGGAGACCTTTGAGGAGCAACCGACCAGTCATCACGACGACTTTATCTCACGAGGTCTGATTCATGTTGACCAGGCCGAGAAACTGTTCCAATTTTATCAAACCCACCTTGATCCCTATATCTATGGCCTGGCCAGCAAGTACAAGACACTCGATAGTCTCCGGGCCAGCTCGTCTCTTCTGACCGCCTGTATTTGTGCCGTCGCAGCCTCTCACCAGGCGGGTCATGCCCAAGTATATGAGGTCTGTAATCAAGAATTCCGACGGTTGGTATCGAGCTCCATGTTCGAACGTCGCATCAGTTTGGATTATCTCCGTGCTCTTGTCATTGGGTCATACTGGCTTAGCGATGTGTCATGGACACTGGCCGGATTTGCCGTCCGTCGCGCCAGTGATATCGACCTGCACAAGTTCTATTATCGTATTCTTGACTCGACCAACGGATTTGCCGAAACTCCGAACAGTTGGGATCCATCAGACCCGGAAGGTTCAATCGACCCTGTGCGATTGTGGTATTTGTTGTACATCTGTGACCAACACCTATCCATATTATATACTAGAGCCCCGATGATCCGCGAAGACGACACAATTCGAGGTTGGCGGGGTTATCTCGAGTCGCCACATGCTACCCAATCCGATGTGCGGATATCCAGTCAGGTCGCGCTCATGATGCTGTTGGGCCAGGTGCGAGAACTTTTTGGCCTCGATGCCACCAAGTTTGTTCCTCGCGCCTTTGTCTCGCATATCAATACCTTCAGCCACCATCTGGACAAATGGCTAGCTCACTGGTCTCCTAAACTTCGTAAGCCAGCCCTTTTCCATATACTTTGGAGTGAAATTCTAACAAACCACTAGATGCAAACGAACATATTGGTGATTTCCCTACAAAGGGCATTCTTCTCCACTACCACTTTGGAAAACTCCACCTCTTTTCTCACGTATTCCGTGGCCTCAAGTCCGGCAGCCATATCGAGCCCATTCCTTCATACTTCCGAGACGCCGCCGCAACGGCCGTGTCGCACGCAACCACAATTCTTGAGCTGCTACTCAACGATACAGACCTGCGACGCAGCATAATTGGCGTGCCGCACTATTTCCACACAATGATGGCATTCGCCTGTGTTGTGCTTCTCAAAGTTGCCGATCGGTACCGCGAAGACCTCGCTATCGATGCCCAAAGCACGCACTCTCTTATCCAGCGGATCATTGAACTGCTGCGCCGAAATAATTGCGGCCGCTATCATCTCGTGCACTGGATGGCCGAGGGGCTTGATAAGATGCTCAAATCGTCGCGTCGTAGCAGTTCATACCTTCCTCCAACATGGAATAATAATAATGCTAGCGGCAGCAGCAGCAGTAGTAATCATGCTCTCAGCCCCCTAGAGCAAGACCCCGTGGGTAATTCGCTGTTCAGCAGTGTGTCTGATATCCCTGAACAACCTTCATTCCTCTCCCTCGATCCCAACTTTGACATGCAGACCGGCCTGAACGTTGATGAGGGTCCTGGAAACAGCGCTCCTATGGGCAGCGGGCCATTCCTACCGATGTTGGACGGAGTTGATAATGCAGAGTATGAGCTGGGCGACTTGAATTTCAACTTTGTTTGATTATCGTTTTTCTTTTGGGGTTTGAGGATTTCTGTATACCTGTTTTTGGCACATACCCTTTGGGCGCAATGGATTGGAGCATGTCTGATACTTGGTCGACGATGATGGCGACGATAATGAATTTTGGGATTGTACATAGGAAAGACTGGAAATCCACTTCATATATAGTATTCGACTTGGCTCCCCACATAGCGGTGACTTGTGTCTCCAGATCTACATACCTCCGATTCGGCCCAGCGGCTTGCGGAGAGAATGCCGCTGTCTTCAAGCGAAGAGGCTCAGTAGTGGATGTTGCGCGTTATAGTAATAATTCCTGGTAGTTTAATCATCTACCTGCATTTAATCCTTTTCGTAAATAGTCCTGAGCTGTCAGTTTGGAGTGTCGACGTGTTCCGTTCTAAATGGAATGATGATATGACAATCTACCGACATCGGGTGGATGTTCTACATTTCGGGGCGAACGCCGGAGTTCACGCTCGATGGCCCGTGATATTATATCTTTAATAAAGCAGTTCTCTCCGGAAGAAGTTTTCCTATTGTCAATTCGTTTCTAGAACGCGATTGGTGCTTACGGGTCCATTCCGATGTTGTTCTCACGAACGGAATATTACTCTTTTCGGATGTGCCCTAATCATCGCTGAGCTCTTGTCAATTGTGGCGTTACTCCAAAAGATTATACTGTAAATTTATCGAAGAAAGAGGTATTGATAAGTAGTGTTTTCCTTGTGACCCCTGCTTCTCTCAATTAACAAATATCAAGGTTGCGCCGTCTTGCATGTCCACGTATTCATCCTGATGCCATCTTATTCCCCAACGTCACAGGCATGTTAGCATGAAGAGTGCGGACATTTCCACTATCATCCTCGTGTAGATTCTCCCAATATATCGCATTCCCCAGCATAGGCTTAAACGTGACACCCGTTTCTGCGTTCAATTAGAACACACGGTTCTTCGTAACTTCTATGTCTGTTAGTATGGGGAAAGCTTACGCAAGATCGGCGAGATGACCGGATTCCTGGTGGTTGATAAAGTGTTTCACGTATACCACAACTGGGTCACCGGAGAAAACGTAGGTTTAGGACTCCGAGCCGGATATGTCTTTACTAATTGCCAGGTTCCGATTTTATTCATGGAGAAAAAGAGTGCTATTGCCGGCACGAACCCGGCTATTATCTTCAATGGTGCCAACACTGCCATTCTGGCTCTATTAATTGGAGATTGTCGTCCTGCTTTGCGAGCGATAAGTAATTTCATTGTCGTAAGGGTTATCCCACCCCTATCAAGTCAATTAAAAGGCATTTTCTTCACATATTGGGGCTTTTTTTAAATTTTTATTTCTAGAAGAATTTGAAGAATGGGTATTACAACGTTATTGGCACCATCTTTTCAGTTGATGGAGTGGAAATCTGGAAATGCCAGTCCCTGGGCCCTTCAAATATTGCGATTTTGACAAACTTGCTAGCTGTCTGGACTATGAATACTGCATGGTGTTCATGTTCAAATGTTGATTAGCTTCAATATGTATAAGAAGAATTAATTCAACTATTCACAAATAACTATACGCCTAAACTCAAAATCACTGAAAGAAGTTGAACCTTGCAGTCCACGAGAGTGTAATCAAGTGCATAATCGTTGTCAGTTGATACAGAGACAAACATTTCGAGTTGAAACGACAGGAACCCAAAATTGTAACTCAACCAGCCTGAACAATTGTCTAAGAAGAACAGGCACTCGAAGCGTTATCTAATTTGTTTGTTAATTTTGAATTCTATTTGTGAATATAAGAGTGAAAAATACCCCACTAGAAATGCGCCTTGTTCACCAGGCTCCCATCTGCGCCGCATGTCTGCATCCACCAGACTTCGCCGAACGACCTTGGCCAATAATGGATAAACTATGAAAACTCACCACGTTCTGGAATTTTATAATAATCCAAATCTCTTCTTTTACTCAAATCAAGTATCACCTTCTGAGCTAACATGAATCCCTACGAAGCAAACCCCGCCAAAATCCCGCCAACAGACCGGTACGCTGATGTACCGCTCTATGGACGTTATTTTCCTCAGCCTGATGACTTTAAGCCCAACGCAAGACACATAAATTCCACCTCAATTGAATCCCTCGAATACTGGGCTTCAGTGTTGGAGAAGTGTGATGCGTCTGTTCGCATTTACGAAAACACAGACGGTGGTCGCGATGTGTTTGCTTTAGGAAGCGTTATCGTCAAATCAACCCATCTCAAAGCCCGCCTTGAGGGTCGACGAGCAGAGCGAGATTATTCGTACGCTGATTCAAATGAAGTTGCAGCCACTGCTCTAGCGAGAGGGGTTCTTGGTAGTGTGAAAGTCCCGCAAATTTACTTTACAAGCAAGGTATCTCAAGAGAACCCCGCTGGGTATTTTGCAGAATACTAAATTCACTACATAGATAAATGGCCGCGATGTTCTTGTACAAGAAAGAATTCCTGGGGTTGGTCTCAACATCGCTTGGGACTACATCTCTCGGTCCCAGAAGGTGTCGTTTAAGCAACAGGCACGAGATATTTTGCGACGGTTAAATGCGGTAAAACCTGGTCCCGCTCAAAAAAGTCGATCCTATATCACGCCAGACCCGGATCCTGTCTCTCATCGAGGCATCCAAGAGTTGGAGAGTGAGATAATTTTCTCGACTGAGAATACGGAAAATGACTTCCGCTTCATGCATAACGATTTTACTTTGTCTAACACTATAGTTGACAATGACAGGATCGTTGGACTTGTTGACTGGGAGATGGCAGGATACTTGGGTTGGAAGACAGCAGGTGCTGTTCATCTCCAGATCCGTACACCCAAAAGAGAAAATTTTGCTGCACTTGATTTGCCAGAAGATTTTCTTAGCGATATTCTATTCTGGAATGATCTCTACTTCGAAGATTGATCTAATAGGGTTCATAGTCTCGAAGTACCAGAACAGTAGAACTAGATATCTAAATTCTTTGCATGAAATTAGCTAATATAAGTAGTAGATTAGTGAGATAAAGATGAAATCAAATTGCAATGTTACTACGCAGGTCTATTCTCTAAGTCCAGTGTATATGTTATAATACTTTTGAGTCATCGAAACTGTTGTGGACTGCCTTGTATGCTTCCTTCCCAGACTTCTAAAATCTAATCAACCCAATGTTGATATACTGTACACAAACACGGATTTTTACATTTCAACCCCGGTATGAGTCTGGGAATGGATTCCATAGCCATGTCTGCCAAATGGAATTCGTGGCGTCAAAGTCTGGGTTCATGGTTCCATTTCCAGACTGTACTGGGCCGGAAGAAACACACATGTCGGATTGGATATTCCACGATTCTTGTGTTTGAACCGTGGGAAAAATGGCTAAATGGCATTTATTGTAAGATTTTTCTTGTATTTGATTTGTTGTTTTGCTGAAGATTACATACCTTCTTGCAATGTGGAAATACCATCATCAAAGTCCAAATTCCCGAAATCTGGGATGTTGTGACCTTCGTAGGTTGCATCCTCTAACATAGGTGTGGCTAGAGCAGGATTTTGTTCATTGTAAGGGGTCTGAGAAATAACATCGTTATCTCGTAGCCTTTCAAAGCTTTCAGGTTGTAATGGTAATCCGGCATTCATGGAAATTACATCTCTGGAACTAGTTCCTGCCTGATTATAGCTAAAACGAATGGGAAGAGGATCTTTATCGACAGCAAGAATAACTCTCCTTTCCTTTTCAAGAATCAGATTAACCAGGTCTCTAAGTACCTGATTTGTCTGACCGGACAAAATAGACCGATTGGCAAGAAAGCGTGAAAGTGACATGATTCGAGTCACTGCTTGTTTTGCCAATTGTGCCTGCGTGGAGATTGGGTTTGATAGGGCAAACACGCACAGTACCATGCTTGCCGTAAAGAGATTAATCCCCAGAAATGCTGCTGCATGCGTTTCACGTGCAAATTCGAGACATTGACCGTAAAGTCCCAGGTTCGAGGATTGGATTGCCGATTCCCAGCAGTGGTCCTTGCTTGTCAAGAACGCGCTTTGTGTTCCACGGGAGTGCACTGAAGGAGATCCGCTAGAACTCAGGGGGCTCGTAGCAATGGATTCTTCGCAATGGTTCCTTTCTCCACCGGGCAGCCCCGGGGCTAAGTTCTGTATGTTTTGTGAGAGAAATGGTCGATGTAGTAAAATTTGGACATTATCATAGGCAAGCTGAAGAGCCAGTGCCTGCAGCATGAACAGTCGAGAATCTTGTGGTGGCTCTTTTATGCCCTGCCTGGATACTTGCTCCAGCTTTAATTCAGGAGGAAGGCTCGTGAACCATTTTCGCAGCTGTTTATCTATTCTTAGCACTTTCGTTGCCAGGCAATTCAAATCCGTGTTTTTGTGAAAGTAGACATCGGTAACAATTGGAGACGCAATTTGATATAACTTGATCTTGAATTTTACATATGTAAAAGTCGTCACAGGCTCGGTAATGCCGTCGGGCATGGTGGTAACGGTATGGAACTGAGGGTGCTGGATTGTCGTGTCGCCTAAATTCTGTGGCATATTCACATCGATTTCCTCTCTTTGAATGGAACAGGGCTTTCCATAGACAATTGATGCAAATCTTGGTAGAGTATTAGAGAATCTAAGAAATTCAAGCAAGAGCCAACATCACATACCGGTCAAACACATACAGCGCCCAAAATGTCCTGCGTCGTTCTTCTTTTTCGATTTCGGAAACCCCACGCCACGAGAACTCTTTATATAGACCCATGATTTGACTGCACCTAATTCCTGCTCCAAGAACCACAAATGCCAAGTTGGGTCGGCCATGGTAAAGATAGAAAGAGCCCAGAATCACGCAGACTTGAACGGATTCCACGTTGGAGCTGTCAAGTAAATTCAAAAGGGACTCTTCTACTTTTGCGAGTGATCGTTTGCGAAAGTCCTCTAGGTCAAATTCTGCGCAATGGGCTCTGACGCGATCTTCTGTGGTATAATGTGCGCCCAATGAGAGGACAAGCAGGATCATAATCAACTTGTTTGACTGCGACTTATTATATTTCTTACCGGTAAGAATAGCCTCGTATTGACAGCGAAATGTTGGTTGATGAAACACCATCATGAACCAGTGTACAGCACCCAGGTATGTTTCCAAAAGGAAGTCTGCCACGGGCTTAGGCGGGAAATCAAAGTCCAAGGCATCTCGAACTGATATTGAGCAGCCCAATGGATCCTTTGAGATTTTATCCGGTTTTGAGCCTCCAGGTAACGCGGAAGTTGAGCTCTCAAGTATGGTTTTTGGACTAAATTGATCGATGATCTAACAGAAACACATCGCAGACGAATGTTAGCGATATGTGATACGGGAAGTCGAATATACAGATAGCAGGTTTAGTACCTCCTGTGTCATGCCAGCTGATGAAATCCGAGCATTAGTGCCAAACCAGCTTGCATTTTGAGTCCCCCGATCATGATTGCTCTCAGCAAGGTCCTGAGGCGTCTCCGCGTCAACTTCCGGTGTAACAATCTCATTGCTGAGGGTCGTATCGAGGCTCTCAAGCAGGCGGCCTGCAGGCCCTGTACTATCCGGAGGAGGCTGGGCCGGCCTGGTGATCCCAACCCGATTGACTCCCCTGCGCTTCCTATACGTGGGGCGGTTTTCGGAGATGCAAGCGACCCCGGATCGAATGCACAACGCGCATGGCCGGTCGTTGTCACATTTCAGCTTGTGTCGGCGGCATCGCTGGCAGGCCGAAGTTACTCTGGGTGTTCTTTTGGCACGCCCGTAGCCATTGTTGAGCGTGCGGTCCATCTTGTCATGACAGAAATGATCGATGGGCGAAGAGGGTTGAAGTTTCCCACGCGCGCGCGGGGGGGAATTCCCCAACCTCCGCACGAGCTGTGGGGGGATTCTTACTACCGCTTCCTTCTGGTTGGCTCCGAGTCAGACCTTATGTCTTGGATAGGGCTACCCCAAGCGTTATGATTCAGTAGTATTTCAAGTGGCTCAAGTAACTTTGACGCTACGGACTCTGACCGGGCCCAGCTAATAATGAACAACCCGACTGGAGACACGATGAAATCAAGATCTCCTAGGAAATCTGACCCATAATAGGAGTCTTCAAGGTGCTAATGACGTTTTTGGTTGCCGGACGAGATGAAAGGATTCCGCCGGGAATTCGGAATTTCCTTTTTGAGACTCAATGCATGCTAAAGGCATGCTGATGATCCAGCTTTGTTTTCAATGTTAAGGACTAGAAACTGCAGGTAAATCGAAGAAACTCGACCAGGTTGCTGATTTTTTGATGATAATAATTGCTACAAGTTGTAACTGAAAAGACTGTAATCGTGTTGCCAGTGTCTAAAACAAGTGAGGTGGAAAGTGAGGGTTGCGATCGACAATGTATTGCGGTTCATACCCTACCTATCCTGTCTCATTGTTTCTGTCACAGACATTACCCCGGACCCCCGGATCGACCCTAGCGTACTCCTACAACCTTCGAGTCATTCATTTATTATCGTTATGGTTATACTATATTTCTTGTGAATGTATATAAGGCGACGCATCGCTGACAGAATTCATAGCAACTATTCCACCCCTATGGCCTCTTTGAAACATTATTTTGAGATTATTCAAGACCGGACTTTACACCATGTTTGAACCAAGGGGGAAGACCTTGAACATACTGATCAGCGCTGCTGGCGGCATGGGATTTCTACTTTTTGGCTGTATGAAGACGCTATGGTCTTGTTTTATCTTCACCAGGCTAACCATTGACAGATGACCAAGGTGTCATGGGTGGCATCATTGGGTCAGATTCGTTTGTGAAGCAATTCAATAACCCTTCGGTACGACAATCGTCCCTCTATATAGCGAATGACACAAGCCTAACGTTTTAGACTTTACAACAAGGATTGATCACTGGTCTATATGATATCGGTTGCCTGTTCGGCTCATTATTCACATTCGTGACCGGTGAAGCACTTGGAAGAAGAAGGTCGATTGTAGGTTGTACCTGAAGTATGTTTCACCAAAAACATTTACTAACTTCCTTAGTATGTTGGCTGTGCAATTGTGATTGTGGGAACTATTATTCAAGCCACAGCTCATGTCATTCCGCATCTGATTGTGGGTCGAGTTGTAACTGGAATGGGTGTAGGGATTATGACCTCCATTGTTCCAACGGTAAGAACGAGGATAAAAAAAACTTCCCCCGTCGGAGATTGCACATACTCATTAATCTCACTCCCAGTGGCAATCAGAGGTCTCTGCAGCCAACGAACGAGGTATCTATCTCACGCTCCAGAGTGGCAACATTAACACCGGCTTCGTCCTCTCGAACTGGATCACACTTGGTGCTTCCTATGCAAAAACAGAGTTCCAGTGGATTTTCCCCATTTGCGTACAGCTAATATTCGCTTTGTATCTTCTTGTGAACGTTCCATTCCTTGTCGAATCTCCGCGATGGGTGGCAAATCATAGGTCTGTAGAGGAAGCCACAAAGATTATTGCCCGCTTGCAAGATCGTGACGAAGACCACGAAGAGGTATTGAAAATTCGTGATGAAATCTGCAGAGCTCTAGAAGAGGAAGGAAAGACCTCGTGGTTTGATCTCTTCAGGAACGGAGGGCAGCAGAATTTCCGTCGTATGCTTTTGGGATTCGGAGCATTGTACATGCAACAGCTGACGGGAATAAAGTAAGTACAAAAATAACATCTACCCAAATATTAATGAGATTGATGCTAATATTGGCTGTGATATAGCTCTATTGCTTACTATATGCCCGTCGTATTAGGCGATTATCTTCCGTTGTCATCCTCAATGACCCACATAATCGCTGCTATTGCTGCCACTCAATATGTATTCTTCTCATTCCTGCCGGTTGTTTTTATCGAGAAGGTTGGTAGGCGAACTATCATGTTATGGGGTGCTGTAGCATTGATGGTTTGCTCCGCTTTGATTGCGGTTGGATTCAATGTCCCTGGTCAGGGAGGCGCCATAATGACCGTGGTTATGTATTGTCTATTTTACGATGCTTTTGGAATGAGGTGAGACGGCCCGTTTTATGTCGACTTCAACCCACTGATATCAATGATCGAAACAGCTACCTTAATGTCCCCTGGATGTACGCTCCAGTGAGTTAATAGATCTGGTTATCGTGATTATATTTTACTTACCCATAAACAGGAGATAAACTCGTTGAAATTGCGATCTAAGGGTGCTGCGATAGCCTCTGCTTCCAACTGGCTTTGTGAGTACTCAGCAATATGCTAATTTTTTTGCGTCTAACCTGGCCCATAGTCAACGGTATCGTTGTTACCATAACGCCCTCCAGTCTCGCTGCCATTGGTTATAAATACTATGTTGTTTGTTCGTACTTCCATGAGTACTAGTCTTTTCTTCATTTGCTAATATTTCACAAGGGGCTGTCTTCAATGCATCTTTCATTCCAATGGTGTACTTCCTCTACCCCGAAACGAAAGGCTTGTCTCTTGAACAAATCGACCACATGTTCGAGGGCCAGGGCCAGGGATGGAGTTGCCTTACCCAGGGCGTCCGAGAAAGTATTAAAGGGGCCGAAGCGATCGAAGCAGCTCGACCAGAGCATTTACGACTCCGTGACGCTGAGAATGCCTTACAGGATTCCTCGGGTTCGGTTGGCGATAAGGATGTCCCAACTTCGGTCAATCTTGAGCATGCGAATTAGGACTAGAGGAAGAAGGACACGAAGAAGAATTTCTCCAGCTATCACCGGATATATTTCTGGGTTTTGTCAACCTATTGTATGGAGGCTATCGTGATTTTGAACACTTTGTAGTATGCAATGCTATATCTTTACATGAGAAAATTTCAACGTCTCTCATGATAACCAGAATATCTACATCTAAATCCCAGATTGGACCTGCATTCCCCCCTACACATGCAATTGAGTATTGGGGATTTTGTCTTTTACCCCAAACCACCTCAATTCTCCGGAGACCAACCGTCCGTGTACTCGCTCGGCCTACCTGTTTTGTTAGAAGGTTCGCAATTACCACCCTGCTAAACTATTCCGCTCATGACAACCAAGGAACTGGTCGGTTTTACCCCGCGTTTTATTTCTCGGAAAATATCCGGGGGACGTCGATCATTGCCAAGGAAGTAATTAGTATGTTCCGACGGAAGAAACGAATCTGTGCCGCCGGAAGTTAATTAACAGTCCCCAACCAACGTCAGATTCATACCGGAATTTGGCACCATAATAATAGTAACGGATTAGCAATGCTATCGCATCAGTGCATGTAGTGATAGCGAATCTAGCACGTGGATTCTACTTGTCTCATCAAGTAATTCCATCTGGGGATGCCAAATCCCTGTGGACTACTTCCACTATTTTCCACACAATTGGATGTGAGAATATTAAATCATTTGATGCTAAATTTCCGAGGTTTCAAAATTATAGGCCTGGTCGTGTGGTTATCTCAACAGGCGCCCGGGGCCTTGCTTCGAAAATTTAAGGACGACACAGAGTGTAAAAAGACACTAACATTCTATATGAGATTCTACACTCTACTCCTTCAGCTTCGTGACGAGCTTTCCGGTATTTCCTCCGGAGTAAAGCATCATCCATATTTTGGGAATATCGGCGAATTCCGTGTCGATAACCATTTCACTTTCGTCTCCAATAATCAGATTGCCCTTCTTCCACTCGTCCACAAGGATTGCTCGCACTTCCGGTAGATGCTCGATCCAGTCAAGGTTAATGAATCCCAATATCTGTAGACGCATAGTAACGACTTCCTGCGGGAATGTTAGTTGCGTTTACTGAGTTAACAGTGTAATGAGACACGTACGTAAAAGTTCTTTATGCCAGTAACATTGGAATCTCGATTGTAGTCGGCAATTGTGCCACTAAAAATGTAAGTATCTTGATTGTGGCTGTTTTTTAAAGACTTCTTACCTTGCTGCAACACGGCCAAACATGGCCAGCCGAGTCAACATGAAATCAAGAATATCGCCACCCACATTGTCTTATAAGATTGTTAGCTTGTAACTCTCAATCAACCCGGGAATTTACCCACCAAAGTAAATCTCAACAAAGCCTTCAGTCTCCTTGGTGAGATCTTGTTTGAATGACGAGGATTTGTAGTTCACGCAAACATCTGCTCCGAGCTTTTCCACCCATCGACATTTTTCGTCTGTGCCAGCAATACCGATCACCTATGAGGAATTGTTAGATGTAAAGAAATTTCACACACATGGGATAGTTCAAAACGTACCTTGCGGCAACCGATCATTTTCTTAGCAATCTGAACAACCATGCTGCCAACGGCACCGGCCGCACCGCTCACAACAATGGCATCCTTGCTGCTTGCCTTTACAATTTGCGTCAAGGCATAGTAAGCGGTGAATCCGGGCAGGCCCAATGCACCCAAGAAGTGTGTTTCCGGCAGGCCAGGCTGAGGGTCAATCACCGAAACATTTGCGCCGCTATCGACCGAGTATTCAGTCCACCCAGGATTACCTGTCACCAAAGCACCGGATTTAATGCCGGGGTGTCGAGATTCCACTACACGTGCAATGCCCATGGACTTCATGGGATCGCCAATTTGCACTGGTGGCAGATACAGGCGCTCTGCCTGGGCAAGTGGCGAAATCCACGCACGCTGTGCGGGGTCATTGCTCAGATACAGTGTCTTCAGCAGCACTTGGCCATCCTTGAGCGCGGGGATGTCCGCAGTGTTCAAAGTAAACGTGGACTTGTCTCCCCCCAAGACAGGTTCACTGTAAGGCTTCTCTCGGAGAACCCACTGCTGGGATTTCGTCGGAGGACTCATGGTTATCTGAAATCAGCGCGAACAAGTAAATGTACGGGCAACGCTGGTAGTCGAAAGTAGTTGTTGTCGAACGGAAAATAAAGTGGCGGATCGTCCCACACAGCCGAGCATCGCGTCTCTTTTATAGAGTCTATGATTAATTCAACTTTACTTGTGCAGCACGTATTTGTATAGTTCATTTGTACAACAAATTTGGCGTCATTGGGTGATCTTTTTCTTTTACTAATCAAGGACCAAGGCGGGTTACTGCACGGATATTACAGCCTTTTACCAGTTCGGAAACCCAACTATTCCGCCGGAACAAGTAGTGCGGGGAGACACCGAGGGGGAAACGCATGCATGGTAAGAAAAAATCGGGAGGAATTGAGTATGGCGTTGTCTAGGTCGTCCAGGGAATAGAAGAGGTCACAAGACAAAAGGCGTGAAGACACCACGCATTTGGTCGTAGGTATTATATAGTTGTAGGCTGCAGTACCCTTAAGGGTTGGTATTTGCAGCATTCAACCCCAAAATGGAGGCTACGAAAAGCATGGCTACTATTTTTAGGCGCCGGTTGCTTCCCATTGCTGTGAGACACTCATTCATGCTCAATTCTGCTCGTTTCAATTCATCACTGCCCAAATTTGACCGTACGAAAACTTATCCCAACAAGAAAGCCAATGGCTGTCAGCATATACCACTAGCCGATCTATTCTCAATACGTGGAAAGACAGCCATTTGCACTGGGATAACAGGGGGTCTGGGGAAATCTTTGGGACTTACCCTCGCGGAAGCTGGAGCCAACATAGTCTCAATTCAATTACCGGGCGACCCAGAGTTGGGTGATCTGGAGAAGGAAGTACGCTCCTTTGGTCGGGAATTCCAGCACTTTGACTGCAATGTTGGAGATTCTGTCGCGCTGCGTAAATGCTTCACAGAGATATGGACTGCAGGAATTATGCCTGATATTCTGCTCAATTGCGCTGGAACCAATCGACACGGACCACTAGAGACTCTGACAGATGAAGACATCAATGTTGTAAGTATAGCCCTTGTCTTAAGCTACCATCTTGCTTTCATTTAACTTGTGCGTGCACTTAGGTCATTGATGTCAATCTTAAAGGAAGTTTTGTGGCTGCTCAAGAAATGGCTAAACAACTACTGAGACATCAGCGCCCTGGGAAAATCATCAACATTGGATCAATGACAGCATACCAAGCCGTCTGGAACACTTCAACCTATGCTGCGACAAAGGCCGGGGTTGTTCAGTTTACAAAAGCATTCAGCAACGAACTTGCTGGTCGGAATATTCAAGTCAACTGTATATGTCCAGGGTTTGTCTCCCAAACAAAAGGTGTGAGCACTAGCAAACTTCTAACTCTCATTAGATATTTCACGACCCCTATGACAACAACACTGGCTCAGCATCAGGAATACAATGATTTTATACTAGATAGAACACCCGCAGGTCGATGGGGTGATCCCAGTGAACTGCGAGGAGCGCTACTATTTTTGGCTAGTCCTGCCAGTAACTTTGTCACCGGATCAAGTGTTGTTGTTGATGGCGGTATGCTTGGAATGTAGAAGTTACCTCTAAAAAACAATTAAATTCTATCTACAGGCGATGCCTAAGACATGTAAGTGATATGATCCTCGATTATTTTCTAGTTAAATGGATGATTCGATAAAAATTAGAGTATTTAACGTGTCGAAAACTGGTTTAAAGACCAATTCAATCAATTATTTTTCATCTTATAGCCGACAGTTGACGCCGAGAAACATTCGCTCACTCTTGCTCCTCTGGGCTTGGACGCAAGTAGGCTTCCGGTCTTTGCATTACAGGTAAATGATAATGTCTTCAAACTGAATCAAGATTTCAAACAACATTCGCACGATGCCATTGAGGACTTGGTAGAACGAATCCTTCGCTCAGCAGAATTTAATGTACAGTAAAATACTTTTAAATGGTCACATTATGCTTGTCTTTCGATGTTTGAATGAATAGATGTTAAGAGAATTGATTGCGGCAAAACGAATTGCATGAAAGTATACATCAATATTTACATATATGAAATAATGTAATATAAATTACAAACCTCTATGAAAGAACGCCTGAATACCCTACTGCCTAATAATTCACCTCCTCCCACTTGTGGACACGGTTCTTCAAGCACACGTCAAGTTGCCCACTTTGAACCCACCGGGCATAAGAGTTTGGAAAACACCATTAGGGTCATACTTTGCAGCAGTGGTCTTGAGGAACTCCACACTGTCGCTTCCGTAACCACACAGTGGGTTCTGGAAAGGAGCAGCATAGTTAATGTAAAGGAAAGGATAGTAGGTGCCGTATTTCTGAGCGACAGCTACTGACTCATCAACGAATTGTTGTCTTGCACCTTCCATCATTTCATCCAACGAAGGATCGGTCCAGCGAGAGGTCAACCAAACGACTGCAATAATTGACAAGTTAGGATACATTATCAACCATGGACATTATGCGGAGATATTGATATTGACTCACCAATTTGATCAGGAACATCAGTAAGACCAAGACTGTTGCCTCCTCGCTTGGCGGCAAATGTCTGTTGGATTTGAGCCTGGGGAATGAATGACACCATCCAGTCAACCTTGTCCTTGGATGGGAGTGCGTTGTAAACGGCATCGGTGGCATCCCAGATATCACGAATTGTGTTGTAATCATTGTTGAATGTGACACTTGCTGTGACCTCTCTGTAAAGCATGTCAGACAAAAGTTGTCGTTGTAAAACTCGATCTATAACTATTAAATAATGACTTGGCAACTCACCGGTATCCCTTAGCCTGGAACTGGCTAACTTTGTGCACAAAGTCGGCCATCTTGACCGGTCCAGCTTCGTTCAAAACCTGGTTCGGCATTTCCAAGAAAGGCTGGATAGATTCCGGTTTCTCGACGCCGTCAGTGTTTCCAAAGGCGGCATTGACAATTTGCCCACGACCCCCGCTAAGGTAGACCGTCATTAACTGAACAGCCGAGCTGGTATCAAGATGGTTGTTGGTCGTAAAGTTGGTGATAGCATGGCTCATCTGGTCCAACACATCTGAACGAGTTGCTTCAGTGCCAGCAAGACTGACATAGACTTCGCCACCCCAAAGGCCATCAAAGTCAAAAGCATCCAAGTCCACACGAGTGACTATGCCAAAGTTTGTGTTGCCACCTTTCAAAGCCTTGAACAAATCAGCATTGCTGGTCTGGTTGGCATTGACGATATCTCCAGAAGCTAAGACAATCTCGTAGTTCAAAATATTATCAACCGCCCAACCCCGTTTAGGTGCAAACAGAGATTGTCCTCCACCCAGGGAAACGCCGCCAACGCCAACATCTTCGCAGATTCCGCCGGTGAAGCCAATGCCGCTGTTGTTAAACGCGTCGTAGGCCTCGCCCCAAGTGACACCAGATCCAAGACTGACAAAGGTGCGGTCGGCCGACAAGAAAGTGGAGTTGAGGCTGCTCAGGTCGATAGAAACGCCGCCGTTGATGCTGTTGGCTCCGGGATTTGCGTTGTGGCCACCACTCTTCACAGAGAACTTGCACTGGTTCTGAGTGATAAGCTTGATAGCTGCCGAAACATCTTCGGCAGATTCAGGGATGATGACACAGGCTGGCTCCAAGACCGATGTCCCGGACCATCGTGTGCTGATGGAAACGTTGTATGTAGACGTCGAAGGAGTGTAGACATTGTTCGAAAGAGCCTGCGCTAGAGAGTTGCACTTTACAACAAACTGTCAGAATTCATGGAAGGAAGTGCCAGTGAAATTTTCTTACGCATGATGATGTCGAATTTGCGTTAACCGCAGCAACACTGTTGAACAGTGAGAACGCGAGGGCTATGCCCAGGCCGTTGCTGGCTTTCATTTTAGCGAGTTAAAATAAAGGCGTGAATATGCAAGGGAGGTTTGGAAGATAATTCCACCTATACATAGCTTATTGAGTTTCACCAGGACCTTGCTCAGATCTTTATAGAAGGCTAGAACTTTTTAGATTATTCATTGTCTACCTGTTACTGCTGTTCGTGAAGTTTGATTTTCATCATCATGCTAATTATGGATTTAGTATTCCTAAATGTCTGGTACGTAGTATTTCTTTTAGACCGAAGGATTTTATACTCCACAGCTATACCCTATTTAACTCTAAAACGCCTCGCTATCAACTTGGGGGCCAGATAGGAGTTCACCATGGATCACGGATATTTCCGAAGGATGCAAAGGAATACATACCTACCCGGGCCTCCCGTCAATTGTAAAACACAATGCGGCACGGGGTGGCCGGAATAATACACTTGGAACCAAACCAGAAGACCTGAAAAGTAACTACACTCAACATTAACTGAGAAAAGGAATGATTTCCCCTCGAAAATCACATGGTATGAAACAATGATACGACAAATAGGCTTACATTTGTGGGGACTTTGTTTTCCCATGCTTACGTGCCGCATATACGTTAATGTTCCGTATTAATATTTACCAGCCTGCAACATTGAAGTTTCTGGAAGCCCCGGATAGGTAAAGTTTTCGAGGGAATCAGGAACGCCCCCATCCCCCATCCTGACACGCTCAACATAAGGATCAAACCTAAATGAGTGATAAATTTTCATCCACGTTATGAATAATTAATTACTTTGCGTAATAAATTTGACATATTGAGAAACTGAAGCTAGGGTGAACAACAATTTGAAAAGAAAGACGGCCCTCTGGAGCTAACAATAACAACAGTGGTGGCGATGCATATAGCAATTGAAATAGTTGTAAACACTGTCATGGCCTTGCGGCATGTCTCGCTCCTGCGACGGGCTCTCCCCTCCTGTAATTTGTCGCATGATTCTCAGTGAGCGTGCGCCTTCATCGAGTCCGTATGTACGGTATTCTGAGTTATTTCTTCAAGTGCTATGCTAGTAGGCTGGTGGCGGTGATGATTCCCTTGTTGCTGGGTGTTTTTGGGGTTGGGTTTAGGGTTATGAGGATGCCCACATCGTTCTACATCGTGGTCGACATGGTCGATGTTGCTTTCTGCTTGGGGGACTGAGACATGCTATTCGTATGTTAGCCGTGAAGATAATTATAATAGATATAATAACCAGGGATGGCTATGCTTTGATGAGGATAGAAGAACTTACTCCATGATGGGTCGAGTGGGCGTGGTGTAGCGCATCCTCGTACGCCGGAGCGGCCTCGGTCGGGCAAGGTGTACTAGTGCTCATGATAGTTTTCCAGTTGGGGGCTATTTAGGTAGTGAGTGTTACATACAGGTTCAAGTTTTGTAGAATGATCAAGGCGCTAGAAAAGAGCGACCCGTGGGAGACTGATGCCTGATATTAACGATGTCTATGATGCTTAAGCGTGTAACCTTCCATATTCGCATGCAAATGACATAACAAGATACCAGTTCAACATAACGATGAAAATTCTGAGTAGCATGTTATCACAATTAAATAAATTCTTGTAAAAGGATCAGAAGATTCACTTATACACGGTGCAGCCAAGATTATGCTGAGGGTAAATGCCGAGCCACTCGACCGTGACAGCTGAAACTATTTTCGCTATTTTCGATGATGTATTTTGTTTCGACTAGATAAAACAAAGATTGATATTTCTTCATAACGCTTATTAAAAAGAACTTAAATGTATATTGGGAAGACATAGGGGCTTGTTATTTAGTAGATATTTTTGGATGATGGACTAAAGATTGCAACAAGTATTCTCAAAGAGTAGTACGGTATATTTATCCTGCGTTCCGCGCAAAACCTGACCCATCCCACATCTGTAGGCATTCTATATAGATTAAATAGGAGATAAATGATGTCAACCCTATCTAGCAATCCCCCTAATGTGGTACTCGGGGGATAGAGCAGGACACATGGAAGGAGTACCCAACAAAGTATCAAAAGCTACTTTTTCAAAACCGCGGATATCCTATGAACGCTCTTAGCACAAAATATTCTCATGTTTACTTACAGCTAGGGGAATGAAAACTTACCTTCGAATGCCCTCCCTCACGGTATCTTCCTTCATACAAAACACAAGCCGGAATCTCCCTGGCTTCGGGGCATGATATTCAGTGCCCGTTGACATGATGACACCGGCAGATCTCAAATGCTCCACAAGACGCTTCTCAGCAGCCCAGCCATCGCCATTAGTCTCCTCCAGATCGAGATGTGCACTCAAATCAAGCCAGATGAATAGTCCTGCATTTCTAGTGTTGATGATTGAGGTTAGATAATGAAATTCATTGAATATTGCCACGGCTACGAGCGCATACCCTTGATTGTAAAATTGAATGCCGGCCTGGTTCAGGAGATCCTCTGCTAGCAAGCGGCTCTTTAGAAGGAGTTTATGAGAAGTGCTTAGGAGCTTTTCGGTAAATTCTTGGTCTCCGAGGACTCTTGTAGCGAGGTGCATGGAGTACTGAGAAGGCGAGGAAAACCGACTAGAGCAGTCAGCTTGTAGTCCAAAAAGATAGTCCAATAAGGGTGGATTCACCAAATAGCTCGTGTCGCTTTCGTAAATTCCAGGTTTTGCGATACTACACAGCCTAGTCGCATGCCAGCTGCACCGAAGTCCTGATTCCTGGCATTAGTCCTCTCTCTGTCTAGATCTATCGACGTGGTTACCTTTGACATTCCGTAAAGAAGATGAACCTGTGCAGGGTCGATGATGCCAGCGAAATCGATCGAGCGGATCGAGGTGAACTTCTCCGCTTGACGGTCATGTCGATCGTAGACCGAAAGAGCATATATCTCGTCGCTGATCAAATGAATCCCCTTTGAGGCACATAGACGAAGGAGCTCAATCAACGTCTCCCGGGGATAGCAGCGACCAAGTGGATTGTGCGGGTTGCATATTATCAACGCTTTGATACGCGTCCCTCGCGCTTTCGCAGCTTCGAATCCGGCGTCTAGAGCAGCGATGCAGCCAGGCGAGAATTGATCCACGTCTTCTTCAATAGGTACATATTCCAGGTTGATCCTTTGGACAGAGATGGTTAACATCACAGTCTAGGTAGGTAGTGCCCAGATTCCCTCTCACCTAGTCCTGGTTGTAAGGTCTCGGTAGAAAGCTCCATATACAGGGCTTGCCAACATGATGGCGTCATCTGGTTCGCAAAAGGCGAGAGCACAGGTTTCATTCAGGCTTGTCACCCCAGCAGCGAAGGTAATCTCTTCAGCGTCAAACGCCTGCACTGGGCTGAAATGAGTGTTTAAATGTTTCGCCATGGCCAGTCGCAGCTGTAGGGTTCCTGTATAGCCTTCGCCGTATGAACAGCATTGCTTGTCAAAGCTCTTCTGTTTGTTATCATCTATCCACTAGATGTCACTGCTTTCAGATCTCTCGCCTACCTGTTGATTAATGTATTCAGCCAGCTCATCATGTAGCAGCCACTACCTTGATCATCAGCAACGAGTTGTATGTCAAATGGGATATCTCGATTATTCAATTACATTCTCGGCATTTCCAAAGCTCACAACGCCATTAGGGTTGTTGACGGGGTCATAGACTTCTTGCTTTCCATGGACGAAGTCGATCTTGGCCCAGTTTGATCCCCTCGTTGACAACATGGTAGGCAATATGTACAGTTCTATTACGTTTTCACTTGCAAGTTGTGTTTTGTATATGTATATGAAACTGACACGAGAACAAGTAGGGGACGGAGCCCGAGGGAACCTTGGTGGAGTAGGAGCGGGAAGATCCTAGAGAATTATTGGGTCAAAACAACCCTAATTTCTGACAATAATAAAACAGCCCATGACTATACCCGTTTCGAGCTAACTCTGGATCCGCATGTCCAGAATTTTCTTTCTTCCACGCTTCTAGGAGATCTGATCTGCGTGAGATCCATATTTTTTGTTTACCAACCAACATTGCTTAATCATGAGGATATCTGTGCTTTGGCATAGAATTTCTCTGGCAACAATTATCCTCGCAAACCCGGTTGAAATGGGTCGTCTGTCTCAGCGAAAACAGGTTCTGGGGTCTATTCCCATCAATCCCAACGATTGCTCGGTACGCGAAACTCCATCAGAATGGCCACAATATTATAGAGACAAATTTCCTAAATAGGAAATATACAGCCAGGCATGATGATCGACCCCCTAACGATCGAATACCGAGCGAATATGACCGAGGCCCCAAAGTACAGCCTTGATAGTCAGCCGTCATGGTTACCTGCGGGGTGGACTATGGAGCGAGCAATGGACATGACACTTGATGACTGGGGAAATCTTACCGAAGATGTACGATTTTCTGTTGGTGCTAGCACAATCTGGTACGCGCCTAATTTTTTTCTTAGCAACAAAATTCTGTCCGTGCCGGATTTGAAGCGCATTGCGGGACGGAATTCAAAGATGAAGTGTTCAAGGACATGTCTGAACGATCAACATTAGATTCTGGTATGACCCTTCCATTTTTGTGCTTTTTTATGAACTCAATAAGCTCATGAACCGGTCCTTAACTCACTAATCATCAATAGAGGATTACAATCCACCCGTAACGGCACCAAATTTCATGAGGGACCTGCATCGGTACCACTCAACAGGGGATTGGGGGTTTGTATTCTACCGCACCACTTATGAACAGGATGACGAGGAATGGTCTAATATGAAAAAACGGCTGAACGCAATGATTGAGTCTATTTTCGACTATTATGGCAGCATCGATGGTGTCAATGAAGCGAAACTAAGGTGGAAATTGCACTGGATGGATGACCCTAACGAATTTAGAGACATTGATCCACACAGTATTGCTACGCATTACCGAAGCGTCGTGGAGAAACTGCCATCAAATTACCAGCACTCAATGTGTTTTGCGGTTGATCAGGCCTCGGCACGTTCAATATTGCTCGCAGACATAACCCGCATGCAAAAGCGCCCTCTTCTCGGTGACGTTGTACCTTTTGTTGTGGCCATTGACCAGCACCTTGGCTGGAGCGATCCAAACGCGGAAGAGGGTGAAGATCTCGAAGGCGAAGACGAATATGGCGAGAACTGGTGCAGTCCATTCCGGGCTCACCCGTCGTCGATTGTCGACGAGATCTACACCATCGTGGCATCCCAGATGATGGAAACGCACGAGTTTGCCTACGCTGCTCGTGGCACAGATGACGTATGGTGGTCTTCTTATGCCGGAATATGGACGGTGGATAGTGAAGGACGGTACGCCGAGAGGTTATTCGAGGACGCAGCCTTGTTGAGGGCGCAGTACAGAGAGAAGAAGAGAGGCTCAGCGTGATTAGTGTACACCAAAACTAACTACCCCGTATAATAATATAGTAATAATTATCATCTAGTACTGTCAATCCCAACATACCGCAGATCAGCAGCCGACCACCTTGCTTCTGACAGATGCCATGGTCGCTTGCCTTGCGGGTATAGCAGACCCCCGGAGAATTTCCGAGACCCACTCGGCAGGCCACCGATTCCCCTCTTTCTTCTCAAAGCTTTGTGCATTGATACTGTCAGCTGGTCTCGGTTAATCAGTCACTGTACTTACGGTCGTATTATGCAACAGCATCAGGCAATTAATAATCCCGGTCCCTGGTCCAGCCAAGACTCGACACTCCATACTGGGCGCCTCGGGTAACCTGCTTCTTTTTGCCTCCCCAACTTTTTGCGCCAAGACGTTGAGGCAAACCAATGGCAACACCGTGTCTTCCCCCACCCCCGGCATTTTGTTGCCCCCCACGCCCCACGCTTAACTGTCCTGACCGGGGGTTTTCCTCGACTTGGCACGCTGAAGCGAAAGAACAAAGATACTGCGCCTTGACCACTATATCTCGTATCAGTCATTGCCGGAGGCTGTTGTACCCCGGATTTGGGCCGATTCCACTATTGAAGCTACTGCTCGACGCCGAGTATAATATCCCGGATCCCTGTCGATTGCCTCTCGACAGCACCTGCAACTGTGAAGCGTCGCGGGTTACTGTGAAAAAGAAAAGAGAGACAGGATGGCGAAAGACTTTCTATACACGTTTGGTATTGCCATCTTCGCGGCAATCGGGACCTTTCTCTTCGTACGTTGCCCTCACATGGTGTATGTGTCAGTAATGAGACAACTAACGAAGCGGATTAGGGTTTCGATACCGGCATTGCAACGACAAGTTAGTTTTCCTAACTGCATACAAGGTTCGCCTGTATGGAACATATAGCGCTAATACGTGGGATAGCAATTGCACATCAAAGCTGGATTGATTACATGCACAACCCGTCCAATGGCCTCACTGGTGCAGTCGTATCCGTCTATATTGCCGGTGAAGCTGTGGGTGCCTTGACTCAAACTTTCATCGGTGATCGTCTCGGTCGTATTCGATTCATGCAGCTCATGTGTGTCTTCGTTACTATCGGTTGCGTCATCCAGACGGCCTCGGTCAACATTGGCATGTTCCTGGCTGGTCGAGTACTGGCCGGTTTCGCTGTCGGGTAAGTTGTTTGTAGACAAGCCTAGACATTCAAATAAAAATTTCTGATTACGAATAATAGGGGTATGGTTGCTACGGTGCCCATCTATCTGTCCGAAATTTCTTCCCCCAAGCACCGTGGATTGATCGGTGGTATATCTGGCTGCGGTATCTCATTCGGAACAATGATGTCCAACTGGGTTGGCTTTGCATGCGGATATGCACCCAATGGAGCCTTGCAGTGGCGCTTGCCCTTGGGTATCCAAATACCCTGGGGAGTGATCATGTTTATCGGTCTTTCTACCTTCATGCCCAACTCTCCGCGTCAGTTGATCCGCCACGGGAAAGTCGAAGAGGCACGTCGGGAGTTTATCAAGATTCGACGCGATCTGCACTCGCACGATATGCATACTGAGTTTGCCCTTATGAGAGCGCAGATTGAGTATGAGATGCAGCGGGAGATCACCTCGTACAAGGAGATTTTTAAGCTATTCCGGCATCGAGCTTTGGCGTCTATTGCAGTGCAGACAATGACGTCGCTGACGGGAGTGAATGTTATTCAGGTAAGCTCCCCTCTTGTTTATACCAGGGTCCGGAACTATCTTGCTAATGATTTTATAGTACTACCAAAGTAAGCACCAGTTGTTGATACCCTCTTTGTGATAAAAGCTAAACCAGCAGCCACTCTGTATAAATCTCTCGGCATCAGCTCCCATAAGATCCTAGCTCTTGCTGCGGTCTACGGTACTGTGGCATTTTTGGCCAACTGTATCACAACAAAGTATCTCACCGATCAATGGGGTCGACGGAAGTGAGCAGGATCCTACCTCTGATCTGGCCATGTGTGTCCCTCGTAACTGACGCCAATAGCATGATCCTCACTGGCCTTGGTGGCATTATTCTCATCGAGATCTACGCTGCCGTCATGCAGCGTGAATTCCAAAACACGGACAACCGGGTTGGCAAGGGATTTGCCATTCTGGGCATTTACTTGTTCGTGGTGTGCTATTGTATGAGCCGCCTGTCTCCTTTTCTTCTCCTTCTTCACGCTAACAACCCGCAGATGGCATGCTGAACAGTACAACCTGGCTTTATGGCGCCGAAATCCTCCCAATGTCGATGCGCAGTAAAGTCATGGGCCTCGCAGCGGCGTCGCATTTTATCGTGAACGTAGCAAGTACGGCTCCTGTTCATCGCATCATTTTAAATTATTTGGAGAATGGTTACTCACTGCTCTCCCAGTTACCGAAGCCGGTCCCAGCGCCTTTGCCAATATCCACGAAAACTATTACTACGTCTTTGTCGTATGCACCGCCTTTTTCTTGGTGGTTGCTTATTTTTCTTTCCCGTGAGTGGCCGCCTCAAATTCTTGGCCCATATACTTCAACGGCACGAGCTAATTTATTCAACGCAGCGAGACGAAGAAGAAAACCCTGGAAGAAATCGCGGCGGCCTTCGGCGACAATGTTGTGGAACTGGAGGAGAACGATGTTGCAGTGGAAGAAGCGGTTATGGGAGCCAAAGCCGCAAGCGAGCATGTGGAGTGATGCGCATGACGAGAGGCAATAATGATTGGCCTTGTATGTACGGTTGGATTTTATCAATGAGAATGCACGAAAGAAGTTATGATGGATGATGTCCAACTCTGAGTCACCCAGGAAAGGGATAATTAATTAATATAATCCACAACAGGCAGATCTAGGCAAGTTTAGGCATACGCAGCGCTCCGAGGCTCCGCACTAGCCTACTGCCGCTACCAGTAACTGTGCGCGCGTATCCGCCTCATCCCGCCCGGGCAGATTACGCTTGGATGGGTCTGGTAAGCGTGGCTCAGCTTGATGCCAAAAAGTAAGCAAAGCTTGCAAGGTTCTAGCGACTGTGGCCAACCAGCGATTTGTATTTGTCTCGCTGCCTAGGCTGTGGTGCCAAAAGTGCCAACCACGCTAAGAGCCCAGAGGCCAAGATGGCCCCAAAACTTGGGTTTGGTGAGCATCATCAGAATTAACGGTTTATTTTCATCTTTAAGACGACGTCGAGTTTTTTTTCAACAATGTAAACCGTATACACTCTTGCTTACTTCCATATTTTGTATATACGCATGCAAATCACCCGTCCGGGCTGATTTCTTCATCCAAAATGGGGGACAAGAGCCCCTTAGGCTTGTCGCAAGAACGCGCCGATGCAACTCCAGCGAATTCTCCCATCATAGCAACCACCGATCAGCGTCCGGGCTCCAAATCTTCTGCGTCGCCAAAAAAGGAAACGAACGAGGAGAGTAAAGATGGCGAGGCGGCGACCAAACAAAACTTTGGAGATCTTGTGGTGAGCATTTGGTCGTGTTTTCTTTGTTTTGACGTCGGGGGAAAAGCAGCCTGTCAGAAAAAGGCGCTAACTTGATCAAATCGCAGAGAGTGCTCAAGCATGGATCGAAGCTTGATTTTGTCGTCTTCGGGGTTGCTACCCTCTGTTCGTTAGGATCCGGTGTGGTACGTGTCTGATCAAAAGCTCAAATTTTCTTGTACTCAACGCAAAACTAGGTTCTTCCATTGATGAATATCGTCTTTGGTAATCTCGTCGGCGGATTCAGCGGGTACTTCACAAATGGAAACCAAACCACTGAAGCTGAATTTAAGCGCCAGACCAACCACAATGCGTTCGTATACTGATGTCTCGAATTCGGCGGCAACATGCAAACTGACTGGGGCGTAGGCTTTTGATTGTGTACCTCTTCATCGGAAAGTTTGTGCTCACTTATATCGCCATGGTGAGTGGGACCTTATTCAACCCTCGATCGAGAGCCTAATCCGAATTTCCTTAGTTTTGCTTTCGAATGGCAGGACTCCGTGTTACCGCAAATCTGCGTCTGGCTTATATGAGATCTGTTTTCTCACTGCCCATTAGCCTGCTGGATGAGGTTTCTACTGGCACAGTATCAAATACCATTACTTCATCCTCTAACACCATCCAGAGCAGCATCGCCGACAGACTAGCCATTCTCTTCCAGTCTATCGGCCTCTTGATTTCTGCTTACGTAGTCGCCTTCAAATATTCATGGGCCTTGACCTTGGCAGCCACCTCATCACTGGTTTTCATGGTCATCGTCTACTCCATTGGAGTCCCCTTCCTCCTAAAGGGCCAGAAAGAAAGCGCTGAAGCGGACGAGAAACATGCGTCCATTGCTTCAGACATCTTCGGCTCCATTCGAACCGTGCTCTCCCTGGGTGCTGAAAGCGCCCTGTCAGAGAACTACTTTCACTGGGTTGATATTTCACGTCAACGGAACGCAGATATGGTTTGGGCTATGAGTTGGCAGCTGGGAATGGGCTTGTTCGCCGTACCAGCCAACTATGCACTGAGCTTCTGGCTTGGGTTGGACCTCTACCAGAAGGGCCAGATTGACAATATCAACACCGTCATCACGTACGCATATCCTTCACAGTCATGCTTTTATACTCGAAAAATACTAACCTTCAAGCCAGAGTCTTCTTCTCCGTTCTCATCGTCGGTACAATCATGGGCAGCATTGTCCTTCCAGTCATGCAATTAACCAAAGCAGTCACTGCCGCCAGCGGCTTTTTCAAGATCATCGATTCCGAAAGCATCAGCCTCGGCGGTCTAAAAGATCCCGAGGTCTCCGCTCACGCCGATATCGAGTTCAAGGACGTCAAATTCGCGTACCCGACCCGAAGTCACGTCCAGATCCTAAAGGGATTGAACCTCACGTTTGAAAAGGGCAAAACCACTGCCCTAGTTGGCCCATCTGGATGCGGAAAGAGTACAATTGTCGGTTTAGTGGAGAGATGGTATCAGTTAGACAACTCTGTAGCGCAGGAAACTACCGAAAAAGTCGACGAGGGTGAGACCGTGGTTGCGTCAGAGTCGACGATCAATGTCAACCAAACCAGCCAGAATACTGGGCTCATCCTAGTTGATGGTCACAACCTCAACGACATTGATGTCAAATGGTGGCGAACGCAGATCGGTCTTGTCCAGCAAGAGCCGTTTCTTTTCAATGACACTATCTATGGCAACATCGCCCTTGGACTCATTGGATCTCAGTGGGAGAATGAGACAGAGGAGGTCAAGCGTGATTTGATTAAAGCAGCTTGCAAAGAAGCCTTTGCTGAAGAGTTCATCGAACGGCTGCCCAAGGTAAACTGTCATCTCCTGTAAGTTTACCGCAGCCAAGCTAATATTGATAGGGATATGACACAATGGTAGGCGAGGGCGGCATCAAACTCAGTGGAGGTCAACGTCAGCGTCTCGCCATTGCCCGAAGCATCGTTAAACGGCCGACTATCCTGATACTGGATGAGGCAACAAGTTCCATCGATGTGCGCGGCGAAAAGATTGTACAAGAGGCACTCGATAGAGTAGCAGCGACACGTACCACTATTATGATTGCACACAGACTGTCGACAATCCGCAAGGCTGATCGCATCATCGTTCTCCAGAGCGGAATGAAAAAAGAAGAGGGGAATCATGAACAACTGATGGCCATCGAGGACGGTCTCTACTTTAATCTTGTTAATGCCCAGAAAATCAGTTCTGAGTCTACTGGCACGGAAGCCGAAAAGATTGATGACGTTCTCGAGGCAGAAGACCCAATGGACAAAAACCCTGCCTTTGAATCTGACGATGAAGAATCACGGAAGGCAAAGAAGGAAAAAACCGACTATCTGGTCCTGGCCAAGATTGTTCGCGAACAAAGTTCTCTTTGGTTCCTTTGGTTCCCCCTGTTAGCCGCTGCCATGGGCGCCGGTGGTATGTGGTTTAAGCCAACCCTCTGTCCAATAAGGCACACCTAACTAATCCGTTTCATTGAACAAACAGCGTCGTATGCCCTTCAGAGCTGGTTCTTCGCCCAGCTCATTCAGGTCTTCCAGTACACGGGCGATAAGTTGACATCTTCTCGTAATTTCTGGGCGCTGATGTTCTTCGTCCTCGCCTTGGCTGTTGGAGTGTGCTATGCTGTTCTTGGATTTACATCGACTTCTTTATCTGCTGTACGTCAATTTCTCGTATCCAACTATCAAGCGTAAGGTTAATCTTCTTCCCAGAGAGTGTCATCCGTCTACCGAAAAGAATACTACCGCAACATGCTCACTCAGCCCATTTCCTTCCATGATGCCGAAAACAACTCCTCCGGATCGCTCATGTCCCAACTGACTACTGATCCGAAACAAGTCCAAGAAGCGTTCAGTGTACATGGCGCGTTCCCTCTGATCAGTATCTGGAATTTGATTGGATGCGTAGCTATCTCCTTCTCCTTTGGCTGGAAACTATCGCTCGTTGCTCTGCTAGCCGCTCTGCCTGTTATGTTCGTCGCGGCTTTTTTGCGCATCAGGCATGAGGTCAAGTTCGATGCCATGAATGCTGCGGTATTCTCGGAGAGCAGTCAATTTGCCACGGAAGCTATCGGCGCCTTTCGTACAGTGTCGTCGCTCACCATGGAAGACTACATTCTTCGCCGATTCGATACGCTGGTCAAGGACCAGATCAAGCGAGCATTCCGCAAAGCCAGCCATGCAACCCTTGTGTTTGCTCTGTCGGATAGTGTTGAGCTGTGTGCCATGGCATTGACATTCTGGTATGGCGGACAACTCCTCGCCGATCGCACCTACGACCCTCTCCATTTCTTCGTCATCTACATCGCTGTTGTCCAAGGTGGGCAAGCTGCCGGTCAAGCATTCAGTCTGGCACCCATCTTTGGTCAAGCCACTGGTAGTGCTGATCGAATTTTCAAACTTCGGTCTCTTGTTTCTAAACAAGAAGAAGAGTTTTCCAAAGGAGGGAAGACTCCGCTTAAAGATATCCCTCGCAAGAGTGGCGCGGATTCTGGTGCAAGTATCGACATGACAAATGTAGCATTTAAATATCCCACACGAGACGTGCCCATTTTCCATTCCCTGTCTCTTTCGATCCCATCCGGCCACTTTGTCGCCTTTGTTGGACCCTCAGGATGCGGTAAGACGACTATTATATCTCTCTTGGAGCGATTTTACGATCCTGTCGCCGGGGAAATTTCTTTCAACGGTATGCCTCTGGAGGACCTCGATGTGGCATCCTACCGAAGACACGTCTCTCTTGTCGCACAGGAGCCAAGGTTGTTTGATGGATCGATCCGCGAAAACCTTCTCCTAGGCATATCCTTGCCGGAACCCTCATCGCCCGAAGAAAAGAAAGACCTAGAAGAGCGAATGGAGCAAGCATGCCGCGATGCCGAAATCCACGATTTTATCGCCTCCCTCCCCGACGGCTACAACACTCAACTCGGCTCTCAGACCCAAACGGCGTTGAGTGGAGGCCAGAAGCAGCGTTTGTGTATTGCTCGCGCTTTGTTACGCTCGCCGTCGTTGCTTCTCCTCGATGAAGCAACTTCCAGTCTCGACTCTCAGTCTGAGAAACTCGTTCAAGCCGCCTTGGACCGGTTGGCTGCGAAGAGGAGTATGACTATTGTCGCCGTGGCGCACAGACTCGCCACGATCCAGAACGCTGATACTATTTACGTTTTTGGCGAAAGTGAACGTGGCACGGGGAGCCGATTGATTGAAAAGGGAGGCCATGAAGACTTGTTGAGATGGAGAGGAATGTATTGGCAAATGGTGAGTTTCTTTTATTCTGCCCCTTTGATGCTCTCCACCTTTGTTTCGTCATTGGAAAAAAGATCGGCTTTACTCACAAATCAATTACAGTGTCAAGCGCAAGCTTTGGATAGGTAAATAGTAACATTTACCACCGACGTCGATCTTTTTGACAAAGATTATAAAACTCCATTCGGCATTTCTAATTGTATAATTATTATCCCATCTCACGGTCATTTAAATCCCCACCCTTTGATAGACTTATTCTTTGCTAGACAAATAAATCAATTCATTGATTTCAACTCTCCTTGCCAAAGGCGACCACTACGCAGCACCAATACATCATGGCAGTTCCATTGATAAAACTTCCTCATGTCCTAGATGGTCTTCCAAGACTATGTAGCCAAAACAAGACACTGAGAGAACAAAGCACCTTTAGTCTGTTTAGAGGATAAGACGATTGGCTGTCAACTGCGTAGGCCAGTTCTAAGCCAAACCTAACTTTATAAATATGTGCATAAAATTTAGATTTACCGGCTATTAACTTGCTAAGACCCGAGAGTTGCCTCGGCCACAAACTTCTCTTGAGCCCCTTGATTGGCCCTGTCGCAAGAGAAGCTATCAAAAATTGCGCCGAGTGTTCTAGCCCAAGTTTCCATGGACTAGTGCGGATGACCGGACATCCCCGGCTTTCAATTCTGGGGAAGATTTGTCAGGAGATACGTATCCTAGCAGATTCAGCCAATCACACACATACTATGCTTAATTTAAAGAGCAGGTGTAGACAGGCTTTGAACTTTTGTGGCTGGAGGGCTAGTCATGCGTGTTCGTCTCATCCTTCCTTATTCTTTCGTAGTGCAGCAAGGCGGGTGACAAACTCTGGCGTTTCAGCCAACGGCATAGAAGAGTCTATCGCGGTTTTGGTGTTAACTCCGAAAAATACACCTAATCATTTATCTGCCGCCTGCAACTTCACGGTGCATTGGCGAAATAGGAAAGATATTAGGTGATGGTGAATAGCACTCGATTGTTGGGGAGCTTTCTCCACATCGAACATGGCTGGGGAAAATCTGGGGAAGAATCTGGGGAACAGGATTCTGGACAGAGACTTGTAATACAAGCAATAGCGGTCAATCCTTGACTTAGTGCCCAGCATCACCAAGCGGAGCCTCCCCAGTCTTTGGATTAGATCCTGGTGGCGGAGAGGGGCGGTGCCTCGAGGTCAATGTGACCAGCGTTTCGAATGCTAGTCTGATGTAGTAAGTATTTCGCGTGGTTGAGGCGCCTCGGCATTATAAGCGGTCATGTTTTGATACAAGTGCCAACCAACAATTTGGCATCTTTTCCCGATCCTGGACGCAATGGCCTAGCAGAATTGTAGGGCGTCTCAGCCACCGATTGTTCGGGATGTGTATATTGAAGATCTAGATTAAATATGGATTATTAATGCTTTGTTGCGTATAAATACCAGAACATATTCTCCCAGACTCAGATGTTCACTTACTCCTTGTTCTGTTTGTATTCTCTCAATATTAGAGGACTGCGAGCCTTAAACAAAGATGTCTACCATCCACGAATTGCATCGTTTAGAGACAGCCGACATTGAGATCGGGGTTTCAGAAGCCCTCAAGCGCCATGCAACCAGGCATGTTGCCCAGCACAAACCTGTCTCCAATCGTGTTCTGGCATTCGAGCGGCGGCGGCCAAGGTGGCTGCGAGAATGTGTGGGCGAAGCTACGGGTGTATTCCTTTATGTGTTAGTCAAGCTCTAAGCAGCACGCGTATATGTCCACTGCTTTCCATTACCTATACCTTTTCTCTCTTCATATCAACACAGTAGCGGATCCCTGGTGAGACATCGAATGACCAAGACAATCCTTTCATAGTTTCCCGGGCCTCGCTTCTGTCGCAGGGTTCTTTCTCCATGCCGGCACCCAGGAGCCACCTGTGACAGCGTACAGTAGTTTCTTCCAGATTGGTCTTGCATTTGCCTTGGGTATCATGTTTGCCATTGTCATTGCCGGCCCAACATCCGGGGGACATTTCAATCCTGCCGTGACCATATCTTTGGCTGTTTGGTGAGTCCTGCTCTATCCGCCACTTCACGGTGACAGAACGCTAAGACACCAAAATTTGTTACTGCAATAGGCAAGGATTTCCTTGGAAGAAGGTTCCTCACTGTTTGTCTTCCCCCTTCTCCAAGAGCCACTAAAGTAGAAACTGATAGAAGACGGTCAGACATCTTGTCCCAGACCTTTGGATCGTTCATGGCAGCCCTCTTGGTCATGGGGATGTATCGACAGCAGATACTTGAATTTGAAGCGGTTGCCACGACAGCAGGTATACCTTTAGTTTCTGGATCGGGACCTGCATCTATCTTTGCAGCATTTCCGTTGGAAAATCAGAGTCTCGGATATCTATTCTTGTGAGTGATCTTCGCATATGAAACGAAAACTGGAACATTCAATGTTGTACTCACCGACACTATCCAGGATTGAGTTCTTCGTCGACAGTTTCATTGTACGTAGCATCTCATACTTACTCATTATGTGCAAGAGACTAACGGACGTGTTATAGGGTCTCGTCATCTGGTCCTGCATCGACCCAGCAAACCCATTCGTCTCTCCCACGACCGTCCCGATCGTCATCGGCGTTGGTTACGGTGCCATGGTCTGGGGATTTGCGAACATAACAATCTCGACGAACATGGCCAGAGATCTGGGCTGCCGGTTTGTGGCAGCCATCTTCTACGGCCGTGAGGCGTTTTCGTACAAGTCATACTGCTGGATTTCACTCTTGGTCAACATTCCTGCCACGCTGTTTGCTACTGGTTTCTATGAGCTTTTCCTGAGAGACTCGGTGCAGTTAATAAGCAAGGGAGGAGTAGCGCATCAAGAAGGTGATGAAGGGTTGCGGCGGTATCTCAGCGAGGTCGGTATGTTGAAGGATGGCGAGCAGATGGAGACGACAGTACACGTATCTAACACGGCTGCCATCGGAAACGGACTTTCTAAGTAGGGGTATTATGACAATGTGGTATGGCGAGGATGTGATATTGTACTCATTGTTCAAATGTTGTATGTAGCCCATCAACTCCAATGTTTCGGAGCATAAAGGCTTAATATGTGGCACCTGCGCGCCGAGGCTACTGATATTTCTGATTACTGAACAATTCCGGAAAACCGAGGGACTATTCCCAAAAAAAAAATCGGGAATCATTCATTTGTGCCCTTGAAACTGAGCTAGCTTTAAAATTTCATAATAGTATCTATGTGCGTGTGCCCTGCAATTATCAACGTAGCTTGGCGGTCTATCGATTAGTCTAATTCAAAAAAATGCCATATCCAACCCTGGACGAACGCCAACCCTATGCTATTATAATGAACATATATAAACACTATAGGAATGACGAGTAGTTTGCTGAGTGACGGCATATCTCGTTTTCCTCGAGGCTCATTCCACCATGTTGCGTACGACTTTCGCATACCTGTCTAAACCAGGCCAATCGGCAATCCTCTTGTAGGACCCAGCTATGGGTGAAGACGTTTGGCTTGCAGTTTTGGCAGTTTGGTGTGTCTGGGCAATTGATATAAGGGGGGTGCTTGTATCCAATGTCTCGGAACCTGGAGACAAGGACTCTCGTTAAAAAACAAAGTCGGCTTGGAGGCTGAAACAGAGGAAGAACTTACCAGTGAATCTGCGAATTATCCGCAAAAAGACCCAGCGCAACACTATGCACGGGGGCATCCCCCCAGCGTTCATAGAAGAAGCCGCCTGACTGATCTAGATGGTCGAAGTACTTCTGGTATTTATCTGAGCGCCAGAAATCAAGGTCCGCGATTTCGAAATTGCTCCAGAAATGGCACGTGCTGTATCCATTCGCGTTACGCGTTTTGTCCGGGCGCAGGGTGTCATCTGTTAACCATGTCATGGAATTGTCGTCGGCAAGGTAGTCAGGATGAGATTTCAAGAAGGCCATGGAGGTCGGCCAAAGCGATTTCACCGAGAACGGGTCATCGAAAATGTTAATTGTAAAGCCGTAAACCTTTTTATGGTCGGCCATGAATTGGAATAGATCATAGTCAATGTCGCAGAAATATCTGGCATCCACCCAGTCAGAACGAAAATCGCCGCATACAGGCAGACAGACTTACTTGACATCAGGCTCAACCCGCCAGTAATACTTGTAATTGTCCAAAATCGGGTGTTTAAAGAAAAACCCAGAGTTCCACCGACACATTTGATGATAACTCAGGGACGATGCGTATTTGATGCCTTTCTTCTTCTGTTCGGCGATGCCCTGTTTCAGCAGATCGTCCTCAATCCATTCAGGGACGTCCCAGTGTTCCTTCGGAATCAATGCTAGTATTGCCCGTTAGACATCTATAAACAGAGTATGCCAGCAAGAAGACATACCGTAGTGGCACTCTGCCTTGGTCTCTGCCTGGGTTCGCTTCTTGAACTCCTCGGTGAATGGCACATCGTTGAAGAAAATCCAGGGGTAGTTGTATTTGCTATTCCATGACACTTCCAGCTGCCTCATGGACCTCAAGATTCCTTCCAATTCTTCGTTGCGCGCGAGGGATATGAGAGTCGCATTTGCACGGCCAGTGGTCAGATCTGACGTCGGTAACTCGAATTGTGCTATTTCGTCAATCAGCATGATGCTAACCTCCGGCGGGAGGGCGACCAGCCCTCAAAACACAGTCCGAGAGTTCACATACTGAGGTTCATCTTGTTCAAGGCTCGATCACCCGATGACAGGTACCACTGGTCATAATTATAGTGTATGTATCCTGTCCACAGCACCGTTGCCGTGAACAGCGCAAGGACTGCATTCCTCGCCCATTTCCGCATCTTGTTCGAGAACATGACGGCATTCGATCGGCCAGTCTCTCGCGAAGATACCCCCTGGTTATCACCGAGATAGGAGCACAAGCTGACCGAAAGGAGGAAAAAGGCGTAAGAGGATGCGCGGGTCGATGCTTCGTTTCGTGGGGAACGGGAGCCCTTTCTCTAGGCCCGGGGGGTTGCTCTGCAGAGGCGCGTAGCCTCGACTCTCAGCCGTTTCTCGGCACTGCTAATAATATAAGCGTAGAATTGCGCATATTCCTGTGCAATAATGTCGTGTCTAGAGAGGATAATCAATCGCGACCACAAAAAAAAGGCCCCAGGGAGGCGAAGCTGGCGAACGGAGAGGAAACTTGGCCCCGTGCGGCTTCAAAGTTCAGCTGGCTGCCCAGCACGGCTGAGGGCTCCCCCCGATTGGCTGCAGGCGTCGATCCGCGTCCCCACTGGGAGGCGGAGAATCCAAACAGTGCAAACACCGATCCTCTTCACTGTAGGCAACAACAATATGAATATTCGTGCTTGAATGTGCTTGAATGATAATAATATTGGGGGAAAAGACGAAATTAAGCTTCAAGTATGTCAGATTTCTACCTATGTAGTTGACTGTCTTGGTGAGGAACCAGTTTCATATCTCTCTTGACGTCCGCCCAGAGAGCTCCACAGACACATAAGCGTGGAGTTAATGTATTTACGTCGATCACTCGATTTGAAAAATACCATGTGGAAGCACTCAAAATTATTATAGCAACACGTTTTGTGAACTGTTTAATTACAACTCTACTTTATTTCCAGCTTGCATAATAACACTATACAGCACGGGTTACCGTGTACAAAGGCCAACCGGAGGTGACACACGGAACCCTAACCCTAACCCTAATGCCATGTGTATAACGGGTAGCAATTCATGTCTTCCTACAATGATGGAAAGAACTGCTGGGTTCAGCACGGATTCGCTTCATCTACCGACGTTTATGCTATTATTGCAGTACAGGCGCCCTTCGTGACGGGACATAGTACTCCACCCCGCTGGCCAGCTGCAACAGCGCCTGCTCACGATACTCCCAGCTCACCAACTCCAGTCCAACGGGTAGTCCATCATCTGTAAAGCCGACAGGCACACTAATGGCAGGGACCCTTGCCTGACTAGCTAGTAGAGTATTCGTCGGGAAATCCCAGCACGTCTTAAAGCGCCCATTTATGGAATCCTCATGGCGAGGTGGCGGGACCTGAACATCAGGAAATGCGAGCGCATCAAGGCCATTCGAGACCATCAAGCAGGTCAGGCGTCTTTGAAACTCGTCACGGTCGAGAAGTCGTTGAAGATACGTTGGGTCTGTATTTGGGTTCTCGGGCCCGTGAGCCACCTGACTTGTGAAGTCGAGAGAAGGATGAGGAGGGTCTTTTGGCATGATGGAGGCAATGTCCTGGGGGAGATTTGGCTTTGTGGCGAGGAATCCATTGATGTCTTTCCGTGATCGAACTAGGTATGTAGGGGTGGTTTTCATATAGTGTGTTAACTGGGACAGCTCGACCTCAATAAAAGTTGTCCCGGCTTTTGTTAATTTTTCAATGGCGTTATTGATGACCGAGTTAACAAGTCGGCAAGAAGAGTCTGAATTAGGTCCAAAGAGTGACCGGATAACGCCAATTCTTGCGCCAGTCACGATTTTTGGATCCAACTGAGCTGCATAGCTCCCTCCTAATGGTTTGGGGCCTGTCACAGCCGCTATCGTCCATTCATCATCCTGATCGAACCCGACAAGGCAGTCGAGCATTAAAGCGCAATCTTGCACTGTTCGTGCAAGTGGGCCCGGAGTATCCTGTGTCTTCACCAGAGGACAAAACCCCGTTCGACTAACCAGCCCCGGGGTACAGCGTAGGCCCACAGTGTTTGTGAAGGAAGCAGGGCACCGAATCGAGCCACCAGTGTCCTCTGCAACAGCTAAAATAGAGAAATTAGCGGCCACAGCTGCAGCAGATCCGGAAGAGGAACCGCCGACATCATAACCCAATTTATATGGGTTTTGTGTGAATGCCCAGTCTGTTGCAGATGAGGTGGAAAACCACGTCGTAGCCCAGTCACCCATGGTTGTTTTTCCCAAGATAATAGCTCCTTCGGACTTCAGCTTCTCGACAATAAATGCGTCTTTGTCCGGAATGTTGTTCTTGGCTATACTAGAGCCATATGTTGTTACCATTCCCTTCGTGTCTGCTTGATCCTTAACCAGGACGGGAATTCCGTGCAATCGACCTTTAAATTGTCCATTTTTTGAGAAATATTCATCCAGAGCGATAGCCTCTTTAACGGCGACCGTCGATATAGCAAGCGTCGAGTTTATTCGGGGGCCGCTTTTATCGAGACGTTGAATACGGTCGAGAAAAGCCTGAATAAGATTTTCGCAAGTCCAAGTACCATTGCGATAGTTTTCGTGAACTTGCGAGATACTCAATTCCTCAACATTCATCTTGTCTTTGTCTTCTGCCATGTTGACTGGATAAATAAGAGCTTCCTATCACGAGCAAAAATTCATTTCGGCTCAAATTTTTTACTTTAAGTAATATTTGTGGAAAAAACCTCTTTTGGCTTTCTTTAGCGAAATCGTTTAAAATTCCACACTCTAAGTTTTCCTTAAGCAATGTGCCGGCTTTGTTGATGGTCAACCGTCGGTGTATCTCCGATGTTATCTCTGAAGTAATCACTATCGTCGGACTTCTCCGGTCGCTCTACGATAGCAGTACACCAGACACCATGCATCTGAAAAGTGCGATCTATACTATCAGGCATTCTAGATTTTGACTCTTTGATAATTAGAAATTTATATATAGGTATTAACATATATACTCAATAACGATAGGTCTTGTTCTATCCCAATGAACCATCTTGATAACTCTGCCATGTACATTTCACAATCCATTCTTAAGCATTTATCAGTAAATATCACAAATGGAACCGATACGAAAGCGCCAAAAGAATATACGAGAATCTCTAAGGGGCAAGAGCAGACTATCTGGTTGGGTTCTGCCGAAACAACAGGCTTCCTTTGCCCCGGATGGCACCTGGACCAACATCGACCTGGATGTGACTCCTGTTGAACGACGAATATGGAAATCAACCTCCATAATTGGGTATTGGCTTAGTGATATTGTAGGTGGTTTCAGATACAGATACCCTGTGAAAGTAAAACCAAGGACGATCTAACCGTGGTAACAGCTCAGCGCACAAAGCTGGGAAATCGGTGCCTCTGTTCTTGAAATCGGCTTAACATGGCGTGAAGCAGTATACTGCTGCACTCTTGGCTCTTTTGTAATGGCCCTACCGATAGCTTTCAATGGCGCTCCGGGAGCATATCTTAGGGTTCCATTTCCTGTCTGGATTCGGGCTTCCTTTGGATACCAATTTTCCAAGTTTGCGATTATCTGTCGGCTCGTGACGGCATTGTTTTGGAACTCAATTCTTACGTACACTGGGGGAACCGCAATGACCGTGATGCTTGCTGCTATCTGGCCTAGCTATCTCGAAATTCCTAACCATCTTCCTACATCGGCTGGAATTACGTCGCAGGGAATACTGAGCCATCTATTATTCTGGTTGGTTCAGACACCATTTATCCTGGTCAAACCACACAAATTAAAGTGGTTTTTTGTCTTCAAAGCCTTTGTTACCATTACTGCAGCTACAGGAACAACGATTGCCGTCTGTATGATGGCGCATGGATCGGGTGATATTTGGCAGCAGAAACCAAGCGTGTCAGGTTGGGCTAAATCATGGCTTATTGTTTCAACTTTAAACTCCCAGACCGGAAGTTGGTATGGTTTCCTTTCATCGATGGCCCGTTCTGGAAAAAACCACAAAAACTAACGGGTTAGGTCAACTGTGGGAACAAACATTTCCGACTTCACTCGTTATGTCAAGAATCCCCGCGCCACTTACGTTCAGACAATAGTATTTCCCTTGATCTGTGTTTGGATCGCCTTGTTGGGCATAATCAGTGCATCCGCGTCAAGAAAGGTTTATGGAACGTATATATGGGATCCTGTTACCCTAGCGAGCTACTGGACTTCTCCAGCAGGCCGTCTCGGAGCTTTCTACTGCGGTCTGGCCTGGGTAACAGCTCAGATAGGCGTAACCGTGTCAGCTAACATCATCTCCGCAAGCAACGATTTATCATCGTTGTTTCCCAAGTATTTAGACCTCCGCCGCGCAGCACTGATCACCAGTCTTGTCTCCGCGTGGATTATGGTTCCATGGAAGATAGTTACCAGTGCCGAAAGTTTGCTCAGTTTCATGTCCAGTCTGGGAATTTTTCTGGCACCAATCATCGCCATATCGATTGCGGATTATTGGGTGGTGAAGAAAAGAAAAATAGATGTGCCAGCTTTGTACCAGCCCAATGGACGATATGCTTATCATCATGGATTCAATTGGCGTGCAATTGTGGCTCTGCTCGCAAGCATTGGGCCGACGATGCCTTCCCTTGTGCACAACATCAATGGAAACATCGATATAGGAGGAGCCATTTATATCGCCGATATGACCTGGTATTATGGGTTTTTTAGTGCATTTCTGGCGTACATTTTGACCAACTGGCTAGCTCCGGCGAAAAAAACTCTCCTTTCACGAGAGGAAACGGACGCGTTGGAGGTTTCTACTGAGCTTGTGACAGAGATACCGGATAAGTTGAAGATTACTGGTTGATAGGGATTACATATAGACCAGTAATAATTATTTTTGGACGAGTTTTATACTTATATGTACCGGCACCAGACCAGATGGGCATTTGTATGCAAGGTTCAATTTCATTCAATTTCCAATATTTACTTACAGTCCGAATCCAAGCGCTTTCTTAGCCTCGTCACTCAATCCGTCAAATCCTGTGTATCCCTGGAATGCCTTCTCATTAAGGTCTCCAGCCCCGATCACATAGTCTGGGGGTGGAAGGCCAGCTAGTGACGCCTGTAGCTGCAACTTGATGTAATCCTTGTTGATAGACGTCGTGGGACACGCCGCAATATAGACCACGGCTGCATTTTCCTCTCCTAAGTGCTCTGTGTCCACAGCATGGATCATCTAGATGGAATATTACGTTAGACTAAGCTCTTCATGCTAATGAGAACGAAGGACTTACATCCGTGTGCCACCATACACTATCGCCAGGCCGCATCGGCGGCGCAGCAAGCAGACATTCCTCGAGTCTGAGGTGCGGGTGAGAAGATCGACTCAGCAACTGGCTCTGTGGCCTGGTGGTACCAGGGAACCAGGCACTGTCCGAATCGAAAGTCCATTTCCTGGCATCCATGATATCTTCTTCGGCCTCTGGAGGTCTGAAAAACGGGCGCAAGAGAACATAGGCAATCGCCATTTGTACGTGTGGGAATAGCATGATACTTCCCTCTCGATGTGCCGCAGGGGTTAGAGCTGTCCAACCCTGAAAAGCACGAAACACACGAGAGTGTGCCACACCCTCGAATAGATACTGATCCGCATCTTTACGGGCGCCGAGATCAAAGCAGTCATGAAGCTCAGGGTTCCCAGAGAAAATCTGTCGGTAGGCATCGCGGTATTTCGCATCAGCCCAGCGGCTTAGACTGCCGGCATCAATATGCGGTCCCAGGCCCAGGAAAGGTTGCTGCGGCGGTCTATCACGAATACCGTCCGAGTATAGAAGCGGATCTGTGCTGGTCTCTCCAGAAACATCATGCCAGAGCGAATTAAGCCGCTTCTGTACCTTAAGATGATTGGGATGCGTACGAATAGCGATTTGAGTCGGCGAGTCATAAAGTCTGAGCATCGATGGAGCCTCTTGCGGCCATCCTTTGACGTTGTTTTTGTTCTCAGATATGTATTTTTGTAGAATACCATACTGTGTCCGAGCCTCATCCTCAGAAATCACCTGACGAATCAAAAAGCAGCCAACTTTTTTTATTTGTTGTACTTCAGACTCAGTAAACCCATCATCAAGAACGTGTTTGGCGTCAAATTTTGGGATAATGTCGTTGCCGTTAGCGGCGAGGTTTTCTGTGACAGCCTCCAGCGCAGAGCAAGTCTTAAGCCAGCTTTGAACGATTTTGTCTTTGCCATATTCCGCGATTATCTGCTTTTTGACTTGCAAAAAGATCGGATCCGTCGTGTACAGATCGGTTTGTTTGATGAATTCCGGCCAGGCGGGCCATGATTTAAGAATCCCCGGCATATCTTTCTAGTTCTTGTCGACCGGTTCGTGCGAACGAGATGGCCTTCTTAGGGTACTTTGCTTTTAAAAATCCGCTCTCTTTAACTCTCAGAAACGCTGATTTTGTAGTTTCCGAGGCCATTTGACTGCTAGCTTTCTCTTGTCTTTGTGTGCTGACTTCTCCGCCGACAAGTGTAGAGAGCTACGTATGTCCGCTTCCCTCATGACTCGAGAGCGCGGGCAGCTCACGGATTTGCCCGCATACGGAGGCAAGAAAGTTTCAGTGGATGGATAACGGTTTAGGGAGTATGGTTGGCAGGGTGGAGAAGATTTTGATTGGCTTCATTATCACTAAAATTAACTCGGGAATGTCCGTTTTCCCAGCCGGCCGCGGGGGAATTGTTTCTCGTTACTAGTTAAAGTTCAAGTATCTTATCACCCCAAAATTATCGGCAATAGGCCGCGTAGTCTAGATATCCCCTCATTATGTTGAGCCACGCTCGGTTGTATTGATAATATGCCCTTCCTGATACGTCAACTCTATCGTGGCACAATCATATTATGAAGACATGGGCCATACCGTTATTTATGGTTTGCTATAACTTATTAACTCCGTAACAGGTCTATCCCCAGTTTCACAGGAACGTGGGCCGTATTATCTTGACTTGACAAAATTAGGAAAATTCTACACCATTTCGAAATGGCTAGTTTTCAACGGAAATGGGTCTCCAAACTAGTACCTTCGAACATGAAGGTCTTGACGGTCCTGCTTATTACGGTTGCCGTAGTCAACTCGGCAGTAAGTACTTTTGTCTCTCCAATGAATTCCATAAGCGCTAAAATTGTGTAGACTCTGGGTTACGATGCTTCTGTGATGAACGGCTTGAATATCCTGCCAGCATATACCAACTTTTTCCACCTCAACACCGCCACGACTGGTCTCATGACTGCCGGGGCATGGATGGGCAATATGCTTTCCTGTCTGATTATGCCGTGGCTAACTGACGGCTTGGGGCGCAAGAAAGCGATCATTGCCTCAGCCATGATCTGTTTCGTCGGAATCACCCTCCAGGCTGCCGCGCAAAATACGGGCATGTTTGTTGTTGCACGCGTCATTGTCGGCTTTGGTGCCCAGCTATCCAGCAGTGCCGCCCCAGCTCTTCTAGGTGAACTTCTCCCGGCCGCCACACGTGGTCGTGTTCTGGGGATTTTCTTCTCCTGTTTTTATGTCGGCAGCCTTCTCGTTTCAATCATCAACTATGGAAGTCAAAATATTCAGTCAACATGGGCATGGAGACTGCCGTCTCTGTTACAACTAGTCCCCAGTGTTCTAGCTCTTTGCCTTTTGCCATTTGTACCTGAATCACCTCGCTGGCTTATTGCCAAAGGAAAGTTTGAACACGCTCGCGAAGTCCTTACCATTGTCCGTGGCGATTCAAATCCTAACGACCCACGCGTTGCTGCCGAGATGGACTCCATTGAGACCACTATCGCCACCGAGAAGGAGATGTTCCCTCGCAACCCATGGGTCGAAATCCTGGCTACGCCTGGAAATCGCAGAAGATTGGCCATTTTAGTTTCGTTTGGTGTAATGCTAGAAATGTTTGGGAACTACGTCGTCTCGTGAGTTCTATACTTTCTCCTTCATCTGAGGACTTCTTACTAACTTCAGTGACACCTGTGACATAGATACTATCTCACAAAAATGCTCGACCAGTCCGGTATTACCGATACAACTACACAAACGCAGATAAATGTGATTCTCAATTGCTGGTCTTTTGCGATTGCAGTCCTCGGTAGTTTTACGCTTGATATCTTTGGGCGCCGTAAACAGACTTTATTCAGCGTTTCAGGGATGATCATCTTCTTGTATATTCTAGCTGGTCTCATGAAAGGTAGTTCACCTCTCCGTGTGTTTGTTGGTCTCATTATATGCTAATTATGCTCATTTAAAGTGTACGGCACGAGTACCGATAAGTCCGGCATCTACGGAAGCATCGCCGTCATCTTCATCTTTCAAGGCTTCTATGCATTCGCAATCACGCCCATGACCAGCGTCTACCCAACAGAAGTCTCTCAATATAAATTACGCTCGACTGGTATTGCCATTTTTCGGTTTATCGAGTGTGGATTCGGGTAATGTTCCATTGTGTTTGTTCTAAAAACAACTTTGCATTGTCTAAACGTTCACAGGTTAATGGCCTCCTTCGCCATGTCATACGCCATGGCTAATCTCGGCTGGAAGTTTTACATCATCAACGCTTCGTACAACTTCCTTTTCCTGGCAGCCGTATACTTCCTCTTTGTAGAGACAAACGGCCTTACTCTAGAGGAGATTACGGCCAAGTTCGAAGGATCGGTTGTTTTTGAAGGGCTGAATACAGAGTCTAATAGTCAAGGTTTTAATGATAGCAGTGAGGTGGTGGAGGGTGACGCAAAGGGAGTTAAGCAGTAGGCATTCTCTCCGCATGTCAAGTCAACTGGTGGTGTAGAGCAATTCATTTTATATAATACGTATTACTTCAAATATATAACAACTAAAGCAATCTAAGTCTTCAAATGTTCCCGCCGTTTAATATTTAACATTTGAAAGTTGGACATACGAGTAGGAAATAGAAGTCAACCAGATGTGTAAACGGGACTTGACATCTGCATGTGGAATAGATGCAATAAGCATCTATTACCTAAGTTTTTCAAAGGGTCAGCGGATGTTATTGTACATACAACGAAGAATCACAGGGCAATTAACAACTTTTTTGAATAAAGATGGTTTTCGTAATAGAGCGAAGATTGTGTGTACCAAGCCCGCTTACATTAGGAATTGAAAAAATATTATCATAAAACAACTAATGAATACCATTTACACCATTTACACCTTTGCCAACTTCAAAATCCACATAAGCCATGCCGCAGATCCACTCCAGAACTGGCTCATAAAGCAGAAGTTTGGCTTTGCGGCCACCCATTGCACCGGCAACGGCGACATAATTCAAAATCTCATGCCCTCCATGACCAGCCTCCTCTTCGACTTCCTCATAAGTTAGATTGCGTAGCCACTCAGCATCGCCATTGCAGTAATGCTCAAGAAATTTCCTATCCCATTCCGCATTGATCAGCGGATGTTTAGCGTTGAGGGGGTATTCGTTCTTCTTGGCCATTTCGATTTCATATTCGTCCAGCTCAACAAAAAGGTTGGGATACTTTTTCAGCACCGGCGGACCAAAGGTTTGATATTCTTTCATTTTGATCAAAAATGGGTCCGTCGGTGGGTCACCAGCCTGGTTTGGATTCCAGTATGGTGGCCAATGTGAAAGTCCTCCCGTGCACATTAAGGCGACGCGGCAGTCGTCTGGCAGAGAATTAACAGCTCGATTAACAGCCTCTCCCAATGCATATGCTCGAGAGTATTTAATAAGTGGCGGTGTGAAAACATTTATATAGATCGGCACAAGGGAAACGTTTGGCAAGTCAGCCTTCATCAACACCCACGGCATCAAGACATTTTGACCGAATTCCGCAGTCCCCGTTCGAGAACAGTCAAACCCGTCATTAACAAGAGATGTAAGAAGATGCTCTGCAGTTTTGGGGCTTCCGGGGAAATGATATTTCTTGGGAACGCGCAATGCCTCCATCAGTTGATCTGCAGGTCCACTGTGCATTTCGGCAACTCCGACGGCGATTGATGGCATGTTGCTGCGAAAAAAGTTTTCGAAATGGTCGTCAAGAAAAGCAAATATCACATTTGGTTGCGACTCGGTCAGGGTTTGACCGAGCCTCGCCGTCGCTTCTTCTGTTCGAGCACGAGCATCTGACTGTGCAGTCTCGGGAAAGCCAATGGCTCCTAGTATTGTTTTAGTGACGGTAGATAATAAATCGTGACCTTGAATATGTTTCAATGTTAATTTACCTGGTGCATGAGAAAGACCAACCGCTGCAACTATTTTACCCATCTTGCTGGAAATGGAGATACAATAATGTCCCGGAATTGTATATTTCTAGATGGGACAGAATCGAATTTCTGAAGCAGATTCCTACATATACATATGAACTTCGGGAGTATCGTATACTGCTGGCTACATATATATACAAAGAAGCGTAAATTCTACACATGTAACGCAATTGATACTGGATGATCATAGATATCATCCTGCATCCGGGAACCTCGAGCGGATCACACCCGATGAATGTTTGTATGGATCGGAGATGTGCGCGCGCTCCGGGAGCCTATCTGCCGATAAGAGGGGTCAGCGGAGAAGTCCGATCCGTGTCCACGCACCATTCCTAGGACCGATAACGCTCAGCTAAATTTTGAGTACGAGCATTGGAAGCTGACAATGTGACAAATGTCGCTCAATATAACTCATGTCCGGCGTCTTCGGGTCCCGCAGTCTCTGGTTGAAGTTTACACAAATCCAAAGAAAAACAATGCCTATCGTAATCCCGGATGCAATTTGAAGTGCTGTCCACTGGTACAGTGAATTTATGAGGAATCGATGGATGAATGGAACGTAGCTAAGAATTGTGGACTAGTTCCACGAAGTATCAAATAAAATACCAGCTGACCTGATTATTAGCCAAAGTTGAACTTGCCTGGTGTATTCGCGGATGCTTAATCTAAGGTTGCACACATTTGTTAGACTTCTAAAAAAGCTCAAATCATCTGCATGGTAGATTCGTAATATTATAGACGTGGATTTATTACTATCATATATTCAGTTAAAACTTGTCGTGCAGTAAAGCTCTTTGAGATATGATTGGTCAGACCAACATGTACTTCAAATATCTACAAGCCTATTGGCTGCGCTGGTATCTTCACGTGACATATGTGGCCCCCTATCAGTTGACCCCTTCGCCAGCTGCGTCTCCGAGTCTCATCGTGGAGCGTGTGGAGTGCACTAAGCTATAGCTGTATACTCCAATCATCCTCATTATGGAAGAAGAAGAGTTGGCGAAGAATCATGCATATCTTCAAAATCTAATCCCAACCTGTCAGCGGTGTCACCGCCAAAGAAGGAAATGTGATACCGATTTGCCAGCCTGCCGACTGTGCAAGAAGGCCAATGTAGAATGCATGATCTTTGACCACGCACTGCAGGAGTCCCGGCCACGAGCGTGAGTTTTCTCTTAGTTCGAAAAGTCTTAGGAATCGGAATCTGATCACAGGTGAACAGCTATGTCCAGGAACTCGTTGCACGCTTGGAACGATTAAAAGCGATAAAGGCTCGCCTGGAGCCCCCTTCAAGACCGGATGTTGTTGGTTCTTATGACCAACACACCATTCAAGGGCTTGAAGAAATGCATTATTCCAATTTCACGTCACCTGCTGCCGAGTCTCAACCCAGTCATAGCCGCGGTCGTGCTCCACTCACATCATTTGACGTTCATTTTAACATGCGGCCAGACGGTGGGAAGACTACTCGATTTTTTGGTGCAAGCTCAGTTTTTTCCATGACAGTTGAGCTGTTGGATTGTGCCTACAGCAGAGGAATCGCCTCAGCTCCTCTCACTCCAGTAAACCAGTTAGATTCGTTTCTAGTCAAGGCAGATACGAAATACGTCGCTCCCAGCAGAAATCCACCACTTGAGCGGCTCAAATCCTTGATATCGCTATATTTTGATTCAATGAACACACTATATGGATTTATAGAGCAGACCGCTACTGAGGCAGACTTGCAATCTTATACAGAGTTGATGTCTCATTGCAGCTTCAACCCTCGCAGTCTAAGCAGCACCGAAGCGCATCGATATTTCCGAATTAGCATGATATGTGCTATAGCATGCGCTAACAAAGCGAGATATGATCCTGGGGAGCTTGCCCATAGCATGACTTATTATGCTGACGCGCTCTCTTGCGTTGAGGAGGTCACGTCCGAGGTTTCAGCAGAATCGCTACAAGCACTACTTCTACTCATCGTGTTCTGTCTTTTTCACCCTCGAAAAGGAGATATCTGGAAACTACTAGATTACGCCTGCCGTCTCAGTATCGAGCTTGGCTATCACACTGAGGTAAGCTCAAGCAATGATGAAACTGACAACCAAAGAGATCTGAGGAGATCTACATTTTGGGGGCTCTACGCAATCGAACGTATTGTCGGACAACTGTTTGGACGGGGTTCTGATTTGCCAGAAGCTATTATCACCACTCATTATCCCAATATAGCCCCGAATGCAATTATCCCATCAGAGCAGGCTCTTGTTGACAGTGGAACAATGCAAGCCATTTCAATTGCACATCACTACAGGCTAGTTTATCTCCGGTCAGAGATTTATCGTGACTTGTACCTGGCAGCAGAAATTCCGCAGTACACACTCGACTGGTATCGTGCGCGTCTTGAGACCTTGCAGGCCTGGCGAAATGAATTGCACGTAGGAGCGGACAATGTCGGCGTGGCAACAATTACATGCGATGTTGGCTACCATTCTACAATCTGCTTTCTCTTTCAGCCACTCATGCTGTCCGGCTTGAGGAATATCAGGAAAGTTCCTTTTACTAACAGCAATGGGGAACAAGAAGGAGAAGCCGTTCTAGATACGGTCATTATACCACAAGATAATTACTTTTCTGCCTGCGCGTTAATTCAAATCTACGAAAAGATTGTTCGATCACCACAAAATTCGGCTTTAGGGGCTTATCCTGTAACTTTTCTTTCTGCGCATTACATATATCTCGCCGCCCTGACCCTGATGGCACACTGTCTATTAGCTCTTGATAAGCGTGTTGTGGCTACGCCAGTGATGTCCCGTTCTCTGTGCAACGAGAATATGACAAGCAATAGCGACTCACACATACAAAATGCACAAGGTATTGGTGAAAACTGCAGCTTCCTCAACTTCACGTCTATCACAGAAGTTTCTTCCTCTTGTCTAATTTTGCTGACTTGGTGCTCGGAGCGGTGGCCGGAAATGGTCTCCATGCTGGAAGTGTACAAGCAGCTATCGAACCATTTGATTCCAGCATTGATCCGAGCGGGGTACGAAGCTACTTAGTACGGACATTGATAAGAGCAGCGTATATGATATGATGTCCCTGGCCAAATAGCGGAGATCTCCGCAGCCTATCAGGGACGACCAGAAGAACATTGAGTACATTTTATACATAATTACATCCCTATGTATCCCGACAGCAAGAGAAACAATAAGCAAAATTTGGTACTATGGGTTTTGCAGACAAGAAGATCGCCGTCATCGGCGGCGGCCTGGGTGGGATGGCATTTATAAACTCCGCCAAACACGCTGGGCTTAACAATATTCACTTATATGAAGCGGCGCCAGAATTTACGGAGGTCGGTGCTGGCGTCAATATCACAAGAAATGCAAACCGCGTTTTAGACGCATTCGGTCTCAAGGATGACGTTCTGTGGAAATCATCCCGGAATCCTCCCTCTTACATGGAATATCGTCATTACAGAACGGGGGAGTATCTCGGGCAGATTGACGAGTTTGGGGACCCGAAATCACGTCAAATACACCGAGCGCATCTGCTTGACGCCCTGCGAAAAAATGTCTCGGATGAATTGCTTTCAACTGGAAAAAGATTGACGACGATTACTTGGGACGAAGACCGCAAGCAATACATACTGAGATTCTTGGATGGCACAACCGCGACGGCTGACATTGTAATCGGATGTGATGGGATAAAGTCCGCAGTGCGCAAGTATCTGGGCTTTCAGGACCAACCTATTTACTCTGGTCAGATGGTATACCGTGGTTATGTTAGCTACGAATGCCTCTCGCCAGAAACTGCAGCTCTACTACGCAAAACAGTCAATTTCCGAGGGCCAAGGAAACATGTTCTGACTCTACCCATTGGTAACGATGAATCTATGACTGCTCGTGTGGGCATCATTGCATTTATGACAGAGCCACTGGAAGGATGGACATCAGAGAGCTGGCTAGCAAGAGCCCCTATTGATGATTTTCATGAACACGTCAAGGACTGGACTGGTGCGGTGCAAGAGATTATTACAGGGCTCCGAAATGGTCACCCCGATGGACAAATGTTGAAGCAGACATTGTATGTTCGAGAACCGACTGAGAAGTGGTTCGCTGTTCAGGGAAGCGAAACCTCCAAGGGCATTATTTTAATTGGCGATTCAGTCCATTCTACCTTACCGCACCAGGGTAATTATTTTTTTAGTCATACATTTTATCTTCGCTAATACTGTTGCTAACACAACCTCTAGGTCAGGGAGCATGCATGGCTATCGAATCCGGTTTCGCTCTTGCCCAGGTCCTTCGACACTGGGACTCCCCGGACCTGGGGGATGCATTTCAATTTTTCCAAGATTTACGCAAACCACGAACTGATAGAATCACTCAAACGAGCTATGAGACAGGAAAAATGGCAAGCTGTGAGATTCCAGAGGACAAATGGGCCGAAGTGTTCAATTATTCGGTCATGCGCGAGAGGATGCGCTGGGTTATGGAATATGATTTATTCAATGATATTTTCACGAAAGGGGGTAATTTATTCAAGGACAATACTGGGAAGATAGACAGAGATGGTGCAGTGATTCAGGAAAAGATTGCAGCTTGAACATATTAACATCAAATGATACTTTGTAGTTTGATAGCATTTGCCGAATTCACGAAACACCATCTTTATCCATAGATTGTCCTATGAATAAATTAGTTTTCAAATTATCAAATTTTATCTTTTTTCGAAGTCTGGTGTCTTAAAAAATATTGAACTTTCCTAAGGTTAAGCAGGACTGTCTACATAATATGCACCATTCCAAGGACACAAATGGATGTGCATCATGCGTGAATCTTAACTCCCTTCGATAGACCTGCGTATACGCTCATCATACCTCAGATAGGCACCTAAAAGTACTTCAGCTCCGGTCGCACAACTACTCACAGTGTTAGCCACATTTGTTAGTCACTGGTTACATTGTTTAGGACTTAGGGTTGGTGACCACCTAGCCCTAGCCCTAACATTGTCACTTACTCTTCTGGACGTGAATACTCAGCCGGATTATGACTGACGCCATCACGACACCTCACAAATATCATCGCAGTCGGCACTTTCCTGCTCGTATAGACGCTATCGTGGCCAGCGCCACTGACCAATTCCAAACAAGTGCCACCCATTGATGACCGCGCCGAATCACGAACACACTGCACCATTACCGGATCGAAGTTAAGCGCCGGTGAGACCCAGAAATTCTCAAATTCTAGTTTCAGACCATGTTCATCACATATATCCTGGAATTTAGCCTTGCAAAGAGATTCGATAAGTGCCACATCTACGTCTACCGGGGCTCGTATGTCTAAGCCAAGACGTACGTTGCCTGCAATGGTATTTATACTCTGGGGTAGTGAGTTGATGACGGCGATAGTGGCGCGCCCGCCACGCTCAAATATCTCGCCTTGTGTTACAATATTGTTTGCTGCAACGATCATCTTTGCTGCTCCTAGTAGTGCATCGCTTCTGCTCTCCATTGGCGTTGTTCCCGTGTGAGCCTCCCGGCCAGTGACATGTACATTATACCATCGGATGCTCTGTACTCCTTTTACGACAGCAGCTGGTTGCTCGGCATCGTCGAGAATCGGACCTTGTTCAATGTGGACTTCAAAATGAGCCAGAAGTGGGTTTGCGTCGTACGAGGCAGCAGTAGGGCCCAAGTATCCAATCCGCTTAAGTTCATCTTTAAGAGTGTTACCCTCTTGGTCTGTTCTTGAGTGAGCCCAGTCTACAGTGAACTCGCCACCCCAGACACCTGAGCACAGCATAGCCGGTGGAAACCGTGCTCCCTCTTCATTTGTCCAGTTAACCACTGCCACCGGTGCATATGTAGTGATATCCTGCTCATGTAGTACTTGCAAAACTTCCATTGCAGATACCACGCCCAGAATACCATCATATTTTCCGCCCGTAGGCTGTGTGTCGAGATGTGATCCCAATCCAATCGGCGCAAGAGAATTGTTCTGACCTGGTCGGATGGCGAAGATATTACCCACTTCATCGACAACATGCTTTGTACACCCGTATTTTCCTGTCTCGGCGATGAACCATTCACGTACTCGTTTGTCGTCGTCATTGGAGGCGAGACGATTCATACCCCCGTCCGGTGTACTTTTTCCGTCAGCGAATTTAAGCCAAAAGCACTAGTATATACTTACTTTCCCCAGGCGCAAGCAGCCTCCAGCGTCTCCAGGGTTCTTTTGGAGTTAATTTTAAGTTCCGCATATTTTTGGGGGAGTACAAGTGTTTCCCCTTCGCTGCAGTCCACTGGTTTCTGAGTCGCTCCCATAGTGCTAGAAGACACGCAAATCGTTTCAATGCTTGAGCTCAAGCTACGTTATTTTTGATTGTTATAACTCACAAAATATCCCCCTGCTAATTATATTTAGTCTATTAATTTCATAAACACGGACTTCAATCCGAAGTATGGAATCTCTGTGTCTTTCTTGCCCTCTTTGCTGATAAGGGATTAGGATACCTGCCCGTTTTGGCTAGCGGCGGGGATCTCCGATTTTACCTTTCCACGTTTCGTCCGCATTATCATCCCTCAACTACGTGATTCTTTAGCAAGATATGTTGGCTGAGTAGGTCAGCTCCGTTTACTACGCGGTGGATTACATTCTATTACTGTACCCTTCTACCTGGATCAATGAGAACGAGCCAGTGCCAGCGGAGCATTCTATCTTGCGCGCGCTGCCGACGCCGAAAGATCAAGGTTAGCCTGCACTATCTTAAGCTCTATCACTGAGTAAAATCTACCCCAATTTGTAGCAATAAAGTCAGCTGATCTAACGTCTTTTGGCTCAGTGCGATCGTCAAGTCCCCTCATGCTCGCAATGTCTCAAGGCCAGCGCCGAGTGCACCGGCTCAAATCCGCGAGCCGGTGCCGGCGAAGGGAGTGTGCCGCGGAGTATCATCCATCATCTAGAGGAAGAGATACAAGCTCTTGAAGTGGAATTGAGTCAAAATGGGCATTTGGATGTTTTCAATGCCTCCGATATTTTGATCCATATGCCAAGTGAGGGTCGGGGAGGTGAAGACCCTATCATCCCTAGTCAGGTGAATCACCGAAGTGAACACGATACTAGAAATGAGGGACATGACAATGACCTTCATCATCCTGAGGAAGAATCCTCACCAGATCCTCCTGACTCTACACGTCTGGCTATCCTTACTAGTAAGAACTTACATTCCATGATCACGGCTACGTCACCCCTGGGACCAGACTTGACAGATTTGGTGTTTCGCGTGCGAATGGGATTCACCCCATCGACCGCCAAAGCTTCTACAACACCAACAGATGTCAGGAGAAGTGCAATCAGTCCCAGAGCGGATCGAACAACATTGGAGACGCGAGTATTGAAGAGTTTGCCATCTGATTTGGCACAGAGTTTGGTCAAGAAATACATCTATCATTTACTGCCACAATATCCGTTTTTGCGACCTAAAACAATTCGCGACCAGCTCGACCGAGTGTTGAATTTTATTCAGTCCTCCCAATTGGGTGCGACATCTCCTTTGCCAGTCGATGAGCCTGCTCCGAGCTATGACTGCTTAATGATATACCTAATAATGGCCATATCTGTAACCCTTGGTAGCGCCAAAGGGGGACATGAAACTAGATGCTTTGCCTTATCCACTGCTCTATATGAGGAGGGTATTCAGCATTGGCCTAGCAGGTCTTGTATCCCTTCCGATCTAGCTGAGGTGCAGCTGAATCTATTGATCTTGCTTTATGCATCCATCAACCCCAGGGCCGGAAACGTCTGGGTCTTATGTGGTGCTGCCATGCGGTCATGTTTCGAGCTTGGGTTACATAGAGAGGCGCCTGAAATTACCCAAAATATTGATCCAGATACACTAAATCTACGTCGCCATATCTTCTGGTCAGCATACTGTCTCGACCGAGCGATATGCAGCGTCCTGCATCGTCCGCTTTCCATCCCCGACGTTACAATTAACACCCAGTTTCCCTCACTTCAAGACGAATCAGTGACATCTGGGGCCCGTATTCAATGGACAACTCTTCATCAGCTTCAATCAGAAATGATCGAGATCCATTTCCAGGGTGCCCCGCTGCCAAATGACATGACTTGGAATGACTGGCTCACCAGCATGGAACATAAAATTCGGGCTTTAAACAGGAAATGGGAGGTCACAATTGAAGGCGTCGACGAAATGCGAGACTTTTCTTACTTTCGGTTCTTATTCAATCTACATCGACCTTCTCCACGTATGCCCATGCCGTCTCAATCAAGTTTATTGGCGTGCTTCGAATCTGCTACCCAATGGGCAAAGCTAGCTATGGAACATTTCGAGCGCGGATTTTTTCGTCGGCCGTGGCTTGCAACACATCACAATTTTGAAGCGGCCATGATAGTGCTATTTGCGTTGCGTCATGCGACCTCCACTATTCGAGAGAAATTTGACGCTCGTCAAGTTTTCGAACGCACCAAATTATTTACCTCCAATTTTCTTATTATTGCTTCGCAAGGCTGGAGAGAAGTTGCAGGGTGTGCAGGAATCTACGAACGACTTCTTGGCCCGCTGTTAGAATCTGTTTTTTCTACAGAGAACAGCTTTGGCATAAATAATAACCAGAATTTGGGCCATTTCGGGCCTGCGCAAGACTCTGAGCTTACACGATTATTGTACCCCGGTCCCGCTCAGTTAAAACAGCTCAGGTTGGGTATTCAGCCGGATGTATTGGATTTTTCCAACAATCCTCGTCTCTCCCATGTGCGCCCTACTGATATATCCACTCTTGGTGTGGACGACCGTCTATCAGGAATTCTTGGTACTACTGATCTAGATATGTCAATGATGTTGGACCAGGAGGGGGTATTGGAAGGGATGGCCTATCCAAATTGGGATTTGCTAGATCACTGGTTTTTTCCTGACCCTGGAGAAGTTTTTGTTTAAAAACCAAAAGGCTATTCAACGATTATGAATGCCTTTATTGTATTAATTCATAGAGCATGATTTAAACATCCGTCCAGCACATTCTAACAATCGCTGTGCCCAAGCGTACGGTTTGCAAGAGCATATTGTCATCCAGACCTCTACGCGTCCCCGGAAATCAACTTATTCCAGCTCCAACCCATCATGTGGCCTGCGTCCAGTCCAATAAACGTTCCTATCAAGATTACCCGCATTGAAAGGCTCATAGAAACGCCGAGCAGGACGCTGTTGATTCTGTTTAACATAGAGACCGTCGTCGTAACTCTTCCAATTATTGATACGATCAGCGTTCTGCTGGCTTTGAAAGTCTGTGAGGGAATTCTGGATATGCTCGGAAACTCTGGGGATTGCGACGCTCTCTGCCCACTGGTTTGTGGCAACATGGTGGTTGCCGTTGGCTTTCGAAAAGCACTTCCCGTCGAAGGCGCGAGTCTCTGTATGCACATTGACCGTTCCATCTTGGTAGGTTGTTTCGACAGTGTAGAGCACGTTGTAGGTCCACTCCAACACGTAATAACCACCTGAGGATTGGTGGGACATGCTGTCAAGGGATCAAGGTATATATGTTGGTTTTGGTAGATAGGTGTAGGCTGCAGTGAGGTGTATGGGAAAGAACAGCAACTAGCACTTCAGGGATATGAGCAGTACGATATATTTTGCGCCACCAGGCCTGGTGGGATGGATGGTTTTATATGGGAGTTCATTCGGTGAAATACAGCCTTGCCTTGTCTCGCAATCTGGTGCCTTCTCCTCATTTGATTGGACTTGTGTGGGGCATTTTTTGTGCAGCCTTTCGGGCGAACTAATCTGGCCGACTGCATTTACAGCCTTGTGAAGGCTGCCAGTTTCTGTATACTGCATCTGGGACTCGGATTAAGGTCATGGTTGTCGACCAACCCCGGTATCGTCCACGTCACCACAATTTTCCACCTCCTACTTTATAACACTCCCACTTGACGCTATACCCGGCCCTTACATGATTACGTAGCACGACTCCGGAACTCGTGTAGGAGCCGGTTACATAGTCTTGGAATTATAAGGGTAGATAGTTGTTATTAAGATAATTTCTTTAGAAGGATACGTAATTTAGCTAGGTATTATGTTTAAGAGAACTATATTTAATTCTTTTCTAGGTTATATTTACATTTCACCATGTTAGTAGGATTTCCTTCCAAAAAGCAATTCAAATTGTCAACCAAGACCCTCTGAAGATTTGAAATCGTCAACTGTGATAGCCACGCCAAATGCGGTGTCACAGTCAAATTCACCTTCTGTGTAATGTCATCTTTCAACAATGGGCTATTTTCTTTGCTCGCTGGCTCTATGAAAAACACATCAGTCGCAGCACCGGCAATCCACTCCTGTTTTAAAGCCTCTATAAGAGCCACTTCATCCAAAACTCCGCCTCGTGATACATTTATCAGTAGGGCCTCTTTTTTCATAAGTTGCAACTCTCGTGTGGAAATCAAATTTGCCGACGATGGGGACAAAGGCACGCAGAGAACGATTGCAGTCGATTTCTGGAGAACCTCTTCAAAAGATGTGCGTAGGGGTTTTTTGTTTGAAGAATTTTTTCTATCTGCTACTAAAACAGACATTCCGAGGGCTCGACAATGTTGTGCAATAAGTTGACCTAGTATTAAGTATATTAGCTTTAGTAGAACCACACGGTTTGTGCATCTCGACGGAAAGAAGAAACTAACCAACACCGCCGTAGCCAATTACCCCAATAATCTCATCTCCCAAAGATATTGGAAATTTTCCTTCTTTATCCATTAATATGCTGATCAAGTTTCCCTTTTTCTCCCATTGGCTAGATGTCAGTTTCTCCATCCCGTCCAGCCCAGCAGTTGCAAGATGCAGCGGAACAATTTTCCTTCTTGTCGCAAGCAATAAACTCAATGCATGCTGTGCTACTGTTTCTGTATTTGCTCCTGGAGAATTCATGACGATGATGCCGCGCGCGCTGCATGCCCCGATGTCGATGTTGTTGGTTCCTGTGGCCATGACGATGATGGCTCGTAAATGAGGGGATACGGAAACATCTAGTGCGGCTGCTGGGATTGGTATTGTGGTAATTATGAGGATCGTTGCTAATGAAATACGCTCGTGGAGGTCCGTAGCAGAAGTCCTTTCGTAGGTTTGTAAACTGTATTCACAGGACAAGCTGGAGAGGGAGGGCAAAGGACAGAAGAACGTCTCGAGTGCGACGATAGTCTCCTTCATCTTCGTTTTCCAATAACCTTGGTTTATTTCCTTTTCACTGCTTCCTTTTTCTTTTACGTAGCCTAGGATATTCAGCTATGGATAAAGTGCTGCTAGATGCGGGATCGGTCATGGCCCGACGGACATCAGCGACACCTTATCTTGCCCTAAGGTTTGAAGAAGGGAGCCACGCGAATTGATAAAGAGTGGCCTAATAAGCCAGGGCTTTGTTTTTTTCACATAGTAAAAAGATTGATAGTAAGGGGACATTTCATTTTTCTATTGTAATTCGGCCTTCTTGAAGTTTCCTACACTCGCATCCAGCCGTGCAGCTACGTGAATCCAATATCATTTATCAAAGCTTCGGTGTCTTGAATAAAAGTCTAAATCATGACTCCCACTGCTATCGAAACCTTGACAGCCCCTCCACTTGTCGAGGACACATCCCAACATGCTTCCGGCGATCCGGACCTCGCCTTCATCCACGACGAAACCAGCTCGCCTCCCAAGTTCAATGACCCATACGAAGAACGCGCATATCTCAAACATCGTCTAGTTCTTGCTTTTCGGGTATTCGCGCAATTCGGCTTTTCCGAAGGTGTCGCCGGACATATCACCGTGCGAGATCCTGTAGACCCTACCAGCTTTTGGGTGAATCCTTTCGGCAAGCACTTCAGTTTGATGACTGATTCGGATTTGATTAGGGTTGATCAATCAGGAAACGTAGTTGAGGGAGAAGGTGGGAAGAACAAGAGATTGAACTATGCGGCGTATGCAATTCATTCAGAGATTCACCATGCTAGACCTGATGTTTTGTGCGCCGCTCATTCACACAGCGTTCATGGAAGAGCATTCTGTGCAACGGGTAGGACTTTGGATATGTTGACACAAGATTCGTGTGTGTTTTTTGAGGATCATGTGCTGTACTCAAATTTTGCCGGCGTTGTGCTTGCCTCTGAAGAAGGGAAAGCTATTGCAAAAGTCTTGGGACAGAGAAAGGCTGCACTGTTAGGAAATCACGGTCTTTTGACAGCTGGACCGTCGATAGAGGCTGTTGTTGCGTGGTTTGTTCTATTGGATAAGTGCTGTCAAGTACAGCTGCTCGCAGATGCCAGTTCTAATGGTACAGGAAAACCGTTGGTTACAATTGGGCAGCAGGAAGCTGCTTCGACATGGCGTGCTTTAGGGCATGCCGAGGGTGGTTATTTTATGGGGCTCCCTCTTTTTCAAGTTGCTGAGAGAGAATTTGGGGAGTCTACTTTTCTAGGAAGGGGTTTGGAGCCGGCGTAGTCCCAATCTCATTTTGTAATTATTATGGGGGTGGTCTGTAACCATGCTAGTATAACAAGTATTATCAGATGATTCTTTTTTTTTAAAAAAAAGGTCCACAATCAATCTATCAGCTTGAATGTAACAACCATCACAGCTCCCCGCTCATAAACCCTTCTCCTCCACCCGACGCTACAAGTTTGGCGACTATATCCCCCAAGGAATCCATGTCATCCACAGACAATCCTATCATTTTGTTGTCTGTATTATGGTACAGAGTTCCTCCTTCTGTCCAGATTCGGCGTAAAGTAAACATTGCAGCCAAGGGGTCCGTGTTATCCCAGGCCGCCTTCTCCAAGGCTTTCAACTCGAGTAACGTAATGTATTCCACACACCATTTTGCGCATGTTTGATGCTCAAATTCTGCCAAGATATTATTAGGTGTTGTAGTGAAGGAGTTTACTTTCAATGCGCGGTTGCGGGATGCTTTCGGATATTGAATTGCGGCGACGAGTAGTTTTCCAACGCTATTCATGTTAGCCTATGAATTGATCACATTAGGGGTGGAAATAGCATCTCACTCGTTCATCGTTGTCAAGCTAATGGGCTCATTACCCGATCCCAGCAAAGTCGCTTTCTTCTCAGCAACGTCAAATGAACCCACTTTCGTATTCTGACTGAACTTGCCCAGGTACAAGTCCGCATAAGGACCAGTAACCAAGTACGTATATTCTAACCGTTTTATATGGCTCTTTATATACCTTCTCACTCGAAGCTTTGCCTGGTGTGGCTTTTCAGATGCAGAAAGGGAATTATACTCGATATCAGTGCCGTATTCCGAGGGAAAAAATCGTTTGATGTTAAAGCTTGATTCTTCGGCCCATTGAATGAGATTCATTTGAGCTTCTATAACATTTCGTCCTAAACAGCTGACAATTGTGTCAAACCCTGCTCGATTCAGAATATTAGTAAACCATGGATACATTGCATAGCACCCCTGTTGTGGTGAACAAAATGAGTACCTGTATATGCCCTCAACACATCCTTCTTTTTGGTTAAATCGCCGGTAATCACTTCCACGCCTTTGTCTTGCAGCCGTTTTATTTCTATTGACTTTTTCACTAGAGTTGAAGGAGAAGTAAATATTGCAACTCTGTTAAACGGCTTTGGCGATTCGATGAGCGCGCGGGTTATGGGTTTCCCGATCACGCCGGTAGCGCCGAAAACAAGTATCGAGTTTAGTTCTGTTGCCATTTTCTTGATTTCTTACTCCTATTAACCAGATGTTGAATTTTATACAGTTCCTTTTATTGAAAATTGATCCAGCGCCAAGGGGCGCTCGATTCAAGGTCTTGCGGAGATGAGCGCCATCCCCACCGTCGCGACTATCGGACAACTCCGATTCATTATCATTCAGGGAGCACTTGAACCTGACATGATTGTGTCTTCGGCTATAATTTCGGAGAATAAATAATTTACACCAGGAAAATTAGTTGATTGCATACAGAAATCTAGCGGCTATTAATGCTTGCATCATTGTATACAACCATAACAACATTTGCAGCTGTCTTTAATCAGGACTCAATAGCGGCCCTCTGATTTGCCTCTCAAGGAATATTTACACCATCATTATTATTAATACTGTCAGCAGCTGAACGCATGTATTTCTGTTGGACTCAAGAACCCGAGTCACCGCTGTCAAAAAGAGCTTCCCTGTAAATACCATGAATATTCGGCTTTTCTTACTCGTCCTTGAATATAAGCCACGCCGAATCAAATTTAAAAGATACTCGAATCTTATCGTGACACTCCTCAACATCCCGTACATTCACTCTATTGTATACAGCAGTTGCTCGCTTTTGTTCCCGACCTACTCGTAACGATTCTTGCTGTGATACTTGTTGCTATTGTTGTAACTTGGAAGGACTTCTTCAATGCTGGTGGAGTCGGTGTAGCACTTGTCACAATCATGAGCTTCAATACGGGCCATATGTCTCTTGTCAAAAACTGGACAATGCTTGAAACTTCTATTAGAGATGTAGCCCGTGTCAAGGCATTCGTGAAAGAGTCTCCGTCAGAAGACAATGGCAGGAATTCCCAGTCAGATATTCCACCTGATTGGCCGGTATCTAGGTTGGTGGAATTTACTAATGTAGTTGCAGCATACAAGTATGATTTAGTTAATATCCAGATTCTGGCTTCTTGCTAAATATGAGCTAATTATATCTATGACGATAGACCAGAAGCCGACCCAATATTGAAGGGCATCTCGTTTTCTATCAAATCAGGGGAGAAGATCACGGTTTTCAGTCGCTCCGGCAGTGGCAAAACCTCGAAAGTACTTAGCTTGTTGGGCATGGTCAGCTTTCAGAACTCTGTTTCTATTACAATAGATTCAGTGGATATATCGTCCCTTGCGCCCACATATTTACGATCACGTATCAATATAGTCCCGCAAGACCCATTCATCATACATGGAACAGTTCGATTCAATATAGATCCATACGAAAAGGTCCCGAATGGCACGATTATTACAACCCTCCAAAAACTAAATCTCTGGAATAAAGTAGAAAGTGTTGGAGGTTTGGGTGCGCAAAGACCCTTAACATCGTGGTCGGTGGGCGAGAAGCAACTTCTTTGCCTTGCAAGGGCAATGGTCCGCTAGAGTTGCATTTTAATTTTAGATGAAGTAACCAGCAGGTGAGTATTTTCATCTTAGACTTCATTAACAGGAATATTTTAACCAAGATACTCATTTTACAGCGTGGACTCGAGCACTGAAGGCATAATGCAAGACGACATTAATAAGGAATTTGTTGGGCAGACTGTCCTAGCAGTTGTTCATCGTCTTGGGTACGTAAGACAGTTCGATGAGGTCGCATTTCTACAAGTTGGCGAGCTTATCGAGTACGAGACATCATTTTAGATGCCCTGTTGGCAAGGGACTCTGCATTACAATGAAGTATATAGCTGGGTCGTATTAAGGAAGCCTCGAAATTTTGTTCTATGTATATTCTTAATATCCGACTATTTTATTATTCGTCTGATATCTTCAAGTTTCATTCTTGTACCACCTATTTCTTTTCAGTGACTCACGTTGGGCACCGAATAATTCTTTACAAATAGAGCACTTGAAACATTAATGATTCACCTGGATGATTCACGGGAGCTTTTTCCAAAAATTTCCCAGACTTCTCATTGACAACTTTCTCATTAGCAACTCCCTTATCACCAACCCTCTAGCGACAACAAAACAAATGGATCCATTTTCTTGTGCCAACTGGAAGCATGGTGACACTGCTTCTGCATGCTCCAAAAAAGGAAGGAAGCCATGTGCTAAGTGCTATTTGGTGCTGGTATGATTCCATACATGCACCTATTATCCAAGGAGACCTAACTTTGTGTGAAGTACTGCAGCGAAGAATGCTTAAACTCACATTGGAAGACTCACGAAATTGATTGTCAAAATCCAATCAATCATCAGAATTGGAGACCGGCCTGGGACACCGATGGGCGCGAACCACCCTTCTCCCCCGAGTCAACAGATGGTAGTGATGATACCTATGGAGGATCAAAATACCTATGGGGAAACATGCCTGCGTTTGATGTACTTCACCTAGAAGACAACGAGGGAGTGAATTACGATTGTGATCTATCCATACTTATGGCAGGTGTGTTTCGTCGCGCCCAACTCTTCTGGCTCTATGTTTTTCCATTCTAACCGCTAGAAGCCTCCGGGGACCTACGCAATTTTTTCAAGACCATTGCTTCCCTGCCGAACACGTACACTGGAAAGCTCACCGTTGATATCAATGACATAGATAAGACGGTTGTAGCAAGAAATCTGTTGCTTCTTCTGATTTCACTCAACTTCGCCCCTGAAGAGGCCAGTGTGATGATGTTGCACCTCTGGTACTCTGCTTTTCTTCCGGAAGATAGGATGAACGTCATCAAGAAAAATATATCTCAGGTCTTGGAAGATTTTCTCGCCTCGGGTGTCGCCAAGGGTTCTACAGGACTCTTAGAGGGTAAATGGACTCACGGGAATGTTACTCTCCGCGCAAAACTTGACAGTAAGGAGTGGGACAGGGTGCTAGCTTATTGCCTCGGAAAAAGCACTATCTCTTTTGATCATGCAAAGGAATTACGAAAATCCGTGGTCCTTGCACCAAGTCGAGAGGATTACTTACACCGGGCTCTATTCAGGCTTCCGCCCCCTTGGCGCGTGGCCAAGCTGAAGTTTCGAGAATATGGAATTCTGCTCCCATTCGGTGCTCCATGTGAAGAATTCAAGTTGCCTAATCCGTCAGTATATCCTAATAGACTCCCCGTTTTCCTTTAATATTATGCTAAAAATCAAAGAATACTATTTGAAGATGGATCCTCATGGCCTATGCTTGACTCTGCAGATCCACTTGTTGGTTGGGCCCCTGGCGATGTTTTTGAAGAACCAGGCACAGCCGAGAATGATCTTTACGGTCTACTTTACTTACATGTGAGTCGGCTACTGCAGAAATTCTGCGAGAAACTTTCCACTATCAAACTGGATGTTTGCCTCTACCAAAAGGATGCTACAACCCTCTCTAAAGAGATCAGAGGTGAAAATAGGTTTTACGATCGGATCGAGGTGATACCATCACTCTCTATTGTTTTTCCCCTCGTTCCTCTGCTGATCCTAATAGATTTCAAACATTTGCGACACCTCCTATTTGGGGCCTGTTACGAGTATCGAAGTATTCGGTCCGCTCCTCCGCCCACAGGAAAACAATCCCAAGGCAACACTAATAATGCTGTTCCTCAATGCTGTTTCTCAGGCGATTGCAGGACAGCGGATGATTTCTCCTTCTTTGATTGAAAAAGTCCGCAAATACCTACCAGTGGACAATGAGGTCATCAAACACAGGACTTACAAGGAAGCAGAGTTTGTTCGTTTTTGCGACGCCTGCACCTTTTTTTTGGATCGAAACGTGCTGTTTGCAAACTACTTTCACTCTTTTCCTGAACTCGGAAATAACATCTGGTTGAAGTTTAAAGCTAAACAAACGGTTATTGCAGAATGGCCCATGGGAGTAGATGAAAACTGTTCACAGAGACAGTTCGAGGCGGCACTCTGGTCCAATCATTCCGGGATAGAGAGATACCTCGAGTGGTGTCGGGTTAAGTGGCAGCCTTCCTAATTATTAGCTGACTGAGCAGTGTCAAAGACATGATAGGAATCAGTCTGCTATTATTTCCTTCTTATACCATATCTTACACATCTAATACAATTTCTTAAATGATTCCACAATGGCATTCATTATTTCCCTATTCTGGTTGGAATAAATTTGATCGTTCTAGAACAGATCAGTCCTTCCTAATGCCACGAATTCCTCACATGCTTGTGCGCATGTCTGTATGACAATTTCGAAGTAGAATTCGAGGTGTAAGTCGACCCAATATCTCCCCATTTGATGTTCGAGAAGGTCACCGAGGTGTTGGGGGCTTTGTTTTGGATTACCGACGGGTTTCCCTCTGTGCTGTTGCATGGCCCTGCACTTCCACTGTCGAGCCAGTTCATGAAGGCGCTGTTGTCATCCCAAATACTAAACACCAGCGTCATGCCACGCTCGAGAGCCTCGCCCGAACTTGGCAGTCCGCCCCAGGTCGAAATAGATGAGTCCTCCACAGAGCAATAGTTGGCGTTAATCGAATTGTTTCCGGCAAAAGGCGACACTGTCGCAACAGAATTCTGAATGACTTTCCCGTTCTGGACGTACAGCCGACGAATCTCGGAAAGTGAGCCGCTTGTCGTGTTGTCGTTGGTGAGGAACTGCGTCACGACCGTGAATGGGTGGTTGGTGTCGACGGTACCACCAGGTTTATAGAAATCCTTGTCTCCCATAGCGTATGGGTTGAATCCGCATCCGCCTTTCTCGCAAATCCCCGTAGAGCCGCACTCGTCGCCAGAGCAGGCGTAGAAGCCCGGCTTGGTGCATGGATGGGGAGTCATCTGAGTGGCGTAGGCATTGGCTTCCCAGAGATCCATCTCACCGCAGCATGCACCAAGATTGTTGGTGTTGACGGTGCCATTGAGCCAGCTAGACTTGGGGCACTGGGCATCGCAGTATCCAGCTCCATATGCAGCCCCGGCGGGGCTCGCTGAGCTTTGGCCGCCGGAAGATTCCATTTCGGAGAAGTAGAGTGCGCCGTTCATACCGCACACCAGAGTCGACACATCCACATCGAAGGAGAATTCTTGGTTGAGCATCTGGAATTGGACATACTTCTTAGCCGTGTTGTCGAGGAGATACAGCCGCGAGGATGTCACATCGAGGTTCCCGTCACTTCCGGTGGAGAATTGCCTTAGAGTGACAGAGGAGCCCGATGTTGTGACACCACTTGCTGTATAGTTTGTAGTCCCATCAACAACACAGTTCTTGGTGCACGTTTCTGTGTCTGGGCAAAGACTGCTGTCAAGGCTCCCGTTGCTGAGGCAGGATGCGCTGCCGTTATTCGTCTGGTGGATCCAGTGGGCGTTGAAATCGATGACCACAGAGGTATCCTGCGCCTGACAGCCACCACTGGTGGTGCATTTGTACGTCACTAGTTGAGGGTGAGCATCTGGAGTACCGGCGGACTGGGCAGATGCCAGGGGCAGAGCAACCAGCGCTCCGAATGCGAGTAATCCGGCCATTTCTTCAAAAGAATACACAAGAAAAGAAAATTCTCAAAGGTGACTTGGCCAACTACAAACCAAATCCGGCGAAGGAAAAGCGTGTCTATTTAAAATTTTAATTCATTTCGATTTTTCAACGGCCCTATGGCGATCTTTGCTCGATCCTGCTGAATTTCTGCCTAGGATCGTGGAGTACCGGCCAACATAGCGGGTCTCCTGGTATCTAATGATCCTTCGTACCGGAAGATCAATCATCAGACAAAATTAATAGTAGTATGTCCGAGAACTTTAATCGATTATGCAGGAACAAAATCATTAACCGACAAGTGAGAGCGGCGATCATTGCGGAGTATCGGAGCTGTGAAGCTTGTCGGGACAAGGAGAACTACTAATTACATTATTATGCATGAAGTCCTTTTTTGACGTTTCACCATTGCGGCCCCATTAATTATTGCCATGGATTATTGGAATCGGGATGATGGGTCTGACACTAACCGAAACCAATTGCTAGCCTATTCGCACAGTTCGATAGTCGGAAGTTGGTAGGGTGTCAGGGACGTCGGGAACTGATAGGACCGTGGAACACACAAGGAAGAATGGAGACTGTTCCTGGTGGATGAAACGTTGCTAATTTAGCGCAAAATCTTAATCCATGCAACCAGTTTCTTTTTTCTTCTGCGCCTAAGCATGATGGGACTCATCAATTGAGTCTGTGCAAAAGTAATGGTTTTGAGCGATTGCTTGTCCGGTCGTCGTGTATTTTCAAAAAAATTTGAATACGTCTCATGGCATCCATCCCTTACACAACCCCCCATTTTTCAATTCTCTAAACAAAAACAGATAAGCCAAGTTAAACTTCGTTTAGACGGGTAGTTCTGACATGCAGGCCAAGGAGTCATCGGCTCGGTCAGTTGTCGGTTCTACACAGTTGTCTGTGGAGAATACTACACACAAAGCTACCGGGGTTATAATCTTGATCAACATTGTTTTATTATTCTTTTCACGTGACGTTTCATTTTTATTGGGGATTATCCGACGTCAGAAAGCCAAGCATCTATCACTTGCATACCCTGCCGGTCAAGAAGCACCGAAGTCGATAAAAGCAGGCTCTGTTGGCGGTGCGGCAGACAAAGACCGCACACTCCAGATAGCTCTTGTACTACAATGTTCTCTAGCAACTCTTCTGGTAGGATTATTTTATTTGTGAGATTCCTTAGAATCAACAAATCTCAACCCAGTTTCGCCTATAAAGTGTTAATCCTACAGCTAATATCCGGAAACCCGTTCCGGGCGTGCATGGTTATGGACGAAACAGGAAATTAGGGCTACCTTTTTTTTGGCCAAGTACGTTAGACGCAACTTGAACAGAAACTTCATTTTTCCAAAAAGCCCAAGCTATAAATTTTCTACTATAGGCAGTCGAATATTGACTCTGTTGGTATGAGTCGTTGGCGGTGACTGGACATAGCAAACGGGACATCTATGACTCAGATACATGTGAGTAACTGCGTATGAGTAGAATTTCCCAGATATGACAATGCAAATATTATCATTCTCTTCCAACATCAACTCAAGTATCAAATTATAATCATAAGAAAGCAACAACCCCATGAGAGCAATCAAATCTACAATGACAAACCATGATACCAACGGCCACACCTTCGATCATCTACTGGCGAAGACCAAGCACGAAAGAAATCGAAAATACGGCAGGGCTGGGCGTGATAGTATTCAGACTTTCTACTCTTCAAATGAAGACCCAGAGAGACATGACGATGATGATGATGATGGTAATCATTCGCCAGGGATCAGCCATGAAGAGGCAGCGTGGTCCCCTCTCTCACAGACAATGGCTGGTCCTTTGGAAGGGCCCTTCTCTTCGTTCTCCGAAGTGTGTCCTGCTGCTGAGCCACAGCCTTCCAGCTGTCTAGACGAGCCTTTCTCTATGCCTGCAAGGCGTGAGTATCCTACCAAACCGCAGGCTTCAGGTCGACTAGATACCCCTTTTGATGAATATGCAGAAATGCATTTTGCATCAACTGATGCGTCATCACCTTACAACAACGCGAATACTACTAGGTCCGGAAAAGGGAAGAAGTATAGACCAGAATCATCGACTAGCTTGAACTCACAGATAACACGTGAAATCAAATATCTCCATGGACACGAGCTAGCGCCCGCTTTGCAATCTCCAATCGATCCTGACCATGGAGATGTCCCACTTCCATTAAACACAGGAGGAAAGCACTCTACTCGCTCCAGGTTGACCAAGAAGAACAATCTTGGGTCAAATATGAACCCGCCGTCTCATCTGGGACCACGGCTTCGTCTGGCGCCACAACCTCGTCCAGTGCCACCACCTTGTCAAGTGCCACAATCTCGCCTAGTGCCACCGCAAAAGCACGAATGTCGCAGATACCTCTCTAAGAAACCGCCGCCTTTGTCCCTGAGTAACTCTTCTCACAAATTCTCGGGTTCAGGCTCGGGCCATGGCGCAGCTGGTCCGGATACAAGCACCCTCTCCGGAGAAATACCTTTCGTTAATCGCCCTCGACGCCTTGAAAAGAAGAAATCGAGCTTTCACCAGGGCGGTTCAAAAGGCTATGGCAAATCCACCGACGACAAGGCACCAATTCAACGGCCAAAGCAGCAGCAACAGCACCTTCGTCGTACTGGAGATTCTCCAGTCTCTCCGGTTTCCTACGAGTCTCTTGGCTCGTCAGTCTCGCCTATATCTCCGCTGTCACCCATAGACAAGCCTCGCGATCTCGCGCAGCAAAAGCGGAAACCCCCAGTGGTGTGCTCACAGCGACGGGACAACCCAGATCAAGGGGTAAAGGTTGCGAAACCTTACAAGCTCCAGTCCAAGCAACGAGTTTCTCTAGCTGGCGATACAAAAGCAGAACCGGGGCATCTCACTGCCCGTTTTGAGTTCGACTTGGAAATTCCAGTGGTGACGCGTGATTCGGAAACAGAGGGTGAATGTGACCCAGCCATGAGCGAGAACAGAAAAGGTAAACGACTAGTGCGGTTCAAAAAGACAGACATAACGCCTATCGAAGAATGTCCGACTATCCGGGGATTTGTTATCAGGGCAGCTGACAAAAATGGTCTTCTCAACTTCGACTTGAAATATACCGAGCCGTGCTGTTGCTACAGAATGGACGACGCTGGGACTGCGAAAACCACTAAGAGCAACGACGAGCCAAATGATAGTGGTTACACACGGACAGTACGATACTATGCCTTTGTCAGGGATCTTGCAATTCCCCCCAACATGGCCGAGTGCAAACTCATCGCAACGTTTTGGGTAGACTATTCGCCAGAGACCACATTTCAAGTCACACTGAAAGAGTGGTTGGTGGATGTTTCCCGGTTTCAGAGTGTCCGTCAACAGTAACCACGTCTATTGAGATAGATAGATAGGTCGAGTCAATTAGATCTGTTCAACTATGGTCACGGTACACATGTACTTGTACGCTGTAGGGCACAACGTAAGCAGGTTGTCCGTGGAAAGGACTGTCTAGACCAAAGTACTTAACATTGGGCACCAGAATTTATATGAACGAGTATTATAGCACTAGGGCAAAATTTTTGTAATAGTTAAAGTTACTTGGAAAAGAAAGGTTTAAATGTAAGCACTAAATTTACTGGTATTAAGCATACATACACATAAAAGGAAAAACACGGTCAAGTCAAGCTCTATGACCTCACGGGAAGATGTACAACACTTGAAAAGTCTATGGTATGTTTCCGGTTCACACGACAGCTAGCAGTAGTGCATTGAGGTTGTGGTTTGTGGCTGAGTTATGTTTCAAAGGAAACTTCCCAGCATATGTTGGGAAAAAAATAGAAAATTAAAAGAAAAATGTGGTTATAGAAGGGAAGGAAATAACACCACTCCCTCAAGCCCTAATCCATGTCGCACAAATCTACTCGTCATCCTCCTCCTCAGGAGCACGAGTGGTGAGAACGTAGCGAGAGCGGCCAGTGGCAGCATCGGTCTCGTGCTCAAGAGCCAACTTGGAGAGGTGGCCGATCATGTTCTCGAAGTGAGTGTCGGCCTTGGAGCGGGTCTGACGACCGAGGTTGTCCAACCAGGGGATGTCAGTGAGGATGGCGTAGACGGTGGCAATGACAATGGTGACACCGATGGAGTAAGCCCAGACGATGACGACAGTGACAATGCTAGTGTGACCGTTGGCGGTGAAGACGGCCTTGTCGGCAGGGTGGGTGATTTGTTGGTCAGGCTCGGTCAACCAGCCGAAGACACAGAAGAGGGTAGCAAGGACATCGACACCAAAGATGGCGCCGACGAGCTGCCACGAAGGATAGGTCTTGCCACCACGGGTAACGAAGATAAGCCAGTTCTCAGTAAGGGCAACCTCAAGGAAGATAATACCCTGAGGGTGACCCCAGTTCTCGATGATACCACCATTGGCCAAGAACATGGAGCCACGGACGATCCAGGTACCAGCAGCGAGGAGAAGACCAAGAACGATAGAGATAACCCAGATCTTAGGCAATTGCCACTCGACGGGGCGCTGTTCGTAGTGAGCGTTGTCGTAGGCGACAGCAATTGTAGCCAAATCAGCGAAGAGGGCGATGAACACAATCAAGTCGGCAGGGATAGTCTCCTCAATGATGATCATCGTGGTGACAAGGTAGATCTCCAAGTGCAAGCAAAGGGCGATACGGTATTGGATGTAGGCCTTCATGCGCTGGAAAATTTGACGGGCGACCTTGATGGAGTCGACAATGGTGGACAGACCGGGGGCAAGGAAGACAATATCAGCAGCAGCCTGGGCAGCCTCAGTGGCACCCTCGACAGCGATACCACAGTCAGACTTCTTCAGGGAAGGAGCATCGTTAACACCGTCACCAGTCATCGCAGTCAAGTGGCCACGCTGTTGCAACATCTCGACGACCTGGTACTTGTGCTCAGGGAAAACTTCAGCGAAACCATCGGCACGCTCAACAAGATCGTGCTGGCGGGAACCAGTGAGACCACCGTGGATAAGACGCTCAGAGTTGTAGACCTTGGTGCCGAGGGCAAGCATCTTGCAAGTTTCCTTGGCAATGGCAATGGCATCACCAGTCAACATCTTAACAGAGAGACCAAGGTTCTGGGCTTCAGTGATGGTGTGGGCAGTATCCTCACGAGGGGGGTCGAACATGGGGTACATGCCGAGCAATTGCCAGGGCTCACCCTCCTTCTGGACGGCAACACCGAGAGAACGGAAACCACGACGAGCGAACTCGGCAGCTTTGTCACGGTAGAGACGGGCCTCTTCCTCAGAGCACTCAGACAAGTTGAGGATAGCCTTGGGGGCACCCTTGGCGCAAGTGTAGCGGACACCGTCGCAGGTACAAACAGTGGTGATACGCTTGGAGACGGGATCGAAAGGAGTGTACTTCTCAGTGAGCCAGTTGCGAGCAAGGATCTCACGGGCCTTGGGGTAGCGGCGGAGGGTAAGGATGGTAACCTTGTCAATGGGGTCGAGGTTCTTGACGTTGTGAGAAGAGGCAATAGCAGCAACGGCGAACATCCAGTTCACGTCAACACCCTCAGCAACGTAGGGCTCACGAATGGAGAGCTGGTTAGCAGTCAGGGTACCGGTCTTGTCAGAGCAGAGAACGTCGACACCAGCAAGGGACTCGATGGCAGTGAGCTTCTGGACGATAGCCTTCTGCTTGGCGAGGTAGGCAGCACCGACAGCAAGGGTGGTGGTTGTGACGACGGGAAGACCGACGGGGACACCAATGATGAAGAAAATCAAAGTGTATTTGAGCAAGCTGTTGTCGGACCACTCAGGGGTAGCGATCCTCAAGTGACGGAAGAAACCACCGACCCAGGCAGCGAGAATGAAAAACATGACCAAGACGAGCAGAGAGGTACCAATGGAGTTCATGATAGCCTTGAAGTGACCCTGGTCCTGGGCGCCCTGGACCAAAGAGGCAGTCTTTCCGACGAAAGAGTGCTTTGCAGTGGCAGTAACGATAGCGAAGGCCTTGCCACGCTTGCAACCAGTGGTGTAGTAGCAAGTATCACCCATGTACTTGTCGACAGCGAGAGATTCACCGGTCTGTTGCGGTTAGTAAAAGAATCCAAACGAGGGGCTGCCAATTCAAGGGCACTCACGATAGCACTCTGGTCAACGGCAACGATGGAGACACCAGTGTGGTGCTCGTCCTCATCGTCATCCTCGCCCTTCTCCTTGAGGGTGTCCTCAGCCATGGCGATGAGGTGTTCCTTGTACTTTTCGAACTCATGGGGCTTCTCGTAGTCGCAGATGAGGCGGACATCGGCAGGGACGACCTGGCCTTCTTCGAGGATAACAATGTCACCAACGACGAGTTCACGAGCTAGTTGGAAACAATGTTAGTTAATGTTTGTGCGTGTCAAAAACTCGTCAACAGTACTCACCAAGGATCTCCTGCTCGGAACCGTCACGAATAACCCATGCGCGCATAGCAATGTCACCCTTGAGCGAGGCAACGACGTCGGCAGCCTGCTTCTCCTGGTACCAACCGACAATGGCGTTAAGCAACAGAATACCAATAATGACACCCAAATCGATCCAGTCACGCAGACCAGCGGCGAGAAGGACAGCCAATTCCATAACTGTGACGGGTAACCTTGGTTAGCCAACGGGCAATTGGTGTGGAGAGCGCGAACCACGGGTCTCAAAACGCGTCGATTGACCTCGTGGCACGGCTGAGGGGATTTGCGAAGCTTACCATAGAGAATAGGACCACGGAAGTAACCGATGAACTGAACGAACAGGTTGGTCTTCTCGGTCACGAGCTCGTTGTAGCCAGTCTTGCGACGACGGGGGTCAATGTCGCCGCCCTTGAGACCAGCGCGAATGTCGGTCTCGAGCCACTCATCGGGAGCAACGAACTGCTCGTCACCAGAGGCGCCGCTGCCAGACTTCTTCCAGAACTGCCATCCCTTCTTCTTTTCGCCTTCTTCGAGGGCGCCGGCGCTGGAGGTCGAGCCGCGACGACGGTCGCGCGCAGTCGAGATGTAGCGGTTCAGGGCAGAGTACTCATCGAGAGCCTGACCGTCGTTGACGTCGCCGGAGGTGCGTGTGTTTTGGCCGTTTTCCACGTCGGGAGCATAGGAGATTCTCCGTTCAGCCATGATTGCTGTCGGTGTAAGGCTGCGGAGCCTCGATAACCCGAATAATGAGCTGTTAGACGGAAGGACACTTGAGCAACGATGGTGAAGTGGGAGTCTTTCCTATGGAGAGGAGAAGTAAAGAAGAAAAGGAGGAAGGAAGAGCGAGCCAGAGAGGGGAGGGGACGCGGCTTCTTATTTACGGGCAACGAGACGTGACAGGAAGACTTTTTCTCTTGGTTTCGGGGGGGGGGTGGGTGCGAGCGAGAGATTTGGGAAGCTCTGAGAGGGTCCGTCGCCGGGAAAGGCAACGGTACGTACGGTACGGGCACCTAGGCTAAACCGGAACGGGCGGCGCGCGGGTGCAAAATTACAGGGCGCGTACCGGCCGTACCGCGGTTTCCTGGTTTTGGTGTTTTTGAAAATTGTTGTTGTTTTGAAATTCCGGGTGGGGCGCGTGGGCCGAAAGAGGACTAGCGGGTGGTGCCGAATACGGCGGCGCGACTCGGCCAGAACCGGGTGTAATGGCGCCATGCCCGATCGGGCGCGGGCAGAATTTTCGCTCAGCGGCGGCTGCTGCTCTGCTGTGCTCGTCGATGCTACGGCGGGATCGCGCCCGGATCGAGTGCCGACCTGGTTGTGGCCACACGGTTCCAGCGGCATTCTTTTTTTTTTCCTGACAAAAAAATATCTGCGCTGTGTGAGCCACTGACATAATCATCATCCACGGCATAATCTTAACAAATCTGCAGCAGATAAGTCCGCAAGTGTGCATGTGCTCTGCTGCAGGGTGGAAAATCGCGCGACCAACGACGTCATCTAGCTGTTCACATTAATGATCTTGGGCTTATAGTCCTACAGCATTGGCAACAGGGCCATCTTACTTACATACGGGTTGAGTTTAATACATACAATTACAGACACATTTTTCGAGACTGCGCACACGAGTACGTAGAAAGAAGCATGATTATCTGCTGCTAATCACTAATAATCGCAATGTTACCGGCACCGCAGTCCCGACGGGCGCCCCCAACGCCGCGAGCTCCCCAATCTTCTCCATGAGACTCCATCCGGGGGCAATTCTGACATGCGTGAGTGGCTGCTGATGTGTTCGGCGCGGGCCCTGATTCGCGCGCGGTCGGACATTTGTATGCGCGATTTTTCTGCGTCTCTTTTTTTCTGAGCTGTCGTCACTGTATTACCATTTACCAGGCGTCACTTACTCCCAAGTAACTCCCCGGGGCTCGTCCGGCGGCTGACGCTTTGTGTGTTGTTCTTGTGCTGGCAAAGAAAAAAAAAAGACTCAGCTAATGCCGACAAGCTTTTTTTTTCCCTCACTTGCAGACGATTCTAGTGCCGTGACTCGTCCATCGTGCAGATGAGCCTATCCGGAAACCGTCATAGTATCGCATCATTATAATCAGTCGGGTCTGGCGGCAATCAGAAATGCATTCTTCTCGTGTCGGTGATCGAGCCGAGACTGACTGCATCGACGCATATCGAAAGAGAGCCAAAGTTAGGGCATGTGGGTGCGATGACCGTGCCGAGAGCACGATCCCGTCGACAACGCGGCTGGATATTAACAATACCAAGATAGAGACACAACACAACAAGCCGCGCAAAATAATCATAGTAAACCACATCATGCCCTGCCACAACCCCCATCCGTAGAACGTATTACCATTTCCTCCAGATCCTCAGGCACACACGCGCGCTGCATGATTGATCTACGCCCAGGAATAGCGACGGGTCCTGCGGATCCCGCCCCTGTGCCAAGGCTTGGCTTGAGAATGGCGATGATGCCGTGAGAAGTGGGAGCTGTCGACTCGGACTGCTTGGCGCAGGCTTGGGTTCCATAGTCGTGTCTATCGATATATGCGATCGCGATAGGGGCGATCCGCCAAGTGCCAAGACGGTATTGTATTCTGCAAGTGTACTCCGTAGGTACGCCTATTTGCATGTTCCATGGTGTTTTCCTTTTCTGGATCTGCTGTTGTATTTCGTATGAGCATGTAGTATAGCATAAAGTATATTCTCTCGATGTGCTGCAATAAGCCACCCCTGATTGGCCGAGAGCAGGCAGCTGGCCAGCAAGTACAGGCTTGGCAGGTTGCACAACACCATGACTCTCAAAATTTCAAATACAATAATATCACCATGGCCGCCCTCGTTTTACTTGGCAGTCTCAGCGCTCAGACGGTCATCAAATCGCGAGTCGCAAAAATCAGCCTGCACCGCAACAACAACAATCAAGCCATCGGGCTGGGCGTTTCTTGGACGAATATTATTAGGCGATGAACTCAACGACGTGATCTCCTTGCTGACAGTCTCCATGTACGTATAAAGGAACGACAGCTCTTGGCAGGATCTCCGCATGAAAATCATGGGGTTGATCTGTCCGCGGTGCCAACAGTTCTCCTGACCATGACATGCCAAGTCTACGCAGTATACTACTACTAAGTACGTATACCTCAACCTCTTGAACTCGTTCACAGCCTCACGAGCATCGCAGGCTCGGCACTCATGCCGAGCCCTATGGGTGACGCGGACTCCTCGCATATGATTTTCCTAATAATGTATGCAAATCACTTGGCAGCATCAATGCACTCAGCACTGCCGCCGATACGAAGGGTACGCGGCTGCGTCATGAACATTCCAGTTTCTTGGAAGTTAGAACAATCTTCCCCTTTTTTGAGAGTGACGGTGTATTTTGATCCTTTTGCTATATTTAATGTCAACACGCGCGACGACACGGGGTGAGTATACCGCGAGCGATCATCGTGAGCTACGTATGCTGTTGTATACATGCTAGTATTTGTATCTAGTTACAACTTACCACTGGTAATACGCTTCCTTCGGTGGAGTCGGGGGCGGGAGAGCTCAAGCTGTCTGACGGAGAATTTTGGCAGCTAGTATTATTTATTATAACGCTCTGGAGAAATAAGTGCATATTCTAAACAATTGACGGTCTGTTGTCCTTGGGGAGGTATAAATGTAGGTATCGCAACTCATAGACCAGTTAATAAAGCCGAAATAGGAAAGCAATGAATACGGAAGCGTACAGAGCAAAAAAAAGGATGATCGGCACAACGTTGGTGCGAGCGGCGCCCATTGGTCAATGGCAGCGTTACCACCGCGCTAGCGCCTCCGTCATCAATGGATACCTGAAATACCGCTAGTAGGTAATATTACTTGCCAGCTGCCGTAAAATACTCCCGCAGGAGATTGCTTACACAGGGCAGGCCACCAATCATCTTTGAGGTCGTGCTTCTCCTGAGTCCTGAGTCAGCGACGGAGCTTGCGAACAGAGCTGTCTTTGTTACCGTACGGTACTCCGTACAACAGAGCTCTTGTCACAGTCGCCCGTGCACGCCCTAAACCATCATCCTCCTCATGGCGTTGACGTCACGGCTGGTTTTTTTGTTAAGTTTTTGCGTCGCCCTCGCCGAGCACTAACGTCCAAGTAAAATCCCATCCTTTGAATCTAAATAATATCCAACTTTCCCCCACGATCTGCGAGATGCTCGATTCAATAATGCCGCGCAAACGAGCGGCCAGCTGCCGACGTTTCAACCGCGGTCGCCATAGAAACGGCCGGATGCAACCGCCCCACCAGGCAAGGAACATGGAGCTCCATATAAATAATACCTTGGTTGACCGTAGTAGTTAGAGTTAGTAGCAGTCGCAGTATGCAGTTGTGCCGTGCATAAGTTGCCAGTGTCTTCCAGCTAACTACGTCGCAGCGGACTCGGTTCCTGTAAGCAGAGGCTATCGCAGTCGCAGTGCTATTCAACATGCGTCACTGCAGTCGCGACTCGTGCGAGCTCGTCTCGCGCACGCGCTAGGCCGAAAGCGGCACCGGTGCTGCACGCGAAAACGTCTCGAAAATGACGATCTGCAGCTGCATCGGCGAGCATCATGCAGCTGTTTTTTTTTTAAGAAAAAAAAACTTTGCTTTATACCTCTACCCCAGGTCCAATTGCACCTTGCTGTTATTATCCCGGCTACTATTATAATATTATTGCGCAGTTATGAACATAATCCCTTCCTGTATTCACGATAAGAGAAATGAGGCGCGCGGCGATTGGCGCTGAGCTCCGACGCAGTTCTCCACCTCGGCCCACCGGCCCACTCAGGCCCCAATTTCCTAATCCTCTCTAGGCGCCCTCCCAAGACAATAGTCGCGATTGTCTTTGATTTTATGAAGATTTGTGTTTGTGTTTATTATTGCGTATTTTCCAAGACTCCAAGACTTTGGTGGAAATTGGAAATTGTAGACTCGTAAAGAGCGCGGCGAGAAGACAGCAAGGTCTGAAAGCCTCCCGTCTATAGCTGGCACTTGGCCCTTATAGTCAGTCCCCTTGGCGCATCCTGTCTACGTATTAGTATTCTTTCATTTCAAAAAAAGGGGGAGAGCTTGCACGTTAGCGGCGCCGGAATCCTGATGGGGGCGACCATGATCGTATTAAGTTATTCCATTATTGATTGAATCAATAGACATGCAAAGCCAGAATGTTTAGCCCTGGCTAGCTCGTGCAAATCGTTTAGCCATGCTATTATTATACGTATTATTATAGCTGCGACAGTGACGTCTGTCTATGACTACAGAGTATCTGTAGCACTAACTCTGCACATTAATATTGTTGCATAGTCAATGACAAATAATGCAAACATTTACTTACTATTCCTTGGAGACAACGACATTACTACTACATCTACGCCATTGGCCCGCCGCATCCACGGATATGCGCAATTCATTCGAAACGTGAAAATTTTTTCTAGAACGCGGGCTCAACCACGGTTCGCCTGAGACCGGCTCGAAACAATACACAAAGTAAAAAATTCTGTTCCCCCCATAAATCTTTGACTCGCCGCGTCGTTCCTTGATTATATAATGTGCGGATTTCCGGCACACAATGGCATTGGATATCCAGACACACGAAATTTTCTATACTGTTGTATTCAACGTACTCCGTGAAAATGTACCGAGACTTGGGATCCCACTCACGGACAAATCCCGGCTCAGCCATGGCTCGCACGGCAGTTTAACCTAAATATTATACGGAAAAAACACGGCTTAAATTATTGAGCGCATATTTTATTCCCAATAATCTGTCATTATCCGCACATTTCCCTTCTTCGCTACACCAGAGCGGGCAGATCGGGCCGAGCGGTACAGTCGGCGCTTCGGCGCACAGTGGCCGCTGTCATAGCGGATGCAGATTGCCTAGTACCAATGCATGCACACTATGAGGGATTATTTGCGTGCCTTTTTGCCTTTGCAGAATTAATTATCCGGTGAGCAGAATATTTAGTCTTATACTGCTGATACGTACCACCAATATTCAGAACACGCCCCACTGCGTTTCTCGTTACTGCAGTCTTCCACTGGTCAGCGGCGACGCCTGCAAGCCTCACTTTGCTCGACCCAGTGTGTTTTGGGCATTCGGTTCGGCATTGCGCTGTTTGATCAGCGTGCCGAGTCTCCGTTGCTCGCGTGCGCATCTATCAGCGTGATCTGACAGATGGTGTATCTGAGAGTCGCATTTCCAATTTTTGGATATTACTATGATTCTCACATGTGAATTGTATTGATATTGTTGCTTTGTGTACGAAATAATCAATAATCCATCATAATTAACCTGTCAACAGTAGATTTTATAAATTTGAATTGATGTTTCAATCAATTGATGTCAACATTGAACGGCGGTGTGTCAACCCCTTCACTATGTACGCTTATATATATATCTTGACTTCAATGTTGATGTGCTCTTCCACGTGTAATAATTACTCAGGAATCAATTTTAATACAAATCTTAAACAATTCACAGAACAATTTAATATTTCTTGTTATTAAGTTGTTTTATTTCATCCAAAAAATCCTCCATGTAATGTACACCACTTGAAGTGCCACGCGCATCCTCTCACCGAATCTGACATCACTTGCACAACGCCAAGCAGAAGGGATTCGAATAAAAACAAACAAACCCCAGTAATACATCACAGGTAGTACCTGTACGATACACAAGAATTCTCGGCATCATCGACTGGCCTTTTTCGGTCCCACGTCAGAAAACAAATCGACGCAACTCAGCCACATTCGGCAAATACCTCAGCTCACCCAACTCAGTCTCAATGAAGTTTAAATCAGATCGCGGAATGTCGATCACTTTAGAAAAAGATAAAGGTGTTGCACGCCAAGATGCGATTCGACAGCTGGACATTCCGGATGCGCTTGGCACATGGTCGGACAAGCTGTTGGGAAAGTCGCCTTGGATAGGGTCGGACATGCAAATTCGCTGATTCGCCGACTGTGGTTTAAAAAATCAATACCCCGTTGAGAGAGCTACAAAACTAACAGCTCTGAAAAAGCATACCCCGTGGGGGCCTGGTTTTGCTTTTTTGCTTTTTTGCGTTTTTTTTTTATTGATGGTCGATCGGTGAGAGGATTCTGAATCTTACGTGAAGCGATTATCAACACGTCTCTGTTATCTATGCCCAGAAAAACTATTTTCTGGGCATACTGTTGTTATTTATTATTGTTGCTGTGATTAACATACATTCCGCCACTGCGTTCCTTGCTCCGATAGTTTCAATGTTTATGTGGTTATGCAGAAGCCACACGTGCCAGACTCCAGAATTGCCTGTTTCGGCATTCTCCTCTCTCTCCCTTGCTCTCGCCCACATGCACTAATAGTAGTTCCATCCCGTGCAGCCCTGATGGAATACACCCTGCAGAGTACATTCACAATAAAATAAAAGCATGGCAAACCGTGCAAAAATAGCAAACCCGTAAATAGACAGCACACGCGCGCAAGGGGAGTCCGTGACCTGCAGCGACTCCGGTGATTTCGGCGGTGGAACAGTAAAGGCATGGCAATTGATGGCTCCAGATATTCAAAAGTTTTTACGTACTACTATAAATGATAGCGGAGGTAAGGGGTTTGGGTCGTCGCTATCCATGTAAATACGTATTAGTTTTATTTTGGGGATGACGTTAGTTGATGGATATGCGGATAAGAAGGATCTTGAGGGTTGAAGTGAAGTTGTCCTAAAAGCTGTCATATTCCCACCAATTTTTAATTGATAAGATATATTTTGTGTAGTGAGTACTAGAATTAGATACGTAGAATATCTCGCTGGTGTTGTTAATTGTTTCGCTAAGTAGACCGTATATTAATTGATATATCGATATATATAACCCATGTTAACTGATAAATGGGTTTATAGAATACTAGAATATTAATCGATGTAGACATCGCTTATAAAACGTAGTTAGAAAGAACATAAAACTTCATGTTATATTATGTATTTCTGAGTAATTTAATAATAGGATTGAATTTGAAATATCGAAAAAATTAACTACTTTTTCTCCCCACATCTGAACATAAGAAATTTCTCTCCGACCATGGAAAAGGCGGCCTTTCTAGAAAAACGGCGAGGCACCTTCTAAAACCCTCACCATTCACCTGATTCCAAGTATACCCAAACCAGCATCAGTACTGGGCCTGCACGCTTCCATACGAGACCCCGTTAAACTCCAGCTGGAAGTAGATGTAGGCTGAAGTAGGTATGAGCACAAGTTCATAATTGATCTTATAGTAAGAGACACATTTGCTGTTAGTGTGCTTCTCAAATAGATTTTTTGGTATCGCACTGAGGTCAACGTTGAAGGTGCACAGCTTGGTCACATCTTTTTCTATTCGTTAGTATTGTTTCGCTAATAAGGGTACACATGAAGGACAAACCGTTACTGCTACGTGAAATTCTCTGAGGAGCAACACCGCAGGTTGAGAAATACAACTCTTCTTCAAACACAATTGAGCCGGAATTATGACAGCCCCAAGTCCTGAAAAACCTGTGTCGAATGGGATCATTTTCCGATATAGCTGACCCCTAAAAAAATTAGACCGATCGTTGATATCAAAATATGAGAGAATACCTTGTCTATCAACCAGCACATTTGACGGCTGACTTTCCACGCTTCTTTAAATTCGCACCAGTATGCGTCCGATTTAAGATGCTTCGCTGGATCGTAAAGATGATTGCACTCGACACCGTAGTGACCACGAGAGAGACGACTTTGGATCACGTTTCCGGCAAGACCCCGTAAGACCGCACCACTGCTCCTTATTAGTCTCGTGTCCATAGAGGAAAACAAATTAATATACTCACTGGACGACGGCTTCCCATCTAGATTCCATGTCAGTATTTCTTGCTTGAGTATTAGGATTGGCATTTTCACTTACGCATCGGGTGGTTGCATAACGGTGATTTTTGGGTACGCTTGTGACAGGCGACGATAGAGATATTCCGAGTCACCAAAGCCACCAACCAACAAAATCGCCTTTACAGAAAGTGCCAATGCTTTGATGCGTCTGATCTGACCACGGACAAGATCTATGATGTCTTGGACCACTGGATCGAAAATAGCCTGAACCTGAGCCCTATTTGATGTTTGCGGAGTTAGCATCTTGAAACACGTGCCTTGTAGAAGCCCTGGAGAATGTACTTGTCAATCCGCAAGAAGTTCCCTTCCAAATCAATAGAGGGATCGTCTTCAATTTTTCCAAGAGGGATCGCCCATTCTTGATTTTCGAACTCGTCGCCGTCATTCCCAACGAAATTTCGTTTGACCGTGTCTTGCCAGTAGCTACGTGCAGCATCTCTAGCTTGTAGAGGCAGATTTTGAAATCGATCAGATTTGAGTAAATCTTCGAGGAAATCTTCGAATCGATGATCGAGTATCATCGAGCCACACACGCCCCCTTGAATTTTAATTTTAGTTTGAGATGTGGCTAGGTGACATGAATAACTCACCGGTCCCTTCGACAACTTCTTTGAGGCACAAAGGCGATAGGTTTTCAACACGATACGATATGAGGTCCTGTATGATAGCCAAAGTAAATTAATCGATAACTCAACCAGCGACAAGGATCTGAACCATACCACTGTCCCACCACCAGCATCGCAAACAACAATCACATCTCCCTTCTAGAGCAAATATAAGCCATGCATATACCCCACAGAGGATTAAAAGGATTACCTTGAGAGTATTTGGTTGAATGGTCGTCACCGAGTAAAGTGCAGCAGACTCAGGCTCTGACAACATGGTCAACTTGTTTGGGGCTATGCCTGCTGAATGTGCAGCTTTAAGCGTAACATCCTTTGCCTTGTCTGACCAAACTGCTGGGACGGTCAAGACAAAATTTAATTCCATCTGATCTGCGATAGGCCCAAAGCGCCGCTTGAGTATGGTTTTGACATGCCCGACGAACTCTTGGAGGTAGTTGGCTGTGACTTCACCTGGAGTTTTACCAAGCTGTGACAGGAGCTTTTTGGCTTCCAAAGATGGCTGGTATTTCATTTCCTGGTCTGGGTCAAGCAAGAGTTTGATACCACGAATCGCTTGCTCTGAACGGGTCGATTGAAAACCCCAAGAAAACGAGTTTTCACTGTACGTCATGGTTGTGGGAACTTTTGGACTAGTCCCTTGGTATAGTTAGCTTTGAAACTTGGAATTGGTAGGCGTGCAATAAGAACTCACGGTTTCTACATCCAGGCCAGGTAGATACGATTTCGACCTTGCCCCCTCCCTCGGACAGAGCCCAAGCAAGCCTGTAGTTGTAGCAAGTCATTAGCGCTGAAACAAGAACAATACCGTACTGTCTCGAATTCTAACCCGCTGTATGTGGTGCCAAAGTCGATCCCAACGACCACGGACTGGCGGGGAGTATCTGATGTGCTTTGCGACATGACGGGTAAAAACGAGTTCAGAGCTCCTATAGAGAGTATTCAGCTCATTTATACTTTTAGCCCTGCAAGAAGCTTACCATGTGAAAATATCGAGAGAGAAAAGAAAGAAGAGTGAAGCAAGCCGAGCTGGAATTATGCTAAGATGGTTCTTCAGTGTTTCTCAGAAGCCAGGCGGTTTGACATCAGAGCACACGTCTTGATAAGAACGGCCTAATGTAAAATCCCAGATGACTGTTTGTTGGGGTCAGAAAAAGAAGTTTGGTAAATAAATGCAAGACGTCCCTCGGCCTGCTAAGACAAATGGCAGCTGCCAAATGAATCCCAGAGAAGGTTGACAATCAGAGCCAACTGACAGCAAAGAGAAAGAGGACGGCAGAACAGCCACACGGTAGAGAGAAAAGTGAAGCGATTGTGAGAGTGCGAGGAAAGCGAAGAGGGAGGAAAGTGAAAGGAGAAGAGGTGAAGAGAGAGGTGAAGAGGGGAAGAGGAAAAGAAAGGAAGAGAAAAGAGGTGGCGGGGCAACAGGATGACCGGGCAACGACGTCCCCAGAGGAAGACACCAGCTGTATTGCTTCATCTCCCACCTGTCTCTGCGTCTTCATCTCCTACCTGCCCGCTTCATCTCCTTCCTGCCCCGCCTTCTCTCACCTGACCCTGCTGGCATGGTGCTATTTTTCCCGCGTGCATCATGGACTTTTTATCAGGAGCAATGAATCTTTCCCCTTCCAAGATGCAGTTCGATGAGATGATCAAGGTTTGTGAGACGCAGAGAGTAAAATTGTTGAAAGCTAACAACTTGAACAGCTGGTAAAAGAGACTCGCGAGGACGTCAAGAGTATCATGAACTCCAATTCTCAAATGCACGAGGATCGAACAAGCCAAAATATGGAACTACGGCGTGCCTTAACCATGCTTCAGCAAGAATCAGAGAAGAAAGACGACGAATTTGAAAGACAAATGACCGCCCGTGATCTTGAGTATCGTGACATAATCATGGAACGTCGTAGCTGGCAGGGCGATAGAAGTTCATTCCACGTCAAACTAAGTAACTGGGTCCAAAAGGTACACAATAACAGAAATCAGTTACTCGAAAAACTACAGCGTCAAAAAGAGGAACATGAAAGGACTGAAAAGAAGCACCAGCTTTTAATCTCGAACCAGCAGGAAGCCATTGCAGATCTTATCCAAAAGACCGACGCTTTGAAAGTACAGGGGACCGTCTTATACGATGATAAATGCACTACAGAATGGCGAGCTCTGCACCAAAGGCTTGAAAACTGGGTGACAAAAAGCTTCAGAAACGCTGCAACTCTCAATACAATGACATCCAGCTCTCTTCGTGACAAGGGCTTAATTGGCGTTCTCTCAAAAGAAATTCTGGAGCAAAGCTCACATACACGACGGGCATATATTGCATCATTTATTATTCGCGTCATTTTCGACGATCTCTTTGGCTGCTTTTTTGTCCAAACACCAACTGATGACTTGGCGAAGTTACTGGAAAGTATGGCGCATACAGTGCATAGTCAAGGCAAGTAACAATAAAAATCCCGAATTCTATCTACATGCTGAATTTACTAATATGGAAACAGGCGACAGCAATGAGTGGCAACATTGGCGCTCATCGACTAGTACGGGGCTGGAATGTTTCAGTCTAGCTGACTGCCTTCGAAATTTGTGCACAGCGTTGTCTCAAAAAATTGATTACTTCTTTGCGGAATACTACGATGGGACTTTTGCTAGAGAACTCCTCCACGACAAGCTGTCTGAGTTCGTTATGGCTTGTGCAAGCTTCAAGCGAAAACTGGAACGCGGCGAATTTGACTACAAGTTCCAGTGTAGCGGACAGGGGCAAGCGTATTCAGCAGAGCACATGAGAACCGTCAATGCCGAAGATGGGAAAATTTTGATCGTCCAGATGTGTCTTTGGCCTGGGATCTTCAAAGTATCTGCGGATGGGGATGTCTTACTCATTGAACAAGAGGCAGTCTGGACAAGCCCTCTGGAGGATACCGATGAGTTTAGCGATGAGTTTAGTGTCGACTTCGACATGGATATCGTATCCCAAGGGCAGACGTTGAAACGTGAAATGGAGCGCTAGGACATGACCCTACACTTGGATGCGAGTTCTTGGAAGGGAAGTTAGCAAGGGAATGAGTTTTTTACTGTAAGCAAACTTGAAGAGAGGGAAAAAAAACCTGACTATTGAATTTGTTTCTCCGAAATGATTCTGAATCTCCGCGTCGGGAGTAGATGCCAGCAGAATAGAGGAGTGCAGCTAAAAATAGAGCGCCAGACTCCAAGCAAGATTGTGATGATAGCATGCGGGAGAACTATTGGCGGCGTGCAGCAGGCAATAAAGAGCGGGAAATGCAGCAATCCCCGAGCCCTCGCGCTAGGCCCTTTTTGGCTACGGCGCATTGACTTAATGAATCGCGCTTCGGAGTCTCGGAAAGCCTCAATTTCCCGAACGGGCTTTAGCGGCATTCGCTGGGCTGGGCTTTGTTAAGTCCGGCCTGGCTGCGTGCCCTCGACTGTCTATAAGAACGCGACTCGCCAGCTTCACAATGGCCTAGAAACTTATCACCAGCATCTCTCGCAATCACTCACCGCAAGCTTTGTGCTCTCCCCCTCCAGAAACCGCACCAATCCACCACCACCATCACAACAATCATGCGTGTCTTCGTCACTGGAGCTGCTGGCTTCGTCGGCCGTGCCGTCACCCAAGAGCTGATTCAGAACGGCCACCAGGTCCTCGGTCTTGCCCGCAGTGATGCATCTGCAGAGACCCTCATCAAGCTCGGCGCTGAAGTGCACCGGGGCGACCTAGACGACCTCGACAGTCTCAGGAGCGGCGCAGCCGCCGCTGATGGTGTTATCCATCTTGCATTTGGTCATGATTTCACCAAGATGGTCGAAGCTTGCGCCACTGACCGAGCCGCAATTTCAGCAATGGCCGAGTCACTGTCAGGAAAGCCTCTGGTCATCACTGGCGGTACTTTGTCGTGCAAGCACGGCGAACTGGCCACAGAGGATAGCGAGGGCGAACGGGTCGGACCAGCCGCTGACCGCGTCAAGTCCACTGATTTGCTGAACGAACTCACAAAGGAAAAGGGTGTCCGCGGCATCACTGTCCGCCTACCACCCAGCGTCCACGGGGCCGAGGACAAGGGGTTCGTCAAGATCGTCGCCGGCCTGTCTCAGAAGGCGGGTGCCGCTATCTACATTGACGAGGGCAAATCTCGATGGCCCACCGTCCACCGACTAGATGCTGCAGTCGTGTACCGCCTGGCGCTGGAGAAAGGACGTCCTGGCGCTGTGTACCATGCTGTTGCCCAGGAGGGTGTGCCGACAAAGGATATTGTGACCTTGATCAGCCAAAAAACAGGCCTCCCGCTTGAAAGCAAGACGATCGCTGAAGCCATTCCTTTGATGGGATTCTTTGCCCATGCTCTGTCTGCTGACAACCCGGCTTCGAGCGAAAAGACTCAGAAGGAACTGGGATGGGTGCCCACTCAGATCGAGCTTCTCCCTGACGTTGACCAGAACTATTTTTAGAGAGCTGATGTGTGATTCTTAATGAACGTGCGTCTAGCCACGCATCATGAACTGAGCCTGTATTTATTAGCCAAATGAAGTGAATGAAAATAATTAGACCCACTCTTCTTCCCAAAGACATCGTGTTTCTGATAAAAGAATGTAGTTAGCATACTGACGAAGCAAACTAGCCGATAAAGAGATATTGGGACTCCTGCAATCTAGATTTGAATGTAGGTAGAATAAAGTTCGTGCAGGTACCACCTCAAAATTGACAATTTCTTACTCCACATATATTATTTGCAGAACCATTTACTTGGCACTCGAGCAAACTTGACTCCTGTGTTACCAAACATCGCCTCCGGGTTTCTTCTCTCCGCACATGTTCGGGACTCGTCGGCTCATTTCCGAAATAGGCAATTACAAGACCGCTAATCATAACCCTATCTGCAACAAGATTACTCCGTATACCCTAACAACGATGGCCCCGTGGGGAAGTCCCGCTTTTTTTCTTGTATTCTAATCATGCCTAAGATAAGCGGAGTTTTCTCCGCTTTTCCTGATATAACGGCTGTTTCCCGCTTGGTTGAAGTTGGTAGGGGATTTTGCCATTCTCAGCAAAACCAGCGGGAAGTCCTTCTGGGAAGAGGTTTCACAGGAACTGAGAGACTCTGATATGAATATTTGAGATCTATCCATAATTATATTCCTGTCACATTCACAAGTCAGCCATCGCATACCGGCAAAATGGGGTTGAAGATCGAGGGGCAGGCGGCCTGTATTATAATGACCGTGACTTGCGGTCTATCGTATCTCTTGTATGGCGATGATCAAGGATTCATGTCGGGTGTTTGTAAGTACCGGCCCTAAGCAATACATAGCTGTGTTCGACTGACCATACTTCGAACAGGCTGGTCGACCAATTCCTCGACCACATGGGCAACCCGTCAAGTTTCACCCAAGGATTACTAGCCAGTCTATTCACCCTCGGTGCCTTTCTTGGATTAATATTTAGTATGACTTTCACAGAGAAACTGGGTCGCAAAGCGCCTATTTTGATCGGAATATGCCTGGTCATCATTGCCGCGACAATACAGACGGCATCATACTCTCAAGCCAGTTCATCGTCAGCAGAATTGTTGCCGGGTGCGGAACCGGTCTCAATACTTCAATTATTCAGTCTGGTAGGCTGAGACTCTGCCGGCAAAAAAAATCGAGAGAGCTTTGGATCTATGCAGTACGTGTTGGTGTGTACTGGGGCATCGATTAGTTACTGGATGTCGTATGCGCTGTCCTACGCGTCCAACAACGAGTTTGAATGGAGATTTGCAGTTGCGGCACAGTTGGTATTTGCTGTTTTTACCATGATTTTTGATTATTTGTCTGGAGATATTTCGAGTCAAACGCCGTATTAACGTGTTTTAGTGCCCCTGATGCCGGAATCACCAAGATGGCTGTTTCTTCACAACCAGACCGAAAAGTCTTTCAATTCTGATGAGGACGCATGGACCCACTGACCCAAACAATGACGAAGTCCGGAAGGAAATGAAAACTTATAAATCAGGCTGTGGAGATTGAAGAAATGAACAATGCAAGCAAATGGACTGACCTCTTCAAAAACAAATCTGAAACACAAAATCTTCGACGTGACATGCTCGACTGGTGGTATGTTTTCATCTATAACAAATGGGAACAAAGTCCTCTTATCTAAATTTCACCTAGGCTCATGTTTATGGTCATTTTGAGTGGAGTGTGTTGTATTGGCTACTACATATCCTATCTTTTTGAGACTTCTGTGGGGTTAAGCCACAATCTATCTCTCTTGCTCTCCGGTTTCAATGGATTATCGTATCTCATATCGGCAGTGCTGCCGCCATTGATAATCTCACGTCTTGGAAAACGCACAATGCTCATGACTGGTGCCTTGGGAATGGGCTGCTATTTCCTTACAATGTCTCCCACTATTCGCTCTGGGACGTATGGTGCGTCGATAGTCTGTATCATTACTTTCTTTCTTTACTACACGTTCGTCTTTGGATTCCTCGCTATCCCATGGTTATACAACGCCGAGATATTACCTCTGCATCTACGTGCCAGAGCTGCAGCCATCACAACCTCATCGAACTGGCTATGGAACTTTGCGATGGTCATGATGACCCCATCCGTCATGGGCAATTTTGGCTGGAAGGGATACCTAATTTTCACGGTACTGAACTTTGCCTTTGTGCCAGTCATCTTTTACTTCTATCCCGAGACGATGGGTCCACGGCTGGAAGAGATTGATGCGATCTTCCACAACACTTCTACATTTGTCGCTTTCACTGAGTGGGCGAAGAGTGGCCATTTTGAAGCGGATCATTTGGATAACTTGGTCATGAATTTGGAGAATACCAAGGCGGCGGCTATGGAGTCGCAGCATGTGGAAAGTGTCAGACCTAGAGAGGGTTTTAACGTGTTACGTCGTGTAGAACTACTATTTATAGATAGAATTTTAGTTGAAACTTGAATGACCTTGATTTGATGAGGTGATAACATGATTAATCAATATTTATAGTAACCCAAAATCTTCTCACTTAGACTCAACCTTGCCAAGAGAAGAAATCTGCTCAAGAGCAACACAAACAACAGACCAAGTATCCTCTTCTGGGTAGAGCGCACTACGAAGATATGCCCAGGTAAGTCGCTGAACAACAGCGACTTTTTCAGGGCTCTCCTCGTCTGCCGACTCGGCTGCATCGAAACCTGAAATTCCACCAAGACAATGCCCAGCGCCATAAACAGTCAATAAACTCTTAGGCCCTGTGCTACACGAGTAAGGATCGACGTGCCATGACGATCCCCGATTGGTCAAATGCGATGAGGGATCGTTATCTCCCACGACAACCAGCGCAGGTGTTGTCATATCTGTAAAACTGACACCTTTGAAGAAGGGATAGTTGTCCCGCACAAATGGTGTTAGGAAAGATCCGTTTTCGCCTGGGCTGCCTGGGGCTCCAATAAGAATGCCTGTTTTGATGCGAGGCTCGGACAAGTCGACGATCTTTCCATCGGTAACATCGGTCATCCGGGCACCCAAAAGAATGCTGGCCGTATGCCCACCCATAGAATGTCCTGCAACAGCAACACGGTCTCTATCCAAACGGCCCTTGATTTCAGGTACAGCAACTTCAATCTCGTCAAGATGGTCGAGGATGTGCTTCATGTCTTCGGCTCGGGAGCGCCAGTACATGGGACCTTCCGAGGATGTAGCACCGAGGTTGAGCGACTTTGAGCTTAGATGTGTGGGCTGGATGACGACAAAGCCGTGCGAAGCCCAGAAGTTGGCTAGGGGACCGTAACCATTTAGTGAAGATAGGTGGTTTGACTGTCCTTGTCCATGTGACAAAAGTATGATGGGGAGGCTGTCGCCTGTTCTTGGCGCTGCAATTCGCACTTGTAAGTCGACGATTCGTCCAGGGGCTGGTACAGTAATGGGACTGATAGAAATAAAAGAGCTAGGCGAATTAGTAGGTATTTTTTCGGCTTGGCCGATCCAAGCGTGGTCCTTGAGTGGTTGAAGATTGGCTGTGGTGTTCGACATGGTGACTTTTTTTTGTAACTTGTTTCTTCTTTTCTTTGTTCGAGGTGATTTTTAAAAAGAATGGCCATAACTCAATTGAACGAGAGAACTTGGAATATTTATACCTGGCCCACCTCTGAAATTTAATAATGTGAACGCATACTTGGCGTATACTTCAGTAGGGTTTCCGAGCGCTCATTGGCTGATTTATCAGACTAGTCTCGATCTGGAGATACACACGAGAGCTTCAGCGCTTTAAAATGATGACGGAGTTAAGACATCGGAGGCCCTTTCGTAAATACGGAATTTTGATTGATATTGTCAGATTTTGGATTCGAGTCGATCTAAGTGATCTACTTATTCCGTCATGTGTTAATAGCTGAGTTCTTTACATAATTTGCCACTTTCAGACATGAAAACTTCGGGGAACCAAGGAAACCTTGAATCGAATTCATTTCATATCCCTATTCGAGCATTATTATTTATGGGGCAACAGCCATGAGGCAGTAATTCAATGTTAATTTCCAAGAACTGCCAAGTGAAGTAATATACATATATACATCTCACTCCTCAGGAGGGCGTATTAACTGGGTATAGCTACTATTCCCTTTGTTTTCCCATAACCCCCCGGTACGAGGCTGACCCAGCTCAACACCATCGAATTCACCATCGAGTGATTCAGTTTTGCCTCGGCTGTATTGTATTGAAATCTCCGCATTGGCAATGTACAGCGGGAGCGGATTTTTCCCGTCTCGGTCTTCTTCTCGGATAACAAGGTTCGTTCCACGGCCAAACATTGCCTCGTGTGTTGTCCGCAGGATTGTCGAGAACTTGGTCTCGTACGTGTTGTGGCCATTGGCTTGGAATGCAAGTAGACCAACAAGAGTGCATCCCAGAGCAAGAACAACCGCCACGGCGTATGCGATCCACAGCATTTGGGACGAGTAGTAGTACACATCCTGGACGGATTCCACCGTAACATTCACTTTCGACGGAGCGTACGGACTTGAGTAGTTTGGCTGTAGAGACGCTTCGTTCATAAGACTGATTGTGATATTTCTGAAGGATTCTTCCAGCGCTTGTTGCAAGGGCATTGTGCTATTCACGCCGTGAGTCTTGGAATCCCCGTCAAAAAAGTTGCCTAGGTTCATGGTATCTGTAGCACCAGTTGCACCGTTGAGGAAGAACAACTCATTTGTACGCGCTAGAGAGGTTGAGAGGATGCTGGTGTTTGTGCTCACAAGACTCGAGACATATACTCCGCCTGCATTGAGCGTGTTGGCTACTGTGCCAACTAGAACACGACCCAAAGCATCCATAACAGATTCATAGGCAAACATTTCGACATAAGTTGCGTTATATACGTCGGTTCCATTCTTTTCGACCCTAGTTCCGTTGGCATAAACTTCGCCTAAGGGGTCTTCTCCATTAGCACCGGCGATAAAGCCAATAGCATTGTGTTCGTCTTGCGGAAGAGAGACGGTGACATTTTGGTCCCCATTCTGATACGTAAAATTAGCTGCGTAGGTTGTGTTGAACAGATCGCATTGCAAGATTGTTGAATGGTTTAACCAGGATCTGGCCCCGTAACAACCACTATTCAGAAATTCAGTTGACATTTTCGGAAAAGCAGCAACCATAATTGAAAGAGGAGGAAAATCGGCGGGATAAAGCACGCCGTCATTCGCCCTGAAACTATCTCCGACCGGTCCGATTGTACCAGGGCGAAGAGTATAATTCGTACCTGCGGCCAATTCTGTAAATGGGAGAGATCCATTCGAGGTCGATGTATCTGGTATCCATGAAATGTACCCATACGATACTGCTCATGGTGGGTCTGTCTGGTTCATCGCGGCAAAAATATTTTCCTTGACTTCGTCATGAAAAGATGAGTTCACAGGTGTGCATTTCAGCGCAGGGCCATTGAAATTTAATGCCCATGACGCATTGGCGTTTGTCGAGTCGATTAATAGCATATTGCCTTCAGTAATAGTAGAAGTAACGACTCTCTGCACTGGATCTTGAGGACCAAGATAGGTAAAAGTAGCCGATAGGCCGTCTGCAATGGGTAAAAATGCAAAGTTGAGGGAAGTGAAGTCGATCTGGGGGACATGTCGAAGATGGCTGTTGGCTGATGAAAGCAAGTGCACTGTCAACGTTGCAGGTGTCACAAATGATGCCACTGGTAGCAGCCTGGTGTATTATCTAGTTAGTTTGTTAGATTTTCAACCCCAGAAAAAGATAACTGACCAAAAAATGAGACCAAGCACCATGGCAAGAGGAAACCGCCTCCACAGTGTAAAGTTAAAACATTGGAATCCATTATTCAGTACATTGAACAGATCGTCAATAGTTCCTATTCTTGTTTTCCCCCTAACAGCTTTCCATGCGACTTGTTCGAACGCGTTTGAAACGGCAAATCCTAGGCAGAATTTCGAGAAAAACGCAAGCACGGTGCCGGCAGAGACGTTAATTTGTTGACCGGATACGTGATATGCAGGCCGAGAATATCATAGTCCGCATTAGGCGTGTTCTTATTGTTCAAGTTGTTGTAAAAGAAATGATGTCCCAAGGCAAAGACAACGCCGAAGAAGACGCCGATAAACATCGTCGCCGGCGACGAGCGAAGCGTGCTCCAGACATTTCGTTGCTGCATTTTAGTGATGCTTTCAGTTTCTCATTTTACCAAAGACAACAAACAATATGCTAAGTATTGTAGATTAGAAACAAGAGTAAAAGAAACATGGGTAAGCCATTTTAAACGTTCATTAGGGACAGCTACTGTTTCAGCCCTGAGGCCCTCAGCTGCGAAATCTTTATTTATCGCCAACACCATTTCCATAATTGGCCTTAAAAAGCTTGACTTCGCCGAGTGTTAATTTAGCTAGGCCAATGGCAGTTGCCTTCTAGTGGATCCAAAGAAGGAAAAGGAGAGGAGCAGCACGCTTTTTCCCGTGAGGGGGGATAGTGCTTATCACCGCCACGCTGGCAAATAAGCGAGATCCGGAGACACTAGCGAGTCCCTTCTACGATTTTACTTCGTACGTACTCGCATCAAGGCAATAATAATAAAAAGATCAAGTTGTAGTAGATTGTCCTAGAAGGACGGGAAAGGCAAGAATGCGGCTATGCTATTGTGATCTCCGTTTAAACAAAGTTTTTCCTATTTGGGACAACGCCTTCTCGAAATGGCAGGAAAGAACGAGGTGGATAAGACTCACCGTTTTCACAGAAAATTGACTCCTAGGCTAAGAATAATGAACTTAACAGGAAATATATTTGTATAATACAAATTGTTTTATATCTACTTCCCCAGGAGGGAAAAAAAGCGATACGACTACGTATCAGGTCCCATAGACTGAATGTCGGCATATTGTATTTGAGTCGTGAAATCAATAAAACTAACTGCCAGTGGAGAATAATCAATACCCCTGGCTCAATCGATTGAGCATCGGCTGGTAGTTTCGTTAATATGTGCAGAAATCGAATACCATGCAACAGGCCTACTCGGCACTGTTGTAGGCAGAACCAGTCTCGCTCAAGGCGCCACCACTGGTCAGGTAGCCATCAGCAGCATAAAAGTAAGCGTAACGGCCCACAGCAGACTGTTGATCCAACCACGGCACAACTGATTCGATAAATGCTGCCTGAGCATCGTCACTCACGCCGGTAGCCTGGAACTCAGTGATCCAGACCTCAGAGATACCGTAACTGGCGGCGGTGGAGATGGCTTGGTTGACGTAGTTTTCAAAGTTGGAGACGTTGTCATCGGCATAGTAGTGGAAAGCCATGACACTGACACCACATTCGCCGTTGCAGTCGCTGAGGAACTCCTCCATCCAGGTCAGACCCATGGGGGCGCCGCCGTTGGTCACGGCCGGGGTGACGAGTGTGGCTTGGCCAGCGTAAGGGGTGATGTACTGTTTGTACAAGACTGCGGCGGTAGCAGCATCAATGTTGGATTGTGTCGAGAGATCGGGCTCATTGAAGCCGAGGAGATGAGTGCTTCCACTGGCGAGGGCTGTCTGGACAGCAGCATCCCAGCCGCCCTCAGAACCAGTTCCCCACATCATGGGCACGTACTCGACACCGCTGGGCAGAGAACCGTCGACGGTCATGTCCCAGTTATAAGCCCAGGAACCATCAGAGAAGAGACTGACTAGAGTGGCATCGTTGTAAGAAATGCCCTTCTTCGAGTTGGAGCGTTTAGCAAGAGGCGCTTTAGTTGGAACAGCGAGAGCTGCGCCAGCCAAAGAAGCAATAAAGAATGGAGTAAATGAAACCATTTTGCTGGTGCGAAAGGGTCAGAAGGATTGACGGTTTTGTAAATGATTGTTCGAGTAAGAAGGTATGTTTTCAGAAATGAATGACTGTGTTATCAACCGAGATCAACTTGGAATGAGTGCATGAGAGAAAAAATAAGAAGAGCAAACTCAAGGATTTTCATGCTTCATATAAGCGCAGTAGTCCGGGGTAAATACATAACAATCGCTTTGTGCCTGTTTTGATACCACAATGAACAATGAGCCGCGTGGTTTCGGCGGCAGAGAAACCTTCCCTTGTCAAGGATTGAAAGAAGTTGACCATGTAACATGAACAAAGGGCTTCGTACTGCTTTTTGAATAACTTCATCTAAAATGGCATTAGGCGCAACGAAGTAAAACCGCCAGATACACCTTGCTGACACCCTAAACATGTACTTGATTGGTGTGCCTATGAACCCGCAGGATAGGAATTGAACAGTGGCGTTTTCAACTGGCCAAGAATGCTTTGACACAATGCCAGGGCCGACTCCGTGATTGCAGCGGTAGCTCTCAAGCCGTGTGGCTTGGGCTCTAGCGACGTTACAAACAGGGGGGATTTCCATATTGGGCAAAATTCGACGCTGCGGGGAAACAGCCACGCAGAGTCTGGACAAACCTAGAAGGCTAGAATCAACTCGTAGTTTTTGGTCGGTGATAAAGTTCCGGACCTGAAAATCCTTTCCTCTTCCTCGATTCGCTCCTAGTGCTTAATTATGCTTATCGACTGTCAGGGTCGCTTCATGCGACTGGATCGGCGAGTTGCCAGACGTCGGTCAGCTAGTGTTGAGTAACATCGCGCAGTGCTTCATGGTGTTTTAGCGAACCAATTACATGTAATATTTAACGATACTCTTTTGGCGCCGGCTCGGTGCTCATAAAGACCTATTGGTGCAACTTGGCCCCATTCCTTTGAACAGACCAAAAAAGCAGCTCCGATCATCTACTGATAGCAGAAAATGTGAGGCTTATTGTTTGTGGACCGGCTCCTGATCAAGTACATGTAATAGAGCTTGCGATAATAAAATCGTGGTGGTTAGCACCTACTAGGCGGTGGTCATCTTATCAACTGCTTCAAATTGCTTTCAAGCGTAGTGCGTACGTAACGCGCTACGCGTACCCCTTCAAGTGGCGCGTGGCATCAGCGTGAGTAATATTACCAACACCAATGAATGTGGCTTGCTGCGCGGTCAGTGTTGGAGTACACTCTCATATGCTTCAGCTCTCTCACTTTTTCTTTCAACGCTTTGTTTGGACGAACAATGCTTTGTGTTGAGCATTTCTTCATGTCCGCCGGCCGTCTCAACTTGGTTTCCATTGTTAGCGCAGCCACATGGATTGAACTAAATCCTTCGTTTGCCAAAGATCCTTGGGCTCCTTTTGGGCGTGTGCCTATCGAGTTCTTGTGAATAGGAACTGGCCCGTTTTGGAGGGGGAGTTTCCGGGCTCCACCTGTTCATCCACCGATTTAGAGTTGTTGGTTGAAGATTCTCCATTATTGGGATCCACTATCCACGTCTAATGTTAGTCAAAGCGGTATAAATCTATTTCAAGCAATCAAAAGTATCAACCCGACTATTAAGAGGTGCGTTGATAGGGTGGAAATGTATGACCGGAGTTATGTGACAGCCTCTAACCTCTCACAGTATTTGAAGGATGGTACTATCAATTGATATGAGTACCGACGTTATCCACGGAGGTCGTGAAAAAGTCGACCGAAATAGGTACAGCGTGGAAGTATGAGGATGCAAGGCAATCGCCCCGCGAAGCCATAATGTAAACAGAGTCACAGTCATTGTTTGGTCAGTCATGATTTGCTCGATCAATTTTTGACATGCCGGATCGTTATTTTAAGGTGTATGGTTCCGGATGTGGTCCATGGTTCTAAAAAGGTCAAATGTGGGCTCGTTGAAAGGAGTATTAAGGCTAACGCTAAATCTGGATATCAATAATAATTGATATGCAGAAAGAGATCTGGAACTACAGTATAGCACAACTAGAACACAAACCAGAACACCTCCAACGCCAAACAGTCGACTCCATCTCTCGTTCCACCGTCCCCTATACATCAACAGCCAAGTAGCCCATTTAATGATTGTAATTGTAGGTATACTTGTCCTTAACACCATGGGCGGTCTTATGGGTATGAGAAGTACCCTCCGAACTCGGACCCATTTCATCCTCGGGATACTTCGAATAGCTCTATCGCGTTTCAGAAATCCTGCGCTCTTTGAGTATCTGATGCGCATCCTTTATAGTACCCCACCCAAGCTACTTTCTTTTACGCTGCTTCTGGACATTCGGATTGAACAACGCCAATGCAACGCCGTGGGTTGAATTGATTCCTAGTCCTCTGAGCGTATTACGAGTTGAGGATCGCTTATTACCCCCGTATCGCTCTTCTATAGCAGCAAGTATTCGGGCTGCTACTCGTTCTTCGATTTCGTCGCTCTCTCTGTGGCTACTAGTGGGTCTTTGCGCTTGGAGATTGGCCTGCGTCTCGTGGCGGCCAGGCTGGTCCTCATGATGACGGTGCTCTGCACGACCCTCCGTGGATCGCTCAGCTGTGTGTATCTCACGTAATTCAGGTCCTCTACAACTCTTATGTCTCCGGGTATCTTCTTGTTCGTCACGGCTATCACGATCTCGGCATCTAGTAGTGTATCCTTGCGCTTGGAGATTGGCCTGCGTCTCATAGCGAGCAAGCCGGTCCTCATGATGACGGTGCTCTGCACGACCCTCCTTTTCTCGGGTTCGGGGCACCGCAAAAGAAGCCCGGCGCTTATCTTTCTATTGGACAAAAGTTTAACCCACAAAGATCTAACCTCCCTTTGAATGATGTTATACTCACACCAGGTGGAGGTGGAACATCAGACTGTTCGCACGAATTAGTGCTAAACAAAAATTTTTTTTAAAAAAAAATCTCACATCAGATGACTCTGGATCGTTATTTTTCTGTTGAATCAATAAATTAGCCCACCAAGACCCCAGTCCAGCTGGACAGGAATAGTATACTCACAGAAAAAATAGAGGATTTGTCCGACTATTTTGAAACATTAGTCCTAGCGAAACCCCTAACACACTAGTATTATGACTTTACTCACAGACATAACAGAAGAATTAGTCTATTGAGTTTTGTAAATTAGCCAACAACGATTTATACCCGCGGGGTGAAGCTATACTCACATCCATGTAGCCCTTCGAATGTTTTGGTTTATGCGCCATGTTGAAAATTCTTTCTTTGGTGTATTGTAATTTGCTTGGGTATTGTAGAATAAGTTGAAAGTTTTGTTCAGGAGTAAAGAAAACTTTTGAATTATACAGGGATTATTGACTCATTATTGACTCATCACGAGTGAGTCAAATTCGCAAGTGAGTAACTGTGCTACATTTTCATATATCTGATTCGATTAGAAGAAGTTATTCTGCTACGGTGGGTTGGAAGGGATGGAGTCATATATATGGCATCGAAAATGTCTTTTGTCATTAGGTTGAGTAAAGAAGAATACAGATGTACCAAGTGGCATCCTGATACGAAATATGTCTCTAAATAGTAATTTATATAGGGATTAGTTACATAAGAGAGGATAAAAAGACATCATATATACGGCAACGCATAATAGCACGCCTCCAGGTGACTTCATATATGCTTTTACACCATTTTGCAGCTTTATTTCCTGCAGAATCAAAACCACTTTCATCCCCAGAATTCCCCCCTATAGCTCTCACACCTTTCAAACCTCGCCGACCGTTCAAGCTTCTTCTGATGGACCTGCTGCTGCCGGAGTTTTAGGGCTGTAGACACTATACTCCACGACGACTTGTCTTCTTTAATCTCGGGATGCCTGGTACGCGTTTTAGGCTTTGCAGCTTTTTCTACTTGTTATGTGCCGAGCTCCTTGTAGGCTGCAGGTACAATTCCCCACGTGGACTTGATTTCTTTAAGCGCTGGATGGTGCTGCCACTCTCCGAGTCGAACTCATCTGAGTCGGAATTGTTGTGTATCTCGCGCCTGCGGGGCCTGAACGCTCTAGCAACCTCCTTAATCTCTACACCAAGTTTTTTCAATGCCACAACGTGAAACAACAAATCTTGCGATCCATCCGGGGTAAAATCCAACAGCGTTTCCCCTCGGGCCATGCAAATAGTGCCCTTCGCCGCACAGCTCGCGCATTCCACCTCTTATTTTACCTATCCTCTCGCTTATTTGCCAGCTATTTTCCTGCTATTTTGTACAATAAATACCAAAGGTAAGTAAATTGGCGGCTCATAAGTAATTATCTATTGAATGTACTAGTCTTCCCTGTGTTTTGAAATAACGAAGAAAGATAGGAGCCTTCAACTTCATTAAATTCGCATTGTGAATGATTATTGCAGACTGTGCATCCTATCCAAAAATCCTCAGTGTAAAGGATGATTTCTTTCGATAAGCTCGAGTGATCATCCCTAATGTCTTGCTGGGGAAAGGTGGACAACCATGGGAAGAGAACACACGTGACATCCGTAGCTCTGGTTTGAGACTACAAGGTAGGACAACAATGGCATTATGCTGAAAGACAACATGAAAGAAGGAAAAACGAGCCAATGATTTTTTTCAAAAGAAGAACAAAGACATGCTCAATATAACGTTGGTTAAACCCCGACCACAAACAGGTTTAATAGAAAGAAAGAATATTCAAACTTTGATATGGATGAGATACAAATACAACAAACTCTTTATGCTAGTATCCAAGAAATGCATGGGGTATATATGAATCCAATATGTAAGAAATCGTGAAATCAAACCAAAAATGTGCAAGCCAAGAAACAAACAATAAACAAAAATAAAAAATACAAGGACCGAATCAAGGGAGCTTATAATCACCCGAATATCTGCTGCCACAACCCTTTCTTCCAGGTCCCACCGAATCGGTGATTGATGCAAGCATGCGGGCTGTTAAAGCCCTGGGAGCCACTGTGTCGCTGTCCATTGCCCCATGCGTTGATAGGGAGCACGCATAGCCCTCCCATAGACGTCTCATCGGTGGCCTCGCTGGCGTCAACGCAAAGCGATTCCCGTAAGTTATGGAAAGGAGCCCATGTGACGCGCTTCTCGGTTTCACCAGTCCTCTCAGAGGTAAGGCCATCGATTCCGCCGTCTTTTTCCATTGATTGTTTTACCAATTCGTGGGTGCTCGGCAGTGTTGTCGACAAAACATCGAGAATAGCATCTGACACGACGTCCGGACCGGTCACTCCTAGGATAACATCCTCACTGTATCTTAGATGACCTGTAATAATATTTCTGTGGTGGTCATTGACTTGCTTCGTATGTGCAATAGCTCGGACTATTATTTCTCGAACAAGAGGACTGAATCGTCGTGGCGCGTACATGGTGTACTGCATGAAGCCGTATCTCCTAGTCCATTTCCACATGCGCATGATGCGAGGAGAAGCATAAGGCTCGTCAAGCTCGACACCAACTACAAGTGAAACTTTCGGGTATTTCTTAGCTTCGTTCGCGAAAATGGGTTGCATGTCTGGACACGATTTGATCGACTTGGCGGGAAAGACATCCATATCGGCGTAGAAGCCGCCGTAATACCAGAGTAAGAGGTATCGGAGAAGATCGGTGCGGAGAACGTAGTAGGGGTACGATAAGTAGGCATCCGCAATATCAGGTACGGCGGCCAGGACCTTTGTGACAAATTCCATGGCTTGGTCGTCTGTCATTACCTATGCCCCCAAAATGGTTAACCTAGCGAAAGGGCAAGCTGGAAGACGATTGGACTTACAGAGTAGTTCCATTCGCTGTTCACCTGCTCCAGAGATATGGAATCGGATCCTCGATGGTCCGCATCCTTTGCGATCTGCCATATTTGGTCCTCAACCACGTCTTTGCCGCCATTTTGTGCTAACACGCTTTGTTCGAGCCTTTGTAGAGCAATGGATAGGTTCCTTTCGTACGCGAAATCGGGGTTATTTCGGAAATGAGAGCGATAGAGGAAGCGCGGCGTGGTATCATCGTAGACGTTTTGGGGAATCCGGGTCACGGTAAGGTGGTAAACCAGGAACAACGTAGATACGGCCACGAGCAAAAAGGACAGCCGACGCAGAGAAAATAAGCCGAGGACTAGCCTTTTTGGAAACATGACGACGGAAAGGCCAAACCATCGCGAGGGGAGGGAAGAGGAAGCAACTCCACGATCGTCTTTCATAATTTCAATTCATCCCCAGCTGAGCCCGGGTCCGGAGACGCTAGGTCTCTTTAGGCTAGTGAGGAGGGTTTGCGGTCTTGGCGTCGAGGAGATCTTTAATTCGCCCCACAAAGACCCACTAGGTTGCAGCTAGCCAATAGAAACAGTTCGCCTTAGATTTAGGTGCCTGTACAAGTACAGCCAATCACAACACTCTCTGCCTTTACATGTTATAATCGTCGAATACCACTACGTATAAGGATATAAGAACATAGGAATAGTACAGACACACTTCAGTACATATGTTCACCCCCGCTGGATGCTCGCGTCAACCTCGCCAAAGTGCTTCAGAAAACGACCACGAATCACTGTCGCATCTTCCGTCTCGCCCACAGCAATCGGCCATAGTACGCGAGAAGCCCCGTCCTCGAACCCAATGGGACATCCATCCTCTTGCACCATTTCCGGTGCGGCGCTCATGTATCCTGGGTCTACTGTGTTCATTGCCACGCGCTGTACCCACGCGTTTTTCGCTTCGGTTTCGGTAATCATGTTGACGGCAGCCTTGGACATGTTGGTGTGAACATGATAGCCTCCTTTGGGTACTTCGTTCTCCAAAATTCCTTCGCGTGATGATACATTTACAATGTATCCCTCCGGCCGGGATCCTCCTGAACGGCGCCCCATGACATGCAATAGTTCACGACACAGGATAAGAGGCACGAATGAATTGACTGAAAAGGCACTGATAATATCTTCGTAAGGAATCTCCGCGACAGTCTGCACCCATGACGACCTTTCAGTCTCATTTTCATGTCCCCCAAGGCCTTTCAAAGGCGGATGTTCGTAATCTTCAGGATTCAACACGCCATCCGTGATTCGACGCTGTAAATTACCCTCAATGCCAGAAACCCACGCTGCTTGCATGCCACCTCGTACTCGTGGTTCGTATGAGTGTTGCGCTTCGGGAAGGAATTTTTGTGACTGGCTGGAAGAGCTGTCTTGTAGATATTTTTCCCGAACAATAGCAGCTACCTCTGACTTGACAGGGTCGGTGAGCGTTTGGGCAGCGTTATTTATGAGGATGTGTAGTTTCGACTTGGCCCACTCTTTCAGCAGCCATTTTACAGCAGAAACCAGTTCAAATGCATCCTTGGCAGTTCGAAAGTCGGCCCCGATAATTCGTAGCCTTGCTGACCATTCCTCCGCATCGTGTTGTTGGGAATATCTCGATTCTGCATCGCGGGGGTATCGTGTTGACACTATGACACTTGCACCGCAGCGCAGCAATCGCAAAGCAGTGTGGAATCCTAGGTTAACGCGTCCTCCTGTCACAAGTGCAGTTTTTCCCCTGAGATTAAATTTTGGAGGATAGGCCAGCTCAGACATAGTGAGATTGAAGGAGCCGCATGGTCGACACAGCGCATTGTAGAGATGATGTGACTCGGAACGGAGGATTTTTTGTCTACAGACGTAGCATTTGCGACTTTCACTGGCGTCGAGATTTGACGTGAAGGTAGCGTGAAAGATAGGGTCGATACCCATATGGGCATTAATAGCGTTCATAATGTCCGCGAGAGGCGTTGTATCGGTGACTTTTCCGGTCAGATTCTTCTCCCTTTGAAGATATTCCAACACCTTGATTGCAGCGGAAAAGTCTTCTGGCGTTGGAGTAGTCGCTTTTTTAATCCCAACATTACTTTCGCCGCTTTGATCTCGGTCTAATTGATATAGATATGCCTTGATAGATTTGATTATACCGTCATATTGTAGTCGCTTTACGCTCGGGTGTACTTCGTCTTTGGACAAGTGATTTGAAATCGCGATTGCCAGCGGAGAAGACGAAGATGAGGATACTGGCAGGTATATGGCCAGCATACTGGGCATTTTATCTTCGCGACATCGCTGCTGGTCGCGTCGCAAATGTTCTGCGATTGCGGCCGGCGACTGCGATTCAATGAATCTGTGACACTCTGCTGGGGTGCGCAGCATGTTCCTACTCGAGTTAAATGGTTTCAGCAGGGCCTTAATTTTCCTTCTCTGTCACTATCTGACCAACAATTTTTATGCAACAGCCAGTATCGCTTTCAAATCCTCCTAGTGCAAGACCTGCAGCTTGAGCCGCCCCGCGATGAGTCAAATCTGCGGCAGAGTCCACTGTCCAGCCGCGCACAGCCTCCTCACCACAACGTGTTATCAACCGAGTTTGAATATGGAAATGATTAGCATGTTACTTGCAGTAACGTCCAGATGTTGATATATAACAGCAAAGGCAAAAAAGACCACAGACTTAAACAGGTTGGTTTTTTGACTAGATTGGTATGAGACAGCTGCTCTGGCGGCTTTCGATATCTTTCGAAATATTTCGAAGAGCGCAGATCTGTTCGTATTCAAATAAAAATTTTTTGGGTCAGCGAATACCCTATTGGGCGAGGTAAATTCTGCCTAGAGAATAGCCTGATGTGTGCACGTCTGCTGCTATCTATGACTCACTCATACATAGTACTAATTCATCCAAATTCGTCTAGCCATCGATAAATATCAGAATAGCAACAACTTGACATCAGATCGTACGATTTCAATTAACCACAATGCAAGCTCCTCTACCGGCGATTGCGAAGCGGTTGGCAGCCACGCCGCCGGAAATTGTCTGCGAGATACTGAACGACTTGCGAATATGGGACGTCCTCCGCTTGATTTGTTATAATAACCCAACAATAAACAACGCTGTTCTTCTCAATCGCTGGTATGGAAAGATTTTCGAAAACAATATTGATCTCTTACTTGAGATGCGTGAGGTTGCGCAAATGTACTGGGACTTCGCGCGTGAAATGCGCTGGAAGCTTGCCCCTTTGAATTCGCTGCTGGCACTTTTAACAGGAACTTCTTTAGACATGGGAAAGCATCTTTACAGAAACTCATGGCGCGTCAAAAGAATGATACCCTCAGGTTCAGTGATTCCGGGGTCTTTCGTATTGCCTACGCGGAAGGAAAGCGAGAATCAGCACTATACTATCATCAGCACACACATGCAATTGAAAATTGCAATACACTTGCATGAACTATCTAGTTGGCGGTTTAAATTGCTGCCTTTATATTCCGACAAGTCTCACCCTTTGCCACCTGAATTGACTGATTACACTCTGGGTGACTTGAAAAGTCGATGGTACGCTTTACGAAAGGCACAGAATAATCTGATGGAGCACAGAGTTCGACAACTGACGCGTGCTGCTAATTTGCTTGAGTTCAATCCTGATATTCTCAAGCTGGCCTCGGATCCTGGGCAGCAGCGACGGGAGAACATAGCCCACATCATCGGTGGAATGAAGAGAAGAATACAGCAAATGTCAACAAATAGCATGATTCGAGGAGATGGAAACACTGGAGAAAATTATTTCTTCGTGTATTTTCCCGTTGTTCCATTTGATGCAAGCCTCCGGTTTTTCTTGAAGCACCTCAAGACTCGTCACCAAGACCCTAAGTGTGGATCAGAAGAGGACGACTCAATTAAAATACTACTGGCCGGTATTAGCTCCATCTATACGACCCATGGACGGTGGCAATGGACTGAGGACACTACTCAGACGTGGAGACGGCGAAAGAACATACCTTTGACTTACCCAGAACGAATTCCAAGAGTGATGTACAAAGATCAGCCGTACAACGCACAACATAACCCATACACCTCGGACCTCGATCTTGATCAATTGAAATTCGTTTCTGGATATACAAAGTTTTACCGGTTTCTTCCCCGCGCGCAAAGGCAGAAACACAGGGGAAACCGAGAAGCGTCGTGGGACAAACACGATGACAGAGAGGTGGAATGGTTAGAGGCATTCGTCAAAGTATATAGATATTTTCAAGGAGAGAAATCTGTCTAAGGAAGTGCTTACATTTAGTTCTTGTGCGGATTTATCTGAGCCGTACTCGATGGTGCCAACCTGATATCACCACTCTCTTGTTCTATTTTCCAGGCAGTGTTGGGACTTCCCATAGAACAATTTTCTCTCCATATTTCTCTAATCAAATTAGTACTGCTTCTTAATGGGGTACACGGCGCTACTTCGTTTTCAACGGCTAATTAATTGTATTGCTTCACTTTCACTTTGTAACTTCGGATTACAGGAACCATTTAGGAACAAAAGAAATACAACGAGTCCCCGGCATCAACATTGAATTCCCGGTAATAGTCACCTCACGCATAGCAAGCACTACCCGCAAGCACTACCCGCAAGCACTACCCGCAATCACTATGTTCCAACCCGGCCCCCAGTATTGAAAAGACGGCTGAAAACCTCTATCTCCTGCGCCTGTGCTTGGGTAATGTCCATAACACGACTTAAAGCCCTCATTGAGATCGTTGGCGATGTCTTCCCACCTGAATACCGGACTTTGGGCATCAACGCTCAAAATGATGCCAGTTCCCCCAGTGCACGCAATGTTGTCTCCTTGCTGTCCACTTGCGAGCTGGAAAGTTTTCGAACTAGTTTTGTACTCAACGATAAGATCTGCAAGCCGTGCCTCGGTGAACCTTGGGTAAGGGGCGGAGCAGAGGGGGGCTCTCCGCTTGTCAAACGTTGTCAGGGGGCTTTCTTCAACAGAAGAGAATGGCATAGCGGCTGTAAGGCTAGCAACCACAAGCATAACGATAGCAGAAAAGTGCATTGTAGACTTTTGGAGGTGTAGTAGATAGCGAGAAGAGAAAGGGCACTTAAAATGTCAATTCCAATGTGAAATGGATTGAGTAGAAGAAGTTGGTTGCAGAAAGAGAAACTGCGACGTATTTATAGTGTTTTATCTTTCCAAGATCCTTGAGGTCATCATCTGGTAAAATAAAGACGAGTCAGTCAGGCCAGCAGAGCCACCAGTTGACAGCATCGCTCAAGGAAATTAGCAATCTCATTGGTAAATATTTAGGGAACCCCCAAAATAACCTTAACCCGGACAAGTTCAGCCTGCAAGTAAAGCGCCACTAACGCAAGTTTATACAAAGTAGGAATACCAGCTTTACTAATTAGCTGTACGATATGCTCCGTAAACTTGACCTAATTTTAGCTCTATAGATGGCGCAATAAATTCCAGAATCGTTTTCACCTCCGTTCCAACAATGGCGCAAGTTTGCGGAAACAAAGTAGGGTAGTATCCTGTCTCCACCATGCCCCATGGCGTTTGGAATAACCTAAACCAACTATCCGAGGCCCGACCTCTGGAAACTCGAGGTGATAGACGCAGATCGGGTCCCGCGGCGTGTAAATAACCTCGTAAATTTTAGCCAATTCCTGCTGAAGTTTGCAGAGGCAGTGCTATACTTAGATGGGCCAGTACGTACTTCCATTTCGGGAATACATTGCGAAGTCCAGATGTCGGCATGGGGAATATTATTTCTCTGTTTGTCTTAAGTTGTGCGAGTGTCAAGGCACATATGCCCTTGTTTCTTTTTTTCTTCTCTTCTCTCTTAATATTACTTAGGCCAAAACGTACGTATAATTTTGAAAGTACCTGACAAGACATTGCTGCTTCCTGAACCGATCCTGCACTCTAAAGATCAGCTAATCAGTCAAAATCAAGAAAAATTTGGAAAATATATTTTTTATCTCTAGTAATACTTGTAAAGCAAAATTTGACGTCCAATACTTTCCACAGATTATCTGTAACCCTTATTCATACTGATTTTTTGTTACAGATAGTCACAGCTTTCTAAGTATCCTAAATCCCCTTTATAAGGCCTCACTAACCAGCTTACAGGCTTCCCAATTTGGTCAAATCAATACACGCAGGCCTGCAGGCCTCACAGCAAGCTTCCTGAGTACGCTTATATTAACCCTGCAGGCTTTAGTGCAGGCCTTGGTGTAGTTTCTTAATTTGTAATTAGAATATTAATAATATAAGTGATTTATATATGAATTGTAATTTATTTCTATAACATAATAAGATTCTGTAACTGGTAGTAGTTTGTAATTTGTAATTATTTTGTAACTATTTGTATTTTGTAATGTAACTATATTTTTAATATATGGTAAGATGTTGCTATATTAATAAATTATGTGTATATCGATATTTGTAATAGTTAGATATGTGTAAAATTATGTGATATGTTAATCTATTAAATCTTGTAGTAACGTAACTGAACGGTATCCTGAAACCCCCTAAAACCGGTATTGGTGTAGTAACATCATAGCCCCGCTTGAAGCCCGGCCTCTCTTTCAGCTGAACGATTCCAACGTTTGTCTCTCTGGTTACTATTCCAATACTCCTCCGACTAGTTGACATATAATCCTTGCCATGACCACCGAAAAGCCCACCATTCTTCTCGTTCCGGGGAGTTGGCACCAGGGCCCTACTTTTGAGCCAGTCGCGAGCTTACTTCGAGCCCGCGGATACATGGTGGAAACCATCACTTTACCTTCAGCTGGTGGACCACCGTCGAGTACTGCAACAGACGATGCCAAACACATCCAGGATCATTATTTTAAGCCTCTTGTTGCGCAGGGCAAGAATATAGTCCTCGTTATGCACTCGTATAGTGGCCTTCCCGGAACAGAGAGCGTCAAGGATTTCGCGCGCAAAGATCTGGCTGCACAGGACAAAAATGGTGGCGTGGTTGGCCTCCTCTATGAATCAGCTTTGCTACTCCCTGCTGGAGCAAGCGTTGCCTCAGCTCTTCCTGGTGGACTGGACTCGTTCATGGAGCTTGATGTACGTGCTGTTGTTGTGGAAACAGAACACTAGTAGGACTAACTTTGTACTTACAGGGCGACAAGATGTATCCCAAAAACCCAAGGGAAAGGTTCTACAACGACCTTGACGACGAAACTGCCGAAAAACACCTGGCCGCGATAGTGTATCAGGCTGCGCCCTGTGTCCAGACTCCTCTCACGTACGAGGCATATCGCGACGTGCCAACTAGCTACCTATTCTGTACAAAAGACGCGGGTTTCCCGCTTATCGCACAGCAGATGATGGCAAAAATCCCTGGGGAAGGGGCTGTGCGCACCTATTCAATTGACGCAGGCCATTTCGCAATGTTGAGCCAGCCAGAAGCTGTTGCGGATGTGATCCATCAAGTTGCGGAGGCCGCAGTCTCTGTGTAAATACTATGGTACTGTAACTAAAAATAGACCTATATTTATTCCTTAACATAGACTTTTTGCAACTCCACTTAATTTTCTTGCTTTTCACGTAAAAAATAAGCGTTACCATTAGCGTCATTAAACTATTGGGCAGATCGCCATCACCATGACCCAATATAGAGACGCCTTGGCGCGTCGCCGGAGATCTCTCCCTGCGAAACATCGATCCGATTGTTTTCCTCCCTTAATATTTAATGCAATAGAGCACAACACGTTGGTCATATAAAACACAGCAAATCCGTCCAAAATGACCAAATTTGCCCTTCTGCTATCCCTGGCAAGCGCTGTCCACTTGGCCACAGCCCAGTACACGCCGCCATCGTCTCTCAACGTCACAACCTTGACCGCATCCAACAACGCTTCTGTTCTCCAATGCTGGACTCTATCAGCAGGATTCAGCACGTCCACTCAGCCAGGCATTTCCGGGGCAGCGATCGCCAACATAGGCGCTTTGGACTCGACTACCAACGCGACCTTTTCCGTCTTACCCGCTCAATTCGATGGCGGAAAGCACAATGCTCCTACAGCACAGTACGTATTTCTATTTTTCCTTTTCTCCTTTCTGGCTACTCTATCTAGGATAGCCATGCTCATGAAACCTTCAGGTGGGTCTTTTTCCTCTCCGGGGTGGCACACATCACGCTGCCGCATTCCTCGGACGAGGCCTATATTGTCGGAGGTAAACACGGTGGCATTCTAGCCCTCGACACAGCAGACGTTAGCGCCGATGGTCATTTCACCGTGTATCCAACCAACGAGGTGACGACGGCGCTGGAGCTGCCTTTTGCGGATGGCAAGGTGCCTCCGCATGTCTCATTGCATGATGGGCCATGCACTGCGGAGGAGCAGAACTTCTAGGTCGAAATATCCAAAGCCGGTCTTTTTAACGTTTTGATCTTTTGATGCCGCGCTTCTGCAATTTAGATAGAAGCAGGCTTGTTTCGAAACTCTCAAAGTGAACAATCGGTCATTCTCAGAGAATAACCTAATTCTTGAAGTCTATTCTACATGTATTAAAACTCTATCCCCGACGTCATATTATACATCCATTCGCCTGTCATTGAAATGGTAAAAGCTTCAGATATTTGATGGTTCACATCCCCAATGTCGAAGACCAGCGAGGCAACGTACATTACGTATGCTCTTTTTGATTATTCCGCAATGCGTCCACAGGACCCTTGATCCATTTGCGCAAATTCTCGTCCAAAAACGACCATATGCTCATCACCATGGCACGTGAACTGCGATCGGAGAACCACGCCTGGCACACCTCTCCAAATAGGGCAGCGTAGTGAGCGAACAATATTAGAGCTATCGGATTCCGTTGTTCTAGCAGCTCTATATACCGAGTAGGCACGTGGTAAATCCAGAAGAAAACCTCAGCGATGAGTCGATCTCGAGTGTACGCACGCTTGATTCCGGAAGGACTATTTTCATTGGACATAAACTCGTCATCTTGCGTCAAAACAGCTGAGTAAGTGTGTCTGAGACACACGAATACCTCGTCGTATGTATTTCGCTCAGTTTCACTCAGATCCGGGAGCGATTCTTCGCCGTGCCATAATTGTTCAAGGCGCTTCACTTCCTCTGGTAAGCAGTCGCGAGCTTTTTCTGATAAAAAAGACTGTATCTGCTTAGACGTGGCGTTTTGGAATTCATCTTCGTATATGAGCAGCGACAAAGGACCCTCTTTGATCTTATTGAACCGGTTTCCATTCACATCGCTGATTCCCCGAGCTAAGCGAATCCACTTGCAATCAAATATGCCGGCCTCTCCGTATTCGTCACCGGTGGTGGCGATCGCGAGAATAAGGATCACTATCGACAGTGCGAATACAGCATCATATTGATCTTCCGTCGGGCTTGCAATTGCAATCTGATAAAGGCTCAGCGCAATAGTCTGGTGTTGTGACGCATAATCAATTAGCTGCCGCTCGTCCTCGGACCCGGTATAGGCAGCCTGTAATGCTGATAGAGAAAGCAGGCCATGTAGCAAAAAACGGTGGTCAAAGCCGAGTTGAACTATCGAGGTAGCCCAGACGTGCTGAATCTCTGGATGCGTGCCCAGCGTGCGTATTGTTTGAGTGCTAAAGTTGTGAAGCATTGCCAAATCCATCAGACTAAGCTCTGATGTTTGGGAGAGCTTGGTAAAGTTAAAGCTTGGCAGGACCGGTGTAATTGGTGTTGATAGTAGCGCTGGGCGGCCTTGACTGGCTGGAGACGGCAAATCTGGTTTCATGCCCATGAAGCTGCAGGCGCGGTTCGCCTGAATACAGTTATCACAGCGAGGTTTGTTCTCATCGCACTGCGAACACGAGTCAGCAAACTGCATTCATATATTGTTGTAGTCATGTTGCGTTTTCTGGGTGGACGGGGAACAAGTTGAACCTTGATGTGGCGCTGCTTGCATTGACTGCAGCCATTGCGCGACTTATGATGATATTTCCGTTTCTCTTTACGGATCGGCTTGCGATCGACGGGCATCACAGACTAACACGACCGATGTTCTAGATATTATATGTATGAACATCAACTGGTGATTGAGAGGAGATAGTGTGGTTGTTTGTGCTGGAGTCCGATTGGCCCAGAATACCACTGTCTGCTTAATAAGCATTTTGTAGTAACTCTAAAGGGCTAAGATCAGTAGTTGATACAAAAAAGATCAATTTATTAATTCAATATTGGATATTTACATAAAGCATAGAAGCAAGCTCAAGGGCCATGTCCGGAAACTAAGACTTCAAATGTTTGGGTAAAGTTCAATTTTTTAACGTTTCGAACAAGTCTTCCAGTTGTTCCCTCCCTGGTTGAGATACGCATACCAGAACAATCCTGCGTGTTGTATGGGCCTCCTAAGCAGTTTCAAGTTCCGGGTGTCATATATGATCGAATGCCCACCATTGAAATTATCTCGCACTATGGAGCTATTCCAGGTGAATCTCTTCCCGGCGTCGTCGGACTAAGAGCTTAGTACTCCCATTGGATTGCATCATCCAGCCCAGGCAGAAAACAGCCGGGTTGGCATCTTCGCGCAATTTGAAGTCGTACTTCATCAAGATGTGTGTGAGGGCAATTTTCAACTCGTTGGCGGCAAAAAATCGACCCGGGCAGGCGTGGTTTCCATGGCCGAATGCCAAATGTTGAGGACTTGTTGATACGAATTGCGCTTCTCTCTCTTTGCTTGGATCTTCTGCCATCTTGACGAAGCGGTAGCCGTCGAACTCGTCAGGGTTTTCATAGATAGATGAATCCCAGCTCCAGTGGGATGAGACGCCGATTGTAGCGCCTTTGGGGATGAAGAGACCGTCCTGCAGCGTGACATCTTTGGTCACATAACGCCGCATCGATACTGTGTTTTCGTTAGTCAGACTCCGAAGTGGGAAAGGATTGGGGGAAGGAGGAGGTCTGTTGTTGAACCTGAAACATACATAAGCCGGGGGGCTTCAGCCGTTGGCTCTCCTTGATGACACTATCCAGAAGTTTCATCTTATACAATGCTGTCCTTTTCCATCCTTCAGCTCCGAGGACGGTAGCAATCTCTTCACGTAACGGTTGAATCATATCGGGATGCTGACACAAGTCGTAAATTACCTGGGTGAGCAAGTCGGTGGTAGTATGGATCGCAGCCAAGGACAGACCAAGTTGGCTGATGGCAAAATCAACCTTTTTGTCTTGGGATTTCGACATATCATGCATCCACTGGATTGCATCCGTATATTTTTTGCCAGATGCGTGTCCTGGATGAACCCAGCCAGCAGCGGCTCGCTTGTCAATTACGGGTTGAATAATACTACGCGCCTCAGCGACCTGAGAGCGGAGTCTGCGTGTCTGTGGAAGAAACCAATTGACAAAACGATGAAGAAATTGTGGGTACCGCTTTATTGCTGAAACGGCCATGAAAGCGTCCACAGTATAGTCGATGGTGATTCGCTGCCATTTTGGATTTCGGCAGATTTCCCGTCCAAGAAACACACGAGACGAGATGCGGGCAACCATTTCGAGAAGTGTTGTCTTTCCTTCTATTTCATGCCACTCTACGTCCGGATTAGTACTTTACTTGTTGATTTTGTCCAGTCTACAAACCAGGGTCTTCACTCCACTGTTCGTGAAGAATAATGGCCATTTCCTCCGAGATATCCTCTGTAAGAAGTCCTAAGAAGCATTGTCAGCATATAAAAATACAAGACATTCAATTAGCAGCATACCCAAAGATTGTGTCAACTTTTGTCGCACTACGTCGACCACGTTGGAGTTATCTCTCTTGAAAACTTCGAAACCAGGGAGGTGTCCAAGCAAGTCCTGTTTAAACGTCAATTATGCCAATCCCCATTGAAGCCAGTTACTGGTGTCACCTACACGGTGAACAATTTCTGTAAAGTTAAGGCGAGGATCACTGCGAATCTCATTTGCGTATTTGGGAGAAAGGACTAGTTGACGGGTCAAGTCTGTATCCACTAGGTAGCCTTTAGGAGACTAGGTATTATCACATGGTAAGTTATTAAGCACTTAATGAGTTTTCACTTGTCAACTATCAGTATATACCTTGGTGAAGCCATCGAAGAGCAGCCTTTGGCCATTCTGTTGAAATATCTTTTTCGATTTGGACGCATTAAAAAAGCTCGCCTTATTGAAGATAGGCCATTGGGACGAAAATCGATACTGTTGGTATCCCCATTGCGCAAATACCGACAGGAAAATGACAGCTCCGACACTGATAGCCAGATCAATTACTGGCACAATCCCTAGCCTAGGAAGCTCGACCACGAAAGATGAACTCGACATGGTGATCTATATGGCGAGAAGAAATGGTAGAGGATAAGAGTACCACAAGGATTTGAATTGACGGCCATTATGCGCATCGTCAGTATTTATGAATAATCTCATAGGCCAAAGCACCCTGTAAACCAACCGTGACGTGATAAAAGTTGGATCGTAGTTTGTGCCGTATACTCCACGCTGGCTATACGCCGTATACGGGGATCGTTGGCGTATATACTAGGCGCTGATTGGCTAAGGGACGCTGCAAGTTGGTCTCGCTTAGAAGACCTTCTGCTCTAGTCACCAAATCCGGTTTAGGGCGGTCAATCAATAGTTTAATTTTTACTAGTGTTGCCCTCCGACTGCTGCCTTGCAGGAGATGCATCCACTTTACTACTCAACCCCGGTTCCTAGACTCACTGATTTTCCCGGCAATCGACCATATGCAGCACGGGTCATTAACAACGCATACTCATAATTTCATAACCATATGCATTATTCATTATTATAGCCCCACGCGAGGTGTCAACGCGGTGCTCTGGCACGCCGAGAATCCGAAACATACATTTAATCCTTCGCAATACAAGATTTTCATGGCCTTTTTACGATCTGAGAGCTTCAGAGTAGGCTCCATCATCGAATATCATCCGATGCCTTGATATTTTGATGATGAACAAACTCTTTCCCACGGGTTGATTGGTTCGGAAAGAGTGCTGGTGAACCCATCGACCGCGATTGGTTCATCTGTATCCGATCTTTACAATCCACTGGACCGATTATCGATGGCGGAGAACTGCAAGAAGTCTCCAGGAAGATCGAATAAGTTCAATCTAAGAGGAGACCATCTCCCAATCCGGAAAGTTCTGTATCATGAGGGGCAAGTCGCGTTATGATTCTTGGCGATTGATTCTCCCTCTGAACCTGTGTGATGACAGCGCCGGAAATCTCACGTAGCCCGTCTCTCAATATGTTGACCGGGTTATGCAGCCAAGTTCCAACGCTGACTAGTTTAACTTTGAAGGCTGTGTCGATCAATTTTTCACTGCGCTAGCAAGGAGGCCGCGGCCGCCGACATTATTCCCGAGATACATGCTGGAGTCTCCCGTGCTTATTTCTATGGGTATACGTATACAGAGATTTATTTTTATAGGCGATGGCTATTGCCTCAAAAGTAATAATCCGTAGTATTGTAGGAGCGAAGCAAATCCTGCGACCTTGGTGACAAACACGAGAAAGGAAACGGGACAGCAGCGGATTTAGACGAAAATGCAACAAGCAATCGACTGGGGAAATTCTGTCGAATAAGATACGTAGCACTCTGTATGTGATACAGCAAGATGACGCTTTGGATGTCACCTTTCTTCCTGGAGGACTGCCCCTCTGCTGTATATCACCTATCTTAAGTCTTCTTTGCTCCGCTTCGACACGTGGACTTCCTTATCTAATCTATTCCGTACAGTCGTCTTATCATACTTAATGATAAAAACAACATTTGTATCAATTAAAGGGTTGACCCATAGCCCAAGGCCCACGCCTTGCCTTGGGTAAGCAACTTACTCCTTCCAGCTTTCGAGACATGAAGGATCTCTAAGAGCCAACCACTTTCGACGGTCTGTAGCCGATGGCTGGAGCTGAAAAAAAAAAAACAAACATTAATTTTATTCCTGAATGGGATAAATACCAGTTCCATCTACAGCACTGTGGATTTGCGTGGCGCGGATTCCGCCAGCTCCGGTTCCCGAGCCGGAGGCGGAGAGCGGCGGAGGAGCGTAACAATCACCAGACCCATGATTGCAAGCAGATGATCAATTTCAACAAATTATGTATGTCCAACTAATTTTACGCAACGTTAGAGTTTCTGGCTAGGATTTATTATCTAAACCTTGGGGTTTCAAATCGAGGTAGGTACCGGTTGGCATTTGTACTAAACGAAGCGAAGCACCTGGGACGGGCTATACATATTTCCTTGTTGGGAATTAGTTGCCAACGACATCTGGAGATTTCACATATTCAAAATTGATGTTCAGATTCTAATGATCTTAATCAATTTATGTTCAATGTTGATACTACAGTTATCGGGATTATCGGTATAGACCCTTTTATCAAGCTACCTTTCATTTTGTCTTCGTGGTAAATACGCATGCTACATGTAACACAACATTGAACAACCTTGATCAGGACTTAGCACGCCCTTTTCAACACTGTGCACTACTTTCGAGTTAATCTCACATTCCACTATTATGAAGCTGCAGTTGATCAATATCTTACATTACAATATAATTTGTTTGGAAGTCTCTCTGATGCGCAAACAGCTGCCAGCCCCCTGTAGATTTTATACGTATCGCTACGACCAATGGAGAGGAATTTTATTCGAAATATACAGGAAACGCTAGCTTGTCATTATTTAAAAGAGAAATAATATCCTAGTTTCTTAGAGAATTGCACACTCTATACAATAGGCCTTTTACTAATCTAGCGGAGCAAGCCCGCTTTCTCCGCATGTAGTAGTAGTAGTTCAAATATAACACTGGAATGACAGGGCTTACATATTATAAGTTTTCGTAGATGTATTTTTAATGAGCGCTTATTCACATAGTTCCACAACTCTTATTGAATAACAATCAATTGATACTAAATCAAACGTGTTAATCACTACATTCTAATATTTCGGGCAGCGGAACATATTGCCTCCTGTCCGAGATACTTAACAACATCGCCATTCAACACCAGTTGACGGTATTACCATAATGGAGTCTCCTACAAGAACATTAAAATTATCCCGATCAACTTCAATTTTACTTCGCGGAGGCGTGGTTCTCCAACATGAGTCTGATGATTCTGTCACAGCGCGCAAGGCTGATATTCTCATCTCGGGGGACCGCATCATACAAATTCGCCCAAATATCCGACCTCCAAGTGATGAAACTGAAATCATCGACTGTCATGATAAACTAATTAGTCCGGGATTCATCGACACGCATCGACACATGTGGCAGACATAGCCAAAGGGGAGAGATGGAAACCACAACCTCGCTGAATACATTCCAACCGAAAATCTCACGGGAAGCTTATATTTACCGGAAGACGTTTTTCTTGGTGTACTAGGGGCTGCAGCTAAAAGTATTGATGCAGGCACACAACGGTAGTAGGCCACACCCATGTTGCTTTCTCATCATCTCATATCCACCGGGCTATCGATGGCCATGTAGCTTCAGGGCTTCAAGCGTTCTTCTGTCTTGTTCAAACTGTTCGGATTGAAAGTTGGAAACTAGCCTTAAAGCGGAACGATACTCTAATTCCAGACTGGTTTTTGCCTTTGTTTGACAATTTAGCAGAACATATGCCAATGGGAGAGGGTCGAATCAAATTGGGACTGAGGTTCGATGGCTTTTACTTGCCCAGAGAAGAAGTCTTTGATTTATACCAACAGGCAAAGAAACATGATATCAAGCTATTTACATCCCATCACTTCCGAGGGCCGATAGGTATGTATTTTCTATGGAGACTCTGTACTCCACAGGTGTACATGTATGATTAACTATCCAAGTTTGTGAAGCCGTAAACCCGCTTACTGATTACGGCTTGCTTGGGCCTAATTTCATTCTATCCCATGCAACAAGGATGACAGAATCTGAAGCTGCTCGCATACATGATACTGGGGCTTTCATATCGTCAACGCCATCCACCGAGCTTCAGATGGGTTTTGGAGAGCCGGCTTGTTTGAAGGACAAGTTTCCCGATATTTCATCATTGGGTGTTGATTGCCACTCAGCGGCATCTGCCTCTCTGGTCAGTGAGGTCCGCCTCATACTTCAGCATACGCGGGCTATCCGTGTTCAAGAAACTGACTATCACAATGATATGCAAAATGACAAGGAATTCCTGCCAATCAAGGATTCAGCTGTTGATGTTTTCAACCTGACTACATGTAAAGGCGCTCAAGCGATTGGCATAAGTGACTATCTAGGGCGGGTTCAGGATGGCATGCTGGCCGATTTGGTTTTCTGGGATGCTACAAGTCCTGGAATGCTTGCGGCCGCTCAACACGAACCAGTGGCGGCAATAATCTTACACAGCTTGGCCAGGGATGTCGATACGGTTATTGTCAACAGGGTACTACGAAAGCGTGACGGAAAGCTGCTGCCCTTTCAAGTCAACCAAGAGGAGCAGAGGAACTGGAAGGCTGTTTCTAAGGATATTCTAACCTCGAGGAAAAAACTGGAACATTTGATTCAGACTACGTGTGGCAAGACATGAAACATCCCCAAATGCCGTAAGGTGAATGACCTGTTATGTAGCGCTACCATAATATTTTGAGACACATTTAGCCTGGAGGAGCGCATCTTGAAATTATTTTTTAGTAAGGAGAAAGGGCCTACATAATGTTAAAAGCGAAAGTAAGGGGTGGAATATATGAAATTGAGACTGGGTGGTCATTAACCGCTAAAAGTACACGGTAGGAAATGCAACTGCGACATTCAACACCATAAACCGTTCAAGGTAAATCTACTTTAAAAAGAATCGCTTGTATATAAAAAACGCAATATAAACCCCGGCAGCAGTGAAGGGATACATCGCATTATACAACGCTAGACTCCAACCCCGGCGCCCGAATTTCAGATTTCGCAACGTGAACCTTTCGATAATATTGCCGGGACTTCCTGGAGTGAGGTACAAGTCCGTCATCTGTTCAAACGTATGACTTTGGGTGATGGTGGCGCGTTTATTCATGTTCCTCTCGAAGGTTATCACATTGGAATCCAGTGTTTTTTCGACAGATGAATTTGCGAGTGTCTGTTTGATGGCATCACACAAGTGTATAGCATCTTCAAAAGCGAGATTCACTCCTTCCCCTGCAAAGGGTGTCATCAGATGAGCAGAATCTCCTAGTAGCGTGATTCCCTGTTGATGTGGCCATGTAAAGCCAACGGGTAGCATATAAAGGGATCGCGCAACTATTTGGTTTTCATCTGCATGGCGAACCGCGTCGAGTAATCGCGGATGCCAGTCTTTGTACTTCTTTTCCATGATAAAGCGCTTAACAGCCGCTCCATCTTTGATATCATACTCGGCCGTCTCCTCCCAGTTCTCCGGGCAGGCTATATATAAAGAAACATTCATGTCTCCATTCGAAAGCTGCTGGCCTGCCAACGCCCGGCCTGAGTGAGGCTTGTCACCTCCGTCAATAGAGAAGTATGTACCTCTGTTGACAAGCTGATAGATGTCTGGTACTGTTTCCTTTGCATTTGGAATTACTAAAGAGTAGCCTCCCATTCCAGAGTAGAACGGCTTTTCGTCGGATAAAACAGAAGAACGGACCTTGCTCCACGCTCCGTCAGCACCAACGATCAAGTCGTATCCAGATGCAGTGGTGCCGTCTGTAAACTCCAATTCCCATTGATCTGCGCCATGAACATTTTCATTGCCCAATTTTGGCTTCTTTTTCACATCCACCAACTTCTTATTCCATTGCACAATCTCCTCCGGAAGAGACTCCATAAGTATCTTTCTCAAGTCCGACCGATCAATCTCCGGCCTTCCGGTGTTACCAGATATCTTGATATACGGTCTAAGATTTTTGTCTGCCCACGCCATGGCTTCGCCCTCATATCGCGCATGAGCCTGGAATTCTTCAAAGAGACCGGCTTTCCGGAGGGCCAAGATTCCAGTGTCATCGTGGAGGTCCAGCGAGCCACCCTGTGATCGGAAGTCGATGGACTGCTCGGATTCGAAGATAGTAATATCTAGGGAGCGAGCGCTATCTTCCCCAGTCTTATCTTTGTTGAGCTGCTCGGGTTGGATCTGGTAGAGAAGCAACCGGGCCAGTATGCATCCTGCGGGCCCGGCGCCGACGATGGCGATTTTTAAGGGCGCCATCCGATCAGAAATGTGTGTAGGAAGACTGGAACGTTGAATTCTTATTGTGCAAAGACCTGTAAAAATGAAAATGAAAGAGAGAAAAAAGGCGGTTAAAAATGCGTCCGGTTGTCAACTGGTAACTACCAAGGCTTGACCGGTCTAGGGCCAACATGAATTCTGGAGCCGTGCGAGAATTTTGGAGCCGTGCTCGCGGAATTCATGCAGGGCCGGGTTATATGCTCGACGCGGGTTGGGCCTCATATTAATAGCAACACCGATGAAGGTAGTTGAACACATGATCGGCTGATGCATCGTTTTTCTATTGGAAACAAGAGTCTGTTGTCACTCAGCCATCGCAAAATTCCCTAGAATAGGTTAGGCCAAAATCAGCCACTAGCGGGGAGCTTAGCACGTTGCGCGTCATCTCCGGTGGCTCGGCGCCCGCGAGGCGTTGGGCCGGCTTTCCTTCAAGGCGCATTCCGATCACCGAGAAGTAGTATCTCACTGAAAGAAATACCAGATAGGGTAAATCACCGAGGTGGTTACTTGGCAGTACACGGATAATCAGAGAAATAATCTTCTTGCTGGAGACGGTGGACTCCTTTCAGGGACCCATCCGGGTATCGCGTATCTGTCAACTGGTGCGACATGGAGGCGGACCTTCCCAATCTTGTCGAGATAGATTCTCTCGAAATACAAGTTATCATCGATAATGAGCTCGATCCCATGTCTCCGGTACAACCCGACACTGTGCAAGTCACAGGCGGATCAATGGGCCACATTGCACTGATGACCTCGCCGAGTCTGCAGCCTGATGAGCGCGGAGGGGCAACCAAAGAGTTGCGCATGGAGGATATATGCTGCTCAGCACATGGTTTGTCGATTATGGCTGTACGTGTTGAATCATCTGGCACACACAATCTCCTCTCCCCACATATTGACATGCCTTCGTAGACCGCTACCAGAGGCGATGTCAAACATACGGTTCTGTTCGACGTTGGCCCTGAAGAACAAGCGTGGCGAAAAAATGTCAACCGTCTAAAGGCCGATATATCACAGATAGAGCTTATTCAGCTGTCACATTGGCACCGTGACCATTCTGGTAAGAGACGCGTCCTGTACGAAGAGAGGAACCTCGAGCGAAGCAAAAAAAATGCTTTTCGTTGCATAGTCTTCTCTGGAGTCTGATGTGTGTCTTCCATGAATATAGGAGGCATGCTTGAAGCAATCCGTATGATCAACAAAGCCAAGCAAGACCACGGCCACACTAGCGACAAGTTGATAGTCGATGTGCATCCCTCGAGGCCCGACTATCGCGGCTTTCTGTTTGGCGAAAAGCTGATTTCACTTGAAGCCGACCCAAGCATTGACGAAATTCAAGATAACGGCGCCCAAGCCATCCAGCATGATGAAACACACACCGTACTTGACGACATGTTCCTCATCTCAGGCGAGATTCCACGGCGGACCAGCTATGAAACAGGGTTGAAGTTTGGGATGCGGTTTGACAAATCCGAGGGAGAGTGGTTTTCGGACGAAAAAGTTGCCGATGAACGATTCCTAATGTGCAACCTGAAAGGTTCGTATATTCCTCCACGGTATGCGCGTTGTGGCTATGCTCACACGTCGTCCAGGCAAAGGATTAGTAGTATTTACCGGGTGTAGCCACGCGGGTGTTGTCAACGCGTCTCGACATGCAAGTAATCTGCTCGGCGGCAGAGTGCCGATACATGCCATTGTAGGAGGATATCATCTGTCCCTCAGCGACCACAAGACGGTCGAAGACACAGTGTCGGACTTGAAAAGACTGGACCCTGCCATCCTGATGCCAGGACACTGCACTGGCTGGCGCGCCAAATTCAGCATCGAAAAGGCGATGCGCGGCAGTCTGGTTCCGTGTACTGTGGGCACGAGGTATGCTTTTTGAATGGCAGATTCCTGGTACTGACGGGAGGGAACTGTTATAGACGCAAGATGCGCAACAAGAACGGCGTCAAGAAGAACAGCCGGAAGTACTAGCAATTGAGCCAGTCTTGCATCATAAGCTTATCGTGTAAGATCGATCGGCAGTGATTGTTTCCACATTAGGAATAATTAGAGCGGGTGCCAGCGCCTGGTGGAGGCTCTCTGCAGCACCTCGTAGGCCGGTCAGATCCACCTGCATGTCCCAGCAAAAAGCAAATTGCGGGGTGAAGCAGCACGTCCCTGCTTTTTCTCCGCCGATCGGTCGTGCTATTGGGCCGCTGTCAGGTCGTTATTGAAATTTGAGACTCAAGAGCGTGCGCTATGTTGGTCTAGGCCTCGGGCGCATTCACGTGTGCGCGGCAGCAATTAACCCAAGGTCCAGCTTCCCCTACAGCCAGCCCCTCTTTCTCTTCTCACATCCCAGGCAAGACTGTCGCCGTCTTGCTACGCCGCTTGAACATTTGTTATCGCAGTCATGTTGCACGATTTGAGTCTCGGCGACTACCTCTTGCTCCCCGTCTACATTGTCCTGGGGCTGGTTGTCGCAATCACTACTGTGCGCAATGTCAGACAGCTATGGTACAATTTCCGCGTGAGTAGACGACATGGCGGATTCCACGCCCCGAAACTACCATCAGGACCTATCCTACCCATTAAAGGTATGAGAATGCCCAAGATCGCATCTGGTATGATAGTGAACACAAAACTTACGAAAACGAATGGTGTAGATCTGAAGTTTCTTCTATCCGCTGGCGATGCGCACAGAAACAACCGACTCTTGGAATTCTTCATGGGCCAGATCAAGCAGCATGGCACCCCTGCATGTCCCAATTGTGTCGAGGCCAACTACACCGGTGGATCTCGCTATTTTATGACGCAGGAGCCTGACCACATCAAGGCTGTGCTGACCGGCAATTTCGCCGACTTCGGCAAGGGCAAAGTCTTCCACGATCTATGGAGCCCATTTCTAGGAGACAGTATCTTCACCACGGACGGGAAATCGTGGACCAATAGTCGACAATTAATCCGGCCCATGTTCATCAAAGATCGCATCTCGGACCTAGATATCTTTGAGCGCAGAACACAGGTGATGATGGGTTTATTCGGTCAGCCGGGACAGACGTTCGATATCATGGATCTGTTCTATCGTATGACATTGGATGTGACGACTGAATTCTTACTTGGCCACGGCATCCAGTCTCTGGAAAATCCAAAGGCAGAGTTTGTCAAGGCATTCACAGATGTGCAACGGACGCAGATGACTCTGACTGTCTTGCAGTAAGTTTTCCTTCGGGACTAACTCAATCCAGGCCGGAACTAAATCTGATAACCTACTAGACCAATCCATCATGTAGTCCCCAAGGGTGAATACCATCGCGGGATTAAGACTATCAACAACTTTGTCGTTCCATTTGTCCAAGAGGCATTGAATCTCTCGCCCGAAGAGCTTGAAAAGCGGTCTCGCTCCGAGAAGTCGTTCACGTTTCTGCACTCTTTGGCCAACTTCACTCGCGATCCCAAGGTCATCCGTGATCAAGTAGTTGCAGTCCTACTCGCTGGCCGGGATACTACCGCAGCCACCTTATCATGGTTTATGTATGAAATCTCACGCTATCCGGAAATCGTACAGAAACTGCGGGAAGAAATTCTGGCCACCGTTGGCCCAACTCGCGCGCCTACCTACGACGACCTCAAGAACATGACCTACCTAAAACACGCAATCAACGAGACCTTGCGCCTTTACCCCGCCGTACCATTTAATGTCCGTTTCGCCCTTTCCGATACTACGCTGCCCTCTGGTGGCGGTCCCAACGGCGACTTGCCTCTCCCAGTTCTCAAGGGCGACGGGGTCATCTATTCGACGCTTTCCATGCAACGCCGCGCAGATTTGTATCCGCCTGCGTCTGAGAAATTTGCTGACCCGGCAATCTTCTCGCCCGAGAGATGGGAGTCGTGGCAGCCAAAGGCGTGGCAATATATCCCCTTCAACGGCGGCCCGCGTATTTGCATTGGCCAAAACTTTGCGCTCGCTGAAATTGGGTACACTATCGTCCGGATCATGCAGCGGTATGACCGGATTGAGTATGTAGGTCAATGGGAGGACCAATTCCATAAAGCTGAGATTGTCGGGACGCCTGGAATGGGGGTGAAAGTCAAGCTGTGGCCTGCGGAGGCGTGATCTATCTATCTAGCTATATGTATGTATGTATGTATATATCGGTAATGCTTCGGGTTGTCAGAGTTGGCGTCTTAATTACATGAAATTCCGGAGTAAGATCTTGCAATATCTGTACATATATGTATCATGCTGTATAGTGTATACCTCGTCCGGCCACCGTGATTGGCGGCATGTGGCGGGACGGCGGCGGCCCCACTATGACGGAACAGGCAGCACGGCAGTCGCCCGGATTTCTTCATTTTCCGCCTCGTCTCTGCTGCATGGCCTTGACGCGAGTCCAGCGGTATATCCAGGCCTCTCGGCCCAGTTCGTTTCTTTGATTGCATTCTTTCCCTTTAGGTCGACATCCGTCATGAGGGCTCTTTCGTCCCCCGGCTCCGTCCGGTCCCTATGGCGAATGTCAGCCTCTCGCGTGCCTTGTCGCAAGCCCTCCACGATCACAACACACCTTGCATTTCGCAGATTCGTCCATCCCAACGAGTTCGGCGCGTTCGTGCCTCCATCCCCGAGCTCACTAGGCAAAGCAACTCCTGCGAAGACCTATACGCGGACCCGGAAATGGCTGCGTCGGCTGTTCTACGTCTCGCTCACAACCGGAGCTGTTTACCTGGTCGATAGGCAATTCTATGCCTCGTCGCTGACTCGCACCACCCGCACATTTGGTCTCGGTCTGCTGGTTGCGCTGGACTACAAAATCAACTTCCGACCGAACCCGCCTATGGCGTCGTCGATTGCGGACGTTCACCAGCGAAACGCAGAGCGCTTGTCGGATCTTTTGCGCCATAATGGCGGGTTGTACCTCAAGATTGGCCAGGCGATCGCTATGCAATCCGCCATCTTGCCGCCCGAGTTCCAGAAGATGTTTTCTCGTATGTTTGACGATGCGCCACAGAACGATTGGAAGGACGTCGAGAAGGTGATAAAAGAGGATTTTGGCAAGTCTGTCGAGGATGTCTTTGGCGTCTCATTTACCGGTGATCCTACCAAGGGTGTTATGGAGCGAAAGGCTAGAGCAAGTGCCAGTGTGGCACAAGTGCATTGGGCTCGACTAGCTGATGGCCGAGAGGTGGCGATCAAAATCCAGAAGAGGGAGATTGCGGCCCAGGTTGAATGGGACTTGTGGGCGTTCAAGTGAGTAGACGAACTAGCCCAAGTGATTGTCCTCTGTGCTGACAAAGTAATAGAGTTGTCTCCTGGATTTACAGCCGGTGGTTCGATATTCCGTTCTACAATTTGGTGCCGTTTGTGAGCGAGCGCCTTTTCCTAGAGACAGATTTCGAGAATGAAGCGACAAACGGTGAGAGGATGGCAGAGTTTGTATCAAATGAGCCACGACTCCGTGACCGAGTATATATCCCCAAAGTATACCACGAACTCAGTTCCAAGCGTGTGATGACGGCGGAATGGGTTGAAGGCGTTCGCCTGTGGGACAAGAACGCTATCACTCGATCCTGGCGAGGCGGTTGGCGTGAGGGGAGCCCCGGATGCCATGGCACGCCGCTGGATCCTCCTAACCGAAAACCTCCAAGCCGAGAAGAAATGGCGCGGAGAAGTGTCGCATCGATGTCTATCAAGCCCGACAGGACTCATTGGAAGGGATGGAAAGAACGTGGTGGACTTGGACTGTCTTTGAAAGACGTTATGACCACAATGGTTGACCTCTTTTCTGCTCAGATGTTCCTGTGGGGATGGGTTCATTGTGACCCTCACCCGGGGAACATTTTCGTTCGACGACAGCCGAACGGCAAACCGGAGATTGTCCTCATCGACCATGGCCTTTACATTCAGATGGATCCGACATTCCGAAAGCAGTACGCCACCTTTTGGAAAGCCCTCCTGACGTTAGACAACAAGACCCTTAAGGAGATTGTCACCCACTGGGGCGTCACCAACCCGGACATTTTTGCATCTGCTACACTGATGCGACCTTATCGTGGCGGAGATATGTCAACTCAAAAGGGCATCGAGAAGCTCACGCGCGAAGAGCGCCAAGCACGCCATTACGAAATGCAGCAAGCCTTCCGCAAAGCCATGCGCGAGATCCTGGGTGACGAGACCAAGTGGCCCCGCGAACTTATTTTCATCGGCCGCAACTTGCGCATCGTGCAAGGGAATAATCAGTTCCTTGGCTCCCCTGTCAACAGAGTTAAAATCACTGGAATGTGGGCATCTCGCGCCCTGGCCGAAGCGCCTGATATGTCATTATCCGAGCGAATCCGCAACTACGGCCGTCACGTCGTATTCAGACTGGTTCTGCTCTCGTCGGATTTTGTCTTTTACTTTAGCAAGATCCGGCAGTGGTTTGGATGGGGCGGCGGCATGGAAGACGATATTGAGAAACAGATGAGAGTGGTAGCCAAGGATATGGGTGTGGAGTTAGATCAGAACCAGAACTTGTTCGAGGGCTGATCTAATGACAACGCCTTAGCTACGAAAAACCTTTGTATATATAGCATCTATACTGTATGTTAGTCCCTACTCATAAAGACGCAAATAGACTAAATCTCATATTCTTTACTCTATCCACCGTGTTTCTTCTTCTTCTTCTTCTTCTTCTTCTTCTTCTTCTTCTTCTTCTTTGGTTCTAGTAAGCAGTATATCCACCGTCGACAATCTAACCACCAGTGCCACTATATTAGCAGAGTTGTTTCAAAACAAAATTTGAAAGGAAAATGGGTTTCAGCAACGTACTACATCAGACCCTGTTAGAAAGCTGCTTGCTTCGCTGGCCATCCATACAACAGTTCCTTGAAGTTCAGACGGATGAGCAATTCTGCGCATTGGTGTCTCTTCGACCCACGAATCAACCAGCTCGCTACCTTCTTTGTCAAGTAAGTCAAGAATAAGGTCAGTTCGAATGTACCCCGGCGAAAGACTGTTGACGCGAATGGAATGGGGAGCCCATCTAGTTTAGTATGTCAGTATGCAGTTCATGTCGAAATGGCCTGGAAAGGAATCGATGCCATACTCTGTAGCCAGGGATTTGGCCAACATTATAACAGCGCCTTTACTCTATTAAAAATTTCTCAGCGAACTCCATCCATAAACTACGAAACGGAGAGAAAGACATACTGCGTTGTAAGCACTCTGCTTCTGCGGTTTCACGCAGACACTCCCACATATACTGCCCACCAAGACGATACTTCCCCCCTTAACTTTCTTCTCAATCATATGCTTTCCGACTTCTCGCGCACACAGGAAAGTGCCGTCAAGATTGATATCGAGCATCTTTCGCCACCGTTCGTACGAATACTCTTCTGCGGGCGCATTGTCCACGATGCCTGCTGCCGTCACGAGCACGTCGATCTGACCAAAGTCGGAAACGATGTTCGAAATCGTGCGCTCGACCTGCGATTCCGAGGTCACGTCGCAGGCATATGGCTTCAGAGTGGGTGTCGAGACGTGCGGGTGCTCGGTTTGGATGTGTTTCGTTATGTGGTTTATCGACGAGTTGGCAGAGGGAAGGGTGAGGTCAATGCATGCGCTGTTTTTATCAGACGATGTGATTCGTTTTTATTAGTTTGATTCGTTTTCGCATACCCTTTGGCACCAGAGAGAGCAAAGGCTGTTAGGAATTCCTTGCCCAGGCCTCGCCCTGCACTGTTTGTGGTATTTCGCCGTCAGTTTTCTGCTGTTGCTTCTGCCTGCTCCCGTGTAAACCTACCCAGTGACTGTATTCCATGATTCAATTAGATCAAATTGTCGTACTATCGTTTTAATTCTGAGAACATAACTTACCAACGCATGTTTTCCCTTCTAGCGAAAAAGCCGGAAGTGTCTGAGGTCTCACATTGAAAGACCCTGTGGACAGAAATCTAGCCAGAGGTCTATGAACAAATGCAGAGCAACTGGGGGCTACTCTGCGAACAAAAAGCGGTCTATACGTTGAAAACAGCATCATTAATCTATTGGTCTTGTAATAGAGAATGAATGAATTGTTGAGAGGTTCCCCAGTCTTCATGTATGAACCAACAAACCCCTCTGTTTACTTCTCAACTAAGCAGTTCTTTATCCAACAAGTTGATCACATGGCTACTTGTGTACATACAGTCTGCCTATCGGGGAACTTACCGACAGTTCCAAGATCTGCAGCTTCCCAGTTGGGCTCGGCAGACCTGCCCAAATCGACGGATAGCTCGGTTGAGCTGTAGCGCTGTGGGTGTATATTCGCGCCAAATGCTATTGATTTGCATACGTGGAACAAAGATCTACTACTGTTCTGTCAGGTTTTGGATAGCTGTCAAACTATTCACAATTGAATTGGCCCAACAAATCCCACGTTTTGTCAATTTCTAAAGATATATAGAGCTTAATAGGTGGAGCAGATAAGTTACTAAGAAATATTTACGTCAACCGATGTGGACTTTAATTGAAATGTATCCTCATGGCTCTCGTCCATTTTAAACAAAGTCGTGTATTATGTCAATTGATAGTTGATATCGAATCCCGAAATTATACCGTTCTCCCACGGAGAATTAATACACACATGTATGTGCCAAAGAATAGAGACAAGAATGAAACAAAAATGGGTATCCCGACCGCTCGTACGCTCGTAAGAGAAAAAAGAAAAATATACAGATTCAATATTAAAAGGTTCATGGCCAACACGAAACGAAAATTGGTTGGGGTGTGGGTATTATATTTATAAAAAAAGTCAAAGTTGAAAGTCAGTAGGGCATCCAATGATCAAACCCAGATGGTTGCCATTCTTGTCCTGGGTAGGCTGTGCTGGACATGACAATTTCTTCTGAACTGTCATCTCGGGGCACAGGTAACTCGACAGGGACAGCGTTTTTCGTTTTCACAGTTCGATCATCGTAGTACTGGTCGACCTCTCCATGTTGGGTGTTCCCAGGTGTAATCACACCGATTTGACTTGCGTTTGGAGAAGGCGTGTATTGGTGCTGTTGCGGTATATGCAGCGCCAAAGGGTTGCGTGACGAAACTTGATCCCGAAAAGAAGGGTTTGTTATAGATTGAATAGTAGTACCTGGCGGGCGCAGCCCCAAGCCTGGATTCAAAGCTTTTTCAACGTCGGCTAGATGCTCAGGTTGGATGGAGTTTCTAGGAGATAGTTGACCCCTGTCAATTCCATCGGGAAGAGTAATTGGGAACGGTGTTGACTGATCGCCAATGCGAGAAGTCTCAGTAACTGCATGGAATTTACCCAAGTGATAAATTGGATCAGAGTAGTTGACGTTATGGTTATAGCGATCTGTCGGTCGAAGCGGCTGCGAACGAGGGCTGCGAGAGCGTAGACGCAGATCCTGTGCTCGGTTCCGCCCGCGCTCCGTTGGAGGAGAAGACGCATCATGCCATGCCGTTGACCCAGCTCCACTAACAGGAGAACCGACGGAGTATGAATGGCTAGACCCGGAATGCCGCTCTTCCGGGGCATAAAATGTGTACGCAGTTTTTGTTGGATATTGCTGTTCATAAGTCGGTTGATAGGTACCAACAGTGTCAGGGTGCGGTGGATATTCTTGGTATTGAAAAGCATCCGCGGGTGGTGAAGGAGCATAAAAACCACCTGGAGGAGGTGGTAACCCCTTTCCATGGTCAGGCAGAGGTGTTTGCTGTGGTTGATGATGATGAGCCGGATAGGATGAAGGTGAGTGTTGATGAACATTATGAGATGAGGCTGAAGCTGTGGGAGGAGCATGTAATGTATGGGATCTCTGCCATGTAACATTAACTTGCTGGGTATCTTTGGGCGGAAGATCGTTCAGTGAAGAGCGCGATTTTGCTTCTGCTTGTCTAGCGCGCTGGTTTGGGTTGGACCGGTTGAAGATACCCTGATAGCGGTTAGACAGTTTCAATAAAGTCTGGGAATGAACTTACGGAAATCTTATTAAAGGTCCCTTTTTTCCCTTCCACCTTTTTATCCGACTTCTTAGGTTTGTCGGCCGCTTTGCTTTCCGCGAGCTCTTCTGCTGCTGGGGTGTCGATGGAAGAGCCCCGAGCTCGCTTTCCAACAAATTTGATCTTGTTTTTGAACGGTACCGAGACCTTGAAAGAGTTCCCCGATGTAGCCGAAGCAGTCTCACTTTCCCGATGTAAAGGAGATGGCTCTGCGCGTAGGTCATTTCGCGATAAAGCTGCTTGAACTGCCATGCTATCACCACTTCCAAAACTATCTTCTTCGCGTCTTCCTGGCCCAAAGAGATTGCCGCTGCCTGTACTTAGTGAATTGTTGCCAGTAGGACCAGTTTGGGCTCCTCTTGCAAGACGGCCATCTGTCCACCGTGATTCATTAGATCGGGGCATTGGATTTTCTTGTTCTTTGGTTTTCTGCATCTGATTGTTTGAGTCGAAAGCAATGGGTTGCTTGGATCGGAATGAACGAGGTTCCGGGGAAATTGTCATTCGGGGAGCGTTGTTGTTTGTGACCGCATTACTCAAAGAGGAGACAGAGGAGTGGTGGGAATGATGAGTATTGGGCTGCGAAAGTCGGTTTTCTCTCTGCGGGGGCTCAGAATTCGGTGGATGTGACCGAAGGGGCTGATGTTGCGGAGGGTTCTGCTGAGCCGATCTATATCCGCCATGAGGGATAAGGGGTTTATTCTGTGGAGAATTAACCGGATATGTCCTTTCGTTCGCCGTTTCATGCTTCTTATCTGCTCTATACGGTGCCTGTGGGTCATCAAATGGTGGAGGCGGTTCATCGGGGGCTTCTTCTCCCAGCGTTTCCGGAATATGCGACGCCGTATTCTGCTCCTGAGATGAATCAACCAACGTTGGTTTCCCGTAACCAGTGACGAGCATCGCTTCCGCGAGAGCATTCCCATCGCTCTCAAATGAGAATCTCGAATATCTTTTAACGCTCTCAGCGCTTTGAGAGACACGCCTCTCCTGAGGGAAACGTGATAGTCTTACGACAGAAATTGGCTGTGACGATTGACGAGGTGCGGAAGGACGACGGGTCTGTTGCATTGCTTGAGACTTTTCCAAGTCTTCTTCAAGACCTTCCTCTCCCAGCTTTTCTTCTAAGATAGCGTCTAAATCTTTATCTTCGTCCACGGACAAAGCAGAAACCTTAGATCCTGTTGGCGATGGATCTCTGAACTGGGTGTAGAGTGTATCTTCGTCGAATTTTTCCCGAATGCGGTCCATTTCATCTTTTGACATATCGGAGACCTGGGAACCCGAGGAGCGTCTGTGATCATTGTATTGACTTTGTAATCCTGTCATATCTGGCAGTGGAGGCGAGACAGGGCTTTGTGGATTTCGTCCGTCGCTGGTCACTTTATCAAGGTTGGGTTTCGAAACAGGCTGAGTTGCCCCGCTATCTGTTTCATTTGTAGAATCGCTTCTATAGAACCTCGAAATATGGTGAATACGAGAAGGCAGACTGTCTCGAGTCGAGTTAGACTCCCTGGAAGCATCTAGGGATGCACCACGGGTCGTCACCGGTGGAACCGCGTTATTTGTGTCTTCCGAAAATCTTTTGGACATTTCTCCGTGTAAAGGACTCAACGACCTCGCAGATACAACATCTGATCCAGCAGATACAGATTTCTGATTATTATCATGGGACAGGCTTGAAACAGCACTAAACGAAGCACCGGTAGCTACGTCCGGTACAGTTAGCTGTCTTTGCAACGAATCTCTTGCGCCAACTGTATTGAGCCGAGAATTCCCAACCCCTAGAAAACCACTGCCTGTGTTCTGACCCTCCTTCTGATGGTAGTCATCAACAATTGAAAACGATGCCTCCCGGGGTGAGGGATGACTGTAAGCAGAATACAAATCCCCCGAGTCATGGACATTGTCAGCGTTTTCATCAATGTTGAACCGCATCATTGCTCTTCTGAGAGAGCTGTTGCTGCCAGATCGTGAGATTGGAGATATCTCTTCCGGGAGTGACTTCAGTTGGTTCCCCCAGTCAAGAGACATCGCACGTGGTTTTGGCGACCCATGGGTTTCATCTATCAAGGGACTTGTGAAAGATCGGTTTCCGCTGAACTTGAAGGATGGAATTCGAGGGACCGGCTGGAGCGAATAACGTGAACTTGCTGATAGACCGGCTGGAGGATTTGATTTAACACTGGTAAGATCTAGATCCGATGACAGATAATCGTTGCTCAGCTGCGAACTTCGCCGCCGGCCACTGAATATGGAAGATTTTCCCTACAAAAGAAAGCCGAATTAGAGTCATGAAAGTTTGAACATTAAGAGTAGCTGAGATACGAATACATGCGTTCATTCCCAATCATTTCGGTCAACTTTGGATTTACGCCCCGATAGAACGAGACCGGCATTAAAAATGGGAAAAATATTCGAAGGGGATATATTGACGTTACTCGCCATAGGCCATAGAGATAGCAAGGACTAAGTCGCATTGTGGAAAATGAAAGGGAAGAACAGCAAAAAACAGAAAGGATGAGAAAGAGAAAAAAAAATCAATCTACCTTGTCAGCACCACCTCTCAACTTGCTCTTGCCTTTGGCAAAAAGTCCACGTGCTGCTCCACCAGCCTTTCCACCGAAAACACCAGCGCTGTGCAGGAAATCTTTTCCTTTAGCTTCAACGTTTTGCCTATTCATGACACCAGTTAGGGGAGAACCAGATGGCCGCCGGACATGGCTGGGGGAATACCCTAATTGGGAGGAACCTTCGTGAGACGAAGGTAAAGACAGGTTTCCGAGAGAGGACAATTTCGGGAATTTGTTCCTCGGCGGCAAAACACCCGTTGGTGCGCCTCCTGGAAGTCGACCGTTTGCTCGAATCAAATCCGCATGTTCAGGAAGAGATTCACTGGAACGGCGAATCCAATCTTCCAGGCCATTATCGATACGAGCGAACTGCTCCCGAGTATCTTTAAAGACCCTGATTTTTTCGTTCCCTGACGGGATTTCCATGATCTTGCGAAAGCTTGGTAATGAAGCTTCGGTGCCAGCTGGCTGAGTAGCTTCCCTATGGACTGCACTTAGAGCCGGGGAGTTAACTGACGGCGATGGTGGCAAAGCCGAAGGGTCAACTTCCTGAAGAGGAGCCAAAGAACTCTCTTCTGCAGGCTCTACAACCTCCGGGGCCATGTCTTCTGGGCGGTGGATGGATTCATTTGCAATGGTAGAGTACCGGGGTAAACCTTGCTCATCGGGTGCACCGCCTGTAGGATCACGAACCGCATCATTAGAGAATGGAGATGATGACGCGGCCATGGCGGCTTTAGAGATTGATGGGTCTCCAGCAATTGATGCGGATTGAGTAGATGGAATACTGGTTGGTCGTTCTGATTGCTCCTCCAAAACGTCTCCTTCGTCGGAGGAGTCGCTTGCTTCCCATGAAAATCTCTTTTTAAGGCCAGAACGTGGCTGGGACACGGCGGAGGATGCTTCGGGGTATTTGGCGGAGCTCTCGGCTACTACCGCAGGGTTTATTGTTAAACTGAGAGGCTCTGCCGCACCTGCAGGGGATGTGGCGGCTTTGGGCTGAAGAGGGCTAGTTGAAGGAATTCCTTGGTGATCATTCAAGTAACCGTCATATTCTTTCGGAAAATACGAGCTTTCATACCCAGGCTGGGAAGGGTCCACAAAAGATGTAGGATCAGGACTGAGAGATCGCATGATTTCTTTCCGCAGACGATCACTCTCCATATCCTGCGGTGAGGTTTCGGCGCTCATAGAGGGAGTTATCTGCGGAATATCAGGTGCTTGATCCTGAGGTATGTGGAGCTGTGTAGGCATCGGTGACTGAGACTCTTTGTTTTGTGGTCCGACCTGGCTCTCCACCGGGGCCGCATGTAGGCTGGGACTCTCGATAGACTGTCGAGGTTCAGACGCCACCTTAGGTGTTGCTTCTCCTGACGAAGTCCCTACGCTGTCAGGAGGGGACTTGTCGCCATCATCAGCTGATGGGGCAAGATTGTCCGCTGGATGTGATGACGACACAACTTCGGCCTTTTGGCTGTGCTCACTATTTGAAACGACAGGGACTCTATGTGGGCTATTTCCTGGAGAAGGAAGGCTCAAGTCTCGCCGGTGACCAGGCTTGAAGTTTGCAGGCGGCTCCTGGGCAGATACTTCTCCCGCATAATCTTCGGCAATGGTAGGCGTTTTTGCGGATTCCAAGTTTCCATGACTGATTATTGGGCTAATAACAGATGTGCTGTCGCTATTCGAGCGACTGAAGTTGTCGTTGCTGGAAGTAGGGGTTTCCGGAACATCGAAAGCTTGATGAACAACTGATGTGAACCCGAGAGATGGGTTATGGTGCAAGGGTAACGATTGCGTTTGTGGTTGGGTGTTGTTGATCTGGGAAGGCTGTGCAGGCTGTGTAGGTTGCTCGGAGAGACTTGTGCCACTCATGAAATCTGACCCGAAGCCAGATAGCCTCTTCAGTTCCGGAATTACAAGTGGCGAGGTAGACGGCCCGGTATTATTTCCCTGGCGCGATTGTTCGTGTGGTGGAGCTGGTGGTGGTATGGGTCCTGAGCTCGAAGACTCGTCGGGCTGATCCTCTTTCGCGCGCTCCTCTTGCATTCGCTTATAGATGTCTGCAGGTCGAACAAAAGGGGGCGTGTCGGTGGATAGAGATTCCGGACCGGTCGGTGATTGTACATTTGTCGGAGTCGATGTGTTCTGGGTAGAATTCGCTCCGACAGACGACAGAGGTTGATTTGTTTGGAATCGAGACGTGGGAAGTGGCGGTGGTGCTTCCTCTTCCTCGTCTTCCTCCTCGTCATCCTCGTCACCCCAATCATCGCCATCGTAGGAAACGGATTTGGCGGAAACCCATTTTTTCGTCTTTTTGCGATTGATGTCGGTTTTGAAAGAAACTGGTTGATTTCCCTGCGAGTCAGGGTTGAGCTGGCCACCGTTGCCAGGATAGCTATAAACCAAGTAATGTCAGCACCGGCCTGAATACGTGGAAAGGAGGGATTGCGCCGCGAAGTCGTAGGGAAACGTACGCGCGATATGGTCCCGACATCCTGGGTTCGTTTGAGACGAGGAATTATCCAAGAAGCGTCATCAAGGGCCACGAGGTTGCATAACAGGTCAATTAAAATTGCGCAGGCAGGCTGCCAGGCTGCCAGGCTGCCAGGCTCCCAGGCAGCTAGCGTTAGCGGAGGCGGCAAGAGCTGAGACAACTGGATGAACGGGGGTCTGTGGCACTGAAAAAGGCAGAAAGATCTAGAGCCTTTCCTGGGCGCGACAGCGGAACAACAGCTCGAGGAAAAATATGAACAAGCAGAACGAAGAAAAGGAAAAAGGATACAGTAGTTTGGACAAGTCACAGACTCTCACCACGGTCCACAGCTAATTACGTGGATGCTGGGCAGAAGGAGAACAGGAGAAGAGGGGCTCAGGGGGGGGTGAAGAACGAGGCTCAGGCCAATCGGAGAGGCCGCTCGCAGCGATCAGTTCTTTATTGGGACTAATGCATTTCATTTTAACCCAATCGGGCGCTGTCTCGTAACCATGCTTAGGACCCACTTTGGCGCCAGCACGTGATGCCAAGAGATATTCTAAGCAGTTGTGTTTGCTTCTCTTCAACTTCACTTCTATTTTACCTGGATTTTTGATGAGATCTTTTTGAAGAGGAATACTACTTCATTTTCAGAGGATTGGTACAACTACGACATAAAAAATGGCAAATCTATCGTAGCTTACACACCAGAAATCACAAGCGAGAAAACACCTGCATTGAAAAAATTGGCCATAGCGCACGCAGTATGGTCCGTTCAATTCATCTCGTTGAGACAACGATATCTTGGAGTAGAATCAGCAGCTCGCGGAATCGATACTGATCAGCAGGTTGGGGCTGCTGCTGGACCAGCCAGTGCCTGTCAAGGCCTGGTAAGCGCTTTGGTCAATATCCAAAGCGTTTGTGCTGCTGCTGCCACAGCGCTCATCTGCAGGGACCTCCGTCTTGCAGAAGTTGAATGCAGATTCCGATGGACAGCTGTGCGGTGTTAGACCGTATCGGATAAGCTTGAGTGAAACTTACCAGTCGATTATGTTCACAGTAATGCAGTTGCCAACTCCCCCTACGGAAGCACCATCATACCCGCCAGTATTGCAAACCTTCCAGCATTGACCGCAGGTCGTTGTGGGACAGGAAGGGCCTTGGTACCCGGAGATTGGATTTTGTCCGTTACTTAATACGTCAACTCGTATCTGGGACTATTGCAAATCGCAAATAAAGATGAAGCTTACCACAAAGAAGTGTCAATGGATCCAGAACACTTATCACCAGACCAGACATCGGGCGAAAGGTCCCCAGCTGCGGCTCCGTATGTTCCACTAACGCCTGCTTTGGGACCGCAAACGGTGCTGTTTTGCGCTGTAACATCAATATGTGTTCTTGCTTATCAGAAAGAACATGAAGAGAGATACTCACTTGCTCTGTGCCGCGTAGTTATTGAAAGTAGCAACGCCGCTGAAGGAAGCCGACGCAGTTGTGAAGAAAGCAAAGGAAGTTGTAAAATGCATTTTTTCGCTTTGGAACGATCAAGATATGCTCTGATTTTGCTTCTGATCAGACTTTTGTGATCAACACATGGAACATTGATCTAAACACCGGGAAGATCTTCATTTATATATAAAAGCCTTGCTAGTTGAAGGCCTTGTTCAAGTGTGCTTAAAACTACTACAAAAATCTAGATCTACCAGTTGACAAAGATGTTTCCTCTTATGATGCGGAAGCAACGCTCCGTTTCTGACATCTTTTGCTTTCACAACTGTCAACTCGTGATACCCCACAAACTCCATGTCGCATGTTTTATCAATCACCGCATAAAGAATCTACTTTATGCATGTGCAGTTAGTTGTAACATACCGTATATAAAGGAAGCCACATTGCAAAGCGCAATTAATCCTTACATTCATAAGCGAGACCTATCTAGAACTAGATGTGTCCATGTGCTTGGATCTGTCGGGTGATTCTATCTATCGGCGGGGGATCGGCTTTCATGTAACGTCAGATCGTATCCAATCTTCTCAATCCAAAACGCTAAAGCGAGAATTAGTCTCAAAAAAACGACGTATAACGGCCTTTATACAACCTAGCTTCAATCCTCTACTAGTTACCAGACTTGATTTTGACTTTTCCTGGGGAATGTCGGAGTGAAAAGCGGGAGACTCCCGTCTCAAGTGTGAAAAAATAGTTGATTTGGTAGATCAGCACTGCAGGGGAGATTTATTAAGGACGCCTCATTTTTTCTGTCATATTCACAACTGATGTCAATCTAGGCTCGGAAGCCGCCTCCGCGCCCAACACGGTGTATATTTTCTTCCGCCTTCCTATTACGGCACGGACGTGCCAAACATGTCTATATGTCTCTGCTGCAACAAAGTCAATTTGGTGGGTGTACATAAGTGTCGAAGCTTAGTTGTCTATAGTTCTGGTTCAAAGGAAAGACAGCTGATTGTTCAATATTGAATTGTCAGCTTCAAATAAAGTAGCATTTATAGCCTTCTGAATTATTGACTACCGGCTGACGTAAATTAAATTACATGATTACCCGATGGTAGATTCACGCCACGTCACATCATTTTTCTGAAAAAGAAAAAAAAATCTGCGAAATACTTGGGCCGGGTTCCATGTTCTTTAAGCAGCGGGCATGGCTCAGCCCTAATTCAACTCATTTTTACCGTTTTAGGAAACTCCAGTGCCGTTCCGGCCAATGACGGAACACCCCACTTCCGGCCGCTTTTGGCAGGGGAATCTCTCATTTGTCATCTTCCACTTTGCCAACCTATATAGAAGCCATTTCTATTCTTTCTTATATGTACACATAAAATTTCTAGTTTCCAATTCTAAAAATTCAGAGACATAATGGCAAACACAAAGATAAAGGCGGTATTCTTCGACTTCATGGGCACATGCCTAGATTGGCACAGCGGGGTCGTGAAAACCTTTCCCCAGTCCATCCCTGAGAGCGACAGGTCAAAACTTGCTCTAGAATGGCGTCATGATTATTTCGATGCTAATGCCGCCCGGATTGCAGCCAACGAGCCTGTGGAAAACATTGAAGTTACTCTTGAAAGGACCCTGGATGCTTTGCTAGAGAAACGCCCAACACACAAGCATCTTTTCACCAAGCAAGTCAAGCATGAAAGCATAGCTGTGTGGCACTCAATGCCAGCTTGGCCCGATGTTTCAAAGGCCATTGAGCAGCTGAAAAAGGCAGGATACGAAGTGTTTGTCCATGCCAATGGGACCACACGGCTGCAGCTCGACCTCTGCAAATCTTCCGGTCTCTCTTTCAACATGTTGTTTTCCAGCCAGCTGCTGAATGTATACAAGCCTGCTCCAGAGAGCTATCAGAAGGTCCTCGGTCTGGTCGATGTCAAAGCAAACGAAAGTGTTCTTGTGGCCGCGCATGCCTATGATACGCGCGGTGCAAAGGAGGCCGGAATGAAGACCGTTTATATCCATCGGTGGACGGACGATATTAACGAAGACATGGAAGTTATAAAGGGGGAAAACGATTTCTTTTTAGAGGATATGACGGATCTTGTCACAGTTATCAAACAGCTATAAGCTGATGAAATTAGTTCGAAATAATCCGAGCAAATATATTTAAAAAGACACATGTAGTCATAGAGATTATTGTTTTTTATTTATAGATCATTGGAGAAGTTATCAAGCACTGCCCGCTTTTAGCAAGGCAGTCATTTCGCCGGTGTAATTTGCCCAAGTATGTTTATACCCTAGGAAAATTATATAGTATAATGGCGGGTATAATGACTTGCAATGCGACGGCTCGAAGCTCTTAGAAACGACTAGCATTCTTTGACTGGGTCCAGCCCACACGGGGAGTTTTCTGCTCCATTTGTTGAAATCCGTCTAGCAAATGTGAAGCGAAGACAGCCGGCTCGGAATGAAAACCACTGTGGTTTCCTGGAAATAGAAAGCGAGGGCATTGTAGAATCTTTTCTTGGTGCAATGTCGCTACAGAATAATAGGCATCGCCGCTCTTTAGGCCCGTGGCCACGGCGATGGACACTTTATTCTCGACGATCTTGCTAAGGTTGGGGCAGTATGTAATAAATGGGATGTATTCATTCTCCCAGAAATTTTCGATATCTTCTACAGCCGGTGGTGGCATTGGGGGGCTGTCTTCATAGCCCTTCATGTCCGCAAAAAATGCTTGGGAAGCGGCCATGACGCCTTCATTGTGAAACATGTCAACCAGCGTCATTGCTTTGTCGAGGTATTCGGTGGAGTTTTCCAGGAGACTCGTGGTCGGCGTTTCGTGAGCAATAACATGGTCGAGAACTTCAGGGTAGCTGATGGCGAATTGGAAAGCTATGATACCTCCACCGCTGTTCGAAAATATCGACGTTCTCTCTCGGCCGAGGGCCTTTACTATAGCGATGATGTCGCGAGCATGTTGTGCCGGGTTTAGCAGCCTGCGCTGCTGAACAGTACTGAGACCCGATTGCCGCCTATCGTAAGCACATACTGTGAAATGTTGGTCAAGGTGCTCGAATAGGGAATTGAATTGCTTTCCGTTTCCGCCGCCGCCAGGAATGAGGACTAACAGGGGACCAGAGCCCTGGTACCAGTAGTGCAAGTCGCACCCTTCTGTGTCAACAGAACTATATGTCGGGTTGAATGGCATCTTTTCACAAGGTTTTTGGGTTCGTTAATCGGAGGTTGTCAAGCTTTAGGGGTTCCCAGGAATGCTGCTATGAGTCCCACCCAAGACACATTCCGGGGGAGGCAGCATATTTATCCCCTGGACCCTCTAACCGTGCAAACGTTAGAAAATCATGGCTAACCTAAATATTGAGATGGGCTCAGGGATTCCGTCGCGTGCCAGGATTAGGCCTAGAGGGGTTACACTTAGCCAAGAACAAAGTGGGTGTGGCTAGGGTGGCCTAAGGAACAAGAGTCATGGAGATCTTGGCACTCATATCAACCGTGCTGATCCTTCGAATACGATTCGCAAACTTCTTTCGTATACCGTTATTGAACACGAACACAAGAGTGTTCCATGTGAATGAAGTTGGCAGCGAAGTCCCCGCCATATTCCCCAAGAAACTCTTTCATTCTCGGCCTCATTTCTTCGAAAGCTCTCGAGGAAAACCGTGAAAATAATGCTTGAGCGGAGCCTACACGTGGAAACCCACTCCCTATGCCATGCCTTCTGCTCTTTCTTGGCTCCTCAGGTGATCGCCGTTCATGGCCTTAAATAACAATAGGTTCAATGTTCGGAGTGCTCCCCACCACCAACACAAAAGCCGGGGCCTGTAATTGGCTCAACGTACGCATTGCCCTTTTTGTATCAAACACTCTTAAGAGTCTAGAGACTTGGTGATTTGGAATATTAAAAATCGCTATTCTCACGACTCATTACGTACGTAGAGACCCACTGGGATTCCTTTTGCCCCAAAATAGTGATGGGTTGGGAACATTTCTTACCACAACAAGTCAGGGTTCTGTAAGTAGCTCTATATATGCTTTTCATATATAGTACTTTCTCAAAATTTACGCTTTTCAAGATTTCGTGATCCATGCATCCCAGTCTCTATTGAGCCTATTCTCATGAGGTATTATGCATCAAAACCAACTGGAATTCCTTTGGCATACATGTATAAACGTCCTGAAGACTTCTCTAGGCTTCTATCGGCTCGCACCCGAATTCCTTTGAAGTTTGTAGCTGACTGTTGCTGGAATAATGAGAAATACAGTCCCGTCGGCTCGCTTAGCATACGAATTACGCAAATTAGGCCCCAGTATCAACTTTTTGATGGCACTGAGAGGTAACTACTGACCAACAGCGTCCCAAAGGAGTGATTATCTGTCCGCTGGACCCGTTCATGCTCCTTCTTGTGTATGTGCGTCGGAGTTGATAAAACGAGGATGCATTATTCCTTGGTTTCGCGGCCCATCCACTCATTAACCATCGCCAAGCAAGACTAAAAACCCCTAGACAAGCCTCAGGCAACAACACCGAACAGCTAGCAAAGCCGCACCGGGGGCAGCCAATAGACAGCGCGCGCCCAAATTTGGTTCCCCCGGAATGGCATTAGGTTTCGGAACAAAAAACTTTATACAGTATGTAAATTTAAAAGTGAGGATGTTTCAGAAAAGCACTGGACCCCGGGCTACTGATCAGGCATATTATATTTTGTGATTAATGAAAACGATAGTCGCTTGCGCTAGCCTGTCTCACCTGGGTGTCTTCAGTATCAATTGATACTCAGTTGTTGTTGTTGTTGTTGTTGTTGTTGTTGTTGTTGTTATATTGACATGAACGACGTTCGTTTTTGAGTCTTTAAGTTAGAAAGGGTGAGTCTAAATAACATAGGGCGCACTTTTCTTTGGTTGGCTTGGCCTTTAACCATCATCGTCGCTTTATGCCCTGCGTCGCTCAGAAAACACGGGATATAGCACCCTCATGCAATTACATACATGCTTCCACGTACTCCGTACGTACTTGTTGCGGTAGTTCTTTTAAAACCCGAGCTCCCTCTTTTTGGCCCCCGACAAACGTGCATATGAAAGTTGTTGTTAGCAAATAAGCACCGGGTACGACATTTATCCCCCAAACTCGCTTCTGCGGTAGGCTCTTGGCAGCACTTGAAACTTGTTCCTGGCCTTCATCGAGAACATCGTTCATAGGCTGTGTCAATATTGAGCTAATGGTCTCGATCTCAGGGTTTCTTGACCCTCCCCCTCCAATACATCTGTAGCAATCTGCTCCGTGCACCACTGCACATACCACGTCTCGGCATTCGGAAACTAAAGTCGCAAGCGATGCTCCAACGACGACTAAAATTAGGTCCCTGAAAGCAGCAAACGGCTCCTAAATAGGACCGTCCTCCGACTACAACTGTAACTAATTCGCCACGTTGTTCAACTCGCCGATTTTTGCGCCACTCAAACCGGCACTTGCCATGGCGTATTTATTAGGGCTTTACCGTCGGGCCGTGAAATGGAGTCTGTGCACACTCTTATCGGTTCTTATTCTCGCCATCATTATTATTCCCACGAATCTAATTACGTAGTATGATGTAATTACAATCATTTGACTCCAAGGCTAGTGCCGTTTCACTACTACCGTAAATTGCAGACCGGCATTTAATTATACTGAAAATCCTTCAAAGGAACAGTGCTGACAAGTATTAACACACAGTCAAAAATTATACAAATGGACAAATGACAAGACTGAGAAAGAGAAATAATGAAAGGAAGTTGGGACCAGGCAAATATGCTGTTGATTCGCCACTTCTGCGTGTCAAACTACGGGGTGTTGGCATAGCTTAATAGTAAGGCAGACTAGGAGATGCACTTAAGTCACAAAGACAATAGACAAGCTAAGCGATAAGTGAGACTCCCCCCTCCTCCCCCCACCCATTATCAATAACGAATTCAACTCAATCACACTATTGCATTTAAACCGTCCTTGAAAAAAATAGTTTAGCGCTTCCTGGGCCACACCATCTCTTCTCCAGTCAGCTCTTCGATTTCCCTCTTGACAGCGTCAAAGGGAACAAAGTATCCCAGGCCAGAGTCCACTTCGTGATCACCGTAGAGCAATCCGACAATAAATACATCTGGATTCCGTTTCCCAGGTATGCTGCCAGTTCCCTTTGGCTCTTTGTCCGGTATGTGCCAATTCGACGAGGAAACAACAAATGAACCCGAGTCTCCGGGCTCTGCAAAATGTTGGACAACCTTCCTGGAGTTCAGCATAACACCACCATCATCTTTAGACCATGGCCATGGTAGATTGTCCCCCCAAACATGTAATCATCTTCCGGAAAGCATAACTCATTCTGAGGGCTTTCAGATGAAGGATTTATTATATTGATCAGGCCAATATCCATCATCAGTTCATGCTGGATAGCATTCGACAAATACTCCCGCCGACTAAATCCAATGACCGCCACTGGTCCGACATGTGGATTTTGTTGCATTATTTGGAGGCAGTCCTCCACTTTCTTGAGGCTCGGTTGCGCTGTCGCTATAGAATTGGCGGACGACTGGCTAAACCCAGAGTCTGGCTCTAATTCTGCCTCATATGCCCCCTAAAGATCAATTGATCAGCCATTGCTTGCCGAAATTTCGCAACTTATATTGACACCCCTGCAGATTATACATGTAGAGAATTCCACAGCGAATTATATACATGCTGAATATCAATATATTGTTAGAACGAACCCAAAGTCCTATAGTATATTCCATCTGTTACTATAATTTTTAACAAGTAAAGTAAGAAAACGATAATGCTACATTTGATGTATCCCATAGAATTAAACTAGTTGACATAGATCTATAATCTCAATAGAGTTACAAGCTTATATCTTCGCCTCCTAGAGTCATAACTGTTGATCTTTTACCGCTACGCCAAAAACGATCAACGCTAGTTATAAGGGCAATTTCTAGTTCATTTGTATGTTGACAAGTTACACATGTAGGACTAGATACTCTACTGGATGACAAAACGTGACAAACTGGGGGATCTTGGCACTGCTTAATAATTCGGCAGAATTGGTGCAAATTAGGGTTCGGGAAATGTGTCAAATTGATTGATTCTATGAGGCATGCGATTCTAACTTGCATGGGTAATTTATCCGTTTATATAGGCATCTTCTCAGAGGGATCAGCGAATTCCGTTCTCAATTGGGAAGCCTAGCCTAGGAACCAACTCGGAGCCGAGTCGGTTAGAAATCACCAGATTCGGTTGACAAAAAACGTCACAGTCACGTGTTGTAGTCACGTGCCAGGGATTGGCCGTGCGCACTAAGCCTGTTTCGGCCGGAGGCTTTCACTTCCTCCGGACGCGGCATTTCGTTGAGATGGGCAGAGTCTCAGTTATCCACCGGCCCTTTCTCTCCTTCCATCCTTTTTACCTGTGCAGGACTTCGGTCTGCTCTTATTATGCTACTCCTTTGAAATCTACGCAACCGGCCAACTGTTAACTCGGACTCGCCACCAACTTTCCCTTGACGAGGCCACGTCTCCTATTGTGGCTGCGCCCCCATCAATTACTCGCCCTTCGTTGACCACTAGTAATTGCGACCGATAACAACAATCAGCTCATACACATCATATCATAGTGCCAAAAGGTTACAGATATCCCAGAACAACCCTTGCGGACCTGTCAAGATGGCGGTGGCTTCGATACAGGATCGGACGAATGAATTTCAGTCCATTTTGGGTCAGGCCCAAAAGCGCATGGCGTCGAATAAAGTTGGAGCCCAGCGTCAAGCATTGCTTTCGGACTCGCAACGTCGGCAGGCAAATGGTAGCCCTGATCCTTCTGGGAAGAAGAATCGGTCTGAGTTTGCCAAACGGGCTGCCGAGATTGGTCGAGGGATCACAGGCACGACCGCGAAATTGCAGCGTCTGGCTGAATGTAGGTTCAATCACAACGCAGACGTGAAGACTGGATTTATTTACTGATGAAATGCAGTGGCTAAACGCAAAACTCTTTTCGACGACCGTCCAGTGGAGATATCAGAGTTGACTTATGTGATTAAACAAGACCTGGCCGCGCTGAATTCTAATATCGCACAACTGCAAGCTCTCACACTAGCACAACATCCTCGCGCAAGCCGTAACAAGACGGACCAAGAGGGCGAACACAATGACAATGTATAGTTGAAACTTTCCATTTATCGATTCATTTGACTGACCTATTTTGCAGGTGGTGGTCATGCTTCAAGGAAAACTCGCGGATGTAGGCGCCAACTTCAAAGAAGTTCTTGAAGTACGAACAAAGAATATCCAAGCATCGCGTTCCCGGACGGAAAATTTCGTGTCATCCGTATCTTCCAAGAGCCAAACCCAATTCGACCCCCAACGCTCCGATTCGCCTCTTTACAATGCTCCGCGAAGCCGAACACCTCAGCCGGGATTCCGCAGCAGCAATAACTCATCCGACCTCCTATCTATCGAACCCTCATCGAATTCTGTTCTAGGCCAACAGGGCTCAAGCCGTGGCGCCTCAGATCAGCAACTTCTCATGATGGAAGAAGCCCAACCGAACAACACATACATCCAAGCTCGTGGCGAGGCCATCGAAGCCATCGAGCGCACCATCAACGAGCTTGGCGGTATCTTTGGTCAACTTGCGACTATGGTGAGCGAACAGTCAGAGATGATTCAGCGCATCGATGCCAATACAGAAGATGTTGTGGACAATGTTCAAGGTGCACAGCGCGAGCTGATGAAGTATTGGTCGAGAATGAGCGGTAATAGATGGTTGATCGCCAAGATGTTTGGTATTTTGATGGTAAGTCTTCCTGCGCGCTAAACCTGTTCAATAATACAAATGAACCGGGATGCTGATATATTTGCAGATCTTTTTCCTCCTCTGGGTTTTAATATCTGGTTAAACCCTTCTTTCATTTTACTTTCTTCAACCGTCTTGATCGATGTAGATATTTTGTACGGTGTACACTAATTATGACCCATGGCTCCCCTGCAGGCCAGAGAGCCACACATTCCTTCTTTCCTTGTTTCACTTTTACATGGCTTCTTTCTACCTGATATATCTTGTCAACGACTATTAATTCAAGAATCACTGTACATGTCCGTGTTCTGGACATCAAGGCTTTTATTTTCATTGTCTTCATTTCTTTTCTGAATTGTTGTGGGAGGACTTTTCGCTGCAGATATGACTAGAAATAGAAAACGAACTGCCTTATTGACACCAGGAAAATTGAACCCAAATTGCAGTAAGCAACTCATAATATTTTCAGGGGTGCAGGCACATGTATTTCATATTATTTCACCTACATAGGTAGTATCATATTATTATTTCTATATATAGATAGAACAGAAGATACATAGCCATGGAACCCCTGGTTGCTTATACATCCAACAGCAGGTAAACTAAAAAGCATAAGATAAGACATTGGCATTAATATTCAAGAAAAGGGGAGAAAAGATTGCACTCCAGGACATAAAATTGTAACAGTCTCGCCATAGAGGAACGACACTGGTAACCACCCAACCGGCTTACTCCACAACTTCGGTTCTGGAACATAACTAGTCATAACTAGTAGGGGTAGTGAGTGGCACGGTGACCCGGGTCATAGCGAATATCCGTATACTCGGAGTAAATAGACTCTCTGTAGCCGTGGTTGTCATTGTTTCTCTTGGTATTTACAGCCGGCCGCACCGGAGGCACGTAACTGGCATTCCCTAGCGCTTCATGCATACTCGTATAAGGATCAGAGTCTCCAGGAAAGGCTGTCATCTGGGAACGGTGTAATGAATGTGATCGCGTCCGCGATGATCTTGGCGACTGACGGGGAGGTCTTCTGCTGAAGAGCCGCGGAGATGAAGGGAGTCTGGTCATGGGATATCCTTGGTTATACGGAGACTTGTCGTCGTCATTATATTCAGTGCTGCGAGGAAAAGCTGCTTCCATGGGGGAGTACTCCTGTATCACCGACATGGTAGATACACGGTTCGACGCTGTCTGGTTGAAATAGGCAGGGTTAGGCGGCACAGGCGGAGCAGGCGAGGATGCCTGTTGGGATGCGGACTCATACGGCCCCTTGGATATATCTACAAGAGTATCATGGCCAGGATGGGGCATGGGAGCAGAAATCGATATCACGTTTCTGGGCACAGACTGTGCCCCCCTGCTATAACTTCTGAACAAGGATCCCATCCCGCGACTCTTGAAGCTAGTCACACTGGCTTCGTCACTGTCTTTGGCATGGTTGAACATGTTGAATTTTGATTTTGCTTTCAAAATCGACTTGCGATAATTGTTGGTGGGGTCAGGGATGTTGTCTCTATTGTGGTTGCTGCTGCCACTTCTCGGTGCATCTTGGCCACGTTTTCTCCGTCGCCACCAGAAAAAGGCCGCAATAATGAGAGCAATAAGTACAGCTCCTGCTCCGCTAACACCGCCGATAATAGTACCCTTGTTGACTGTGTTGTCCGCGTTGGGGGATGCGGTAGCCGATGGCGAGGAGAGACCAGATTTTGGTGACTGGGTGGCAGACGACGACAGTGTCGAAGATGGAACAGGATTAGTTGTCACAGATATCAGCGCCGGGTGGCCAGAGTCCGTTGTCGACGATATGATATCCGGAGAAGTACTTTGGAAAGTAGCCTCAGCCGTGGTAGAAGGCGGTGCAACAGGAGGAGACAAAGTGTCGGTTTTGTGAGGCTGGGCAGTGTCCTGAGTAGTAGTATGCTCTATCTTTGATGTAGCTGTTGCCTCTGGCTGTGGTTTTGAGGCTGTAGGTGGCACTCCGCCAGGGGGGAGGGTTTCTGTGACCTCAACAAAGCTGCTCAGAGTAACTATTGCGCCGAATGCAGTGAGAAACTGGCTCGTCAATATGGCCAGATGGAGCAGCCTGTCGTTCATCGTGGATGGAAGCATTGGAATCACCGAAAATCGTGAACCAATCCAAGGCTTGCTGTCTGAGGATGCTTTCTTGACTGCTCAATAACCATGATGCAAAGATATTCCCGGCATAGATTTGGAGATGCATGAAAAGGATGTGAGGGTGAGGAGTATGATGTTGGAGAAACTATTAAGGAAAGATAGATGCATGGGGTAATGAGTCACTGTAACATGACTGATGGTCGGACGACGCATGCAAGAAGCGATGATTTCGCATTAACCATCCCAATAATCGAGAACTATTTATTGTTTGTCGGAACGGCTGGAATTTCGACACCTTCGATGATAGTTAGTTTCTCGCTTCTCATCCCTGAGTCTCTTCAAGCCTCTCTCTAATTTGTCGGCGAGAGCCTCTACCAGCCACTCAGCCTCCTGTTTATCTCCTAAGAGTGGACTCCGGTGACCGATCCAACTCCATTTAGTTTTTTCCTCTTCATCCATTGGTTGGCTACCGTACGGTTTCCGATGATACTCATTGTATGTTTCTTCCTCACCGAGAAGCTTGAGGAAATATACCCATTCTTCGTATTCGAACTCCTTTGGCGGCGTGGCATTCACATACTGGTACATCTGCCGTAATTCCTTAACGAGCAGATATTGGTGATGATAAATGTTCTCTGCGATGATATCGCCACGTTGTCGTGCTTGTTCCTCTTCTTCAAGTTGTTCTTCCGCGAGCGCCTCTTCTGCACGGGCTAGGGGCCCATTCATGCTCTCAGTTGGGGTGGCTGACTTTGCCCCGGTGTCTTCTTCTCCAGATAAAAGGAAGAGAGCTATCGCTTTTTTGTAAAACTGTTTGAAGCGTACTTTGTATCCTAGCTCGCCGGGTAAAAAAGTGATTTCTCCAATATAGTTTACAAAATCTCGGAATGCGATAATAACAGTGTTCCCCAGGTTTGAAATAAAAATTGTCATCGTAGGAACAGCCAGCAAAGACCAAAAGACGAAAAAGACTCGTCCCCAGTTGGTAATATTGTATATGTCTCCATACCCTATTGTGAGCAAACTGGTATAAGCATAATACAAGCCTTCAAAGTAAGACCATTGTTGGGTAGCCTCAGCATGTTGGAAGATCAGAGCTCCCACGAGCCACAAAGTCGCAACGGCGATAGTTGATGTTAAAAGCGACAACCAGCGATACTCCAAACGTGCAATCTGCCTCACCCGGCGCATGGCATGGAACTCGCGTCTACGTCGCTCTTCTTCATCTATTTCTTCGTTTTGGTAGTCACCAGTATCCATACCCACTCGAAAAAGACTCAAATCCCAGTGCTTCGTGTTATTGTTGGGGACATGGCCGTATTTGGCCATCATACTCCTCACGCCAGCTCGACGTGTTTTCTCGACCAGACGGCTGCCCATCTTTGTCTTCCCGCGTTCCATGACCAATGATCTGATTGAGCCAATCACAATACCGAGAATCAGGATTCCACCAAAGGCATACGGGAAAAGTAGACTGCGCCCCAGGTGGGTCGTGGGGGATGGATACCCGATGCCGATGGTGAGGATGGTGAAGTCAGACCACCACACGGCGTCGGTAAACCGCCACCCTTCAATTCTTGCATAGACGGCTGATCCTGCTAGTAGGTATATTAGGAAGCCAGTGTTCTGAACCATCAAAGTCCGCTGGCTCTTTGTCAAATGGAACTGAGGGCTGTAATGGCCTGTGAGCGCCCCGTAAACGGTGACGATAAGCATGGTTGATAGTACGAAGTAAAGAGCAGCAGCGACAGCGGCGTAATAGTAGGACTCTGAAAACTCCAGACCTGGCGTTGTTTGGCGCTCTGACTGTACAGTATGATACGTGGTGATGAGAACGACGGTCAATAAGACGGATGATATGTACCAGCCAACAATAACAATGGGCTGCGCGATGCTAAATGATAGTCGCTTGGTCATGGTCATAAGCAGACAAAAATTGGCCACCAAGGCCACCGCGAGCGATGCTGCATTCATCCCGATAACCATTCTAGGGTCAGGGACAGCTTTTAGCGGGCCTATTGGGGGTTGCCCGGGCTGGGTGATCTGTCTCCACGGATCTGCCAGCGAACAAATATTGAAGGCACTGGCCATGGGCCCAATCGTTGCTGCGACAAGAGGGATTTCAGTGCTCGCGTACCACCATTTGACCGGCTGTAAGAACTCTGAAAGCTCTCTGTTTGGTGACGTCCAACGGAGGCTCGTGTCCGGGTCTTCCTTGTTCACGCTGCGCATTGGTGAGCCATCTTGTTTGCGGCCATTTTGATCGTGGTTGTCAACGGTGTTTGCCGTTTCCGTAATGGCTGGGTCAAAACCTGGATCGTTCATTGTCGGATGCGCTGGAGAGGCAATCGAGAGGGGTCACTGGGTAGATGAAACCTTGCGCGTCTGAGATCACATTTCACGTGGCGATGACAGTGCAGAAGACGATTTCAATCGTGGGATCGCGAGGGTTATCGGCAACCACACAGGTCATCTTCTCCAGACACCACTAGACCTCTTAGAGCACATTCAGAAGAGGACACTCAACGACCCATGGCGATCATGGCGTAATTCATCTTGTTTGCCTTGGCAGCGAAACCCGTTGAAAGCGGGATATGACGTGGTGGCGGCCGCCCAGTCCTGATGCTTGGCGTCATAGCTTATTTTGCCACGTGCGGCGAGGGAAATAGGGGATATCTTCATAATGCAAAATAATAACAGTGATGAATGAAGTCTTCTCATGACCATTCGTCGATGAGGGGTTTGGTGGATCGTATTTCCGCTGTCAAATAAAGACGGTTGGCATGACTGACCCGGGGAAGGCTGACCAGGAGAACACAGTTTGAACTTATTTTGAAAGCATTGATTGAACGATATGCCCATCGGCTTATGGAAAAAGCTAGTGTTTCAGAGGGGATTTAATAATTACGTACATGTACCATGTATGTAATTCCAGAGGGACGACGTTGGCTTGCGTAGGCGCATTGTTGAACTGAGATTCAACGTTCGTCCAAGTGACCAATAAATGGACGTTAGTCCGAAAGCAATAACAGATCAATTATTGTCCAGTGTGATTTGAAGAGTTTGAATTCTGGGCACTAGATCTCAGGTGGCCACGTGCCTTGTCATTGCTGACAGGGAGGCTGCTGATACGTTGTATGCAGGCAAGCCCACAAGTGTAACAGGCCGAGACAGCATCTTCAAACATTCCGGTGGCGGATAGGCCAACGCGTTCGCCATAAGCATGGGGGGCCTCGGGGCTTATAAAGGGACCTGATCCAGGATTTAGGATTAATAATCCCACACCTTAATGCAAGGTCTTGGACGCCGAGAGCCGTGATGGTTGTGAACTTATCAGATGGTGTTGGGGCTATGAGAGCCTGATTGGGCCGATTCGTGGGGGCCCAGCCACAACAGGCTACTTGTTGGTCTATTTTGGGCGCTTGCCTAAAGCGGGAATCTGTAGCTTTTCGAGACAAGGTTGGCGATCCCTGTTCAACAGCCTCTTCGGAGGGCCAAATGTTGAGTCGGCCGAGGGTACAACTCCATTTAATACCCCCCTTCGTCGCTCTGGGACGGGTGTAGGACCACCTTTTGCAAGTGACAGCACCATGTGCCTGGCCTCCAAATCGATCGTATTGCTATGCTCGATTTACTCTACAGTCGCGGCGGGCGGTGCTACCTTCATCAATCCTCCTAAGTACCCTCAGAGTGGTTATAACTTCGCTACTAGCCCGAGCTACGCGCTGGGCTCCACAGTTGACATCAAGTGGACGATAGAGCCTCAGCGCAATGTATCCGTGGTACTATTTCAGCTGAATGGTACAACTTCGCTGTACCCATATGAATATTTATTTAGTATGTTCCCAAACTTTTACGAAGGTTTTGGATATGAATGTAGAATTGTTGTTGCTAATCCCGGCCACGACAGAAAATCTAGATGCCGAGAAGACGTCCTTTCTCTGGACTGTCGATACGGCGAAAAACCTCACCTTTTCTAATAATTTCTGGATGTGCTTATTTGCGGAAGATAATATACATGCAGATGCCTGCACAAATTTCTTCAATATCACAAGTACCGATGCGGGTATTCAAGTCCCAGCCACGACCCATTCGGGTTTAAGTACAAAAGCCACAGTAAGATTATCAACGACTTTTTAAAGCCCGGTTAACTGACAAAATGCACAGGAATCATCAACAAAAACACAAACATCCGTGCCTAGTATAATAACCGCATCCGATGTAGTGCCAAACCCGATCGCTACCTCAGACCCTATAGCCATGCCTACCTGGATCGTACCGTCTACATCTACGTCTACCTCCACCTCTACCACAACATCCATGAGCACACCGACACCTACTGCGTCATCCTCTACTTCCGCCCCGTCAGGCCTGAGCACTTCTTCAAAAGTTGGAATTGGAGTTGGAGTATCTGTCGGAGCCATTTTCATCGCTGTCGCAGGCTTTTTGGCCCTTAGTCGCTGGAAGAAATGGCGCGAAACACCCATTGAGACCAACTCGATTACTCGAATTAAGATATTTGGATCATACGCTTCAACAACGTCATTTTTCCGGGATAGTCGAATAAGAACTTCCAAGGTGACGGAGAGTACTTCTGGCTGGACATAGAAATGATATTGTGGAACGGAGGTTATGATGATACTGTATATACCAATTTACGGGGTATTTTAATCAATGAGCGTTTTTATCTATGTTAGGGCTACCATATGAAACTTAGATATGGATAAAGTACAGTGAGCCAGTATTACATTTATTTAAACCAATTTCACCAAGGCCGAGCCCCCCCCCCCCAACTACATGCCAAGTAGTATGTACTTTATCAAATAATATAAAGTATGTTTCAACTGGTGTTATATTCATTGCGAAGTTAAATTTGGGCCAGTGACAGTTCATAGGTATATTGCTGCAAAATATTCACAACATTGCATTCACAAAATTATTATGTAAAAGAGAATATGGAAATAAATTTAAAATAACTTATTAATTACTATTAATCACTGAAACCTTTTTATACAGTTATTATTTAAAAGAAAGATGCAGGAAAGTCAATGCCTAATATAATGTTTATCTGATACTTAATATCGTCAGCTCTCAGGTTGAGCCCTGGAGTGAGGTTGACGCCGCAGAGAACACCACAATGAAAATAAAAATTTCATCCATAACAAATGAAACCCAGGCAACAGCTGCTAACAACAAAGACGCTATTTGCACCATTTACCAGACACCATGCCATCGAGGACCACCCCTTCTACAGTGGCATACGGCGAAGTTCGCAATGGTCAAATCCTCTGGATGAAGGAGCACAACGAGCCTACTGATCGACTGCATCCTGGAGTCCCCCGAGGGTGTCTAGGCCACCCAGTCGTTATTCTGCAAGCCCAAAGTGACCAAGAATCCGGCTTCGTGGACGTTTTAATAGTAATGACTCGATTCTCCCAACACCATGTGTGCTTCTTCATGAGCGTCTGCTAATAAAACATGGGATAACAGTTGACCAGTTTCGGCCGTACGCCCCTCAAAAAATCATCTCACCGCTGGAAAACACATCTGCCAGTCGAATCAGCCGATCCCCATCCTTGTTGCGACTTCAAACTGCACCTCAAGAACCCACAAGCATGGGATGCCACGAGGGCCTCCTATGTCAACATCCAAAAAAGCCACCGAGTTAATCGGTAACTCCTAGAGCCCCTGAGACGCGGCCCAGCCGAATTGACTGAAAACTCGTTTCGCGGCCTCAAGCACTTCCACAACATGATCTTACAAGGCGAGACATTGATTCCTGAGAGTCAGGTAGCTCGGGGACGCCGCTCAGGTAACAATGGCAAGAAAGAGAGGGGCGCCACTCCTCACGAATATGTGGAATCAAAGTCGAAAAAGGGAACGGCTGCATCTCCAAAAGAGCCACAAGGACAACAAGATCAGGTCGAGGAAGCAGAGCATCATGCCGACGACCCTGAAGACCACTCACTTGCCCTACCGAACACTAGAGGCACTTGGCCTTGGGCCATTTCATGCTTTTTGGGCATTTTGATTATGGCATTATGGTCGTATTTTATGGTGAAGTGAACAATGAATTTTGACAACTTGCATCTGTGGTACACCCCCAATATAAACGTCACCCTACTTTTCTTGTTGTAAATAGATGCTATGAAATTGCTAAATGGCTATTAATATTATATTATATTATTTCTTTTTTTTTTTTTACGTGAGTTCTTCAATTATTTGACCATAGATTTTCAAAGGTCCATGCCGCTGGATTACCAAAAAAGAATTCGTCTAACGGAACATCCGTATCATCGAAGGTGATCTTTTTTAAGATTAGCCACGGATGGAAGAAAGAAAGAAGAAAGCAAAGAAAACAGTGATTTACCTGGGGAAATTCTTCACCGAAGCCGCCAAATCCAACTCCATTTGAAATATCTGCAGAAAAGTGCGATTGATCCGTTGGCAAGTTTGTCTAATGGGCACTGTTAGCGGCAGTGCCGAGACCAAAAAAAAAAAAGGAAATATGAACGAGGTCTCACTCTTTTTAACTCAGCAGGAATAAGGTTGCGCTCTGCTTGACGTGTCTCCTCTTGTCCTGCTAATGTACGGTGATATTGCCTGGTAAGTTTGCCGATTGCTTCTTCCATCTGCGCTTTAGAGTCGGCCGGATCCAGAATTGATCGAAGAAGGGCAGACGCTGCGCATATGTACCAGTAATGTGTATAGCCCGTCCCAAGGTATGAAATTCTGTCTTCTAGCATCACAAGAACGCGATCAAGATACTGAAGAAGTATTTTGCTGTTCAAGCCAAGGACTACGTTATCTGGTTTCATGTTAGCTGAGAGTAGTCCATAAAGAAAATTAAATAATCAAGGAAGTTACGTACTCTGTACACTGAGAGAAGTGTACATGTTGTGGCAGATGGCCAACGCTCCTCTAAAATAGTCGTGTCTAAACAGCAGTAGTAGATGATTGCCAGACTTGGCAAGTTGCGAATGCTTGTCAATAATCTCACATGCAGCGTTGAGACAAACCATCCTAGACAAAGAGAATCTCGGATTAGTGTTATCTGTTTGCCGTGCAAATGGTGCATGAAGTAATATCAGGAATTGGCGAAGTTGAATGTCTAGAAGAAGGTGGGCCATATTGGAAGTTGTGTCTTGGGCAGCGTTAGAGCTCGAATCTGTCCACTTTGGTAACTTTTCGAGCTCCTTTAGGATGCGTTCTTCATAGTTCAGTACTTCCTCATATCGTGAGCGAGATGCTAGATCATTGGCCAAAGAGTTAACAGAGACACGAAGGGTAAAACTAGTAGCCGACAAGTGAAGAAAGGAGCATGTAGTATATTGGCTCCATGGCTTGGAAGTTGGTAGATGATCGCAGTCAAGCGTAAGATCCTCGTCGTTGATATTTAGAGCCGCAGCGCTGTCGGAAGAGATCCCGACTGCAGCAGATGGCATGCCCCTGTCAATTGACGTCTGCAATTCCAACTCAAGCATAGTGGCCCATAGTCTTCTCCTCATTTCTTGGTCGAAGAAAGAAACTCGATCTCCGAAGAGATTCAAGTCCCGATGGAAACCGGCCGACATGGCCTCTCTGATGAGGTGGCCAGCTTCTGCCCAATGTCGCTTCTTCTTGACATTATTGACATGTTTGGCTAACAGCAATAGACAGCGAATCTGCCATATGGCTAAATAGATGTGTTTGTGGCTATGTCGTGATAGCCACCACTCTGATACCTCGATAAATAAGACAGCACGTTCCCGAGCGGCTGAGCTGTCACCAATGTACTTTGGCTGTTCCCTTGAAGCAATGCAGCTCATCGTGGCCATAATCATCAACAAGAGAATAACAAATGCTGGCCTTGCTGCTCGCTGATCAGTCCAAAAAGACTCATACTCCTCTAAAAAGCTCGGATAATGTATGATACGATACACGGTTTCGACTGTCTCAAAATACAGACGAACATGATGATCCACCGTATCTTTATCCGGGAAAAGGCACAGGAAATCAAAATCCGATGCAAGAGATATGCCAGCTTTGGCTCCTTTCCATCGAGCCTGGAAAGACTTTAACTCCCGCTGAACACGGGGTAGAGAAGAGCGATTCATAATTGTTTCCCTCATAAATGACCGCAGCTCTGGGAACTAGAATAAACTGTCAATTCCATGATGGCGTTATAGTTTGACGGGGGTCTTTTCTTACATGAGAAATTAGACTAATGGAATTGCTGCTACCATAATAGTGTGTTTTGAAGTTTTCCCCTCGGAAAATGACTGCCTCGGGGGTTGTTGGTTTGTGTGGTGAAAAGACCGAAGGAGCATTGCTGGCTGGTCTGATTGCCGGTCGCAGTTCGTTGGCACTGCTGACAGCATAAAGCAGTTGCCAGCTACCGGAGTTTTGGGCTGTCACTAGAGGTGCTTGAGTCGTTATATCTTCCCCCAGGTCTCTCGCGGTTGATGTTGTCGGATTTACTGACTCGGAGCCACTTGACGGAGCAGCGCCATGCGATGTGGCTGGAGTCCACCGCCTTGCCGATGTCGATATTGGCAGCGAGGCGGCTGGAGAGGCGGCTAATGCGTGTTCACGGCGGTTAGTGATTGGTTTTTGCTCATATGAGCAAGAGTCTCCCTGTCCTGCGCTGCGACATCGACTGCAGGAGGGCTCTTCGCGGTCACATCGCAGTTTGCGCCGTCGGCACTCGTAGCACGATAGGGTTTTTCGCTTGCGCCTGGAAATAGGAGCCCTGCCCATCTCATTGGCTGAATTGCTGGAGGCTTGGTCGTCGAACCTTGCTGAAAACATGGCCGACTGCAGCGTGCTAAATCCCTAACAAGGGGTGCTTTTTTCTTCCCTTGAAAGAATAACTCGGAGATGCGGCGACGATACGCGGGACTTTGACTCGGAGGTCTCGGATATAAGAGCCAGCTCGGCTCCGAGGTACTGCTCCATGGTACGCTGCATACACTCAATGTGCGAGTTAATTACATTGGCTTCTGTACTTACACTGAAAGTAAATATGAGCGGAGTTAGCCTTGGACACAAAGGGACGAGTTGAATCTATTATGTCCGAATGTCATAGGAAAAAAAGTGAGTACATCGGCGTTAAGCCATTGCGGAACGTGCGGAGATAGCATCATGGCTGTAAATTCCCGACCAACAATATGGAGTTGGCCCTTGTATACTCTCACCGGAAATAATTTACGACACTTTAAATTAAGCTAATTATATTAATAAGAAACAATCATTCAAATGTTTGATAGTATATGTCTGTATCAGATGAAGTGGTTTTATCAGATTAATGCGTTTGGCTGCATCTATTGAATGACTATTGTTCGGTCTTAGATCTGCAGAATCATTTGACAGTTTAGAACTGTCTATTATTTTCTGTGTTTCCATCAATTTACTCATACATGGCAAACAAAGAGGATGGTTGTTGTCTTGAATGTATATACGGAGACAATTTAAATCATCCCCCAGTGCAGACGGTCAATGAGGGTTTTATTGTAATGTAATACGAACAACCAATAAGTCAGCACGAAATCGATGATTTTTGTAGTCCAATTACCATTTCCCAATTCCCGATATCAAATTGGCATACAGATTTACGAGTCGCCGGAACATAGATGTCCCGGACCCAGGAGAACCAGTCAAGGAGCCTTGGCGAATTTGCCATAGCTCGCCTCGAAAGTCGGGTCCTCCTGCATGAGGCGGGCAGGGTCAACGTCTCTGATAAACCTAAAATGCAAACTTTCAACCGCGCGGAAATTAGCCTGTATCCATTAGCAAAGAAGGGGAGGCCAACGACAAGTTGTACCGAATGTTATCGGCGAAAGCAAAAGGTTCTTGTCTTGCATTTCTGTTCTTTGTTTCCACCAAAAACTGACAGTCAATGATCAGTGTAACCGGGAAAAACCATGTAATCACTGTTCTGCTCGGAAGGTCGCCGAGAGGTGTGCTTACGGAAGGTCTCCATGGTAGGTGATTCCAGGTATCGTGTTTATTTAGCGCCCTGACGTTTCGTTAGTGTGCATCCGATGGATTCTTCTCCACGCTTAGACGAGCGGGGACCAGGAATGCACCTCTCTCCGGACAATGACCAGGTCAATTTACTCCCTGATTGGACGGAATCTATTCAGCAGTCCTATCAGCTTGGGTACTCGTCGGTTACTGGGAGCAACTCCTTTGTGGAGCTAGAGCAGGTGATGCGACACCCTTGCAAATAAGTCAGATCTAGCTTGCTAACCCGGAGGCAGGTTTTTAAGATGGGAATGAGTTTCAATCTATGCATACCACTTATAATCAGGCTCCTAGTCCACCAACCGAGCCGTGTACTGAGGCCTTGTTGCTAATTTCCCGTTTACCCCCCAAGCATATAACCGACGAGCTTATTGCTACGTTTTTCTCGGATGTCAACTGGCATTATTCCATTGTGGAGGAGTTCTACTTCATTGACCTATTGCCTCGCTGGTACCGTACTAAAACAAGCCAACCCACATATCTTGGTTCATATGAGACCTCTCAGGGGTTGAAATACTTCCCCTGTCTCTTGTTCCAGATCGTCGCGTTGTCATTACAGTTTCTTCCTCCAGGAGCGGCAGCGTGGGGGTTCTTCAGAAACGAGACAAATACTTCGCAAAGGTACAGCGACATGGGTGTGGAGCTTTTGGAACTATTGGGTGGCCAAGGCATAGCTCTGACCGCCGTTCAAGCAAGTCTCTTAAGGGCATCTTGGTTGAAGAATCTCGGCCGCGGAATTGATGCTTGGCGGGCTTTGGGAAACGCGATCCGGTATACGTTACCAACGAGTCCTTTGTATTGATCATTCTGACGGCTTTAATAGGTTGTCTCAAGAACTTGGTCTTCATCGACAACGGGACTTTCATAAGTCTAGGTCGGATAATGTTGAGGAGTCATTAGGGACTTTCTGGTATAACGATTATAAGAAGCGCGTGTGGATTAACCTGTATACATGGGACAGGTAAGATCCACCTTGCGTTCGAGCTGGCTCTGTTTTTTGTCTAATTAAACAGTCTTATGGCGCTGGTCCTTGGTCGACCAATGATGATTGGCAATTTCGACTGTGATACCCAACTTCCAATCGATTGCGACATTCCCGATGTCCCTTCAAGGACTGTTCCGATGTCGCTTTCAAACAATCCAGAGAATCGCCCTACCTCTCTTTCAGCCTCCCTTGTCAGGTACACCATATCTAGCAAGGTTCATCTAATACGTGAGTTGAGGCTAGACACGCCGTATCCCAAGAATTACCATATGGTGGAAGTTTTGCATCAGCAGGCATTGGCGGTTTTAGATAATATAAAACCGGTTCTTCGACACCAAAATCCCGATACCTCTTGGGATTCGCAGTATCCATATCTTCCCCAACAGCGTGAGGAACTTCTCACCATCGTATTCACATTCCTCACGGCATTACATCGACCTCATATCAGCGCACATGTGGAAAGCCGAAGAGCGGTCTTAAAAGCAGGGATTGTTGTATTGGACTCTCAGCAAAGGATTTTTGATCTAACAAGAACTCATCATCATATGCTATGCCATCTCTCATTCTATACAGTGGATGCAGCTATTTTGCTTTCAGTGATCATCGCACTCTACCCACAACAAATGCTTGAGGACCCAGACAATATCCATCGTGCACTCCAACAGGCCATAGTGCGATTGTCCATGATGGCACCAGTGAATCCGACAGCGAAATCTGGCCTGGATGTTATTCAGCGTTGCTATCAGGGCCATACAATATCATGTGAATACTCTCTTTCGCCTAACGTGGAACCGGCCGATTTATCTTCTACGGGAGTTCAGCTGCAAAATGTTCGGAAAGGACCAAGCTTTGAGCAACTGAATTATCAGGACCATGTGCCAACCGAATCAAGATTTTCACTTGATAATCTTACCCAGGACTCAACAACAGACGGGTCAGCACCGACATATTATTTCGACCAATCATATTGGCTCCATCAAGTAGACGGCATATACTCTACTGCTGATCATGCGTCGGACCTTGACCCGTTACTGGAGCCACGCCGAGATTGAGAGACTTGTTACAAAAGTGCAAATACGTAGAAAGGTCTTTTATTGGCAATTGAGAAAAGTGAGTATTGAACAACATGCGAAGTTGGTAATGAAGCTAGTAGGGTCTGACAACACGCGGCATCAGACCATGTGCCCCTGTCATATTCATCATGCGAGAAATAATAAGAGTTCTTCATTTTTCATTAAGCAAATCTAAGGTTTCGGCCCACAGTCTTGCTTCCAATTCTGGACTGTACGCCCATGCCGCATAGCCTGGCCCATGCCTCTGTGTAGGATCGGCCGGTGGTGCGATTTGGCAGTCATCCAAGTATTTGCCTCCAGTACCTTCTAGTTCCCTGGCCACTGCTCCCCAAACGGTGGTTGCGGCACCTTGTTCGGGGCTCTTCCAGTAGTTCTTCAAAAAGTCGTTGTTCTCCCAGTCGGCTTTTTGGTCGTCGGATACATGGCGAAGAAGCTCAGTCTGGATAGCACCAGGATGCAAACTGACAGCATGGAGGCCCTGGGCTCCGTATCGTCTCTCAATTTCGTTTGCCGTCCAGATATTGGCGGTTTTGCTCTGGCCATAGGACTTCCAGGCCTCGTACTCTCCTTCCAGGCTGAGATTGTCGAAGTGAACGGAGGAATGACGGTGAGCACTAGACGCAACAATGACAACCCGAGAATGAAAGGCCGCGGTTGACGAGGAAAGGAGGCGAGATTTTAGAAGATGAAAAAGCAAAAAGTGGGCTAGATGGTTTGTTCCAAATTGGGTTTCAAATCCATCCGCCGTGCGACCTTCCGGGCATGCCATAACGCCAGCATTCGCAATGAGGACGTTCAACGTATTTGACTTCGACAGAAATTCCTCGGCACATGTACGCACAGATGCTAGGGAGTTCAAATCAAGGTGCAGAAGGTGGACTCGAGGGCTCGTCGCTAACTCTCCCAACGCAGACTTCGCCTTCCCCAAGTCGCGAGCAGTGAGATACAGTGTTGCTCCAGTGACATGTAATGCGCGCGCAGTCTCTATGCCCAGGCCGGAGGAGCAACCTGTGATTAGGATCACTTTGTCGTTCAAGGTGCCTTCGCGTCCCTCGTCTGTGACAATTTGGAGCGCTGTGGGACGAGCATCCCCAGGCCCTTTTGGCGATTGGTGGACTTTAGCGTACTTCGAATCCATGCTGAGGAAAAAGAATCGACAATCTCTTTTGGATGGGTGGGACTTTTGCTAATCGCGGCGTGAAGGTAGTAGAGTGGGAGGCAGGGAATATGTTCCGCGTGATCAGCTTGCTTTATACCTTCAAGGTTGCCTCCATTATTGGCCTCAGATAGATATCGTAAGCTTTCGGCATTTTCGGAAAGGCTGTACCATGTATCCATCCATATACAGCGGTCCTAAGTTGTAGCATCCAAATTATTATGTCCGTCGCCTGGAACGGAGTCAACCTTATCGCCGGGAATGATCGCATAATCACATATTCTAAGAGGCAATATACTGTCAGTCCCGATCATCACAGCTGCTCCCGAAGATTTTCGGGAAAGAGATGGGCCGCTTACATCATAGCAACATAGGTGTGTTTAAAGTTAGAGAACCTTAATTCATAGGAATAACAGCGACAAGCCTGTTCAAAGGCTGACAAATGGTAGCTTCCTAAGTTGTGCCGACTGTAATGATTCTCTCCTCTTCGTTCTCATCGGTGACCTACACTAACTCCGCAACAGAATCCGTGGTCTTATTAGTTTCGCCAGCTTCAACAATGCGTTACTTTAGCAGTTCTTCGGCAAAGGATCTACAATGCCAAGCAATTTCGGGAAATGATGGCGTATGAGAGACCATTCTATCCTGTGGGGCAGGTTCTGGCCCAGCAAAATATTGTAGGCCAGACACAGAGGCTCACCCTAAAACTCTGGTCTCCCCACATGAAGGTGACAGTTATGAACGGTGGAGTATAGAGGTGTTGTTTGAAAACAATAATGAAAGATCTTGGTATTGTATTTGACAGATCAATGTGTAATGGTCTCGCAGAGCCACGGAGGCTTTCATTTCTTGGTCATTATTTTGATTTATGGAGAAGTGGCATTCTTAAAAAGAGGAGCATTTCAATTCAGTCCCCATGCCTCTGCACCAGCTATTTAGTTTGTATAACTTAGATGAAAGGTATATTTAACCACACTACACTCGGCCAAAGGCTGATGAACCAATAATGACGACGCAAGATGCAGCGGTTCTATTTACATTCTCTTTGAATAATACCTACTGTAGTGGGAATATGGTTGATGAGTAGTTGGTGACCAGATTCTTGAGGCCACCAAATTGATACATAGTACTCATTCTCCTCTCGTACACGAATAAAACACTATACATATCTCCTGAACGCGTTCCCTGTTGCATAGAGGTGTCCTCATTTCGACTATTTTTTCTTGTTATTGCCGATTGATTGCCACTATTCTATTATACTACGTACTTTTGATCGTAAGGGCCTCTTGAGGAAGCCGATATTGTTATGGAAAGGCTTGGTGCAGAGTTGCAGGAAACAAAAAAATCCTTCAAATTTCCTCTCATGTATACTCAAATCCCAACATCGCCCTCAAAGATTCTTTCCGAAAAATTCCACAAGCTTCGGGCCAGACACGGCTAGGTCATCATAGAGGTCGAAGTGGTTCTTTCCTTCAACCACGAACAGTTCCTTAGGTTCACGGGCTGCTGCAACAGCGTCCTCACTGTAGTGAAGAGTCTGCGCATTAGATCCGGCAACCATCAATAAAGGTCGAGGAGAGATCAAGTGTTGAAAGTTGTATGAGTCATAGCTGACCATGAGGTCGTAGCTAGATGGTGGAACTTTCTGGTCCGAACGAGGGTGGTTTCCGCGCTTGGATCCGTAATACGAGGCAGCATCTTTGAAGAAAGAGTCGGCGTCCTCCGGAATTTGGGAGATATCGCTGCTGAACATAGCCAGCGCTTCAATGGGAGCTTTGGCCACGTTTGTACGCCACTGGCCGGCTGCCTGAAGTGCTCCCGCGATAGCCTGAGGGACTTCTTTGTTGTTCTCCTTGTGCAGGCCACCATTGCGGGTCATACGGCCAACACAGGCGGCACTTACGGTAGCAAGAGCCTTGATACGGCTGTCAGACTGCGCAGCATACGAGGTATAGCCACCTGAGGCGCAAATTCCAAGAACACCAATGCGGCTGGGATCGACCTTGCCTTCCAGCGTGGTCAAAAAGGTCACAGCAGCCTTATTATCTTCGACTCGCTGATGGGGGTCTTCCAGCCCACGGGGCTGCCCCGTGCTTTCCCCCTGATACCCTGCGTCAAAGGTAAGGGCATAAAACCCGGCTTTAGAAAGAACTCGGGCATGAGTTGCAGAAGTTTGCTCTTTGACACCGGTCATGGGATGGCTGATCACAACAGCAGCGCCTTTGCGATCGGGGGCACCAGCAACGGGAGCATAAAGCTCGCCGCTGATCTGCAGCATGAAGGATGGGAAGGTGACTTTCGTCGGGGAAGACATCGTGTGAGATAAAAGATCACAAAGAGTAGTAAGGGATTCTCAGATTCAGGTTGTGTAGCGGAAAAAGAAATCCTAACTGAACAGATATCGGTTTTCGTCAAAGAGCCCGCCTATTTATCCTTGTGAATTTTAAGGTTTCTAATCACATGCCTAGTTATAGTTAACTAGGTAGCTAGGAGTCAATAACATAAGCGGCCCATCTCTTTTCCCGAAAATCTGCGGGACCAGCTGTGGCGATCGGGGCTGACAATTGTCTCTTAGAATATAAGATTATGCGACCATGCCCGGAGACAAGGTTTGCTCCGTTCCAGGCGATGGACATAATGGTTTGGATTGTATCATTGCGGAATGCCGGCACCAAAGGAGTAAAATCTCGATAAAGGTTCTGAATTCCTCCTCTTCGCTGACCGATATTCTGATATAACCCTTCTCTACCCACTACTGCTTTGGATTGATACGCACAGAGGTGCTACGAGATGAAAAGAACAATCGTTGTCTTTGGAGCCACGGGAAACCAGGGTGGCTCGGTAATCGACCATATCCTCAATGATGCAGAGCTCTCCAGCCGATATCATGTCCGCGCTGTGACTCGCGATCCTAATAGCCAAGCTGCCAAGGGCCTGAGAAACAGAGGCGTTGAAGTCACCATAGCAGATATGGATCGCCCTGACACTATTGAACGGGCTCTGATTGACGCCAATTTTGCATTCATCTTAACGACCTTCCAGACCACAAAAGACCACGAGATTGCTCAAGGCAAAACTATTGCGGACGCAGCTGTCGCAAACAACTTGGAATACATTATATATAGCACCCTTCCAAGCGTCATTGACATCTCTGGCGGCAAATATCAGGCTGTCGAATACTATGATAGCAAAGCGGAGACAGAGAAATATATCCGCACACTGCCCATCAAGGCCGCTTTCTTCGCTCCAGGATGCTACATGCAGAATTTCCACGATGTAATGAAGCCGCAGCCAATGAATGATGGGACGTACGGTCTTGTCAATTTCATTCGTCCCCAAACGCAGTTCCCTATTATCGATATCGCGGACTCTGGGAAATTCGTAGCGGCTATACTTGCCGACCCAGACAGATTTCAGGGTGTGGTTCTATCGGCTGCGACGGAAATTTATTCATTTGAGGAGATTGCGCAGATACTGAGTAAATCCTCGGGGAAAACGGTCAAATTTAAACAAGTGTCAGAGAAGTCGTTTCGGGAAACCCTGCCACTAGAGTTTGCGGACAGTCTTATGGAGACCATGAAATACTTTGAAGACTATGGATACTACGGCCCACACACAAAAGAAAAGGTTACGACAACTGCGAAAATCGTCCGAGGGAAATTGACCATATTCCAAGAGTATCTAGAGAGGCAGCCTATAGAGCTGTGATGGAAATCAATCGACTTTGTGTCCAATCTCGGCTCACTTATTAGCAAGACGTCACCTGCTCTTAGATCAGTCCTTGTAAAAGACACTGCAAATATATTGAATTTTGATACACGTTAAGCTCAGAGCAAAAAAGTCACATGTCGCCATCAGCGGAAATGAGACAAGACTTTGGAGCTAGTCAGGGCAATATTTCTTCAGTAGTGCAATCCCAGTTTGTCAACAAATGTGCCAAACTCTCCCTAGAAAATAACCGAAACCGCAATGATGCTAGATAATTCCCATCATCTCGTTCATCACTTAATTTACATGGGATAGTAATGTCCTTAAGGCGTGTAGTCCTTATAGAGGACGGGTTGATCTACCGGTGAACTGTAGCCCGCTGGACGATCGAGACCTTCTTAATGTGAGACCGATTTGCTACAGATAGAAACATAATCTTTGTATCTCCACTGCTACCCCTTGCATCTAGCTCCATTTTGCCTCTCACGACTGTACCCAAGTGTACCGGGTCGACTGTATACTGTGGGAAACGGCAGGCGGGCTCAATTCAGCTTGGATGAAACAGACATCTATTCATTAATCTAAGCCCGGGCCAAAGTTGTCCCGGCCTGGGATATGGAGAAAGCCTCTTATTTCCGACTAATTCCGTTGATGCTATTTCCCTACTTAGCTGACAGCCATAAAATTTATCTAAATAACATGCTACCCTACGAACCCGAGAAAACTTATAAAGCAAAAACTTTATCTTCTCTTGTTAAAAATTCTCAAACGGCTGAAATTATCAACCTACTTCCAAATGTTGGATTCGAATACTATTTGGTTTAGTGCGTGAACGGAAAGAAGATGCCCATATTAATGCTAATCGGATTCAGTCACTGGCTGCTCCTCCGGAGTAGGAAAATCCCTAGCAAGCATTATCTATAGAGCTAGCCACAATGTTGTGGCCACTACACGCAATACCGCTACACTCTCTTACCTGCCGGATGAAGGAAACGTTCTAAAACTGGGTCTTGATGTTACATCTAGAGAGGCCATCCTTGATATCCTCTCGGCTACAGTGTCAAAGTTTGGTCGGCTTGATGTGGTAATAAATAATACAGGGTATACTCTTATGGGCGACACAGAAGCCATGTCTAAAGCAAATACTCGGCTTCAAATGGAAACCCTTTTCTAGGGTCCAGTCATGATCACCCAAGATGCTGTTCGCATCTTTAGAGAAGTCAACCCGGCCGGAGAGGGAGGAACTATTATTCAGGTTTCCTCCATTGGTGGTTATGTAACATTCCCAGGCGGCTCGTTCTATCATGCGGGGTACATTCATCTTCCCAATAAAGTGATCAGGTACTAATTTAGTTGCAGCAAGTTTGCGCTCGGTGGATTTACCCAATCTTTTACAAAAGAGATGGACCCCAGCTGGGGAATCAAATTCATGGTAGTTGCCCCGGGTGGCATCAAGACCAATTTTGGCTCAAATATGCACTTCGAATGCCGCCATCCCGCATATGATACCCCGACAAGCCCTTCCAACCAATTTACTCAGTACATAATGGACCCTGCTATTCAGGAGAAATTTTCTCAACCGGATAGCTGTGCTAAGGTTCTCTTTGATGCTGTTATGAACCAGGACCAGCGTCCTTTACCCACAAGGCTCTTGATGGGTGCCGAGACCATCCCACTCTCTGAAGCTGAAAACGAGAGGAGCCTAGAGGAGATGAAGGCCTGGGAGGAAGAGACGATAAAATGCTCTTCGGGAGGAGGGGTGAATGACGTGCCTAACTTCTGAGTGAATCCTAACTCCTCCGGGGTTCAACTTCAATGTTGGAGTGGGCAGCTATTTTCTATAAAGGGAATGGAATAGGGCGTCATATATACATTAGTCCTAGACAGTCGGCCATGGAAATCCGAAACACCTGAAGTAATTGAAAAAAAGTCTGGGTACAGTACACCCAACTATACAGTAATATTCAAAATCAGGTTTACCTCTACACTTGTAATTTATGCCATCTCAGCCTTGCTGGCAAGGCGGAATCATCCAACGCGAGAGGGTTTCAAGCAAGCACTTACAATCATCACTTCGTAGATACTGCTGCATACCAAATACAACTTGCTACCAAATCATTTTTTGACGGAAATTACTCAAGACATGCAGAGCGTCGACCTATTGCTATCGGAAGACTATTTTCCGACATAGGTTAATAACCACAACCTTATTTCACTTGATGCTTTGTGACATTCTCCATGGACCATGGCCCTGCACCTGACATCACATGCAACGATTTGAGAATAAACTCGCCTCGGTTTAGCTCAGAGCTAGCTGTTTTAGACTTAGCGCTTGTGAGAGCGGTTGTAAGGCCACATCCAGGACGAAACGATAGCTATCCTGTCTCTCGGGGAATCGCTCTGGACCCTGAACTCCACGTAACCGATGCCTTATTTCTAGGCAGCAGATGCGGGTTTCCACCAAAAACGACCGTTCTACTTCAATCTCACCAAGCACTCCTTTTAAAACGGACAAATAGTGAAATTTGCCCGCTCGTTTCTTTAGCTCACGGTTAACGGTCAAGAATTATGTTTTCTTATTCATCATGATCATCAAATCAATTATGCTTACATGTCACACTGTTGACTTTTGACCAACTGACCTCAAATCTCTGAATGTTCAACGGTCGAAACACGCACTAACTGATCATTCCAAACACTGTGACTTAGCTTCTTTACTCATACTCTAGTTGAAAGGCTGTTGACGTAAGAGTCCTAAGTGATGTTTTCATAATTACATTACGCCACACGCCAAAAATTTGCTCAAATTGCAGTGCGGCCCTCACATGTTGTTCAACGGTCAAGAACGCCGTTTTTTAGCTGATTCTTTGTAGCTGGATAATGCACCAACATGCATAAAATTTCTAGGGTTGAGTGGATTCAGCATTTTATAAACATCGTTACTGACATGACAGTAAGCCTTCGTACGGCATGGTGATTCGACGCCATTTGGTATCCTCGGGGTTGCGGTGGAATCGTTAAGTCTGGCAGGTGACATTAGCTTCAAAGGAACCTCATCTAAAGCCAATCAGAAGATTCAAGTACAGAACCAATTGAGCATGCATAACGTTTTCTTGAACCCGCTTGGTGCCATTCGCATAATCTGCGGTGTTCATTCTCCTATGCTCTTTCACAACCTGAATTGTTCCACTTTGAGTAGGAGATGTCTCTTAGGATACTGTGCTCAGTATCGCGTCTCTAGCCAATTAGTGTCATGCGTGGACATCATATGCTATTGGGTGTGGATCGGCTAGGCTTCCCGCTTCTACCTTGTGGGGGTGAGCCCATCACAGATCTACTTTCGCTACAGTAATAAAGCCGCCAATTAGCAGTATTTTATTCTGTAAGGGGAGCAAGCCCTAGCTAGACGTGTGACACGAGCATCCTCACATGCACGCCAGTGTCAATAGCCTTGCTCTATTGCTTGATAACTACGTTAAATATGAAGAAGCTTCATAATCCTAGATCTGTTTCTATGATATCCAGTGTATTAGCAGCGTATATAGTGTTATTTAAATCATTCCCGATTTGCGGACTCGATTGCAGGGCGGCTGTTCTATTTAGTGGCTCTAGAATTAGTGATACACTGTATGGAATTCACTAGGGCTATTCATGTATTCCGCGATATTCATACTCCTTTGCTTATTGACGGCCTCAATAGTTCTGGTTCAAGTAGAAGATGTCTTTCAGAATACTGGACTAAAAACGGCCACAATATCTCTAGACCATTAGCGCACATCATACACAACTTGGTCGAGATCGATCGAGATCCCCGCATCCACCCTGTGGCGACAGACCAATAACAAGCCTTCCCTCGCTGATAAAACCATCAATCAGCAGTATCTCACTCCGCAAGAGGAGCAAGCCCTGGTTGAATATGTGGGGGAGTTTTGATTCCCTATCCACCAGACGATCGGAACGTGTCACTAAGAGAGCAAAACCGACTAGTAAGAGAATTGTATCTAGTATTTTTTTGGTAGATTAATTTGACTAATTCGAATGAGCGAAAATTTCCAAGGATAGTATTGTCTTCAGTCTTTTATATGAAATTCAGCATACTCTGTTACAAATATATTTGTATGCTAACATTTTATAGGTCTAATGAAAGACTGAAGTTACAAAATAGATTCTTTTTGGATACAGGGGATTTCGAAGCCAGATTACCCCCCCAAGCAGCGCTTGTTAAATGGTAAATTGCGAATAGGTCAGGTATATCACAATTAGTTGATAGCATTGAAAAAATAGTAAGGATCAGTCAGTGAAAAAATGTCAAGTGTTAGCCTTTATGCGAGAACGCACGTATATACGTTCAACTGTCTTTCAATGTTAGCAACAATGCATGTGGCCTAGCTCTTGAAATATATAGCGTGTCAACTGGTTAACTGCATGTGGTTTTCGAAGTCAATCCGACTTAAAATGTTTGAAGGTTTAAATACAATAAACAATTATTGACGTGACACTAGGCATTTTAATGGCACCTGGACCCGCCCATGCATTCAAGAGAGCCTCCAGAAGTCGGCTGTTTATTTCCCGATTAGGGAAAGCGGGCTAGGAGAGGTCTGTTCACTAGATTCTAACGGCAGGGAGTCTAATGCTACTTGTATATATATCACGTCATAATTTTATACTTTTACAGCCTTGCAATGGCTATCTTAACAGGTTTTGCTAATAGTCGGGCCGTTTTGACTGCTTTTGGCTAACTACCAGAAGCAGCCACCCTTCGGAGAGACTGCCGAGCTCGACATCCCCGGATTTGGGATGCCACGCGTCGAGCTCGGGCATTCTATGCCTGTTTAGGAATATTCAGTCCGCCCTCGAGTTTCTTTCCCCACGCCTTGTGGGTGGGTGGATTTGTTCTCTCGTGGTTTGACGATCTCTTCGCCAGTCGCATATGTGCTTTCTCATGGGGACCCCCGCCTTTAGGTCCACTTGAAGAAATAAAGCTGGGACCGGCCTTGGGAAATTTAAAGGAAGCTATAAATTAAAGAGTCCCCTCTAAGCAGCAAAAGTAGTACTTAATGAATAAAAGAATTCCGTGGGACTATATAGCGGCTGTCCGAACGCCGGAATAGTTGCAAGTCTGTCCAGAATCCATGATACAGTTCACCTTGGGGATACACAGCTAGGTATTCAGGACTCCACCTACAATGAAATCGTTTCTACTAGGCTCTTCCCAATATACAGGGAGGACGCTTTCCTCTCTTGTCAGCTTGACATGTTCAGTGGCCTTTGTTCTGTTTGGATACGGTATGGGTTGATCCTTGGACAGTGTTACTTCTGGTTTAACAATCGGTCAATTTTGTATAGAGCAAGGTGTCATGGGAGGAGTAATCACCGGCTCTGCCTTTACCCGCCAGTTTCCGTCCATTGATACAACGACCTCGGACGGTAGCTCCACATTGCAAGGCTTGGTTGTCGCAATTTACAACATCGGTTGCTGGGCAGGCTCGCTTCTTACAATGGTGATAGGCGAGAGATTGGGTCGAAAATTGACAATAATCGTCGGCGCATCGGTTTTGGCTGTTGGAACAGTGATCCAGTGCTCGTCTTATTCTATACCCCAGTTAATGGTAACACTGCACCTCATAAACCAAACTCATCCAAAAAGAGTTCCCGGCTCACTGAAACGATTAGGTAGGACGTATTGTTACTGGGGTAGGAAACGGTATCATCACATCGACAATTCCAGTCTGGCATGCCGAGCTCGTCAAAGCTAAAGATCGAGGCAAATTTATCACTACAGAGCTCTCAACAAATGTGGTAGGTTTAAGAGTGCCCAAGTTGTCCTGAGCAAAACGTTCTTACACTAACACTTGCTGGTGTTTAGGGTGGAGGTATGTAACTACTTTTATCACTTTTACAATCTCTGAGAAACAACAAGTTGACCTTTTATGACACAGTTGCTGTCGCATACTGGGTGGACTATGGGTTTAGCTTTGTTGACAGCAGTGTGCAATGGAGATTCCCCATTGCTCTTCAAATATTTTTTGCCTTATCGACAATAGGGCTCATACTTGGGCTGCCCGAGACACCTCGATGGCTGCTCTCCCACGACCATATCGAAGAAGCAATCGAAGTCTTGAATAAAATGAACATTAATGGTGGTCCAGAGGTCGCAGAGCAAGAACGCATTGAGATATTGGCGGCTATTGCACAAGAAAGAAAAGCCCAAGAGGAAATGGGTGGTCAAAGGTGAGCTAAATACATATTATGGGAAACTGCATGTGTGCCTTTGAAATTTATCTCACTAACATTTGAATATTTCCCAGTCCGCTTCGAATGGTGTTTTCCAATGGCAAACAGCGCGTTTTCTATAGAACAATGCTGGGAGCTGGCGCTATGGTCATGCAGCAATTGACTGGAATCAATCTCATTACGTACGTTTACTACAATTTTTCCATTGAGTAATTGTCTGTTACTGGGGATAATAAGGCTGACATTGAAACGAAACTGGGTACATTTGTAGCTACTATGCGCCCTACATCTTTATCAAAAGTGTGGGATTCTCACAGCGACTATCCAGCCTCATGTCCGGATTCCTTAGTTTGTTCTACTATTTATCCACGCTTATCCCGATTTTCATCATTGATCGTGTCGGCCGTCGCCCACTTCTCCTCATCGGATTAGTTGGTATGGCCATGGGAATGTGCATACTGGCCGGGACCACTTCGGTGACGGCTTTTGGACCCGGTGTCGCGGCAACGGTCGCCCTTTTCTGGTATGACTTCTGGTTTGGAGTAGGTTGGATTCCGGGTCCATGGCTTTTGACAGCTGAATATGCACCTTTGGTGACTCGGTCTCACTCAGCAGCTTTCTCGACGTCTGCTACTTGGCTATTTACTTTTGTTGTGGCTGAAATTACTCCTCCGGCTATATCCAACATAGGATGGAAGACATATGTTATTTTTGCCGTGCTAAATGTTAGCTTCATTCCACTGGTCTATTTCTTTTACCCAGAGGTGAGTCCGACTTCCTACATAATCTCCAGAATCCTCAAACTAACATACAAAAGACCAAGGGAAAGTCTCTCGAGCAAATTGACTTGTTATTCTCAGGCCCCAAAGTGCTTATTGACCTACCGAAGTATCAACTTGACCAATTACAAGAGGAGGAAATTAATGTCGTACTGTCAGAGGATCGACTTCACATTGACGGTGCTAAGTTAAAGCTCAAGGCAGATCACATCGAAAAAGTTCGCGGAGAGTAGGGGTGCACATGGACGAATTTTAATTTAATGACAGCCGGGAAAATCCGACAACATTTGAATCCTTCCGGAGTTTTTCTATGAAACGGAAGGCTTGCATGGACGACGGCTTCAATCGGATATGCGTCTCAATTCATGTTTTAACTCCGATTGAAATTTCTGGGTTTGATTCCATGTCGGCCTGCAAACTATAGAGTAACGTCAAAAAAACAATTCTATTTTGATATTGTCAAAAATCAGGCAGAACAATTGAAGTACCAGATGGACACAAGGAATTTTCAGTGTTGCGGCCCAAAAAAGCCGTTGAAGCAGGCCGGAAATGACGAGCAAGTCGCTTGTACGGTTTCTTTTGTCGGCAATTCGACACGAATTTTCTGTTTGTAGGTGGCGAAAATGATAATTTTCTTGCTGTAGGAATGACGCATTTTTCAAACAAGGTTAAGTGGCGGTTCTTTTCAACTATTCTGCTGTGGCTGTGATTCCGTGCGGATATCATGGTCACAATAGCCGACAGTGTACACATCACGATTGTCTTGACTCTAAAGCTTGTCAAAGCTTGTTATCAGCCTCGTGATAGATCATGTGTGACAATAGCACCAAAAATACATCTTAAATCTTACTCCGTGTTTTTCCCCCTACGTAGTTGTCACTAGGATTTGTGTATTGACTGTAGTTCGACTCGGCCACTTGACTCTGATTACTTACTTTCTTAAAGACAGAGTTTATACCCGAGAAAAGTAACAGAATAAATAACCAATAATATCTACGATTTCTTAGACGAGTTCTTCACATTGGCAAGATAGTGCGGGGGCCTGGGCCTCGCTTATCGCTCAAAGATCCCTTGTGATGCATGCCCTGGATGCCTGGAGAGGACAAAGGACTTGCATACTTGACTGTCTAGCGCATAGAAAGTGAATAACAGTGTTTTATGAGACAATACGTATTTAGTGAGTATTTTTGAACTCGTTTATAAACCCACCTTGCAATGCCTCGACTAGCATACTATAAACTATCCCAAAGATACTCTATAATACAATCTGCACATCGTTAAAAGCATACAAAATCCAATTTACCGACCCAAGCGTTGAGAAAATATGGTGAGAAGTATATCGTGAAATTTATTTTTTGATCATAGTGCTCATTGACCCCCAGCCGTTACACCAGCTGCTCCCTGACATCCAGAGCCTCGCCGAAGATCAGATAAAAGCACTCGAGCAGCAGGTCCGCGTAGAGTGAGTAGTTACCTTTCCCGACAATATCATACTTGCTAAAACAGTCTCCAGTATTATTGCCGTACACGGACTTAACCCATGGTCGAAACCAGAAGATGAGCACGCCTGGGACACATGGCGAAAGCCGGCTGGCCCAGATGGCAGGCTTTGGCTACGAGACGACCTAAAGGAGAAAGCACCGGCAGCGCGAGTTTTTCTATATCAGTATGACTCTAAGCTGGTATGGGGAGGGGATAAAGCTAGTTTCGTTCTGAAGGCAGACGAGCTTTTAGAGGCTATTCGGCTTAAACGAAAGAAGGTACATGACCTATACTCCTGGAGTTGGCTTAACTAATTTCTGCTGGCTGCTCATAGACGCCTCACCGACCAATTATCTTCATTGGCCATAGCTTGGGCGGTCTTCTTATTAAACAAGTACGCGGCAATGGCAGATGAATAGCTAGATTGACTGACATAGAGTAGGCTCTAGTCAACTCTCATAACAGCCTGCGGTATTCTAGCATCGAGAAGGCAACGTATGCCAGTGATTCCTTGTTTTTGTTTTCAATCTAGAATCTGACAATAACAGTACCGGACTTGTCTTCTTCGGGACTCCCCATGGTGGCGGAAAACCTACCCTGGTGGGTATTGGATCTGCTGCAGCTCGAATCGCTCGTTTTCTAGGTGCACAGAGCAACAAGGACATTGAACAAACGCTTCAGAGTGGATCATTGTTCACAGAAATTTTACAGCATGGTTTCCGGAACCAGTTGATGAACTATCAAATTATAAGTTTCTGGGAGGGGAAAAGTGACGTGAGCACATAATCCATCAAAAACAATAAGCGAATAAGACTAACCATGTTATTTACTTAAAGATCGTGGACCGAAAAAGTGCCATTTTCGGCTTACCAGACAACGTGGAATACGACGTGGAATTGAAAGCAACCCATAGCGACATGTGCCGCTTCGATACCGTGGCTGAGGAACACGATAAGGAGCTATTCAACATTGTCTGGGGAAATTTTGAAGAGCTATACGACAAGGCACTAGAGCACGGTGAGTTTAATCAGCTTACTGTGTCGCAAAATCAGGGCGAGGAAATCAGTCTTGCACAGCGTTTCGCGGCTTTGCGGACGCCACAGTAGATATTCCTAGCTTCAACTGAATTACAAACACCTTCCATGATTTTGTTTAAACTCTTGCCATTCTTATAATTTCTTTACTGTTTCGTGGATTTCTTTTTCATTTTTTTGTGATATGCTAACGTACGTACGTAGATAACAGCCAGTTAATATTAGGTTAGTCCCAAGTTGACCAGCACCATCTCTGCATTTTGACATGTCACAATAGCGCGCGAAAAATGGAAAATACTTGAATGGCTGCATAGCGGATCTTTTGATACTCGCCACTTTGACATCCGAAAAGCTCGCAGAGGCAACGGTCTGTGGCTTTTGCAGAATGACATGTTCCAGGCATGGATTATGGGGGACTCAAGTAATAGAAGTCTATGGGCTCACGGTATAGGTAATTGAATATTTTGCTTATATCTGAAAATCCGTATGACATAAGCTAAATCGTGATAGCTGGGTCTGGAAAAACATTTCTAAGGTAAATATCCTCAATACTCAACTGGGCCTTATGTATAACCAGATAGCAGTTCTTTCGTGATTGACCATCTTCTTTCACTTAACACGACTTCCAACTATGGCGTTGCATACATCTATCTTGAGTTTCAGGAAAGCTCTCGTCAGACACCTCAGCTTATCCTCAGCTGTTTATTGAAGCAACTTGCCGATCAGAACGATTATGTGATGGACTATGTTAAATCACGACATGACCGACTCGAGATCGAACATCGTCTTCTTTCAAATCAAGACCTATTAGACTGCCTCCTTGCATCTGTCACCATGTTTGACAAGCTTTATATCGTGATTGATGCCCTCGACGAACAAGATGACCCGCAGTTGAGAAGTGAATTGCTTCAGAATCTCAACAGGGTTGTACAATCTGGCGCGTTTTGTTACATAACGAGTCGACCAAATATTCGCAGTCTATTTCGTGAATCGGCCCATTTGGAGATTCGGCCCGGACAGGAAGATGTGAAAGCTTATGTCAATGACTACATAGACAATCACCCGTCTGCTTCTTTGTTCTTGGGGCAATCTTTAAGAGAGAAAGTGGCGGTGCGACTGGCAGAATATGCCGATGGAGTGTAAGATACTCTTAATTTCCGATATAATTGAAATATCGCCTAGGTTTCTAATCACCTATTTTCTAACATTGTGATAGGTTTCTGCCCGTCAAGTTCCAAGTCGAATACCTCTGCCAGCACACCACTCCAAGAGAAGTCATGAACCAGCTCGAAACACTGGGTGATAAATTAAAGGAGCAAAATATTCTTGACAACTCTTATGAGAGAGCGATAAAGGTAGTGCAGAGCTAACCTGCACTAAAGCAAAAACTTGCTCATAGTGTTTTTCGCTGGTTAATCGCAGCAAAAAGAACACTTACAGTAACGGAGCTATGCACTGCACTGTCTGTGAATCCTGGAGATACCGAACTAGACCCTCTTGCAATGCCGTCTAACGATATGGTCATCGATGTGTGCGGTGGTTTTGTCACCTTAGATGAGGCTAGTAAGAATGTTCGTATAGCCCATGCCACGGCTAGAGATTATCTTTTGAAAGTGGATCCAAAATTGAATCAGCAAGATGACAATCTCTTGACTTCTCTAGCGACGTACCTAACATTTCAGGAGTTTTATAGCGGGCCTGCATTATCACAAGAAGCTTTCAATACACGCCGAGAACAGAGCGCTCTCCTCGACTATGCTGCTCATTATCTCAGCGTACATGGGATGATTGGGGTTCCAAGCACAAACATAGAGAACCTTATACTGAAATTAGCAACGACCGAAAAATTGGGATCGTCTTTTTTACAAGCTTTCTATGCTCCCTCCGAAACATTAACGGGATACGACTGGTTCCCAGAAGAAAGTACACCTCTACATGTGTCCGTTACAATCGGACTTCTTGCACCTGTCAAATCTCTACTTGAAGATAAGAGATATTCCTCGGATATTTCATCCAAGAACTCCAAGGGCCAGACCCCTCTGCATATTGCAGCTATCTATGGCAATTACAAAATATCAGAATGCCTATTGAAGAAGAATGCCGATGTTGCAGACTCAGATAGATACGGGTACTCTCCTTTTTTGTATGCGGTCAGTGAAGGGCATATATCTCTCGTTGAGCTGTTCCAAAGAAACAGTAAGAACTGGCGGGGGCTGATTACCTCGACGTTGAATACCGGAGACACGGCACTCCATCTCGCTACCGCAAAAGGACACCATGATATTGCATTGCTTCTTTTGCAATCAAATGGACCATTCGATGTTAAGAACAATAAAGGACTTACCCCGAAAGATCTGGCTATGCAGTCTGCATCAATTGCGATGCAAAATACGTTTATTTCCTGGCTAGATATGGCCTCTGGAAATCGGCTGCAAGGGCTTAAGTCATTTTACCAACCAATTTGGAGTGGCCTTCAGGGTATGGTTGAAGATATCATTCGTAGGCCAGGGGAACGCCCATCGACCCCGGGAACACCAGGTAAGGGCATTTCATAGGTTTATGTTATTTAGGGTGTAGAATGCAAGCTAATTTTTAGTAAACCAGACACATACAGAAACACCCCGCGTCTCTCAACGTTCAGAAACTCTCCCAGGAGGTCCGGGGAACACATCCAACGCACATTGGCAGAGAAGAGCGATGTAGATAATGAGGAAAAACACAGTCACGACAAAAACCAAGAATCCTCATCTGAGCAAACTGCCATAAGTTTCTCAGATTTAGATCATCATGTGCATTACATCATCCCTGCTAACCTTTTTGAAAGGGTCGTCGAGATGTCTAATCGGCAATGTTCTCTAGTTGACATGACCGCCAATGAGGCTTGTGAAAATCCAAGTCAAGACCCTCTACGACATTCATGGGTTTGCCGCTTGGAAGCTGACACAAATTTGCGATGTCTTTTTAGTGGACTGCCAAGGGGTTTCTACATGGCAACTTGGCACTTCTCATACACGATCCGGTCCGAATACGACGGCACGTATCTTGCGGCAAATCTATACAATTGCACTTTTGGCCAGGCAGTTGACAAGGATATGTTTGCATCAAGAACGACAAACCCATTGCAACCATTCATCTCAACAACTCTGAACTTTATCGATCCTAAACGTGTGGCTCAGTTGAATGTACCGCAATTTCAACGATTGGAAAGTAGTGTTCCTCACGTCATTACTCATCAAACATTCATGAATTTGATAGTCAATGTCCAGACAAGTGCACCGCTACTGGTAGATTGGGATGGTCCCGTTGCCTTTTTGATTAAGAAAGTCGGAAGCGCACCGATAGAAGGGTATTTGTGTTTCTTGTCGGTGGAGATGGTAAGGGTCGACGCAGACAGCATAGAAGGAGCCACAGAGAAGCAAGTTACAATGGAAGTTCGGTAAACATCAATAATTAGACCTTTGAAATAAATGGAAAAATGGGTCTTCCGTTTGTCGGCCAATTACTATGCATCTAGTCATATTTCAATTAGCCAATGGATTTAACGAAAAATATCAATTCACGTATTTACATGATTAAGTTAGAAATTCCACTGTTTTATCCAGTTTTCCATCAAAGCAGTGTTTATTGGTGCCAAATTACGCATGGTCTCGCTGGCGGCCTGGGCTTGTTTGGTTTCTGCAGGAGAGCCTGGATTGCCATACCCTTGTTTGCTGAGGCTGCGATAGAAGTCCACAATTTTAAGTGCTGGCTTGTCCTGCATGTCGGCTTCTGTCGGATTGCTGTAGCTATCGAGTTCTTTTACCCAGTCCGTAAGGCTGACGGGCTGACTCTGGTAGGTCCTTTGGACGACCGGGTGAAGAGTTTCCCAGGATGTGCGGGAAGGGTTGATCAAATGAAATGCAGCACAACGCAAATCCATTTCTGTGGTTTGTCTCGATCTTGTAATTTCCACAATGATTTTTGCAAGAGAGTCCTTTTGAAGAGAAAGGCAAAAAGTTAGTATGTTAGAATGCCTTGAGGGTTAATGTTCGAACATACCACTGGAATCCAATCGACAGGCATGTTTCCCAATTCTGTTGGAACCTTTCCTAGTGTTTTAGAGGTAGCTAGCAGTGAAGGAAGCCATTCTTGTTTATTCCAAAGACCATTCTCAGTTGTTGGTCCCGCGATTTGGCCTACTCGATGGATTGTCGTTGGTACACCGGAAATTGTCGATGCAATGGCACAAATCCTCTCGGAAATGAACTTAGACTCTGAATAACCTTGCCGCATAACAGTTTCTGGCTCTTCAAATGGAATTTCAGCCGGAATCGTCGTTCCAGGCATTCCAATAGTGCCAACCGAAGATATGAAATGAATATGTGGATGGTTGGAACTTTCGAGGCTGAAGTCGACAAGCCGGCGAACACCCTTAATATGAGTATCTTCAAATGCTTCAACCCTGTGGTTAAAATTAACTTTCCAGGCGTTATGGATGATAATATCTGTTTTCTTGAGGGATTCATATGTTTCTGCTGGTACGCCAAAGTGATGCTCTCCCAAGTCAGTTGTGAAGAAATCAACTTTAGAAGTAAAATCGACTGAGAGTCCTTTCTCCTTGAAACTGGCCAACTGTCTTGTCCTTGCATCAGCCGAACGGTTGAAACAAAAAACTTGGGAAACTTGGGGGTCTCCAAGTAATTCATTCAAGATGTAATTTCCCAGAGAGCCAGTCGACCCGGTTAAAATCACGACAAGCCCGGCCTTATTTTGAGGGATATTAGTCATTTCATTGGCCGGCAATCCGGTCGTATATTTGTCGACTAAAGCAGAGATCCTCTTGCGCCTCTCCGATTCAAGTTCTTCGCTCACCACTTGCTCGGTGTTTTTGGCATTTCCGTGTAAAATACCGTCAATATACTTCGAAAGTCCTGTAACCGATGGGTTGGAATATATCCTTTGGCTTGATATGACATTCGCATCAACGTCTGGATGAACTGAGCGTAGTGCGCCTAGGAGAACTCTACTGAGCCGGAGAGTTTGTAGTGAATCAATACCAAGAGCAAATATATCACTATCCTCTGTAATTTGATCGATGGAAAGGACGTCTCCTAGTATGGACTTGATGATTTCCGTGACTTCGGTAATAGTTGTCTCTTTCGGAAAGCTATGCAAATTCTCTTCCTCATCTAGAGAATACAGATATTCAATTTCTTGCGTGTAATCCGCTATCACCAAACCTCGGCGAGTCGACCCCTTAGGCGTGCACTTGAACGGTTTGTCTTTCGAGGCCATCGCAATCTTGCTTTTCATCAATCGACCATATGCTGGAGCAATACTGTTTGCTTTCTCAACAAACGGCCAAATTTCGTCAATGAAAACACTCTGCTCCGTGTGCGAATCATGTAGCCTGTGCCAACTGGGTTCGATGATGGCGGCAGAGTGGAATTGACCGTTACCAACAATCAGTGATCTCGAGATCAGTGGGTGACCATCAAGGATTTTCTCCATTTCAATGGGATTGAATTTCTCGCCATTGCTCAGTACGATCACATCATCGACTCGACCGTAATACTTCCATAGATTTGGCTTTGTCGGATGAGGTAGGAACATATCATTTGTGCGGTACTCATCGAGGTGTGGGAATGTGTGAAATATACACTGAATTAAACGGTCGTTTTCGTTTTTCTTGACTCCAGGAGTCTTGTCCCGGTGCAGAATCATTTCATGTTTCCCTTCGCTGCCAATCGGCACCATTTCAATTCCGAAGTAGGGGTTCCACTCGAAATATTGCCAATCCGCATGGTCCTCAATCACCAACCCAGGAGTCAACCCTAGTTCAGTAGCGCCAATTGCAATTTCCAGGTTTGTCAATTTCTCACCAACAGATTGGGCCAGCCCCGCACCACCAAAGTATATTTTCTCAAAGCGCTGCAATGTTGCTTTGCCTTCCTCTGTTGACGATAGATCCTCTATTAGAGAGGGAAGCAATAAGGTGACTGTTGGACTAGTTTCATCTATAATGCGGGCCAATGACTCCACAGTTACGGGTTTTTCTGGTGGGTTGAGTACAAAAGGAACGCGGTGACAGATGGACAGTAGGACTAGGTAGTTTCCCATTTGATGGAAGAACGGTGCCATGCCAAAGTACTTCCTCCCTGGTGATGCATCTACCATACCACCTGGACGCCTCCCAGGAGGTACTGGTAGAAGAAAGAGGTTGTCCATGGCGGTCCAGTACCCGTGTGTGATGTAGACTGGTTTGGGGTGCCCTGCACATTGTAAGCGTCAATACGCTACATAACAAGGTAAAAGAGGCCTGACTGACCGGTGGTTCCGGAGCTGTGTAAGATTAGCGACGTGTCATTCTCCGAATCACTAAATTGCCTATCGCAAGGATAGATGTCGCTTGGATTGTCGACCATCTCCCAGAGTTCAGGAATCTTCCATGCCGTGATCGAAGAGTTGGCATTTTGCAGGTCTTGAACAGACTGGTAGCGCTCGGGGCTGTATACGAACTTTGAACAGCCCGTCTCTTTTAAGAGGTAAGAGAAGGCAGCCTCTGAGTTTCTCGGTGACGGAAAGAAAGCCTGTAACGCTGAGGAATTGAAGATTTTACGTGGACAAGACACCACTTACCACATATCCTGTCTTCATACAAGCTAAGAGGAAAATTGTATAGCGAATATCGTTGATTCCTAAATATCCGATGGGCTCAGACCTGGAAGGACTCTGGCCGATATTCTTCTCAATCCACCATGATAAATTGTTGACTGCAGTCGTAAGTTCCTGGAAGCTAACATTCCGCCATCCATCTGCAAGGTCAGAAGAGACGGGGTGGATGCAAAAAGGCAGGTCCTGAGAAGCAGGTTCGGATCGAGTGCGCTCGTCGACAATATGGCACAGAAGCTGTTTACGAGGTTTACTGAGAGAGCCCATTATTATTGCGACAAATAAAAATAGCTTGGGACAGGTAACGAAGTGAGAGAGTCAGTCACCCGGGAAAGGTTCAAAGTCAGAAATCAATTTGAAATGTATTCTAGAAGAGATCGTGCCACTGCTGCACGTATTTAATAGTAGAACCCACATTATCATCATTAATTATGAAGGCATCAATTAAGGATGAGCCCAACGCGGGGTTTCCACACTATCTTGTTATTCACTTGAAAATCCGGCAGTTATGCACACTTCAGGCCTGCAGCGCCAGAAATACGTTGCCACATGCGGAGTGGTGTTGTAACTAGTATGATGGGGCGTCTTCAATGAGGAATTTCAATGGTGGAGTTCACGGCGCGTATGCAGGGCACCGAACATATTGTAACCCCGCCTTCCCGAGATGGACATATCACCCAATTTTCATTATTTTGTTCCTTTTTTGAATACCCAACCAACGCGCAGCTTGGCATACATGCTTTTTTTATGCAAGACTATTAGCTTGCATTGCATATTGTGTCACTTATCGAATTCCTGCATTGACGGTCCGACTTATTTCAACGTGATGGCCATTTAGTTGGTGTATATACATGCACTTGCACCCTATACCGAAACTAACAGATGTCCCCAATTTGGTATAATTTACGGAGTACCGGCATGAACGGTGCCTATCAGGCCATACATAGTCCCTTTATAGTCCACGGTTCTCAACAGCCAACAAACACTTGAAATCAAGTAACGGGACATTTAGACGGTTATGACAGAGGATTCTCGCAAGTGTTGCCGATAGCCAAAGTACAGGTCGCCGGCCTCTCACATGTCCGTGATCAAAGAAACAGAGATACTAAGCCCAAGGCTCTACTAACCGATATTTATTCTAATCATGTCTCAACCTAGCTCCGCACCTGTCGATAACCCCACGTACCGAGTGCGATGTAGTGATTGTGGGTGCGGGTTTTGCCGTGGCAGCCCTGGCACATTTTATCCACAATGAAAATAGCTCGCCTTGATCAGTTGTGATACTCGAGGCGCGCGAGGCATGCTCAGGGGCAACAGCTCGCAATGGTATGTACGGGTTAACTGTTTCACCTCCGTCTATCAGCATAAACAAATGCTTATTTCAACCTCCCGAAGCATATCAAGAAATATGGCGCCCAGGCGGCTGTCGATGTTGCTCGGTTCGAAGTGTCTCAAGTGTTGGTTGTCAAAAAACTCGTTGAGGGGGGAAGAATTAATAGACTGTGATTTTGTTCTTACAAGAGCTTGCGATGTAATCTTAGATGAAACTCTGGCGAGAGAAACAGAAGATGCATTTGCTGTATTGTCTGTAAAAATTATGTCGAGAGGGTTTGTGACATGAAAGGGAATTTTCTTCTGAAAGATGCCACAGTAACAAGAAAACTTATATAAAGGTATCTGAGTTCAGAGAGGCGCTTAACTGCTTTACTTTCACGGCCGGCCATATTTAGCCGTACAAGATAGTCATTTAAATTTAGCAGATATAGGAGTATCCGGCACGAATATCAGCATGACGGACTTTAAGGCTCTAAACCCTAGAAGAAAGGGGTGTCTCCCGCGATAAGCCGATGCCCACGTAAACGGGCAACAATTTGAAGATTAATTAGTATCAATACCAAAAGGCTGATGATTGTTTTCCCATGGTTATGACATCGGTATAGGCTGTGTATAGTGCAGCTATATGAGTGTTTCCTATTATAGTTAGAGCGATAAGTGTCCAAATTTAAGGCTAAATACAACGTGAGCGGAGATGTTTGCCGATGGGTTAAACAATATCAATAACAAAAAGCTCTTTCAAATGTGGTAGGATTTCTGGGTGTTCGAGTTCATCGCGGCCAATGAACACATTGTTATTGCTAAACAGTAAACCAACAGCCTGTGTGATTACTCATGAATCTTACGTAAGATCAGGGATACCCCGCTATTGTCTCAATTGAGATTTATTTTGTCGTATCTTTTGCGTTCAATCTATGTACTTTTTATCAATTGGCACATTCCATGGGCCAGTCAGTTAGACAGCCAGGATTATAGTTCCCAATCTCAGGTAATTGCTAAATCAAGCCAAAGACCGAACCTGGGTGTTGTTTCTGTTTGTTTCCCCCAAATACCATCGTCATTGTCATCATGTCAAGGCAGAAGAAAATTGTAATTATTTTGTTTAAATGGAAGAGACAACGGGCGCGACAAATTGGCTTAGGTAGTCGCGCTTGCCGAGGGGAACGCCCTCCTTGCGCAGGATGTCGTAGGCAGTGACAAGGTGGAAGAAGATGTTGGGAAGAGCGGCAGCACTGGCCCAGGCAGCCCCGGAGATGTTGAACTCGTCGTTGGGACCGATCTTGGTGGGCGCAACGGTCTCACCGTTGGTGTTGGCGGCGTCCTTGTCGACGCTCTCGAGGGTCTTGACGGCGGCGTCGAGACGCGCGTGGATGTCGGCGTACGTGGCGATGTTGTTCTCTAGAGTCTGGGCCTCACGGGCGCTCAGGCGGGCGGACAAGCGCTCCGCAAAGGAAGTGATAACGTGGACCTGGAAGGTCAAGGGCCTCATGTCCGGGTGGATCGAGGCAGTGAGGAAGCTCTCCGCGTTGGGCTGCTTCTCCGCAATAGAGATGACATTGATGAGCGACTTGATGGCGCCGGTGGCGGCACCAATGGTGGCATCGTACAGAGTGAAAGGCATTGTGAAATCGTGTCTGAACAACCTGAGAATTCCGAAAAAGAAGAATCGAGGTTTCTGGAGTGCAATTGATGGGATCTGGGCGAGGATGACGACAGCACACGGCGGGACGAGGAGGGGCTAAATAAATAGCTTGTTTGGGTCGCATTTTGCTGCAATGACCCCGTCAGCTGCTTATTAATTCAAGTCACCGCCATTTGTCTTTGACTTTCTGGGTGGGACAGACAAATAATCACCGAGCGGCTTTCCAGAGGGTTCTATCGCAAAGTCAAAGGCGTGCTCGACAATTGTATGGCTGCGAGATCGGCGGCCTGTGTTGGTGATTGCACCATCAAGGCGCAGTCCAGCGTCATCGTTGAATGGGCAAGACCCAAGTTTCGGAAGTCATAGCGTGAGGACGGCATTATTGTAAAGGACGTAGTCAATTGTCGACAAATCGCACATCGAACACTTCTCTGTACTCGCTACTGCTGGCTATCGTGGCTTTAATCAGCGTCTGGAGGGCCAGTGCACGTGGGTGCATTGTGGTGGGGATGCAAACAAGTCAAACTCGGCAAAAGATGACACGAGGGAGTGAGAAATGAGAAAATCCAAAGAAAGGATCAAATAAAAAATAATCATGGTGGAACGGCCATATTAATACCCTCACGACAAAACATTACATTAATCAGCCGCTCGTTGGCGTCCCCCACAAACCCGGCAAAACCGGCCGTTCAGTGTCGTGAACATCATTGATGTTGGTTTTTGCGTCGTCTCTAGCCAATGCCATGCTGGAATAAGTCAGGGCCGACGTCACCTCGCTGTTGGTTCGGGTTAGCCGGGTTTATGCATAAACGGACATTTAACTTGCAATTGGGTCGTTCAAGATGGCGTTCTTGTGCAGGTGCATTTTTCCGGCAGTCTCCGGGTCACGCTATCATCTCAAAACATATAAAATATCCTGCTAGCGATGGATAGTTAGTGAAAGATTGAGATAGATAAATAGTCCGTAAATCACCAGTCCTGAGTCAATAGTAGACGAACGCAATGGGCGGTAGACAGGGTCCGGGACTGTGAAACGCCGACTTGATATCAACCCGGCCGAAGGAATAGCACTCTTCCGGGAATGTTGTCCAATAAAAGGGATGGCCTGGCCAGTATCGCAATCCTTATCATGGCGCCAATTAATATTAATTTTAAATGGCAACCGCAGACTGAAGTTATTTAAGTTTGACTCCTTTTTTCACTTTCTAACTATAAACGAAGATAAGACTCATGAGTACTATTTAAATTATCCTTTATGTTTTCTATATATGAATTGATGTTTGTGGATTGGATTTATTCGTCGTTGCTATTCCTCTCTAAGTAAAAGAAATAGTAGTCGTCGATATGAGACAAGGGCACCTGCTTGTCGAGAACCTCCGGTCGAACCTCCAGTGACACCAACATTTGAAGTTCAATGCCTCAAGATCTCGTTTGGACTGCGATTAGATCTCGGTGCACTGCAGCCCAATCTCTCTTTGCAACGTCAGTATTATTTACACCTTCACAGACTACGCAGCTACCACCCTGCCAACGGTGCAAGAAGAGATGTATAGAATGGGTCATGTCTTTACATCCGAAAGTGGCCTAATCGATAGTGGCGCTGCCGATTCCTTAACCGCCGGGTACGGTTGATATCTTTGCGTATAGGAATGCCGTCAATGATACTGCCATGGACACCACCACTGCTGATTCCGTAGAGGTCAAGTTCGGAGCCGGTGAGCCCCTACGCTCCCTTGGCCATGTCACAATTCCACATCCTCAAGGCTTCTGCCCCATTCCTTTTATAGTTCAGAGGTCTCGAAAGACTCCACGTTTACTTCGACAATACTCGTTAGTTGTTTGCACCAATTCGAAGGGCCAATACGAATGTCTCGTTAAACTCGGTACGACACAAGAGAAGGGGCTTATAATCAACCATATATGTCTTTATTAATTGCACGAACATCAAGAGGTCTCCAAAGTACGATGGATCGACAGATAGAATAATCGCGCCAAAGCCATGACGAATGGAAGCCATGTCGTGCTCTGCAACTTCTTATTGGCACTAATAAGCTGCATCTCGAAACCGAAGGTTGGGTAGAGAGGTTTTAGTTTTATTATTTCCTAATATCATTAGCTATTTTTTGTCATTCGTTTCCGAAAATAAAGAGAGCATGGCCTCTTCTCCTGTGCTACTTCATGCCTCGATGAGCGATGCATGGCTGATGTCATTCATAATTCTGGTCGTAAAGGCTCGTTCGCCTGACTTGGTAGTTGCATTTCAGATATCAATGTTGGGATCGAGAAGTCACAGCCATATCAATTCCATGCATGCATCAATTGATTCAACAATCGATCCAACAATTTGACATCATGGTTGTACCAGTTGACAGTGGGGGCCATTAATTGTACAGTATGTTCTTGGTAAGACAACTCGACTGCCTAATTAAGAATTAAGCATAATAGGAAGGAACTTCGGTTGAACCAATCACACCATCGGAAGCGTCTATTTCTTGGCTTCTAGAATGATTCTCGAATTGTTCTAGAAGCTAGTCTTCGAGTTGAGTGTTATCTTGTGCGTCTATATAATATTGAGGTTTTTGCCGCCCCATTAACATCGGGCCGCCTCGAGACAGTTGACCACATGCATCAGCTGCCCAACGTCCACTTCAATATTGTTGAGCACCAACATTACTATATATGTAATTCCAATGACATCAGAGCTTGCGTAGCTTATTTGACCCCAAAAAACAACACCCACAGTGTATACACAGCCTGCAATGCTTACACCCGGAGACTAATCAGAAGAGTTAACTTTATACTATAACACGACTCCACCCCCCGGATATGAGTGAATTAAGTGTGAAACTAGTACATATGTAGTATTATAGATGTAGTACGTCAGTGATCTGCAACACCTTAAACAGTAGTTGCCAACATTGCGGAGTCAGACTTCAACACCAACCCGCTTTCTCATAAATATTTGCGATAGACGGGGAGCAGGAATAGTCCCTCCCCCAACTCCAACACCTACGAAATGAAATCAAGATTATTACCGCTATCATGAATTGTTCATTCATGGTCACACCGCATAACCCTATCGTTCCCAAGGTCTATATAAAGAAGAGGTTTCCAGTCATTTGAAATACTGAAAAATCAATCAAATAACCCAGTCTTCGAATCATCTCTCTCACATAAATTGAATTATAACTTCTTGAAATATTCCAAAATCCCAAAAACGACAGAATAAAACAGCTACAATATGAAGGTCTTCGCCACTCTTGCTATAATGGTCATTGCTACGTTCACTTTGGTAGCAGCTCAGGATGTATGATTGATCTTATTTGCAAATGACATGGAGTTACCAGACTGGTATTTGCTAACTGCTGTAAAAATGAATAGTGGTGCCCTCATGGCGATGTGCTTCACCCCTGCCCAAGTGTTTTGATGAATGTCAGCTAATTAGGATTTGATATGGATAGTGCTGGGACACTATAATAATACCCAGCGTCAGCGTCCCCAGTGCCACGCAGGCCACCGATGTCAACACCGTTGAATAAGCAACCTACACCCCTACAACACTTCACGCTGAGCAAGCGATACGAATGTGAGGAATCAGAATTACCCTAGTAGTACCTACTGGTCGTGATTACTCACTGTGTTTTTGTTGTAATGTTATTGCTAACTTGATTATCTAGGGGTCTACTTTTTCAACACTTACTTTGGAATATTTCAAATGCTAGATCAAGTCGACTGTTGATACTACTGTTTTGCCTGGCCTTATATAGTTGCCTTGGTATAGGGTTTCCTGTACATATGTACTGTTCAAAGAGTATGTCACATCCTATACATTGAGCAGTTATACATATATACTTATGAATACAAATATTTCATCCTATAGATTGTTTTTTGCTCATGCTTATCGCATACATACAGTCATCTCCGGGATCATTTCTGTTGAATGTACTTTTGCTCTTTTAAAAGCGGGGGAGATTCCAGGTCACGTCGCCTTGATTGGTACCAAGAGTCACTGGGTAACTGCTGCTAGATCAGAGCAGTATTACTTAAAATGAAGTGGCATTACTTGAAGTGAGATCACTTCCATGGTCTTTGTCTTCGGGTATTGCCAAAGACATTTGATCGTTAGATTCACCTCGGACATGGCACCTCGGACAATGGTTGCAATTTTAAGTCCGGTATGTTCCAAGACTACAAGTGGCACATTTTCAGAAGCAAAACTTTGTGGCGTATAGCTCGGCGGGTGTCTCGGGATATGCTCAGCTGGTGAAGACTAAAATTTAGTAATTTAACGACTAAAGACAGTAAAATAATCTTAACATCTATTTAGCTTTTAGTATATATACTTTTATATATGTCTAATTTGAACCTTATATATATCTTTAAAACCTAATTTTAACTAGCTTTAAAAATTTATTCTATTTAACTCTAATTCTCTCTGATATAAACCCTAACTCTTTTTAATCTAAACTCTAAAACCTTAACAATTTTTTTAAGTATATTAAATATATAAAAGATATACACTAAAAGCTAAAAAAGGATTTAAAATAGTTAGTTTTTTTCTATTATTTTTAATATCTTTAGTTTACATCTGTCGAGCGTCCTGTAACACCCGCTCAGCTGTAACCTGGCAAAACTACTGTAAATAAATGTACCATAGGGTTTCACTATCTCTGTCGCCAACCCTCCACTCTTGGCGATTACATCGGAATGAATCGCCATTGCGACGACATTGGCGAAATTGACGTCTCCACCAACTCCACGAATTCCACCAATTCCACCAACTCCACCAACTCCACCAACGCCACTAACTCCACGACTCTGACGGAAGACAGATGTACAAGCTGAGTGCCTTCGACTTTATATGTCGCATGCAGGCATTCCCTTGCCAGTTGTAAATGAGAATTCACGTTATTATCATACCACAACTGTTGAACATCGCATCCCTCTGTGAACACCATGGCAGTCTCCGGCAAAACCTGTCTGGTGACAGGATGTTCTAATGGTGGAGTTGGCGCTGCCCTCGCAACCGCCTTCAAAGACAAGGGCTACCATGTGTTTGCAACCGCACGCTCGCCATCTAAAATCCCCCAAACGCTGCATGATGCTCCCAACGTCACCGTACTTGCGCTCGACATTGGATCTTCTGAGTCCATAACTGCAGCTTTGGACGTCGTCACGACAGCGACGGGAGGTAAACTGGATGTCTTGGTTAACAATGCTGGGGTTGGATTGAACATGCCTGGCCTGGATACGCCCGTTCAGGAAGCTAGAAAATTGTTTGATATCAACTTCTTTGGAACCCTTGAAATGGCCCAAAAATTCAGCGGTCTGCTTGTCAACTCAGGTGGCTGTATTGTCAATAATTCTTCAGTTGGCGGCCAGTCCCCCCTGCCTTTCCTGAGTAAGTGGTATAAAAGAATTCGTCAGGCCTATGACGAAGTTCGTCCAAAGATATATAATTTACTTACTGTATGTGTTCAGGCGTCTACCAGGCCAGCAAGGCAGCTTTAACACAGTGGGGCGAGGTTTTGCGCTTGGAGATGGCACCCCTTGGCGTACGTGTCTTAACTCTCGTAACCGGCGGTGTTGGGACGAAATTCCTGGAAAACCAACCGACCTTAACGCTACCAGCGGACTCCTATTATGGAGGCATCAAAGACATTATTGCAGATCAATCTACGGATGTCCCTATGGGTATGGACCCGGGAAAATATGCGAATAGTGTTGTCCATCAAGTAGAAAAGAAGACGACGGGCAAGCTCTGGATTGGAGGTGGCGCTGGCATGGTTCGCTTGGCTTCGTGGCTATTCCCTCAAACGGCATTGGTAGTGTTTCCTGGCATTCCTCTCCTTATTTTCACGCATCTAACAATCGACTTGAAGGATCGGATCTCGTTGAGTCTAAAACCCTTCACCACTGAGCTCATCGAAGCCCGTACAAGCAACAAGCGACAATGAGGCTCTAAGGCTATATAAAAGGTGAGACTGGAGCATGTTGGAAGACCCTGAGATACTTTTCGCCACACTATAATAATATCCTGACTTGAGAAAGAATGTATTTTTTTGTTTATTTGAGCCAAAGAAATAATGTACAGCAGTTTCAAACGCAAGTCCCTAAATTCGTTATAATGACGGACAATGGTGGTGGGTCAAACACAAAGAGCAGAGTCACAGAGCAAAGAAAGCCATTTAGCTAATCCTTACTGTATCCAAAAGAAATAAATATAGACAGGCATGGGTGATATTGAAACTACTTGGCCTGTGGTAATAGTTCATACTCTTCCTCGGCCAAAAACCTCCTCGTCTCTTCTACACCCAGATACCTGTTATTTTCATACTCATTAGCCTCTTTTCTTAAACCTGTTTAACCCACGGCATCTAACGACGTACATGCTCAATAGGATCTCGCCAAACTCGTCGACATCCGCACCACTTCCGTTCGTGAGAAAGTGCTGGAAAGCGAAGTTCGTGATGATGAAGCGGGGCTTTTCCTGCCACATGCGAGAGAATTCAGACGAGGTTTCTGCGTCCCAGAGGTGCCGGGACAAGGTCCAGCGATGAGCGAAAGACCATGTGTCATCTATTCGCTCTTGTCAATTAGGTACATTGCGGAAAGGTCGAACGTTAAGTTTCCTACCGATATTGTCTGAGCCTTTCATCATCTCATATAATTTCAAGAAGGAGTAAGACATGATAATAGTTCTCCTGACGGATTCCGCAAAGATCCAAGCCTGCAAGGCGGAAAGATCGCGTAAGCGGCAGTGCTCTCCAATCTCCACCCTTGGAATACTCACCTCCCAAGCTCCTGAAGATTGCTCTCTCGTCGAGGTGTTCCCTAGTTCCGCCACGCCTCCCTTGTTTTCACGGACCTTACAAAGCTCTTCCAGCCATCCCCTTAGAACTGGAATGTCTCTTTCGCCCTGTGCACGTAGAGAAACATCCCCATCCAACAGACGGATAATTTGATACAGAAAAAGTGCCTGTGTCTGCGCAAGTTGTTCCACTGGTCTTGTTGTAGTGTGGTTTACTTTGCTAGCGAGAAGCTCTCTAGCACTGTTATGGATGGCCTGAGTCACCATACGCGCATTCTCTGGAGTGCGATTCGCGTAGAGAACGTTAGTGGTAAAGCAGGAGAGAATGCACTGCGGCATGTGGTGTTTGTAAAGACAGCGGTGCATGAAAGGTGCGGCATTGCGCGTGGCAACGCTAGTTGTGAAACCTTTCAGGCAATTGACGATGTAATAAAGAGCTGTGCTCCTGTCATGAATATCCCAAGGTTCTACCAACTTCTATACGAGGTTAATACCCGATGTTTTCCACGAGTGTGACAGTGCAGGGTGGGAGGAAGTCGCCCAAAAGGTGAAAGTAACAGTGCAGACTCACGCAGATTCTGGCCATTTTGCTGTAAGATCTCATAACATGATCATCTACTAGGCTTCTTGGTCGTTCCACCATGGGCTCATGCTCAACAGGCATATTCCACTGGATGGGACCAGGTGCGATGCTGTCCACGGAGTGTCCGGCGAAAGTCACGAAAGGGTCCATGAGGCCGTTGTCCACAGGAGCATCGGCCACCCATGGTCGAAAGAAGCCGGCAACGGCGGCGGACAAGCTTGAGCTAGAGTCCCCGGGGGGCATGCGGTAAGTAGATTCCGGGGAGCACAATGACGTATAGGAAGGGTCTGCGGCGAGTTCGTATTCCGTTGTGCCCATGGAGGAAGTGGACAGCTCAGTCTGCTCCCTTCTGGGGCGACCAGCCACTCTGGGCTTAGTATAACTGCAAGCAACTCCTTTCTCTGCACACCTGGAGCAAGTGGGTTTCCTCCGATCGCATCGTCGCTTTATTAGGGCACAGAGATTGCAGCTCTTTTGTCGTGATTGACTATCATGCATTGTGCTTGAGGGTCGTGAGCCATAACCCGTATGTGAGTGTGAGTGATTAAAGATAAGCAAGTTGCAGACAAAAAAATGCTGCTAGGTTGGGATAGCTTGTGTCGATCGAAAAATCATACTACGTAATCCTCAACTGGCTTGTACGTACTAAATTTACTAAGATTAACCACTAATTAATTATTTAGCAATATAGTCGTGTAAAAAATTTTAAATAAATAATAAACTAAAGTTAATAATTTATATAATAATTATATATAAATAAAAAGTGAATAATAAAAAAAAAAAAATTGGATTTTGCAATATTTTTCATATAATTGGTATCTTTATGGGTTACATTTAATTAATAAACCTTGCTCCACCCAGTGTGACAGTACTTTTTGGCGTTGAAAACTTATCCCAAAACCGATTAGTGCCCAAATACTCCGACACCTGAGAACAAAGAAGTCGGCCGCATTTCGTTCAAAAAATACGTTTTCTGCGCTCGAAACACTCGTATCCTTCACTCAAGAGAAATTCTATCTTCAAGTGAGCAGATTTGTCTTTAGAATTCGATCAGGCTGGAGGATATACTCAGCCGTATTAGCACAGATGCACAATATTGAGCTTTGCGCAGACAATAATTTTGGCCCGCAAGTCTCCGACTGTCCTCGCAACTTTGATTTCACACTGCTTTTTGAGGAATCATTTTTTTCTATAGCCCCATCAATACTAGTACTATTAGCTTTGTTTTTTCGTCACAAGCATCTATGGAAGAAGAAGGACAAGGAGGTCACTCAAAGTCCAGTTTATTGGGCCAAGGTCGTACGTACTCATCATGAAAATAAATTCTTTTCCATGCAAACAGTTTGGCTAGGTATTCGCACAGACATTCGGAGCATGTCAATTATCCCTCCTGGTCATTTGGGCATTACCTGATACCCCGCGAACACGAACCTCACTACCAGCAGCGGTACTAGCCCTGGTCGCATCTGCCGGACTGCAACTATTATCGCACTTTGAACACTTTTATTCGATTCAACCTTCAGTTTTACTAAATCTATTTTTGTCGTTGTCATTGCTGACTGATATTGTGCGTGTGCGGACACTATGGCTCGCACGATATACTGCCATAGCTGCGATCTATACAGTCAGCATAGCTTTGAAGCTAATCTGGTTTTACCTGGAATCGAGAACTAAGAAGGCATCTTTTATTGATAGAACAATACAATACGGAACTGAAGAGGTCCGTAGTCTGTATAACCGTTCTTTTTTCTGGTGGATCAATGGATTGTTTTTTTCTGGGTTTCAAGGTAACCTGTCGGTGGAAGATCTACCTCACTTGGACCAAGAAATGTCATCTGATACAGTACACCGAATCGTTAAAGATCGGTGGGATTCGGGTAAGCTGGCCTTTTATTTTTATTTTTATTTTTTTGCAAATCCCAGTTGCAATTCTCTAATTTCCTTTCTAGTCCCAAAATCAAGTAAAAATGCCTTGGCATGGTGCACTGTGGGCGTTTTCAAATCTTCTGTGGCACATTCCTTTCTGTCTCGGCTAGCTCTGATCGGGCTAAATTATTCACAACCTTTTTTGATCGCACGCTTAATTAATTACGTTGGAGAGAAGGGATCAGATAGGAATGACGGATATGGGTTGATTGGGTCATTTGCGCTTGTCTTTATTCTCAAGGCGGTATGAAAATCTACTTGATATTTTCTGCTTGCCATAATGCTTACGTACCTTTTTCTAGATTTTCAATGGGATTTACGAGCACTATAACTTTCGTTTTATCACTCAAATCCGGGGTGCAATGGTGTCCATGATGTACGAGAAGACGCTAATCTCACCGTCTGAAGAACCAAATGATCTATCAGGGGTCACTCTAATGAGTAATGAGATAGACAATATTGCATTAGGAATCCAGAATTCTCATGAGGTCTGGGCAAGTCCAGTCGAGTTGGGTATAGCCATATACCTCTTGGAGCGCCAGGTGCTTTGGGCTGCAGCTATCCCCGCATTCATTTCATTGGCAGCCTTCTACTTGACCAGTTTAATATCAAAGTCATTCCCCAGACGTCAAAAGGCTTGGATGCAAACGGTTCGTGAAAGAGTGGCATTCACTTCCCATTACCTGGATATATCTAAGACCATCAAGATGCTGGGTGTGTCTGAGCAGGTAGCAACGATTTTGCGACAGTTGCGAGTCCATGAATTGAATCTACAAAAGAAGTTCCGCCATTCAATGGTGATGATGAATCTGTTAGGTGAGTTCTAACCATCGATGAAAAGAAAAGAAAATGGCCCAGGAATTCATTCGTCTATAACAAGCTAAACTAACAGAAACTCGTAGCCGGCACAACATCGAATATTAGTCCTGTTATTACTCTTGGCATCTATACTGGAATTGCATTCCGGACTGGTCGAGAACCTTTGACAGAGGCCCAGACATTTATGACGCTCTCCATCATTTCCTTGGCCAGTAGCCCATTATCAAACTTGATATATTCTGCCCCGAGACTGCACGGAGCTATTGAGTGCTTTCAACGAATCCAAGAACACATCCTAGAAAACCAACGACGTGAAAATCATACGGTTAATCCAATGAATATCTCTTGTGAGGATTGGGAAGCACAATTGGATCCGTCAGGTCCTAAATCATTGAGAATGCACGAGATACATGCTGAGAGTGCGACATCCAGGGTTCAACCATCCACCACCAAGGAGAATCCTATTGTGCTACATCAAGCTGATTTCGGATTGAATGATGCTACTCCAGTGTTGTCAAAAATAAACCTTCAATTCCATCATGCGTCCCTCACAATGGTTGCCGGCCCTGTGGGTTCGGGCAAAAGTGCCTTACTGAAGGCCATTCTGGGTGAGATCCCTTGTTTAAAGGGCTCTGTGCAGGTAGAACCATTGAGAATCGCCTTTTGTGACGAAACTCCCTGGATTCGACATAAGACCATTCGTGAAAACATTTGCGGACCCCTTGCTTATGATGAGGAGTGGTACCAGATGGTGATCCATACATGCGCGTTAGTAGATGACATCAAGACTCTTCCCAAGGGAGATCTCACTCTCATTGGGAGCAATGGTACAGCAATTAGCGGTGGCCAGCGTCAGCGAATTGCAATTGCCCGTGCAATATATTCTCGCCCACAAGTCGCCCTCTTTGATGACGTCCTGAGTGCCTTGGATGCTCGCACATCTGAACATGTCTTCAACCATGTCTTTGGGAATCAAGGAATCTTACGTCAACATCAAGTGGCCACTATTCTTGTTACACATACACGTCAATATCTTGCATTTACAGATCAAGTTGTTGTGCTTCAAGAGGGGAGAATAGTGGAATGTAAATCTCCTTTAGAGGCCCAAGAACGTGTCGAATCTATATTGAGGGACAGAATATCCTCTCATGATAATGAATATAAAGAGTCCGGTTCGCCAGTTAGCGTCCAACAGTCTACAGTGCCAGGTCGTGCGCCTTATGAAGTTGAGGATGCTATGGACAGAAGACTAAGTGATTTGAGAAATTATGCGTACTACTTGCAGGCCGCTGGACTCGGAAATATGCTACTTTACTTGGCATTCCTTGTCATTGGAGCCTTTTGTTCCCAGTTTCCTAGTGAGTTGACTCCCTTTGTGTTCTTCATCTCCCCTACTAAATCAGAATAGATCTTTGGGTTCAATGGTGGGCGGAAAACAACGCCCTTTCTCCATTCGGACAGCTGCCATTGTACATCTCCGTCTATGCAGTCCTGGCCATTTTAGCGTCAGTTCTGTGGGCTTCATGCATGTGGCTAGTTTTCTGTCGCATTGTCCCGAAATCCTCAAGCAGCTTTCATGATTCCCTGGTCACTAAAGTCAAGGATGCCCCTCTGTATTTTCTGACGTCCACTGACAACGGCAATATCCTTAATCGATTTAGTCAAGATATGACCTTAGTAGATCGCTCGTTGCCAGCAGACTTTTTGAAGACCTCCAACAATTTCGTTCAATGCATGATGAGTGCAATTTTTATTTCGGTGGGAGCGAAGTATATGGCTCCCCTCATCCCTGTCGCCGGGTTCATTGTCTACTGGATTCAAAAGTTTTACCTACGAACATCGCGACAGCTCCGTCAGCTAGATCTAGAGACCAAATCACCACTTTATACCCAATTTACAGAAACCATCAATGGTCTCGTCACTATACGGGCCTTTGGTTGGCAAAGGGAGTTCCAAGAAGAACACCAGCAACTGCTCCAATCCTCACAACGTCCATTTTTTACTCTGTACGTCACTCAGAGGTGGTTGATTCTGGTTCTAGATTTGTTTGTGGCTGGCGTTGCTATTATGCTCTCAATATTAGCTGTGTTTGTCTATAATATCGGCCCCATTGGTGTCTCGCTCATATCTTTGGTGACATTTAGTGGACAACTGACCGAGTTGGTTAATTTCTGGACCTCGATGGAGACCAGTATCGGGGCTATATCTCGCATCAGGAGTTTCGAAAAAGCCCCGTCCGAGAACCTGCCGGATGAAAACGAAATTCCATCTCCTTCCTGGCCGTCCATGGGGCATTTGGTATTCCATGATATGTCTGCTGGATATCAATCAGCCACCCAACCAGTGCTTCGAAATATCTCACTGGCTATTCCTGCTGGGACGAAGCTAGGTGTGTGTGGACGTACGGGAAGCGGTAAAAGCTCTCTGATTTTAGCCGTCCTCCGCATGATTGAGATTCAAAGTGGGGACCTCACGATTGATGGAGTGAGATTACAATCCTGTCCCCGAGAAATTGTGCGCAGCAGAGTCACAGTGATATCTCAGGAACCAGTTCTGTTCCAAAGGTCTGTGCGTGACAACGTGGCCGGATTCCTTACCGTAGATGACTCGGTGATCTTCGATGCCCTAGAAAAAGTTCATCTACGAGAGCTTGTTGAGATTCATGGTGGGCTGGAAACAACCATAAATGAACTTGCACTTTCAGCAGGACAGAAAAAGCTGATTTGCCTTGCCCGAGCTATTGTTATGAAACGGAAAATTCTGCTGCTAGACGAGGCAACCAGCAGTGTAGATGACAAGACAGAGGAGCTAATGCAGAGGGTGATTCGCACGGAATTCCATGATTGCACAATTATCGCAGTCGCACACCGTGTCCATACTCTGAGTGACTTCGATAATATTGCTGTCATTGATAAGGGCCGAGTGGTTGAATATGACAAACCAGCTGCATTGTTAAGCCGCCCTTGGTCACTTTTCCGGGAGTTCTATGAGCAGCAAAGTAGTTCTATGAAGTAAAACCCTCTAGCAGCTCAATTGAAAAGTTAACATTTACATATTCGACACTGTCAACGTCGTACCTATGTAGCGAGCGTGAAATTGATCGGTGGAGTCTACGCCGATAATTTAGTCCGACAATTGATGTCAATGTCGGAGACGTAAGCTATACATAGATTAGCACTCCGATCGATGGCACAGATGGAATATATATCAACCGTCAAATTGTCTGGTACCAACCCTCAACCAGCTAACAGTAAATTTACTAAAATTAACTATTAATTTAGTCATATAGCCTTATAGGAAATTCCAATGAAAATAATGTATAAAAAGATATTATTCAGAAACTAAATTAACCAATTTTGTGGTGGAATCTAAAGATATCGGGGCAAGCTAATATAGTATAAGCAAGTACTCCTTTCAGACGAGTGAGATTGAGATTAGAGTCAAGCGGAACCAATCTTAGTTGAAAAGGTGGACTAATTGAAGAGAGAACGAATGTTATAGGGAAGGGTTAAATCCCTCATAAATAAAGAAAATACACGGTATTATGCCAACACTAAGACCCGAAGACACCAAATGAACTTACAAAATACAGAAGAAAGTCGGTCACTAAGTATAACCCCTGTCTACGCGGTATGTCACCTCCCCATCTCTCGGTAGAGGGCAATGTCTTTAAAAGAGAAAAATCTAGAACAATATGAGTTTTCACCTTTCATTCATCTATAACCTATACCACCTCATCTTCTAGTCTAGGTTGGCTGGATACTCTATTCATCCAATGAAAGATAGCGATAATTTATTAATTATAGACTATCACTTGATAGAAAAGTGGTGCGTAGTAAATAGATTTGATGGCTGAATAAAGAGGATAAAATGGTAAAGTACTGTTTTGAGCGAGTCTCAAAACACTAGCATTGAAAACTAACAAGACCCTCTCTTCAACAAAGAGAAGAAGCTTCAGCCTCACAGGATATAAAACTCTCATGAGACGGTTGACTCAAGTCACATTAATGACAATCTTGCCAAATGATCTGGATTGGACCATCTTTGAATCGCCAGATCGATCTCATCAAAGGTGAAGGAAGAGTCAATTGGCATTCGGTAAACGCCCTCCTCTATAGAGTTAATCCATTTCTGCACCATGCCCGGCGTACGAGGTGTGCTATTCACACCGCCAACAGTTAGACGCACAGTGGGTGGAATCAGCTCCATCGGATGTGGATAGCCAGGGACAGTCCTATCCTCCTTAATGCTGGTGTTGATGGAGATAAACTGATCGTTCAGAATTCCTGTCAGACATACCAGTCCAAACGGGTGTGCACACTGAATTGACTGGACTAGTCCACTGACACCAAGTAGTTCCAAAACCAAATCGACGCCATTTGGTGCTAATTGAAAGACTTCTTCTTTCATGTTCGCAGTGTCGAGGATGACATGGCTCACTCCATGAGCGAGAAGCTTTTTCCGTTTGGCTTGGCTTCGAGTGGTTGAGATGACTGTGGCACCTTCGGCTATAGCCATAGTTGCAGCAGCCAGTCCAACACCACTAGTTCATCCATGGATCAAAAGAGTCTTTCCCTTGAGATCACCCAAAGAATGCAAGCTTCCAGAGGCGGCAGTGAATGAACCTGGAATGGCAGCTATTTGAGCCGTGTCGAACGACGAGCAAATGGGAAAGGCGTCCTTTGAATCGACGCAAATAAATTCCGCCCATGCGCCATTCCTCGTATAACCATAGCCACCATAACCCCCAATGACTCTGTGTCCTAGACGCTCTTCTGCACCGGGCGCTTCGCAGATGTTTCCGACAAAATCATTCCCGAGGATAAGTGGCAGCCTCGCGGTTGACACGCCAGCTCGAGTGGCCAGTTCCGAAGTTATCACCGTGGTAGCATGAACCTTGATAAGAACTTGTCCAGTGGCTGGTTTTGGGATAGGCACCTGGGTTAACCTTTGCGTTCCATCACCAGCGATGACAACCGCTTTCATGAAGGATGCCATCGATTCCATATAACCGGACTAGTGCTGAGCGTTTCGCTACTAGTGAATTGGAGCTCTAGAGACTGTGGAAGACAAGAGTATATTTGACATGTCTCAACTTGGAGATACTCGGAGCTCAGTGTTATTAATATGACGTGATAAATGTTTACCTCGCATTGTTCGTTACCTAAGGGGATTTAGTTATCAATTGATCTGTATATGTCAGTAATATCCGAGTACCTCCAGAAAAAGTGTATGCAAATGAGGTCGGTACCCGCCGGATCTCGCTAAGAGAGTTCAGCCTCTGCTTATCTTGAGTCTATGTTGGTACGTCTTCTCATCGAATATCCGTAATTCCGACATCGGGAAAAGATAAGGCCCAAAAGATCGTATCTCTGTAAAGCAACATATGTATAATAGATATATGGAACAAGAATACAAGTGATCATGAGCAGCAACGGGTAACCCCTTTTATTCTTTTTCTTTGTCAATAGATTGCATCCACTACAATGCGCTTCCCCAGTTTCAGTCTTGAATCATGGCAGCTGCCAAAAAGCGAAGGCTCATTTGTGCCAGCCGGCCAATTCTCCAATGATGATATGGAGCCAGTTCCATTAAGTCTGGCAGTCGGTATCGCCTGCTTTGCATCATTGCCTTCATCATGGCCTGTCATACTCAAAATTTCGCCATAGAGAGAGCTGTGGACTTGGACTTCGTCCACTTATATTGCATACTGGATGTCGGATCTGCTTAGTGTTACTACGTGGACCACGGTATCGTCGTTTCTAGTAAGCAAGAATCAATTTACCTGCGTACAAAAGGATGGAAAGAAACCGGTTACTAAACAGATGCTGTAACTCACAAGGTGCTCGGTTTAACTTGGTGGCAGTCCGTCTTAGCAGTCTTTACGGGCTGTGTGCTTCTTTCAGTTGTTCTAGGCGTTAATGGAACTGCTGGTGCTCAGCTCCACACTCCTTTCCCTATAACTGCTCGCTCAGCATTCGGCTACTATCTCGGGTATCTACCTGTGGTTTCTCGCATGATAATTGGCTGGTTCTGGTTTTCGATCAACACATATCAGGGCGGCATTGGGATTGGCCGCTTGATCATTTCGATTTGGCCGCAGTATGCGGATTTTCCTAAGTACGAGACGTCGATTTTTTGCTGTTTCATTATTCAAATAACAATTTTGACTTTGCCGTCGTACTGACAATTTTTTTCAAGTCATCTGCCCAAATCTTCAGGCCTGACATCGTATTCTCTTCTCAACTTCGTTCTTTACTGGATAATTCAATTGCCATTCATATTCATACATCCTTCTCGACTCCGAGTACTTTTCCTCGCCAAAAACATCGCCGTTCCCATAACTGCAATCTCTACAATGGCTTGGGCGGTAAATAAAACAGACGGAACTGCATCGCAAATTTTATCGAGCTCTTCAGATCTTTCTGGTCTGCCTATGTGGGTGGCTTTTATGACTGCCGTGACCTCTTCCATGGGTTCACTTTCTACAAGTACGTTCAAAGCCCAAGAGCATTTTCCACTACTACTCTTTTTGCTCATTCGATCATGGCTTTCAAGTGGCTTGTAATATCGGAGATTTTTCTAGATATAACAAGAAGCCGACTCCTATGCTCCACCAGTTACTTATAATGCCCACAATATGGAGTGTGATGTCCACTATAGGTGCTATAGGGTCCCAATGTGCCTCCAATGTATACGGTGAAACGCTCTGGCAACCATATGATATAATTGCAAAATGGCAAGACACTCCGGGTGGCCGTGCTGCGTCTTTTTTTGCTTGCTTGTCCTGGATTGTCGGTAACATCGGCTCGAACATCACTTCAAATTCAATTTCGGCTGCAAATGATCTCACAACTTTGTTTCCAAGGTAAATTGCTTCATATTCCGTGGCAAATCGCTAATTGATGATGTGTAAATTGACGAGTGCAACTACAGATATATCAACATCTACCGTGGTCAGTGGGTTGTTGCCACTGTCGGGGTATTTGGGTTTGCACCCTGGAAGGTTCTTGACAGTGCAAGCAATCTTATTTCGTCAGTTTCGTTCTGCCACTATATTTATGACGTAAAGATTAACCCGTTTTAGTTTCATGAACTCGTATTCTATTGTGCTGGCACCTATTGCCGCTATCCTCGCATCTGATTACATATTTGTGAAACATGGACGAATTGATGTTCCAGAGCTCTATCGACAGCCAACAGGAATTTATAGATTTACTCATGGCTTCAATTGGCGAGCTGCGGTTGCTTTGGTTTGTGCTATTGGCCCCAATTTACCTGGTATGATAAATGCCATTAATCCATCCATTCCAATCGGAGGGTCGAGGTATGTATACGCTGTGGCAGACATATTTGGGATAGTGGTTGCTGGATTTGTTCATGTCTCACTATCATACCTCTTTCCCGATCGCTCTTCGACTATCGATTATCATTTATCTGCTGAAGATGCACTAGCAGCAGCGGATGAGGAACAGGAGCCTAAGATAGACCATGTTTTTGAAGCCTAGGCTGGGCCTATGAATATCAAGACAAAAAGTTGCTGCTGCTATTCTGAACCTTTATGGAATATGCGGTCAGTCATGTTCAACAAAACATGTATCGCCAGCAAAATAGACAGTGGCATTTTATTTGCTTCACAGATATCACTTTGGCTTGCTGAAATCTGCAATATTACAATTCGCACTTTTTGCTTTACGACTATTCATGTTGAATCTGGACCTCCCGGCTCCCATTTCCCAAGTTAACGGTGTTCCAGTTGGAATTACAACCTCGGTGAAAATCATTAGCTAGTCCAGCAGAATCCACATTCATTTAATCTCAAGTTTTTACATTAATTTGTTCCATTCCGTTTATGACTTGCCCAGAGTGCATGAGTTGTGCGGTATTTGGCTATATTTTCGAATGGGGGGTGGTCCCATCAGAAGTCAATACTTGAGCCATATACCCGCGGCAGCGCCAGCCGCACCAAGGTTCGGTTCACGATATAAAGTGAAATGAGGCCGTATATGAATCTCTTCACACGCTGCGGATAGTCTCCCCATCACATCTGTACGCAATTATACGCAGAGCGCAATCCTCACATCACCGTCAACTGAGAACCATCATGGCCGCCCATCTCGACAATGGCCTGGGCCACTGCCTGGGAAACGGAACCCGCATAGTCCACGGCACCGGCGCCGCATCTCGCGACGCCTTTCCCCCAGATCTCGGAATCCCAGGTCGGCTTCAAACATTTAGTCTGGGCTACGCGAACAATCCCTCGTGCGCGCCCTGCTTTTGCGGACCCCAGGGCTGCCTCGCATTCGACACAGAGACGCGCATGCCGCGACACGTGCACATGGCGGCTGACCCTTCGGCATCGGGAAAGAAACGCTACATTGTCGAGAAGATTATGGTCATGGACGGCGTCGCGGTCGCGGAGCTGGGAGGAGAGACGTACGTTATCCCGCCCTACACGCTTGTGCTTATTGGAGCGGGAGTTCCGCATACGTGGACGGCCTGCCCAGTGGGTATTGACTTTGCGGAGCTCGGTTTCGACATGGCTGAATCCGAGAAGGGACCAGCTGGTGCTGGGAGCGAGGTTGTTTCCACCGGCAGGTTTGTCGCCGTGTTTGAGTATGAGGCGCCGACGGGGTTTTTCCCGACGGCGCAGACAGAGACGCTGGCCGCGGAGGAAGACTATGTAGAGTGCCAGGATCTACATAGCATACGGATTCCGGGGATGAGTGCGGAGGAGTTGGTAGAAAAGGCGTGGTTCGTTTGGGGGAGGGAGATTCGGAGGATTGCGAAGAGCGATTAGATTGGATATCACTTTAAAAAAGAATCTACCTCTATGAGTCTATAGAGTAGTAGCATTGTTGTCTGTCATGAGATATGTCGTGACAGATCGTTGCGAAGTTTCCTATATTAGATCTAGTTTCTTTCTCTAAGCTAAAACTGCTTAAGACTAGTTGGGATTTAGTGGATTTGAATCCCTTGACTTCAGATGTCGTGAGTTTGACGCCACGAGATTCCCTGAACAAGATGTTGGTCAAATATTGTAGCAAAAATCTCAAGAGTTGCCGGATTACTTGACTTTTCTATTTTGATTCCCGGGAAAATTATACATGTATCATGGCGTGTGTAAAGGTCCAAAAAAAGTAATATGTAGTGTTGCTAGAGATGAATATTTTAAATATGGAGATTCTCAATACTGGTGATACTAGAAATACTGGTATATCATTGGATACAAGTCGGCTCAACCCAAGTACCGAAAACCGCATGGAATGAATAGTAGCGAGTTGTACGGGACGAAAATCTTTAAATGCTGAACCTGATTCTTCTTACCTCGGTTTCTCGATGCACTTCGGAATCTTTACATCATGGCTCCTCACAAGCCGTATCATCAGCTTAAAGTGACACAATAGATATACTTTGACACACAGCTTCCCCGCAGTATCCCCGCAGTATGCCCAGGCATATAACCGTTTCAGTCAGTCCACCACCACAATACTCTGGGAGCTTTGAAAGGGATGACCCAAGGCGATTGCGAGGTAAAGAGTCGTCGTCGGAAGTAAACAAGCCGTTGGCGTTGGAACCGCTGAATAAGCAGCTTGACCACTTCTTGCTCGACCTGCTCGATTTGCCTCTGGATCCCACAATGGCACCGCGCGAGAGTGCAAAACAACGGCTCCGGGCAGCCAAAGCCTGCCAGCGCTGCAGCCGGCGCAAGGTAAAATGCGACGCGACTCACACGGGCGTCCCATGTAGCCGGTGCCGCCAGGACAAGGCAGCCGACTGCACGCTGGGCCCCTCGCGCCGGGGCACGTACGACCGCCGCCATTTGCGTCGCCCGCCAGCATCAACTACTGCAACCGCCATTGACACACCACCCTGTGTAGCCGACAGTGTGCCTTCCACCTCTTCCGCCGAATCCTCAGACCGCCAATCCCTCTCGTGCATGTTTGAAGACTTCCTCGCGCGGGCCGGCCACGAGGACTTGTGCAAAGCCAAGCTCGTGCTCTTTGGCGAGCCCTCGCCCCTCACTTTTGCCCTGCAGCTGCGCAGAGACCCAAACTCGGGCCTGCACGATGCCAGCCAGAGGATCCTAAGCAGTGAGACGCTGGCTGTGGTCGAGGACAAGATCCATCCGAAGCATGTCCCACCGCATGACATCGCATGTCTAGAGGCAAAGGGCGCGTTTATCTATCCCAAGACGGACATCGTCGACCAGTGCATCTCCGTCTTCCTGAGCCGCTTTTATCCCCTATACTCGATCGTCAGCCCCGCGGATCTGCGCAAGGCACAACGGGAGCGCAAGCTGCCTTGGATCTTACTTCATTCCGTTTGCTTCATTGCAATGACCTTTTGCGACCCGCCACTTATCAAGCAGGCTGGGTTTACTTCGCGAGCACAGGCACGGCAGGTCTACTATGACCGAGCTAAAGCTCTCTTCGATCTCAACTACGAGAACAGTAAAATCATCCTAGTCAAAGTGGCGATCCTTCTCAGCTTCAAAGGGCCACAGATGGATTGCTACTGGAATCCATGCTCCTGGATTGAGGTCGGCGTCACCATGGCTGTGGCTATGGGCATGCACCGCAAAGCTGCTGCTGCCACCACGAACAGCAATGATCGTGGGCTTCTCCGGCGGATCTGGTGGGCATTAGCCATGCGAGATGCGCACTGCTCTGCACTGTTGGGTCGTCCCTTTCGCATCAATATGGCCCAGTGCGATGTTGACATATTGACCTTGGACGACTTTCCAGAAGAACACGGCTGCCAAGAATCAATTCAACATGGTGAATGCACATGTCGTGAGTCGTACGAGTACCAGGTCTGCGTTGCAAAACTCTCAAATATCCTTCGCACCATCTTGTTCTTCAGGTTTGGGCCAGCGAGCAATGTTCTTAGTATAGACACTCTTCAAGGGCAACTTCTCGCCTGGAAGGCCGAGCTACCCACGACGATGCAACAACCAAACGGGCAGCTCCTGCCGCTGTCCAGTGCGGCTGTGCAACTTGAAATCCTATTCAATTACCACATCCTCCTCCTCCATTTGGAACAACCCGGGCAACCAAGAGTCAATGGGTCGTCTTCCCCGCATGCGCTGTCTAGTGCATTTGATGCCGCCGCCATCACAGAGGCTGCGGCCCTGGTAATCTCTTCGAGCGCCATGAAGTTAATGGCATGTACCTCGATCTGCCAGATTCCCCATGAAGTGTTTCCCGGATTCTTTGTGGCAGGTATCGTCCTCTACCAACAGGTTCAACAAGCGCAGCAGTTGCAGAACGATCAGCTGTCCAGGATGATTCGGGCCAGTTTCGAAAACTGTCAGATCTTGTTGAACCAAGCGCAGAATGCCTGGGACCCGGGTGTGTGGGCATCGAGGGTTTTTGAATTTCTTCTATCTGCTGCCGACGCAGTGGATACTGTTAGTGCCGCTGGTACTGGCGGTGGTGGTGGTGGTACACTGGTGCCATCGGGGGACAATAGCGACAGTCAGGTCTCAGGAACACACGTTACGTTGGAACCAATCCAGCCTGCAGGGGCTTCATTCGGATCGAGTCCCACCTGGGCTGATGCTTCTGCCATGGAGCCTGACAGGGGGTTCGCCATGGACATAGCGGACTGTATGCTGTTGCCGAATTTTTTCACCCCGTTCTTGGGGGATTATGATTAAATTCTGGAATACCGAAATATATATATGTACATAATTGGTGTCGAATTTACGATTCTGCGCGGATCAATCGAGTCTGGCGAGGATCCAAACTACTTCTCGAATTCCCCCGAGCACATAACTGGATAAACCCGACAAGAGACCGGTAACACATCAAAGCATTCAAACAGCCTCCAGTCATTGACGTTTGATCAGTGGGCAAAATGAATATTAAGAGATCATCCCACCATCCTTTCTCTACGTAAAAAAAGAAAGAGCAGGATTAATTCAGAAGAATATGTCCTTGAATGATATCGCTTTCTGTGGCCACAGGGGATTTCCATATCTCCATCCAAGGTCCCGTTAAAGTGCCGTACCAACTGGGATTCGCATATGAAAGGATAGCTCTGCGTGCGTTGCTTGTCAAGATTATGTGTCAAAATTTCTTACATAGTGGCGTCTCAAGAGGCACGGCTAGATGGATTTCGGATGCATGGCTTGTGCCGTCGGAAGTAAAATCGGCCTTGCTACTGCACATGACGACACCCTGGGGAAACAGAATATTGTTGTATTTGTGTTAGAAAGGAAGCAAGGCTATATAAATGGTTTTTATAACAACTATAGATTATATATATGACCCTAGCTATTTAATTATCTAGATAGTAATTAGTAGTATAGTCAAAATATATAACTGAGCTTAGAAATAAAATAAAATTATATTTGCACTAGAAAGAAAGTAAGGTCACACAACATTGAAATAGCTCTTACATGTATAAGAATTATAGGTTATATATTAATGATGTGATCCTGGCTACATATGTACCTGACCACCCAGACAGCCGTCAACACTTCATGTATATTATGCGATGAGCCTCTTATGCTGCGGGATATGCCTACCATCAGACGGTGATTTACTCTCTCTAATCTATTTCCAGACTAGAGGTCCTGGAGATTTCGAAATAACCCTAATAAACAAGTGGGACGCATGTAGCCACGGGGTTTTCGCACCCCACAAAGGATGGACAATCCGGGGCCCCGGAACAACTGCGTATAAAGCCACCAGGCTCAGCAGTGATGGGACCAGAGCTTCTTATATTCACCAGTGAAAGCTCACAACCATGGACGAGAAAGACATCGAGGAAGTCTGCCACAACGAAAATGTGCTTTCCACCCAATTGGGCGAGGAGCACATTGCCACGCACCACCGCCAGCTACTCCGCAAGATTGACTGGCGTCTCCTCCCCCTCTGCGCGTTCATCTATCTACTCAACTACCTCGACCGCTCCAACATTGGCAACGCGCGCATCCTTAATGCCGAGACAGGTGACTCCCTCGAGCAGCAAACCGGGCTGACGGATGTGGGCTATTCAATCACGCTCACGGCCTTCGCTATCGCGTACTCGCTGTTCGACGTGCCTGCAAACTGGGTCCTGAAGCGCTATGCGCGGCCATCGTACTGGCTCGGCTCTCTGATGCTCTGCTGGGGCGCAGTGACTGTTGGTTTCGCGAGAGTCGACAATGTCGCCACTGTGATGGTACTGCGCGTACTGATCGGGGTCTTCGAAGCCGGGTTCTTCCCGGGCATGGTCTACCTGATTACGTTTTGGTATCGCCAGGAGGAACGCTCCATCCGAATTGCATTTATCCTTGCGACCTCGACACTGGCGGGCGCGTTTGGCGGCTGTATTGCTTATGGAGTTGGATTTATGAATGGCGCTGGGGGGCTCCAGGGCTTTCGCTGGCTGTTTATCATCGAGGGCGCAGTGACACTCCTCGTCGCACCGCTTGTCGTTTTTGCTCTCCCCAACTACCCATCCACCGCCAAGTGGCTGACTCTATCCGAGCAGCGCTTTGCAGCCGAGCGGCTCGAAGGCGATGGCGGCGTACCAACAAGAGATCGCTCGTCACGGCAGGAGATCATGGAGACAGTCTGCAGCTTGCGGATGGTGTTGCACTATCTTGCCAAGTACGTACGGGAAGGGGAACGGGCGGTGGTTTTTTTACTACGTTTCGGACATCAAGTCCACCTGTGGCTAGGTAGAATAGCATGTATACCAGGCGGCTATATGGGTGTGGAGGAGAGGAAGAAGAAGGAGAGCTTGGATAAGGTGACTACTAGTATATATAGAGCAGACGTGAAGATGTCGCAGACACAATTCAAAACCTCACACCTGCCACGCAACAACCACACCATCTATTTCTTATATAAACGAAAGCATGCGCAACATCACCGCAAACCCCTCCCTTGAAAGTCTTGCCGGCAAAACAGCCATCCTCACTGGCGCTGCTGGCGGAATTGGCACCGCAATAGCAATTCTCTTGCTAAGCCACGGCGCAAACGTTGTGCTCGCAGACCTTGCGCATACACGTGCCAGTGTTGAGAGTATGATAAGCACACTTCCCGAAACTCAGAGGTCGCACACTCTCTTTATCCCGACGAACATTGTCGACTGGTCTGAAACAACTTCCCTGTTCCGCGCCTCGCGGAACAGGTTTGGGCGCATCGATCTTGTCGTCGCAAACGCGGGAATCATGGAGACGACCCCAGTGTTGGATGAACTGGACACAGTAGATGAGGAGGGAAATCTTGTCGACCACTCGGAATTCTCAACCGTGATTGACGTCAACGTCAAGGGCACGATGAACTGTCTCCGTCAGGCGCTGTTCTACATGAGGCAGAATGAGCCGTGTCCGTCTCCATCTTCATCTAGCTTCTCGCGGGGCTCCGTTGTCCTCGTGAGCTCCATTTCGGGCTACTTCGGTGGTACGGGGGTGGCAGGCTACGTAACCTCGAAGCACGCCGTGACGGGCATGCTGCGTGCCTCACAGCTGGCGGCGCACCGGCTGGGGATCCGGGTGAATGCGGTCGCGCCGTTTGTCACGCCAACGGCAATGTCAGCAAGCTTCTCGCGGGCGTGGAGCGAGAGAGGATTGCCGATTAATACCACCGCGGGAGTCGCAGAGGCAGTCTTGGGAATTGCAGTTGATCCACGAATGAGCGGGGGCTGTTATATGGTGGGTGGTCTCAACTGGACAAGGTTTCTTTGTAATACGCTAACAATCTTCAGGCTGTCGGCCATATTTTACGCGAGGTGGAGCATGCTCAAAGAGATGTCCTTGCAGACTGGCTGGGGGAGGACCTGGCCAAGGTGTTTGTGGAGGCGGCCGCGTTCTTCGAGAGCCAAGGGGGGTATCAGTTACCGGAGAAAAGAGGCGTGGCTTAATCCTGTTCTCTCGCGGATTTTTGGGGGATGGACATGTACAGGAAAACACCAAGGATACGCTGGGTTTCGACTGATCTAATTGGGTAAGAAGCATTTTATATAGGTGGGCCTAGTATATAGCCACGGCTACATGAATCAATTCATTGCTTGACCTCTGCAATCTCGATTGCCCACTACCCAGAGCCTTTCCCCCAGGTACCTCAGGTTGCATCAGCATTACCCCGTAGTAGAGCATTGAGCCTTCATGCTCCACACCAGATTGTCGAGGATAGCATACACTAGCGAGTTTTTTGCTAGCGTAGATATCGTACATACGGAATCAATAGTGATGGAAAATGAACACCGTATCAGCTGCGACTGTCACATTGAAACTATCGGCGTCGTACCACTGCCTAAACATATATATATATATTAAATTATATAAAAATATTTTATTTTATATGAATTTCTTTTTATTATTTTAAATATTGCGAAATTTGTAAGCCGGATAAACGTTTGACCACCCACTGTATGAGACTTTAACTGCCGGCCATGGTTTCCGATGGTTGTTGTTATTCAGTTCGTAATGGTACCCTGGCATATTAGAAATCGCTGACTTACATCTTACCAATCCTAGGAAAGTGCTCAAAGTTCCGGCGAACGCTATATCAATAATGAAATATGCTCCCACTCGGCCGTAGACTTCAGGCCACAAAAGTATTTCATCTTTGAAACCATGAAGCTTCTACTTACTGCTGTGGCAGTCCTCTCGTTTTCGGTGGAGGCCTTAGCTAGTGCTCATCAATCTGCTGCACCTACTGTCCGTATTCGGAACGGAACGGTAGTAGGAAAACATGTCGATTCTTACAGTCAAGATCTCTTTTTGGGAATCCCTTTCGCGCAACCCCCCATCGGAGATCTTCGCTTTAACTCGCCGAAGCCTTTGAATGAAACTTGGGGCGCCCCTCTGAATGCGACTGCGTATGGAGCTCACTGTATCAATTATCTGCTGAACTCCTTACTTGATCCGACAGATCTGGCCACCAGATACCCTCAGAGTGAGGACTGCCTAACAATCAATGTTGTTCGACCAGCAGGAATTAAAAACAACACGCTTCTTCCCGTGTTGGTCTATATCCACGGCGGTGGTTATCAAGAGGGAGGCTCTGGCGATGCTAGATACAATGTCTCTGCCCTGGTTGATAAGTCAGTTCGGATTGGTCACCCGTCGATTGGGGTATCTATGAATTATCGTCTTCAGGGATGGGGCTTTCTAGCAGGAATCGAAGTTCGTGATCGCGGTCTCCTTAACCTTGGTCTTCAAGACCAAAGACTTGCTCTTCAATGGATTCAGGACAACATTGAAGCGTTCGGAGGAGATCGTCGCCGAGTTACTATCCAAGGAGAATCTGGTGGTGCTTCTTCTGTGGGCTTCCACATACTAGCTCATGGAGGAAGGGATGATGGCCTTTTCAATGCAGCAGTCTGTCAGAGTGGTGGACCCTATCATTTTGGTAGCTTTACGCCTGATACTCAGTCTGATAAAGCGTATAGCACTGTCGTGAAGGCAACCAACTGCACAGATGCACATGACACGCTGCAGTGTCTGCGCGCCGCGCCTTTTCATACTTTGAACTCTGTATTTTCTAGCCTCTCTTTCCTTCCGGTCATTGATGGAACTCTTGTTCCTGAGTATTCCTCCATTGCTCTCTCTCAAGGTCGTTTTGTGAAGGTTCCTCTGCTTATTGGCGCCAATACCGATGAGGGCAAGGTTTTATCCGGCATGGGGGTAAACACCACCGTTGAATTGGCTGCATACATTGCACAAATGCATTACACATACACTACTAATAATGAAACCATCAATGCTTTGCTACAAGCGTACCCTGAACCAGGAGCGAACTCTACCAACGGTCAATCAGATGACACCCGTACAGTCTCTGCGCCCCATGGAGCCCAGTTCCTCCGAACCGCGAGGTATACAGGAGACATTATGTTCATTGCTGGACGGCGGTACACTTGCGAGATCTGGGCTCAGCATGGCCTCCCCTGCTACAGCTATCGGTTCAACACAATTCCTGGCCACGTAGATCCTCTCTACCTTGGTGCCACCCATTTTGAGGAAGTTGCGTTTGTTTTCGACAATGTGCTAGGGCAAGGCATGCCTTCGAACGCTTTTGACGTTCAGTCCGCTAAACAGAAACAGAGCTACAAGCAGTTGGCTGACATGATGAGCCGGATGTGGATGAGCTTTGCTGCGACACACTCCCCCAATCACCACCATGGTATGTTTCTTGAAATACGCCATCCATAAGTTCAGATTTTAATACTGATATCACTCTTTCAAAGTACAATCGTTTCAAACTGTTTGGCCTGCATACGATTTGAAGGCTCCCCAGAACATGGTCTTCGATGGAAATGGTACAAGTTTCGTGGAAAATGACGATTGGCGCTCCGAGGCCCTCAGATTGATCATCGAGAGGTCTCTAGATTTCTCCCGTTAAACTTCGGCTTGAAACTTTCCTTTTGGATTGTATGCTCCGCCAACTTGCCAATTGATACTCTATCCAAATTTCCATTTCTTGACTGGACGTATTGTATGGGCGGGAGAACTTGCATGCTGGAAGGAAGCTTTTTTCTTTCTTCCACGGTCAACTGTGAGAAATGATCTTGCAAGTCAAAAGGTTGGTCAGCTTGGTATCGGAGTTATAACGGGTGATATTTACCCCTGTTGTAGTGGATGCGCGGTATGAATATCATGGGGAGCTTATGAGGAGTTAGTTAGAATCTTTGGTGGATTCGCCCGGGGTGTGCCGGATCCCTTCACAAATTATGTAGCTTGATTGACGACCATGCTGTTGAAATCGAATTCATCAATTACTACGAGTTAAAACATTCGTAATATTATCTATACAATGACTCTGAGCAATTGGCTGTGCCTTTGTTGGGGGCTGATATTACGCCATCCTACCACCAATTCACACCAGCACGTTCATTGCCAACTCAGCTGACGTTGGTTATTATATTAAGCGAGGAAGAACGTTGCTATTAGCAAGATTACGATCGTGCTCGCTCAGAACCAGCTCCAGCAGACAAGCTAATTCGTGACGGGTAAGGTTGAGTAGTTCCACGAAAAACTTGCTGTTGGTCTAGCTCTGCCTTACATCGATGATAGCTCGAAGCTGGAAGCCGCAGCCAAATCTGTATAGCTGAGTTCCTTAAAATTCAAATCGATCTTTCTGTGTTTTATTGCAATTAAGAATACAGTATTGGCCTGACCGGAGTCTGCTTATGGGATAGATGGAATATAGAAGCATGCATCAAATCATTGCAAGTCTTTACAGAACGAATCCATATCCTCTCTGAGAATCAGGCAATAAGAATAAGTTCAACAAAATCGAAATCCGCTGAGACTAGGGTCGCCAACGGAATTCTGGATTGCGCCAGTCAAGATCCTGCCTCTGTTTGAGTGAAAGTCCGTCCAAGGCAGCCACCACATCCACTGTCTTGCGACGGCGGTTATCCCAGGCCATGTATACCCATAATGAAACACTGAGAATGAGAATGGTGCTTGAAGTAGCAAAGTTAAGCCCATTACCAATGTGGTAATTGGGAGCGTCGGAGGGCAGGAAAGACCACGTGCTGATGAGGCCACCTATATTGCCAAACATAACTGTTGTACCAATGGCCGATGATCGCGCTGTATCAGATACTACATTCGCTGAGGAATGGGCTGTACATAGTGCACCAAAGGAAAAAGCTCCGCTGGCGATGATAAATGTGGCCCCATATCGTACCATGCTGTCTTCGCTAGCAAGGAACATGATATAACCTATGGTATTTGTATTAGACATCACTCGAGACAGTATATGTGGTAGGTCTTACCAGCCATCATTAGCGGCGCACTGATAATGAAGAAGAAAAGACGATTATCGAAGCGCCAACTGAGGAAAGGGAACAACACTGTGAAGAAACCTCCGACAACATACGGAGGAACCGTATGCAGTTGCTGAGAAATTAAAGAGGCTTGAGGATAGATGGTCTTCACAATAGTCGGTGCGAAGAACCCAAGACCCTGAACAGTGATATTATCCAATAGGAAAATCATCGACGTGGCGAGAGTCACTGGACTGAAAATCCCACGCAGAGTCTTAGGCACATCTAGTTTGTCGAGAACTTCAGTCATGCCCACGCGCTCCGACTTAACGCGGGCAATGGCCAGGTCTTTTTCTTCCTGTGAAAGCCACCGGGCTACTTCTGGCCGGTCGGTCAATATAAAGAAAGCAATAACAGCAATGCCAATGGTAATAATGCCCTCGATAGCAAATATCATTCGCCATGTCCTGAGAGAGCCAAAGTGATCCAGCTTCAGAATACCCGAAGCGAGGAGACCACCGAACGCTCCGGCAAGCGGAGCCATAACAATGTACAGGGACAGGCGAAAGGCAAGTTCACTTCGTCTGTACCAGCGAGAGAGGTAGTATGCAATTCCGGGTAACAGCCCGGCCTCAAACATGCTAAAAGTTGGTCAGCAATAGCAGCTGTAGTCGTCATTAGGAAACGTACCCCAGAAGAAAACGGACACCAGATGCGCTATGAATATCGTGCACAAATGCCGTCGCAACAGAGCAAATGCCAAACCCAAGGGTAATGGCAGGGAGCCACCAGCCGGGACCGACCCATTTGCACATCAGATTACTCGGGATTTCGAAAATGATGTACGAGATGAAGAAGACAGAAAGGACTTTGTTGTAATCATAGCCAACAAGTCCAAGGTCCTTGTCGAAGCCAGCAAGCTTAGCATTTCCTATTTAAGGTTTAGCCGGCTCACCAATGGGAGAAAGTATCCTGCGTACCAATATTGGCGCGGTCAATAAAGCAGAACAAATACATCACAGCAACAATTGGCACGATGTACAAGTCAATCTTCAACCGCAACCGTGCCTCGGCGGCCTTGTCAAATTGTACAAGAGCTTCGCCATATTCATCGGTCGCTTCCTTTGTAGCATGATGGGTAGAATCTCCTGTTACACTCTCCCTATGATATGCTAGGGACTTCTCGTCGTTAGCCGCCATAGTGCCTGTCTCGACATCGGCCATATTGAAAGGGTAAATAGTTCTGGAGTAAACAGGATTAATGATGAAGGTGAGAAACAGTCGGCTGGGGACAAGCGTTAAATAGCCTGCGGTCGCCAGCCGAGCGAAAGTGCGGCAAACATTAAAACTTGCATGATTGAAGGGGAACCAACCAAGTAGTCGGGCTCAATATGCCATTTTGAAAGAGTAGGAATATAGCTGGGTCCTTAGCGCAAGGTCTGATCCCAACTCTACGTTTTGACGGGTGCTGTTGGTGAAAGATATAGATCGGTCGGGCAAAAACACTCATCAACCATGGATTTCGATGACCTGGACTGCCACTCCACACGGGGTCCAACTTCCCCAGACTTTTTCGGACCCGCTCGTCGACGACCGCGGAGATTCCGTAGTCCTCAAAAGTGCCGAATCTCTCATCCGAAACGCTTTTCCCTCGCTTGGCGGGTACGCACGGTGGCACGATTAGAGCTGACCCTCACATCCTGGGAAACGCCAAGAGCCCAAGAAAATTTGTTTCTCAACGGAAACTTTATGTTAACTGCCGTGAGGGGGGCATTACCCGATAGTATTCGGAACAAGCACCTATTGGGTGGGTGGGGACTACTTGCTGAGAGGGTTTCCAATTAAGAATGCTCTGATTAGAGTTGATGGCTTGATGCTACGTAGTCAAGGGCTCCTAGTTCCACAATGAATGATATGATTGGGAGATCGGAGGATCGCAAGACACGGGTCGCGCGGTCGCGCGGGATGAGCGCCGGAAATGGTACGTCTTCCTGATACCGAGCGGCCAGCCTGACATTCATTCATTCATCCATCTTCAAGCTTAATATTGTCCTCGGTATGGAATCTCTAGACCGAGGCGTAGAGTGATGCCAGCGGGATCGGTGAAGCGAATGTGACGGGTCTATATTCCAGCCCGTCAGACCGACTTCAGCTGTTCCGTATTGTAGAGAACTTTATTTAGAAATCGAGCACTTGAACGGGTAATCAAATACAGTCAGTCCAGACTCTTTGGGACACAATGTCTCAATTTTTTGCACAGTTCTCTCGTGTTTTTCAGGAAATGAAACGGTACTCATTGTCAGAAATATTAAGCATTGTTCGCTTATTGAAATGAAATGCAACTCTCACGTACTTCTATCATGCAATATGTAATAGCAGAGCAACGATTCCCCAGGTCTTCCAATATATTGTCAATATTGCTCTCAAATTTGTAAGATGGTTCGAGATCATAGCGTTAAATGTCTCCCTCGAAATTGGTCTGACACCCGATTTTGCTTCGTAGACCTCATACCGCTTGAGAGATTCTTTCTGTTGTGTGTTGAATAGAAATGTAAATTTAGACCAGATCAATCACTCAAAGCTCCTCTGCCAAGTCTAAGAAAGCCTACAATCGATGTAACTGAAAGAACGTCGAGATCTAAGTAAAGAATGTGCGGCAGTCATTCATAGATATATGTGGACATGAGGGATCCGCTGAATTCAGTCGTAGAGAAACACCAGGAACATCATTCTCGACCGGAGTCTTCTTGTCTATCTCTTGAGCAAAAACAATCCAAATATTTGTAACGCAAATGGTGGGAAGGCCGTGCCAAGGTTGGAGATACTAGTAATTCTTGTAGCATCGGCCATTTTTATGACACGCGCGAGGGGCATCATTCACCAAAATGATCAATCAAGACAGTTATTATATCTCACTGAAAATACTTCAGCGATGAAGTATGCAAGGAAAAGCTCTGACCAGTAACTGCGTACGTCAAGTCATGTCTGGGGCTGCCCGCTCCCCCTCGGGGTAAAGAGAAAAGTGGTTGACAGCCGGAAGAGGCATACGCTGGCCATTAATAATCCCGAAGCGAATCATTCATCAATATGTCGCAGCATGGACATTATACTGTCAAATTCAGATAATATGCCCTTTATCACAACATAAATAGAGAGTTGGTTTAGTTGTAAAGACTTCGGAACAACTTGCGGAACTATGGCGCGGAGAGCTGGAACCGGAGCACTTTTGACATGAGGCGGGATGGTAATTCCAAGGAGAAATGCTTCCGAGTTAAGCAAGTTCGAACCCAGAACAATCCGTGTATGGTACTTTGATCCAAGAAACCCTATTGGCTCGGAAGCAGCTTTGTCCAGAAATGTTGAGTTGCACGGGAAGCATCCTCTATTCCGGGGCCCCTCAATCCCCGGAGCATTCGTTCGGCCGTATCTGGGGACATATTCGCGGGGTGTTTTGGCTTTCCATTTGACAATAAAAGCAGAACTAAATGACGGCCGGATTTATCCTCCCGTCTTTCAACACAACACCTGCAACAATGTCGCACGAAGCGGATGATATTTTTAAGCAGGAAGCCATACAGGCGGAGATATCCGCGGATATCATTTCCAGCGGAGATGAGATCAAACATCTAGGTCCTTATGTCGTCGAAGGAAATATTGAAACGGACATAGGGGGAAGGCAGCTCAAGCTCGCTTCTGATGGCCATACGGTTCTCATTCCTCAACCCAGCGACGAAACGGAAGATCCCCTCAATTGGAGCAAGTTCAAGAAAAATCTTTTTCTGTACATCATTGCCGCCTGTGCCTTCCTTCCTGACTATGGCAGCTCGATAGGAGCTGTCACTTTGTTACCACAAGCAACGTATGTACCCTTGAAGCTCTCGCATCTTGTTCAGAATTCACACTAACAATTCATTCACAGACTCTGGAACCTGAGTCCAGATACGGTTAACCACTCTGCCGTTGGCAACGTCTTTATGCTCGGCGCTGGCGGCGTAGTAGTCGTTATTCTCGCCGCATATTTCGGTCGTTTACCGGTCTTGTTCTGGTTTCTGGTGATGGCACTCGCAACCGCCATCTGGTGCGCTACAGCTCAAAGTTTTGAATCATTCATGGCTGCACGTATTCTCAGTGGATTCTTCTCAACAGTGGCGCAAGGCGGTGGCTTGATGTTTATCAATGACCTCTTCTTTTTCCACGAAAGAGTGTGAGTGGAATTCTAGACTCTGAATGAGGATTTAAACTTACCGTGAACATCAGGCGAAAGATCAATATTTGGTCAGCATTTATTGTCCTCTCGCCTTTTCTAGGACCGCTTGTCACAGCGTTCATTTTGACCACACAGTCGTGGCGGGTCGCGTTTTGGCTCTATGTTGCTCTCACCGGTGCATGTCTTTTCTTGGTCATAGTATTCATGGATGAAACATACTATGATCGCAGACCTGCTCAAAATTCCCAGCCACCCAAGCGATCCCGCATGATGCGACTTATTGGAATTGAACAATTTCGAACTCGTCATCAGCGAAATTCAATTTCCCAGGCCATAATGCGCTCCGTCAGGGTTATCATAAAACCTACGATGTTGATCTCTGTCGTCTACTACTTACTGATCTTTTCTTGGTCCGTCGGTATTAATACGACTTTGAGCATTTTTCTACAGCCATTATACGGGTTTGGTTATAAGGAGATTGGACTTTTCTACTTCACTCCTGTAGTTGGTGCTCTTCTAGGAGAGACTTCCGGCCATTGGCTTCACGATATCCTCGCTAAACGATATATCAAGAACCATCACGGGTGCTTTGAGCCAGAGGTCCGACTGAGGGCCTGTTACTTCGCAACGCCGTTTCTAGTGACCGGACTTGTTGTGCTTGGCTTTTCTTTGGAAAGGGACTGGCATTTTATGTGTGTCTCAGTTGGTTGGGGGTGTTACGTCTTCGGTATTATGGTTACAACAGTGGCTATAAATGCTTACAACCTCGATTCATATCCCGAAGGATCCGGTGAGGTTGCTGCGTGGGTGAACTTTGCCCGCACCACCGGTGGTTTTATCATCAGCTACTTTCAGGTCAAATGGGCAACTGCATCAGGAACTATTATCAGTTTCGGCGTACAAGGTGCCATCTGTGCCGCAGCCTTTGGACTTATATTGATGTTGCAGCTCTTTGGAAAGAAACTCAGGCAAAAAAGCGGTCCTCTGCACTTTCACACGACTTAATACCATCGATAAAGTCTGCAGGTCCACAGCGATAGTCAGAGCTTTGTTACACTAAAAACAGGGGTTTATGGGCTTGGTTACAACGCTTATCGATGCAGGAGGCAGATTATGAAAAATATGTTGTGAATAGCGGTGAAGAGATAATTAATATTACTCTGGATGCATATATCAAATATCAACGATAGTCGACTAATATTCTCACGTTGTCAAAGATTAGTTAGTAGAGTGAGGGATACCTCTAGATTTTAGGGAGGGTTACGTCGTCTTCAACTATACGAACTTCCGAGTCGAAAGTTACTGTTATAATCATGAATGACGATGGCAATCCGTCGTATTCATGCCTTGTTTTAATATTATTTGCCGTGTAGGACTGACGGTACATAGAAGAGGCTAATCTAGAGGGGCGATTTATAGAACTAAGACTCATTCATTCAACAGCTGAAGTCAACAGAGCCCCTGTAGTGGTCTCTATTGTGGAGAGCCATCTCTAGTTTTCAAAGGAGACAGCGCACTCAGCTTAAATGTATTTGGAAACATTGGTAATTATGAGACCGGTAAAATGAACAGTATCTTCGAAGTAAAACTAGATTAAGTTCTTAGGGTTAGGGTTAATTGTCAAGTTGATCTGACCCGTCAACTGAAATTCCGGATTACGTTACTAGCACATTCCGAGTATTCCGGTGAGCCCGATAATTCCGATCCGAACATGTAACAGTAGTATAACTGAAAAGCAATAATAATATTATTTTTATGTATATTTTTATTGTAAATGAAACGTTTTTATATAAATTGATGTTGTTTAGTAAGATATGGTGTAAGGGGTGTGGCCCTAGTCTTTCCCTTACATGGAAACCTATCGCGGCGTATTGTACCCCGCCTACCCCAACTTCCACCTACCATTTGGACATAGATCCATGGTGATCCGATACCATAACGCTCAGCCGCTGCCTCAGTTCTTTTAGCCGAGTCCAGGTCCAAAAAATTTTTAAAGTATACCATGTTACACGCCTAACTCGACTCTATTCTACCTTTCAATTGGTGCTTCCTTGAATTTTCACAGTATGGTCCAAGCAACAGCCTTGATTGTCCACGAGCAGGGAGGCCTTTTCCAGCCGGCGACCGTTGAACTAGACACTCTCCAGAGCGAGGAGGTCTTGGTCAAGCTCAAGGCGACGGGGATCTGCCAAACTGATCTTGTTGTCCAGAATGGGAAGATCCCGGTCCCTTTTCCTGTTGTTCTAGGACATGAAGGTACCCTTTATTCCCTTGATCTTTCTCCGAGATAATATTTAACAAAAAGCGTAGGCGCTGGGGTGATTCTCGCTGTGGGCTCAGCCGTCACTGATCTCGTTGCCGGCGACCACGTGGTTCTCTCGTACAATTATTGCAAGACATGCCGTAGCTGTCGCTCTGGCAAGACATTCCAGTGCTCGGAGATGCAAGAGCGCAACTTTGGCAGTCAGAGGGCGGACGGATCGCAGACTATACTGCGCAACAAGAACATGAACCACATTAACACGTGTTTCTTTGGTCAGTCGTCATTCTGCAATCCAGCAGTTGTCCAGGAAGCATGTTGTGTGAAAGTTGACAAGGGTCTGCCACTCTCCGTGCTCTGCTCCTTTGGCTGCGGTTTTCAAACCGGTGCGGGATCGGTGTTCAACGTGCTTCGACCCACCGAACGAAAAATCCGATCTCTGCTGGTTTTTGGCATGGGAAGTGTCGGGGCGGCGGCAATCATGGCCGCAAAAGTACTAGCTGAAGATAACCCCGACTTGCTGGAGACGATCATTGCAGTGGATATCGTGGACGAGAAACTGAGCGTAGCCCTGGAACTTGGGGCAACCCATGTGATCAATTCAGCGAAACAGGATCTAGAGGGACGCGTGGCGGATATCCTCAACGGCGATGGGCTTGATGCTGCCATCGATTGCACTGGTGTGATTTCGGTTGTCAATTTAATGGTCAGCATGGTGGGTGCCGGTGGAGTGGCGGTCACCGTTGGTGGACCGTCGCCTGGCCTCAAGGCGTCTATTGACGTGTTTGACATGCTGATTAAATGCAAGAATTATTATGGATGCCATCAAGGCAATGCATACTCTAGGACTGTAAGTGGGTGAATCCAATAAACTATGCGGCTATGCTGATGCGACACGCAGTTTATACCATTCTTGATTGATCTTTACCGACAGGGCCGATTGCCAATCAACAAATTGCAGAAATCTTACAAGGCCACTGATATCAATATAGCGGCTGGTGACTTGAAGGCGGGGCGTGTTTGGAAGCCAGTGCTTCTCTGGGACTGAGATTGATGTCGATTATTGATTCCTAGATGGACGTTATATGAAAAGGAGCTCAAGCAGATTCAATGGCTTTTATTTGACAGGTCGCATTTCCCATCCCAATCCGCACACGGGTCATAACAACCTTAAAATAGCCAATCTACAGAGGCCAGACGAATTTTGCGCCGTGCAGGGAGGTTCATGCGGGTCTTGATCATTATCAGAGTTGGTTATCTAAGTAAGAGCATTAGAAACCAAAATGGCTTCATTTCAGACCAATCCATCGACGTAGCAGACATGGTGCTCAAAGTACCCCTCCCCCCTAAGTCCACAATGACTCAATTTGACTCTACCTCGAAGCAGAACAGGTTCATATTGTAGGCTTCTCCAGTTAATATTCTCTGGTCCCTGTATTCCTTCATATCTATTGATGGCGAACAATAGCATCTGAAACGGTGGATTGAGATACCTCCACGCATCAACACCGACACCTAGGAAACAGCGTCACTCTTTTAGTCAAGCATCGAATATATTACACTACAATTGACAATCAATGGGGTCAATGGGGCTCACATCTCAGGCTTCTTAACCGGGCCAATCGGGTTTTATTTGCCCCTCGGATAGGTGAGTGCTCTCCGAGATGGGAAGGCTCGGAAAGTGCAGGCTTCTGATCTGGTCCCGTGTGTTTGGAACTTGATGTACCATAACTATATCAGGGGTGAAAGATTTCATCTGCTGCAAAAACCTTAAGAAAAGATATCGTGATATCAATCGCCACAACGAATATGGAAAACCAGATTTATCGAGGAAGCTGCCTATGTGAGGTAGTGAGCTTCACCCTCCATGGTAGCCCTGAAAAGGTCTTTATCTGCTACTGCCACGACTGTATGAAGAATTCAGGGGCTCCATATCAGATTGTATGTATCTCTGCTCTCTCTTAAGGGATAAATCGCTAATAACTGATGCTAAAGTGCGCCAAATTCAGTCGGAACCAACTGCACCTCGAAAGCGAAACGGAAGAGACTATCGGCACATGGACCATCACCAAGACCGCAAGCGGTTCAGAAAAGCAGAAAAAGTTCTGCACCAAATGCGGGTGCACGTTATGGACGATTCCAATGCATCATGGGGGCGAATATGTAATTGTGCGGACAGCACTTGTTGAGAGAGGGTTAGTGCTTGTTGTGTTGCACCCCATTCCCTTTACCCTGACTGACATCATCAATCAGAATGGAGACATTGTTGCCTCAAGCGGAATTTTTTGCAGATTCGAAGCCATCTTGGGTCAGAAGCCCGGATGGTATTAAAGCGTTTGCCACCATGCCTGGTCGCTGAAAGTTTGTTTCATGGAACCAAGTCGGGCGCGCGGTCATCCCATTAGGGTGTATGTTTCTTCTTTGTACGTATCGCTCGCGGGGATATTTAGCCCGTGAACTGGTAAAGACAAATCTATTCGGTGTCCTTACCGTAATTACCGTATAAGTATTGTTATCGGAATTCACGGAATCAAGCGGCTCCCGGCACTCTTGCTCATCTAAGCCACTCGGAATTGTGAATATTGGCGCCAACATCACTGTCTGGTTATTCTTGTTGTTTCAGATTCATTACCGAATACACCGTAGCCCGCATAGCGTGACCTGAACTATATACATGGCGCCAGCTTTCCGCAACAAACTTGAAGGCCCGACTCCGAGTCAACCAGCATTGAGATCTGAGCAAAGGCACATACATTGAACTACAGGATGCCTGAGGCCTTGGAGATAGCCACATCTATGAGAGAAGAGTTTGAAGCATCTTCTCATGGCAAGAATTATCAGCCCCTCTGGACCGTTTTCGGTCAAATGGTGCCTCCAAAGCCTAATCCTCGTGCCGTGCCAGCTATCTGGCGATACGCTGAGATACGGCCAGACATAATAAAATCAGGGGCCATTATCACCGCAGAGGAGGCTGAAAGACGGGTACTTATGCTGGTCAACCCCAACATGAGTAAGATATCTGTTTCCCTGCGAGGACTTGGTGGCATTTAATACTAAAAAAAATATTTAGATGCACCTCACACGACTGACACCATCTATGGCGGATTGCAACTCGTTCTTCCCGGAGAGACGGCCCCCGCGCATAGGCACGTTGCGTTTGCTCTTCGCTTTATTATTGAAGGAAGCAACGGGTTTACCGCTATTGAGGGCCAAAAGATCCCTATGGAAACCGGAGACGTGATATTGACGCCTTCATGGTCCTGGCATGATCACGGCAACGAGGGCAAAGACCCGATGATCTGGTTAGACGGTTTGGACTTGCCCCTGTTCAGAAGTTTTCCGGTAAATTTTGCCGAGGAATATACTGATAGTCGTTATCCGGCCTTGTAAGACACTCCGAAACTCCAATATAGTTAACATGAAGCATCTTTATCTGATTAAATTGAACTTCGAAGGGAGTCCAACGATAGTCCCATCCGCTTCCCATGGCGAGATGTCCAGGCTGCTTTGGACGTAACTGGACTTCCATACGCTGTTTACCACTATAAGAGCAAGGGAAAGAGTTACCTTTCCAATACTATTAGTGCACAAGCAGAGCGCTTGAGTCCCGAATATACCACAGTTCCTCGCCAAGAGACATGCTCATTCCTCTATCATGTGAGAAGTGGTGAGGGAATTTCGAAGCTTGTCACGGCAGATGGACAGAAGATCGATATTCAATGGAAAGAAAGGGATACATTTGCAGTACCTGCTTGGTGTCGCATCCAGCACCAATGCACGTCAAATGAGGCTGCCTACTTATTTGCGATGAACGACCGCCCCATGTTAGAGTCTTTAGGATTAGTCAGGGAGGCTTAATTCTTCTGCTCCTTTAAGTTCTTGCAGACAAATCGGTGGTTCCTAACTACTGATCTCATTTCTCTGAATGGGTGCAAGATGGGAGAGGTATGCAAGGAGGTGATGGATTTTTGGCCGATGGCGTTTTCGATTTCCCTTTCAGTCCATTAAATTTTCATAAACGCATCGATTCACTCTAGTTCAAGTCATTCAATCCGTAAACATATACAATGTAAGTCGTTTCCATACAAGACACTTAGGGTAGGAAACACCTCTTGTATGGAAATACTCCATCAGACAACCTTGATCAAATTCGACAGATGAAAAGCCAATTCAGTGAACCTCGTCATTACATATCTTACTATTTTTTTGAAATTCAAAGAGATTACATTTTTTTTACTCAAAGTTGTTCCTGATAGGGAAATAATGTTTCTAAAAAGGTTTATGTGCACTGAAAATTCTCTAGGTAAGCTGAGTGACATTTTCCTAGTAAGAAACGGAGACGTTATACAGTATAACAAGGGTCAAAAGGTACACGGGTTGTAGCAAACGGGGAGAGAGAATCTATGGAGAACGTAGTTTAACATATGTGATGTCTAAATGATTCTTCAACAAGAGATTGTTCAGTCAAATAGCATAACATTCTTTGTGGATCCAAGATTCTCAATCACAACCTCCACCACATCACCGTCCTTGAGATATTTAGGTGGTGTCATGCCCATTGCCACACCCGAAGGGGTACCAGTCATAATAATAGTTCCTTTTTCCAAGGTAGTCCCTTGGCTTAGGAAGCTGACAAGATGAGGGATATTGAACAGCAGATCACTGGTGTTCGTGTCTTGGCGAACCTCTCCATTGACGAACGTTTGAAGACGCAGGTTATCCGCAGCACCGACGATCTAAATTTATGTTAGACTTTAATCACACGTTTCTCGCTAGGATAGGAAAGAAAAGTACTTTTGGGGACACCAGAACTGCGCTGACTGGGGCAAACTTATCGAATCCCTTGCTAAAACACCATTGGGGGACGCCTCCGGCCTTGGTTGGATCCTTTTGCCAGCTACGGCACGACACATCGTTCGCAGCGACGTACCCGGCAATATATTCCAAAGCCGATTCCTTCGGGATATTCTTCCCAGTTTTTCCAATCACGACGCACTTGCAAAGATCAGCCAGGTCAAGTCTTTGTCACTTGGGGTAGGTGTTTCTTAAAGAACATACCAGTTCGCCCTCATAGTCCACCGAGTCCTGAGCAATACGGGGAATGGGGATGTCCTCTTTGTACGAAGCAATAGAGGCACTCGGCTTAATGAAAAGCGATGGGTGAGGGGGAGGAGTGCGGCCACCCTCTTTGACTGGAATCAAGCTTCAGCAACCTTCAATGGCACAACAGTTGCAGCTCCCCTTCCTCTCGAGTCAAGATTCTACTTACTGTGCGCCATGTAATTCAAGCCCACGCAGCGAACGATCGGAACATCTTCAGGTCGAAGAATGCCAAGAATTTCTTTTACTTGTAGGCGACGGGAGCCAGATACGACAGAAAACGGGCTTTCTCCCACGAATTCATGGGCGAAAAGTGTACCGGCTGAGCATTCCTGAGTTAATTTTGTGAGATCGTTGAGTGCCGGTTCCCCAAAACAGACTTTGCCGGTGGTATCAACGAAACGGATGAGGCGAGACCAAGACATCGTGCTGACAGTCGAAATGTGCTGTCCTGGATTTTGGAGACGTTTGTGGACACGGGCTGCCTTATCTACAACAAGAACTGTCACATAAAGATGAAATGAAAAATTACCGCCGAGGACCCTGGTTCGGCCAGGAGTTCCATCATACCCGGATGTGCTTGACATTTCGTTACCGGAATGTAATTCAATACCGGAATCAAGGTACTGCTTAGGTTCCGGTCATGCCGAGAAATGATATCGTTCTCAAGGGGACTGGGGACCGGGTCTTCGGTAGGTAGCTTACTCTACAACCAAATAGATATTACTAAGGATTGGTAAGCGTCGATCGTGATGAGGAGTTGGCGTCCTAAGAAAAAGTCAGCTTAATATGGTAGGGGAGGCAAGTACGCATGGATTGAGCACACCGTATTTAACGATTCTGTAAAGTTGAGTTTTGGCTATTTATGGCATTTCTCTACATCCTAATGGCCTCGGTGAAAATATTTGGCTAAGAGTTACGCTTTTCGTGTATATTGTGGGTGTGGTGAAGCGACAATAGTAGACACCATTGCAGATTGGTGTTAATGCAAAGAGCACCAATAACACCTCAACGGTTGTGGATGTGGGGTGGATGACTGGGCATGGCACATGTATTTGCCTTTTTTGAGAATAAGGGCTTCATTTCGATATCAAACGTTCTTAAATGTAAACATATTATGTTTAGTGAATCCCATTCACAAAAGACGACCTTTCAGAGTTTCTTGGGCAGCCCATGGACTGCGAAGAAACCGCCGGCGGCTGAGGCGATTCAGAGCTCACCAGAACCGTGTGTGGCCACATAGGTGTACATAATATGTTCGTCACAGCGTGCATATTATGTGCTACATAGTAAGCCGTCTATACACAACAGGCTCCATAAATCCAAAGAGGGACGAGTAAATTTGTTACTGCCCCGGAAGAATTCCGTCGTAGTTACTAGTAATCGGGTTTGGGTTTCGTTGTGTATATTAATCTTTGTCGGCCAATTTACAACTCTTTGTAGCTTACATGAATTTGGTGCTTTCCCTGTCACTTGATACTAAATCTATCCGAATTCATCCCATAAATCATGTCCAAAGTTCAAGGTCATTGTCAGGAAAGATTCCAAGCTCTTCGCAGATTGATGGAGTCATTCTTATCATCAGGTGAGGAGCTAGGGGCTTCGCTCACCGTGAACATTGACGGGATCGATGTGGTCGACATCTGGGGAGGATATATGGATGAAGAGAAGACTAGTCCATGGTTGGAAGACACAATATGTAACATGTGGTCAACGACAAAATCCATCAGCAGTCTTGCCATGTTAATTTTAGTTGAGCGTGGCCTTGTTAATTTGGACGAGCATGTTACCAAGTACTGGCCCGAGTTCGGCGATAATGGCAAGGAAGATGTCAAGGTTCGGCATATCATGTCGCACACATCTGGTGTTCCGGCGTGGGAAAAGCCAGTCACGATTGAGGACTTGTATGATGTAGAAAAATCGACTTCAAAACTTGCACAGCAGCCGCCATGGTGGAAACCAGGCACAGCTTCAGGCTATCATTCTCATACGCATGGACATCTTATTGCGGAACTTGTCCGGCGTACCACTGGTAAATCGTTGAAACAGTTCGTCATCGAAGAAATTTCCGACCCACTCAGAGCTGATTTTCAACTTGGAGCTTTGGAGAAAGATTATGGTCGAGTTGCAACTATCGTTCCACCGCCCCTATCTGGTGACAAGCGCCCACCACCGCCTGCTGGATCTGTTATGGAGAAAGCCTCTAACGCCCCGCCAACAGACGCCAGGGTATCCGCAACGCCAGGGTGGCGAAATGCGCAGATGGGGGGTGGAGGCGGCCATGGCAATGGTCGGTCTGTCGCAAAAGTGCTTTCTATCGTCAGCCTAGGCGGAAAAGTCGATGGAAAGACCTTCCTCTCTCCTAAAACCATTGATGAGATTTTTAAGGAACAGGCTTACGGGAAGGACCTCGTGGTGGGACTGAATCTTCGCTTTGGAACCGGGTTTGGCCTTCCTGCTAAGAACACATACTTTGACTGGGCGCCTATTGATGGTCGTGTCTGTGGATGGGGCGGATGGGGGGGCAGCATGGGTCTAATAGACTCAAACCGTCGGCTAACAATTGGGTACGTGATGAATAAAATGCATCCCGTTGGAATGGGCTCTCCCTGTACCAAAGCCTACATCGCCGAAGTCTACAGAGTTCTTGGAGTTTCAATTTGAACATGACACGGGGTTGGAGGGCCAAAGGTTTAAGATGATACGTCCATTTGTATCCTATCTCCGGGGATTTTACGCGTCTCAAGTAGGTTATTTGGAACTCCTTCAGTTTTTGGTGTCTATCCTACCTCTATTTGTCAATATAATGATTTCGCTTCAATCTGGGACTGGGAATACTATCAGAAAGTCATCTGGGCATTCGTGCTTTACATGAACCACTAAGGCATACATGCATGAACAACCAGGTCAAAATACACTCAACTGATGTTCTCCCTAGACCATCTCTTGTGTCGGGTCAGATGAGTAGTTATATGCTTGCCCGAGTAAACTAAATTCACGGATACCTACATACTGTTAAGAAGAGGTCTATTCTTATATGATAAATCTACTGTTTCTAGCACGTCGCCTTAGTCATCAGTTTCATTTTGTGTTTCTTATCTTGGTCCTTTCAATCTCGGCAAACCTGAAATCGGGTCGTGGCTACGTCTGGTCGAAGTTTTTGAGGTTTTTGAATTTCCACCTCGTCTCTATCAATTAACATTGCGTCGAAAATTCCAGCGGGTTTTATCCTGAATAATATACATGTATTTCCTGGCCTTCAATCCATCCTTTCCCTTTTCTATCTAGCTCTAGCGGACTTTCTCAATGCTCTGGAGCTTTCTACTTCTTATCTATGCTGACAGATCGGTTCCCCACCCTCCACGTCCTAACATTTAAAGTGTTGCATCTCCCTAGACTCCGTTGATGCCGATAAATCTACCGAACCCTGCTGACACGGGGTAAATGTGGAGAGCATACGCCACCTCCACCATCAACCTCAATTTGGTGAGTTTGAGCCCCGATTTTTGGCCAACCACGTTGTATCCTTGATAATATGGCTGAACTTCTATCGAACTATTTACCGCTACGCCAAAAAGGGTCAACCCTAAATATAAGGGTTCACTAGTTCATTTATATGTCGACAACTTCTGAATTATTCCATAGATAATTAATCCCGCGGCTATGTCCGGGGATTGATTTGAAATCAATCTTCTGTGCGAATTCATAACTGAATTTAGTTCATACTAACCGATGCCTACATGTACCGTCTTGATGTGCCGGTTGTCGATCTTCACACTAAATCTTTTATCCACCCTTAAGAGGCCCTAGATCAAGAAACCAGGAATGTAACTATAGATAAACTTAATACCGAATTGCGCGTTTCAAATGTTGGCTTACCTCCGCAAGAAGTATATATTGATCCTTCCCCTGCCTAAACTGAGTCCTCAATCTCACAAGTTCGCATCTATATTTCTCAATTCACAATTTTCAGCTCTGCTTCAAGAGTAAAACGAAAGGCATCATCATGCTTTTTGGCTTGGTAACCTCGGCAGTCCTCGCGGGTCTTGTACGAATTGCCCTTGCATCAAGCACATCAGATTGCACAGCCACAAATTTTGCCTCGCTGACGCTCAGTAACATCGAAATCACAGCTTTCAATGTTACTCCTGCCTACAACTACTCAGCAAAAGCGGGGTCAGCTGCTGCACCAACCGGCCCTACGGCATCAGCTGTGGATATCTGCTTGATCTCTCTGACATACACTCACCCTGGTCAATATGATACTGTGAACACCTTGATTGGACTTCCGCTACATGCCAAAGACTGGAACTCGCGCTTTTTGATGAACGGCGGTGGCGGTTGGCTAGCGGGTGGATTGAGTGGCAACCTAGCGCCGCCCATTTTGTCGGGCTATTCTTCGTCAACGACAGATGGGGGCCATAACATCAGCACCTCGACCGCTGAATGGGGTCTAACAAGCGATGGGAATACGAATTGGCCTGCTCTCTGGGATTTTGCGAGTGTGGCGTTGTCGGAAGCAGCTATACTGGGGAAGATGGCCACAGAGATATACTTCGGCTCCGCGCCTAAGTATTCGTATTGGAATGGTTGTTCGACAGGTGGCCGTCAAGGACATGCCATGGCCCAGCAGTACCCTGAGCTCTTCGATGGTATTGTCGCTGGTGCTCCGGCAATCAATTGGGACAAGTTCATTCCGTCGGAATTTTGGCCGTCATTTATGGCTCATCTTCTTGGTGAGATATAACCTTATATCAGGAACCATTGAACACCGTTGACGGCTCCTCAATATGATTTCTTTACTAAAACCGTTTTCATAGATGTGAAACCCCCAGCATGCGTTTTGAATGCATTCACAAATGCCGCAATTGCTGCCTGCGACCTTCTCGACGGAGTAAAAGACAATATCATCGCCCACCCAAGCAAATGTCACTTTAACGCCTCATCCCTAGTTGGCCAAACCATTCTATGCCAAGATCCAAGTAAAAATGCAAACATCACCATCACCCACGGCATGGCTAAACTAGTATCGGCCATCTGGAACGGCCCAAGCACGTCCGACGGGAAATTCGAATGGTACGGCTTCCACTATGATGCCAATCTCACATCCATCATGTCTACCAACTGCACCTATACCGACACCTATCACTGTGCCGTGAATCCGTTCAGTATAAGCGATGACTGGGTGAAAGTGTTCCTAGCTAGAAATGCTTCCTTCGATACAGCCAGCCTCACCACCAGGACGGACTACGACAAACTTTTCCGCCAGTCAATTGCCCAGTATGCGTCTGTGATCGGGACTGGAAATGCAGACCTTACCGACATGAAGCTAGCGGGCACAAAGATGATTGCCTGGCACGGTATGCAGGATCCGCTCATTCCCACCGGCGGGACAGTGGACTACTACTCGAGGGTGCGGGAGCGTGACCCAGATGTTGAGGAGTACTATCGCTTTTTCCTGGCACCTGGAGTTGGGCACTGTGGCGGCGGAGTGGGATTTGACCCCAGTAACGCGGTGTTCTATGCTCTGAAAGCGTGGGTTGAAAACGGAAAAGTGCCAAATCGGTTGGAGGCGATTGCGTCGGCCGTGGGTAACAACAGTTCTGCGACTCGCACGGCATATCTTTGCCCTTACCCCAAGACCTTCACCTATGTGGGTGGTAGCCCTAATAAACCTTCCTCTTTTGCTTGTGTCTAAGGACGGACACCAGACCCCTGGTAACAATTGCCGATTGTTACAGAGAGATCGGAAGGGGCGGCATATGTTCGTTGTGGCAGACATGGTGCTTCAGGCAAGGCAAATGCTCTTCTAAATTTGCGTACAAATTTTAGTTGCTGCATTAGGGCCCCCGTTTTTTCTTTATTTTGTTCAAGTTTTTTTCTTTTTTCTTTTTTTTTTTTTTTTCACGAGATCTTGGCCCGACAAATTATTTTCGGAGTGCAGACCCACGCCCTACAAGTTTCCGCTACTGCAGAAGTAGCTTGTTACATATTGATCAGTAGGGCAGAAAATCAGATGCCGAGTTCCAATTGAGGGTAAATAAGAAAAGATGAGACAACCCAGCAGTTGTGATAAGTAGTCCTAGGGAATCTCTGTAATGATCGTCAACTCGATATGTTTCTGTGCGCTTTGCTATGTAGCTCTGGTATTCATTGCAACTACATCCGTTGGGCAAGGGCCATAATTTCTGGAAGCTAGGGATCGATTGCATGAATCATCAAAAAGCTGGTCCTCGCTCTTACGGTACATACCACTCCACGGTACATTTGCTCCCACGGTTATTCACATACTAGAGTAGACACATAGCAAAACATTCAGTTGTAAGCGTAAAAAACAACCCATTTCCGTCGACAATTCCTCTTAAAGAGGACTTCGCGGTGCAGCGGAATCGCGGAGGCAGAGTAGGGAGGCGAGAGATTACCACTCGTGTTGCGGCCGCCTAGTATAGGTTGCTGGGAACGCTGCTGAGCCAAGACATGTCAAAAACTTCAGGCATATCAAAACTATCCAGAATTGCCGCCGATATGCCCTCGCCCAATGAAACGTCATGAGAAGGACGATAAGAAGGACGATGAGAAGTAAGAGGAAGGCATTGAGATCCGGCAGAAGCATGAGACGAGCCAACTTGTTCGTAAAGAAGCTCCAGTGCCACAATACATCTTTGTGCAGAGGTGCTATAACTTTGGTACTTCTGAAGAATTTGGATAGCTCGTTGCCAAGATTGAGCGACAGCATCTTCAGTCAATTCCGAGAGGACTGCTCGATGGAGAAGTCCCGCTACTAGAACCGTGGCTGCTGTGTACACATCTGTAACTCATTAGATTGGATCATCAAAGAATGGATAAATAGACCCATTAACTTACACAAGATATTATACCACCAGGACGGCAGTAGGCCTATTGAATCGTCGGTTGGAAGATACTTGTGTATCATGTCTATGAGGTCTTGGGCAGACTTCACGCAGATAATGGAGCATTGAAGAGCAAAACGTTGCGGAAGCGAGTTGTCGGATGATATCGAAGGCGCCCGAGTATACATTTCGCAATACTTGGAAAGTATAGGTCGCAAGAGAACCATTCGGACATGGAGAAATCTTTCTATTATTAGGAATTTGGATTCGATAAAGATAGTGGACTTTGCCGCACCTTAGCCTCAGCACAACGCTTTGCCGATTAAAGATGGGATTCTCGGTTGAGTGTGATTGGCAGCTGAGATGTCGAGGAAGGCTTTGTGACCATGATGTAAGTGCATGATCTAGTTGGAAAACAGTCAATTGCCCTTCGTAGAAGGATTTGGTATAGTACTCTTCAAAATCCTCAGTCGGACCTGGAGGAACCTGATTCATGTAGACGCTATGGAGAATGTCATTCACGATCTCATACAGCTCTAGTGATTTAGTATAAAATGCGACGAACCCAGGTTCCCCTGCATGTAGAAACAATCCGCGGTCCGTTGAAGAGTTTGAAGGTGCTCCATCTCCCACAGTGGGCAATGGGATTATACTGGCCGCTTCTTTCGATATCATGGTAGGACGCCCAAGAGTCAATGCAACAACGCTATTCAGGTTAGATTCGCTTCCAATTGCTTTTTGCATATTCACCTACCGATCCATAAGAACGCATCCATGCCAGATTCTTCTCGCAAGTTGTTCCCCTTGGAGGCTGTCTATGCGGGAGCTTTTCTCTGGCAGGTGAAGCCCCAGGCCCTGCGCATTGCGAATGGCCATGCCGGTTACCATCCAGCATTGGTCAGCACAGTCTGTGCTCTGAAGGTATTGTGCCATAAGAAGCAAGCATTGAATCAATGCAGTAGATCCAGATTGCCACAAGTTAAACTGAACAAGCTCTTTGGCACGAGAAAAGAAAGTATCTGCCGCTGCTGCCCGATCTTCGGGCTTGATAGACTCGGAAAGCTGACAACCAAGTGCAAAAATCACATTGAACGTGCACATTAGCATGTCTTCGTCGCATGGAGAGTGGTCTTCTCCATTCCAAATTTTGATATAATCGGCGTTTAGGTGTTCTCGATCAAAGAAAGGATAAAGGGGGAAAACGATATTCCAGTAAATTTCCATCAATCGATCTGCCATGCGTCGCTGAGGCAGAACATGGTTGCTCATTGATGATAAAGTCGATGGCTGTTTCACCGGGACGGGGGCATATGACAAGAGATCCGTACTCGCTGTTCCGGAGGGAATTTCCTTATTCACCGCCATTTTCATCTGTTGCATGAAGCCTGCTGCACTTGAGCTACCAAAAAATCCCTTGCTCGGTTGTCTCTCATCTGCTGCCATTTCTCCCACCATTGCGTTGACCCCTTCTGGATTATTGGTTCGTCGCTGCTGGTTAATAGGACTGAACTGTACATTGTGAGACGAGGTAGGTGAGATATGATTATGGTAAGCTGAGGTTGGGTGTTCCGCCAAGTATGTACCAGATACGCTCTCCACCGGCCTCCGAGATAATCGCGGGAGCTCGGTTTGTGGTGTCTGTGTATGGTCATGGCGCTGACCCTGTTCTTGCTGGACCTGGTGCCCTCTCACAGTATGGATAGGCCGACTAGAGGGATATTATTAGTTGCTTTTCGATGACTGCGTTCTGATCTATTTCCGTTTGGACACTTACTCGAATTCACGAGCCCGGCCTCGATCAGAGGCCTTTCCCTTATACACACAATTTGCATCTACTCTATGATGCTCGGCTCTATCAATACATGGTCCACATACTAAATGGAAGGTTAAGGACATGGACTACTGCACAATATCGATTCGTCTTACTTGGTAGCTGACCGTCGCAGCGGACCTTTCGAGCCCTGCACTCTTCACAAGCAACTGCGATCTTGCGTCGTTTCGGTCGACGTGTCGACTGAGCTGCCGGAATTGGTGGAGCACTCCAACTGTTGTCATCCATGTCAGACGGATTATAGAAACAACCTAACCCCGTGCGGTTGAGGTTTCCAAGAAACTCCGGAAAATGGGCGCGCGAGGGGGGGGGAGTTAAGATACTCCGTTGATCCGACATAGTGCGTCCCGTGTGATCCGCTTTCCGACTAAGTATTCCGTTTTGTCATCAAGCCAGGCGCTTCCTTCTAGAAATGGACATGACATTGATGATCCCTTCTCTGTCGGGTTCTTAGATGCCTCGACACTTCTAGTGCCTCAATTTTCATCATGTCTGGCCGCCTGTATCTCCACGAGTTGTGGGAGACGATTCATTCTCTCTTGCTAAAGGGTATGGCCGCATCCTTGTCTAGCCAATTTTACGAATTCTTTGCCATTCCAATGTCCCGATCACTCGCTGTCTGAGACTGAACCACATGAAGCATAGTATGTCTGTCTCACTAGGAACTTATCGAGGTGTCTAGTAGCCGCCGCATTGATATATTCAACGTTCCATCTAATCCTTCGACAATATATGCTGCGGGTTGCGGCTGCGATTGGTTAGGCGCGAGCCTCCTTAAACCAGCCGTTTCCGATAATTCCGATCGGTTCGAATTGAGAAGACACTCAGGCCCACACTAGGAGATACTGCGAACTCCTGGTATAATTTGGTCTTTTTGATAATCTTGATAAGCGCGTCCACTATGTATGTTGAAGTAGAGTTGCTGGTAGAAGATTCTGGTAGAAGATTTCTTGGAAGGCCACGAAGCATAGCCTGTGGTACATCAGGCAGATTAATACCGATGCTAAGGGCCTCTGTTGGAAATACAACCCTGACGGTTGATTTCGTTCTTGGTTTTCGTATTTTGTATGTGATGTATGCTTTGGCTATTTCATGTATCTTTTCGATATATGGGATTATAATGTGGTGATAAATAACGTTGTTTGGTATATTTAAATTGCTTGTGCATCTAGAGAGATTCTACTCTATATTTAAGTGCTTAGGATGGTTTCAAAAATGTTCTTTGTGGAATTGAAGAAGATAACCGTTTTGCGAACTTTATGTGGTTCGATATAAGGATTAAAAAGAGACGGTAAATTAGCTCTGGTTGGCCAGTTGATGTGTTGAGTATTATCAATTGATAGTATTTGTTTTGAAGTTTTTATGTTCTATAAGAGTCTTGAGGGTATGAGTAGGTAGGAGTATAAAGCCTACCAATCTGCATATATTCTGCAAACGACTGTCTTCGTAATGGACGAGATGCGCTTTGCCAGTAGTAATAGTAGCAATGCGTTGATTAATCAATTGAGTATATTATTATTATTTTCCTATTAGAAATAATTAATCTATACTAACCCCTAGTCCGCTGGCTGAAACTGCAATTTCCACGGTCGGCACAAGCCCGTCCGAGCGACAGTCGCGGCAGTCTAGACGAGCCGGTGGCGCCAGCCGAGAGCAATCTAATCATATTGACAGAAACAAGGAAGCACAGTAAAGAACAATAGCCATCGATGCCAAAGTGAGTCCAGAGATAGCGAGCCGCTGTCAAAGCAGGCGATGGACATTAGCGGGTGGAGGCAGGAGCCCCCCCGGCCAGGCAGTTTCCAGATAGGCAGGAGCGCTACTACATGCTCTAGCCTCTGTAACGGTCAACCCCGTGATCTCCCTCTCGCGGTCTCTCCGTTCTCATTCTTCAATCCCCTCGTCTTTCTACTGCTCGTTTTCGCCTGTTCTCGCCCTTCACGCTCTTCTCCGCCTCTCGTCTACATTCCACAGGACGGCCATTCTGTGGTTCATCCGATTTGCCCAGGAATCGCCCCTCTCCACCAGACAGTCTGATTGCGCCGTCCACCCGCCCACCGTCGTGCGACAACCCACTCGCTAGCCCCTCTAGCCTCAACTCGTCTGAGCGTCCTGGCGTCTTGTTGGCCAGCTCCACCAGCGCCAGGCCCTCACCATTCCCCATTGACATCGGCGCGACATCTCGCTCCTTCTGTCCCCAGTCCTCTTGTTGTCAGGCCATCCCAACTGTACCACAACCAGTGCGACCATCCTGCCGCTCGCTCCTACAGTCGCCCAGCTTTCAACTACTTCCGCTCTTTCTCTCGCTCTCGCTGGTCGAAGTCGATATCTGATTCTCTTGCACCGCCTCGTTTGTCGCAGTGCTGCGCCGGCCGCCAATCCTGACCGATCGATCGACCTGAAACCACGGCGATACACACACATACACACACACACGCACGCACGCACACATCGCTTTCTACCAGAGTTGCTTCAACGTATACATCTCCATGGGCGCTCGTCCATTGCCTATTTCCCTGCGTTTGCCGCTTTGCGTGTGCGCAATTGGTTCCGGTTGCCGTGATTAGAAAAATCCCGCCATGTTGTTGAAACCTGCCACCCCCCTCACCGTGCTGCTGGTGGCCGCCTTCGCGCTGCTGCTTTTGTCAACGCTCTCAACCCCCGTCATCAAAAAAGTGCCGCTGGCTACCTTCAAAAATGTCGACTTTGGTGTGTTTGGATTCTGCAGAGATGACACTTGCACTTCCGCTCGAGTGGGCTACGACACGAGTGAGTCCCTCCATCACAGCGAGCTATCACTCACATGCAATGGCTAACCTTTGTGTGTGTAGGCAATGTCTTCGGCAACAGCGACACGGACGATGCCGATTTCAACCTTCCGTCCAGCGCGCGAAACTCTCTCTCGTCCATTCTGATTGTTCATCCAATCGCCGCTTTTCTCGCACTAGTCTGCTTGGCTATGGCTGCCGCCTCTCATTTTCACTCGCCGTCGCATTCGCCTAGATACCTACTGGCTTTACTCATTCTTTTGCTGCCTACCGTCTTGGTGTCACTCTTGGCATTCCTAGTCGACATTCTACTGTTTGTGCCACATTTACAATGGGGTGGATGGATTGTGCTAGCTGCCACCATCATTCTGGTCGCTTGCGGGGTGGTCACTTGTGCAATGCGCCGCACACTTGTCAGCCGCAAAGCACGCAAAAAGCGGATTGCGGAGAATGCTGAAATGAGTGGCGCAAACTTCTATGCTCGCCAGAATGCAGAGGCTGCGACATTCGCAAAAGCCGACTCCCCTCCTCCAATGAGCACTGATACCAACGCTCCCTTGCTAAATACAATTACCCAGTCGTCTCAACAATCCTCCAACCCGGTGCCGACTTTTGCCAGTTACGAATCTGCGCGGGCGACAAACGAAGAAGAACTACAGACCATGAGCTCGCGCACGCCATCAAACCGAGCCCCTCACGTGATGGACGATGGTGTCAACCAGACTAGTCTTGCAAGCCGGCCAACCAGACCTGGATACAATGGACCCCGAGATGAATATGGAAATCCTATTCCTCCTGGCCCACCAGCTTCGTACGGGGACACAGCTGGTGGTATGCAGTCATCTTCCGACCCGAGACTACACAACCAATACTCCGATGGCAGCCTGGGGTCCCGACGGGGTGCGGGTGCACAAGGATACCCAGCACCTGGTCGCAGCGGCGATTATCCACCTCGTGTCGGAGCACATGGATACGGTGGTCCCTACGGCGGCCGTGGACGTGGCCCTCCACCCAATAACAGAGGTTCCATGCGTGGAATGCGCGGGGGTGGTCCTCCACGCAACATGATCCCTGGGCGTGGACCTCCTCCAGGCTATCCGCCGCGGCGAGACGGTGAATACGACGCTTACGGATCTATCCCACATCGGCCCTCTGATCGTGCAACGTACCAAAATTACTCTGTTCCATATGGTTCGAATCACGCGCAAAATCCCTCAGCGTCACAGCCAAATCTCCCAGAAGCGGATGAGGCTGGTCATTCTTTTGAGATGATGCCGCAAAGCAGCGAGCCGAATCTCCGCGTTCGCAATCCGACTATTGAAGCACATCGAGAATCTAACAACCAGCCGTTACCCAGTCCCAGTAGTGTATACAGTACCGAGTAAGTCAGGGAGCAGTGTGGTTGTCAATATCAATCGCTAACCTCATTTTTAGACCATACGTACCACCCCGAGCCGGATGGTCGGCGAATCCGCAACGGCCTTCGCCTGCTCAAGACATGCGTTCTGGGCCTGGAAATAATTATTATGAAGATGTCGAGCCCCGGTTCGCTGAGGCAGCGGCGAGTGGCGGTGATAGTGGAGGGGCAGTCCCGTCGGCTCTCATGGCGGGAAGATCAGTTGGTGAGATCCCAGCAGCACAAACACCATCACCATTGCACATAGCCCATGAACAAACCGCCGGGGAAGCTCCTCGCTCACCAGCCATTAGCGATATAAGCCACAACAGCCATTTCACGTCTATATCCGAACGACCTATAAACCCACGCTGGCAACCTGCTCCACCGGTTCCGTCGAATTTGCGGCCATCACCACTGGCGCCCGCACCACAACCGCGAGTCCAGGATGTTGTCCTGCAGGCAAACCCCGATTTTGCATTACCTGTTAGTCCTGCGCGGGGTGGTGGTCGACTTGGTCGCGGCGGGCTCCCACCTCCTGCAACTGAACATAACGGGGGCGGACGGTATCCTACGCCAACGATGTAGATTTTTGTTGTCTTTAAAGTATTTCTGCAAGTACAGTCACAGTACAGTAACTCATTTCATGTATGGCGTTGTGGAGGTGTTGGACAAGCAGGCAGTCCTGGCGTTGAGATTTTTGTCTATGTATACACTGAGCCTGGTTTTTATGTTATTCCCTTATTCCGCAAGATGCGCATGATTGTTCTTCAACAGATATTTCGGAGTATAGAATATCAAATTTAACATGTTTGAACTGTTCTCTTATCGCGATCATGTCGTCAGCGTGCATCGGCAGGCGGGCCGGATAAATCGGGACCCCGCGGGCGACCTGACATCATGGGCTGCTCATGCTTACCCGATGCGGCAAACTTGTTTGTTTGCTGCTTGTGCCGGAAACGTTGGAACGGCCTTCACGCCGAATGAGCAGTTTGGGATCGAGTGGAGTTTTGGTGGCTTTGGCCTCTCGAGCAGTAAATGACGCATTCACGTCCACCCCAGAATATATAAAGAATGCGTGAATTCCTGGCTCTGCCGGCCTGACTCGGCCACCACTGTCTTAGACACCCCTCATCCAGACAACACAAACAACAAGAAACAAAAATGCCCGTCACCGTCCCCACCGCCGACTCGCTCCATGACCTCTTCAGCCTCAAGGGCAAGGTCGTCATCGTCACGGGCGCCTCCGGACCGCGCGGCATGGGCATTGAAGCCGCACGCGGATGCGCCGAAATGGGCGCCAACATCGCGCTCACATACTCGTCACGCCCAGAAGGCGGCGAGCGCAACGCCAAAGAGCTGGCGGAGAAGCACGGCGTCAAGGCCAAAGCGTACAAATGCAACATCAGCAAGTGGGAGGATGTGCAGCAGCTGGTCGAGACAGTTATCAAGGAGTTTGGCCAGGTCGACGCGTTCATCGCCAACGCCGGGCGCACCGCTGACTCGGGCATTCTCGATGGCTCAGTAAAGGACTGGGAGGAAGTTATTCAGACTGATCTGACGGGTACATTCCACTGTGCAAAGGCGATCGGTCCGCACTTTAAGCAGCGTGGCAAGGGCAGTCTGATCATCACGGCCAGTATGTCCGGCCACATCGCCAATTTCCCGCAAGAGCAGACTTCGTATAATGTGGCCAAGGCTGGGTGCATTCACTTCACCAAGTCGTTGGCCAACGAGTGGCGCGACTTTGCCCGGGTCAACTCCATTTCCCCGGGTTACATCGATACGGGTTTGTCCGACTTTGTCGCGCAGGATATTCAGGATTTGTGGAATTCGATGATCCCGTTGGGACGCAACGGACAGGCAAAGGAGCTGAAGGGAGCATATGTGTATTTGGCTAGTGATGCCAGTTCGTACACCACTGGCGCAGACATTGTCATTGATGGAGGATACACTGTGCGATAGTTATCTTAGTGCTATATTAATATAAATTTTAAGCTGCTTCACGGTGTCTACAATGGCTGTTGATGTTTATAACCCGTGCTTTGTGGGAGTTTGTGTTCACTTCTGCCTAGACAACCAGGTACGTTCTGAATCATTAGATTGAGAAGAAAAATGTTGATTGCTAAGGTACATGTACCACAATCAGATTTGCAGAATCCACCAGTGCTAAATCTGCCCATGAAAATTCGGCACACTCCGTATGCAAACCCCTACAAACTCCTAATGCATGCATTCCACTCCTCCAATTGCTCAAGGGTCTCCTCAGCAGCACGAAAACCTCATATTGTCTCACTTCCATCCTCTGTCTATCGCCTCAACCGGTCTGCTGCACCGCGCGGACTCTCGATGATATGCACAGGCCGATCATCCAGAAACACAGTCATGGTATTTAACCCTCTCCCATCCACCAACGCAGTGCCGCGACTCAGCGTGCTGCGCGGAAGTTCCGTGAAATAATAAAACTTGAATATCGGCTCAAGACCAATAGTGCTCAGCTCGACACCAATCCCAGCCATTTGATGCGGCAGACACACTGCCATCCCATCCACTGTCAAGTTGGCCTCTGCGGGCGAACGGAACACGGCAGCGTAAATGATACAGGCTACTTCCAACCCGGTGGCGAAAAGGTTCTCCTTTTGTTCGTGGTAGCAGGCTAGAACCTGTTGCATGTGCTCGCGCGCGTGTTCTACGCCGTCTTCGACGTTGCGGCTGGACTGCGAGTCGCGGGCTGGTGCGATGTTGGCCATGATGGCGCCCATGCCGGACATGATGATTACAATGGTGGAGCCGTGGAGGTTGCGCGCGCCTATGGCAAGCGGTGGGCGTTCAAAGGTGCATACTTTGGTCTCGCCGACGTTGACTTCGATGCCGTTGTGTATATCGAGCACCATATGGCAATGAGAGGACGGCATTGTGGTGGCTTGGGTGTTGCGAGTGAGGGCAGTTGTGGGAGTTTTGGTGAGGTTAAGGCTTTTTTTTCTTTTCATTGCGGGCTATTTATTTTTTTTCTTCATTTTACACCTTGGGCGGAGGGCAACTCCGCCCTGAGGCGGTCATTCGTGTGTCCATTGTTACAAATTTTGTACATGGGTTTGGACAAGGTTCTAGAACTGCGGTGACTACGAGTAGTATATACCATACAAAGAACCTGTTTTCGGCTGTTATTGAATTTTTATTGTATTTTTCCATTCCAACATCATTCTACTGACAATAGTCGGAAGGGGTTCTGAGAAGAATTTGACATGACCGTCAATGTGTTTCTTTGTTGTTCTTTATTATAGACAATTTCTTTGTTTACTGTTCGACATCTAGGGAATAAGCTCATTGTTTATACTTAGGAAAATTACACAGAATGCTTAGTCAAAGATATTCGAATAAGATACTCTGATACTAGAGACATTGATGGTTGTATATCATGGAACTATTCAAATGTATTGCTTCATGTGTAGAAGACAGCACTTGATGCCAGTGCTAAGTGATTATATAGATGTAAGCAAATGGTGTCCACTATTACCCGGCACTAGAGACTTGAAGAACTTCAATGTTTCATTATGAATTGTTCAATGTTCTTGTCAATACTACACCATGACAAAGAATGCGTGAAGAAAAGTGAGTGTCGAAGAACCATGTATACCTGTCAAATACATTTAGTTTTGTAAGCCGAGTTATTCCATTTCCAATTTCCAGGTTGACTCTAAGGAAGACCATCTAGCTATAGACCTATAGAGAGGAGATCTATATAGTAATAGAGTTGATGCCTCAGGCAGAAACTCTTGGGCCAGATGAATAATTCGCTGACCCGCTAAACCTAAAGTGGCAAGTTAGCTAATTCAACATCGACCAATCAGCGTTTTTTATGTACGACCAGTGACGAGACCGTTAATTATGCTTAAGCCCGATGAAAGTCATAATACGAGGTCCTATAATAATACTATTGGATAAGAGAGCGTTGTACCTGTGATTGGCGAAAGTTGAGGCAGCAGCAGCGAGACCCGACACCCGAGCCGCGAGCTTCGCAGACGGTGCTTATGGTTGGCGAAGATTGAACCAGAAAACCATCGTTCTCCAAACAATTACTCCATATTTAACTAGGCACGTGCGAGCAACCTCGGCACCACAGAGCCGATCGTTACTTTCCCCGGACGCTGGTGGAAATTATTACATCAGATCGTCCATCGACAAGCTCTTGTGCCCCTGCAAAAATACCGAGGCTCGCCCAAGATGCGTCGCTCACCTGTACGATGCTAGTCTCAACGAATCCACTGGACCCTGCGTCTGGATACATGTGTGTTTGCGACTGCCTAGCGAACCCCGCGGGGACAGGAGCTATTTATTAGCGGTCTCGCTCTTCGATCTTTTTTTTTTTCTTCTTTGTGCCCATCTTCAACTTCAAACCTTCACAAAATCCTATCCCGGATCGTATCGACCATGGACTCCGCAATCAAAACCCTGCAGCAGCACTCTGCCACCATCCAGGAGTATCTCGCTCCGCTGCTGGCCAAGCTGCCGCTTCCAGTGCAGACCGCAGTCACATCGACGACCGCGCGCAATGTTGTCGCCTTGGTCGTCGTGTGGAACATTGTCAAGTCGTTCAACAGCATCCTCTCCGGCTACGTGCTCAACAACTGGACCTCCGACAGGTGGAACTGGCCGCGCGAGATCGTCTTGATCACCGGCGGATGCAGTGGCATTGGCAAGTACGTTGTTGAGAAGCTGGCGCAGAGGGGCATCAAGGTGATTGTGGCCGATATCCAGGAGCCACAAAGCAAATTGCGTATGCCAAGGTTTTCTCTTATTATTGCGCCCATAAGCTAATTCAAGTGTTTAGCATCCAATGCCTACTTTTACAAGTGCGACGTGACGTCGACAGACAGCGTCAAGGCAGTTGGCGCAAAGGTGCGCAAAGAGCACGGCGACCCGACTGTGCTCATCAACAACGCCGGCATTGGCTTCGAGGGCCCTATCCTCCACAAGACCGAGGGCACCATTCGCAAGGTGTTTGAAGTCAACACTATATCTCACTGGTGGACCGTCCGAGAGTTCTTGCCCGCCATGCTCAAGCGCAACCACGGCCACATCATCACCATCGCGAGTGCCGCCAGCTTCGTGGGTCTCGGCGAGATGACCGACTACAGCAGCACCAAGGCCAGTGCGCTCGCCTTCCACGAGGGTCTGACGCAGGAAATTCGCTTGTGGTATAAGGCCAAGAAAGTGCGCACGAGGTGAGATCCTTTTCTTTATTAGTCTTATATTTCCGTTTATGGTGCAATGCTGATACCAGTCCAGTATCGTCCACCCCCTGTGGGTCAAGACGCCCCTTATCAAGCCCATCACCGACTCGGGCGTCAAATTCAGTCAGCCTATTCTCGAAGTTGAAGAAGTCGGCGATGCCATCGTCAAGCACGTCCTCAAGGGCAACAGCGGCCAACTCATCATCCCGAACAAGATCAAAAACGCCGGTCTGGTCCGCGCACTGCCCAACTGGGTCCAAGAATATATTCGTAATGTGGCTTCGTTGGACCTGAAAAAGATTCGCGACGCACAGGACGCACAGCTCGCCAGGGAAAAGGCTGCTGCTGGCAGTTCGTAATGGTTGGGTGCTTTTGCACTTTTTTGTATGATTATGATGACTTTTCTCGGACTTGTGTAAATGACCAGTCATGAATTTGGGGATATCTGGTCATTATTCCTTATACATAAATCTATCTCTATACATAGATATATATACATGTAAATTTAAACGCTTTTGTACATACAAGAGGTCTATTAAACCCACTGCTCATGTTCTAGGCTAGCAAGAATAAATGACGCCGACCCGTGTACACTGTCATATAAAAGCGGCTGGTTGACATAGTACTGGTTCACATGCAGTTAGCAACAACCTAAGCAATAGAAAGAAGAGAGAACTTACATCATATGTCGCCGACGAATTCAAACTGCACACCGATACAGTCCCGTTCCAGCTCAGCGTACCGTTCTGATTATCCACAACAAAATTATTCACTAGGTAGTCGTAGGCTTTGTCTGCTGCTTTCTTGTACTTTTCCGTGCTATCTTCGAACAAACCCAGCCGTGCGCCCTTGTACAGGCCATATGTAAACATGGCACTCCCGCTAGACTCGATATAGTTTCCTTCCCGGCCGGGGTAATTGAGCACCTGCCACCAGGCGCCCGAGTCCCGGTCAGCCGTCTTGAGCAGAGCGGCGGCGAAGTCGAGATATCGGACTAGTATATGGTTCCAGAGGGTCGTGCGGGCGATGGAAGAGTTCTCGTCGAGCCAGTCAATCAGCGCCATAAAGTACCAGCCCATTGAGCGGCCCCAAACCATGGGGCTTGCGCCGGTGATGGGCGCAGCCCAGCTGGCGGTTACAGAGGCGTCGTAGCCGTGGAAAAGCAGGAGGGTGTTGTTGTCGATGCAATGGATCCAGAGGAGGTCGAGTTGGTAGATCAGGTCGTTGGTCTTGTTGAGCACTGCAGAGGGGTTGAAGGTGTTGGTGTAGAGGGATTCGAATCCCGTGTACGAGTACATTCCGTCCAGATAGCTCCAGTTGGGATAGGTGAAGTACCACAAGCCACCTGTGCTGTTAGAAAATCGGATCCAACAGAGGTTTTTTTTTTAGGACAGACTTACCCCATTGGTTCTTGGGCTGCAGATCAATTGACTTCTTCAATGTATCAAGGGCTGCCTTGGCCGTCTGTTTGTCGCTGCTGCTGGTGCTGTTGTCCAGGTACTCATCCAACAGACCTCGACCAAGAGACAGCCGGTCCAATGGGTACTGCGTATCCTCTGACGCATTCAGCAACTTCCCGACGATACTCTTGGTACCCTGTCTGACATAAGATCGATAGTCATGTTGGCCACAGCGATGAGACGGCGACTCGAGTAGTTGCAGGAGCGCAGCCTGCACAACCCCAATCTGCAGGTAGGTGGCGGAAGTCGACTCTGCAGGCGCAATGCCCTGGCCGCGCGAGATGATGCTATCGGCCATCCATGTCGAATACCGCGGTGTTGAGCACGATGTATCATCATTGTTGCTGCTCGCCAACGCGGTGGCGGCGGACGACAGGGCCAGCCATTGGAGGTGCTTCATTCTTGCGACGGGAACAACGGTTTTTGCTGGAAATTCTTGCTCCCTCCGAGACAACTGGGAGGGTTGTCCCCTTATATATCTTCGTCGACAAGAAATCAACAAGACATCAGCTATGACGATCGCTAGCAGAGCCACGGCTGAGCTGCCCCAAAAGTGCTTTTGGTTGGCTGGCCCTGATCCACTTTGCCAAGATCGACCCACCGCACTGACCAGCCAATCGGAACTGGTGGGTACACCCGCTCCGATGCCGCGCTCCAATCAGAATTAAGTTTTCTCCATACAATCAGATACTAACAATAATGAGGGCTTCAAGAACAGCGTATTCATTGCGAAACAGGAAACACGTATAACATCATTGCTGATTCTTTTTGCTGAGCCGCGGCCTCTAAATATTCCATAGTGCGGTCCCATGTCTCAGATAGTGTAGTGTCTTGGCCGTCGTACGGCGCGGTTTAACGCCAAAACCGGATCAGGTCAACAGAAGAACCCATGGCCACGAACTCCATCACCAACCAAAATTGTGCCCGTGGAGGAAAGCTATCTTATATCTTTCTAGACATGGAATAATTAACCTCCCTGTAACAGATTCTGCCCCGATCCGAACGTTCCAAAAGTGAACCATCCGGCCCCAGTATTTGGACATCACGGCCAGAGCATGCACTACCGTGTTTCCTGCACCGTGTGTAGATCTCTCTAGTGTTGATGACCAGAGTATTTCCGATAAGAAGGCCGCCGTTTCGTATACCGGCTTGACTCAGTCGACATGCTATGTAGTTACTTGTCGTGCCCCCCTTGTTCATGTTGACTATCATCGCACATTGGTAAACCCCCTTCACACGAAGCATAAGTATATGCAAATCCAAAGTATTGCCGGCACACAGAAACTGAGAATAAGAAGCGGCGTTGAAACCGGCGGCGGTCGGCGGGCGACTGTGAATTCCATCCCCGACAGTGGGCTTTCAGGTACTATTGACAGCTTGCGTGGTGACGCCAGGTTTGATCCACGTTCCAGATCTCAAAGAAACCAAAAAATATGTCTGATTAGTATTAATGAGGAAGTTATTTATTTTTCAAAACAAATATAGATGTAAGTTTCCAAGAAACAAAACAAAAAGGTCGGTTTTAAAAATGATTGATGTTTCGGGCCGGTGTTTTTTGGCCCCTCCTTTTTGTTTAACCCTCGGAAACCGAAGCTGTGGCTGGGAGCTCAACGATCGGTATTGGTCACGCGATTGGTTTCAAAATGCCCCAGAGCTGATTAGGAAATGCGTTTCGACACCAGTTGATACCTGTACTGCTACGAACAGGAGATTATGTGAGACATGCAGGTCGACGGGATAGTCCGTTGTAGGCGACTCGGATCTTTTCATTCACATTAAGTAGCACAGGCTGAGCAGTCAGCGTATTTGTGTATAGATGGATTCAAAGCCTGTTACACACTACGTATGCATTTAATATAATAGCGAGGACACAAATTATTAAACTAGTATAGATATAGTAGACCTTGTGTTGGGCTTGCCGCTAACATCTCGTTCTCCAATACGCAGTACGCGGTCTAGTACTAACCTATGTCAGGATTGCTACACATATAATTTATATAATATTATTTAAAATAGCACTAATTCCGTTCGCTTTTTAGAAAATTTTCATTTGAGAACATCAACAATCGATACTTTTGTATCAAGTGTCAAATGTCCGTTGAAAAAACCTTACAAGTTTTCACACTGACACTGGCATTATGTCAACTGGCAAGACAAAAGAAGAAAATTATGAACAGGATGAACTGCAGATATTGGATATATTTGCTTCACGAACTACTCATTTAACATAAAATCCAATCTTTGCATTTGCATACGTCTATTTCGAGAATACGGGATTTGCCCCACTCCCATATTCCCCGACAGTGCCAGACAGCACTGAGTCATACCTCTGTGCTGACCAATGCGCCCTGAACTTTAAACCAAATGACCTGAACTTGACTCCACACACATTTAATATTATGTGTCCCTCCTCATGTCAATTAGAAATAGAATATCACGACAGGAGCCTCTATCTGCTGAACAGACGCAAAAGCTCATCAGCATGGAACCCCACTTTGCACCAAAAGCGACGACCCCTCGATCCAGCAAGACCGTATTCACCATCGGCGGTCTGAGAGTGTATGTTTACGGATTGGAAGAAGCAGAAAAGAAAGGATATTCCGATGTCGCGGTGCTTTATCTCGCTCACGGCCGTACCAGGCACTATGGGGACATGGAGTTGATTGCCCATGACATTTTACATCAGTATGGAAATGCCGGGGGCAACAGAAGCGCTGGATTGATTGCGGTGACTTTGGATATGCGAAATCACGGGGAGAGAACGGTATTTACAGAGCCTAGTTAAGAGGCTGTATCGTTGCAGCATTTGCTAACACGATCAACAGCTAAGCGACAAGTTGAACGACAATTGGGACAGGGGGAATGAATCCCATGCGTATGATACCCTCAAAGTTGCCTTTCCCTGTCGTTTCTATACTCAAATATCTCTAGGCAAGATATGCTGTCTATCATATCTGGATCTGCGCAAGACTTTGACCTCGTCATCGACTATCTCCCAACCTACCTACCGCAATTCAACAAGTTTTACAACATCATGTCGGGGATGTCCCTTGGGGGTCACACGTCGTGGCGTCTCGCAACCAATTCTAGCAGCAAGCTTCACGGTCTCGCCATAATAATTGGCTGTCCCAATATGGCTGTTCTTCTCCTTACTCGGCTAGGCGTAGACGCTAATGCACTTTCTCACCTGGCCGACGACCTATACAAGGTTCCGTACGACACGCTTTCGGAGTTGTTGACGGAAGAACAGCGTCGTCGATGGCCTCGTGCTTTGCACGATCTAGTTGCTGAGTTGGACCGAACCACTGCCGAAAAGTTTCCAAAGGATGTGCCAACCTATATCCTCAATGGAAAACTGGACGCGTTGGTACCGGACAGATTCACTGAAGCGTGGGTGGCAAAGCGGAAGGCTGAAGGGTATACTAATCTAGATCATTTTGTGCAAGAAAATACGGGACACGCGTGTACGCAGGTGATGGTTGATAATATTGCGGGTTGGTTGGTGAAGCTCTTTACTTGATTAGATGAAGATGACGACTTGGCAAATGAGCAGATGAGAATTGGAGGAAGCTTTTTTCTCAGTACAGGCTCATTATTGAAGTCATTTTACCGAATTGCTTCACTCGAGAGTAGTATTCTATTCTCTGAACACACAGCGTTTGAAAAAGATGTGTTGTATATTACTCGCTTGCCGATATTGGAAGACTAAAGTACACAATAACTGAAAGCATCCACAAATCCATGAGCCCTCTCACCCGTAAGGTGTAATTCTCTAAGGGTAAATAGCCAATCCCTGAGAGTTTACATCCGTTCCAGCGATAACAATGTTATCAATGTCGGTAAAGCTGCTCCCAGACAAGTCAATAGATGCCACTCTCGCCTGGCTGTCCTTTGGACTAAAAGCAAGAGCAAAGAACTTGTCAGTGGCATCAATAGAAAAGTCAAATTGCCTACTATTACCGTTGGTCGAGTTCCATTGTTGTATGACACGACCACAAGGAATTTCGACCTCGGTAATAGTGTTTGTTCCGGCGTCTGGGAAGATACCGGTGACCGACTTGTGTGTGAGAGCGGACCAGCAGATGGCTTGCTGCCCAGGGACTGTCACAGTTGCAATTGGCTTCGAAGGGCTTGCGACATCCAAAATGTAACCACCCAGCTCAGGATCAGCAACAAATGCGAGCTGGGTACGGGGGATGGGAACGGCTCCAAAGGAGGCGTTCAAACCGGCGGGTGTGGAAAACTCGCCCTTTCCAGACACTTGACCAGCCCAGCCCACATCGTAGGTTGCAACAAAACCTGGGGTCTCGGCCGAACCTCGCGCGGTGACAAGCAACCGAGACTCGTCGTCCACGAAGACGGCATCACTGACCAGGATGAGAGATGCGTTGGGTGGGTTCGACTGGTGCAGGTCAAATTCCCGAATGGTATCGAATTTGCCGACTCCGAAGGGGCTCCATTCGGCACAGCTAACACCAGATGGCGATCCGGCGTATCCGACACAAACATGGTGGCCCTTGACAGCAACAGTATTCGGGAAGCCACCATTGACGGGGTATGTGCCGACCAACTTGAGCGCGGTTGGGTGTTCGCTAGGGATGGAGAATAGAGAAACCTCGTTTGAGCCTGCATTAACCGCGAAGAGGTACTACCACTTGCAGTTAGTATTAAACGAAAGATATCGGGGGTCAAGAAAATATTACATCTCCGTAGACAACCACGCTGTGCTGACTACCTAGAGCATCTGGCCCGTTTGGTCCCGTAGCAGAAATCTCAGCACCTCCTTTACCTCCAGTCGAATGGAACGTGTAGTTTCCGAGCTTCCCGCTTGATTGCACAGCGACAGCTGCTATTTGGTTTGGCGACTTGTTGGTCTGGAAATAGACTGCTTTGGCGCCATCTTGGAAAGGCAAAGGAGAAGCGGTAGCTGAAATGGCCAATGCGGCCGCAGAGCCTAGGAGAGTTTTGAATTGAACCATGGCTAGTGGAGTGGTAGAGTTGATGAGAAGACGAGGGCTCAGCTTGTGCGTGTGTGTTTTGATTTAGGTGACTGGAGTTATTTTATTGGGGTTTTGGCCATATTTATAGTTACTAGGAAATCAAATCTCAGGTCCTGCTTCTCCTTTCTTCTGGGATTTCCATGGCCTTCAGCTCGAGAACAAATGATTCCACATCCGCGTTTCCATTAAAGGAAACGGCCACCGAACTGTGGCATGACACATCAATTAGTGCTGAAGAAACCCTATCACTTCTTACATCTAGCGCAGTCTAAAGTGAACATGTTTTTATGCACAACTACAAGCGTGGAGAGGCTGATCATTACTAATAATAGCGGCCGGTTACTCGATTCATTCGAACACAGCCCCAAAATGTGAACCAGCAGGGGCCTATGAAAACATTCAATTGAAATAAATTCTACATAAAATTAATTAATTGGTTGTTAATTACTTGCTTCGAAAAAACCAAGGCATTACAGTCTCGGAATCTCAACCGCGAATTGCGACCATCAAATAGAGACTCGCTCCAACGTTTACAACCAGCAACAATTCTTTGTATTAATGGATCATACTGAAAACTTGGTTTACAAATATCTTAGGTTTATGCAATTGTGGTATGTCTGATGAATGTCACCTAGATGTCATGACCAACAACAAAGGGACAAGTGACAACACAGCCTGGTCAATGCAGACTTATGTGCAATACTAGACGCGAAGAAATGAAATTCTATAAATGACTACCAATTAGGTTAGCTTCAAGAAATGATTCCTCAGCAGATTATCAAGCATGCTTTGCCAATGCCTTAACCGATGAGGCAGGGAAAACCGTCTTTTCCCAAAAAGGAAATTTTGATCTGTCATTGGCCCCACAACTTCAGGACCGGCCAAGAAGACATATGTAACAATCAAGATTTTTGATTCCACACGATCGGCAAAGTCAGTATCTTTTAAATAGTGAATAACCGGCTGATATAAATATACTTTTTTATGGCGTGTAGCGGCCGCTTAGGTAGTGGTAGTTAAGGATACAGAGCTGAAGCTGTCGCAGTCCAACATATTTGCTTACTAGTTGTTAGTTTAGATTCCGCGCGACGTGATCTCGTCTGGAATAGGGGTTGTAAGGACGCGCTTGTGATTCAGATAGTACAAAAAAAAGAACATACATTTCTCTATAGCAATTTGGGCACCCCCATAACAACGCACGCACGCGTACATCAAGGCTCGACCGGGTTGACTTGCTTGATAAGTGGTTAATTACCGTGGAACAACAAAACTCAACCACACAATGCATGTTCAAAAATACGATTGATGCTACAAGCAATCACAATAGTAATAACTGTTATTTGATGCAAAGCAATTTCGTGATATTTCATTGAGAAGTATCATGAGATAGCCGGAGATGAATCGCATTCGAAGCCTTTGGCCGACGGTGGCACGCTGGGAAGGCTCACTTCGGGATTATGCGGAATACTCTCATCAACGCCTTGGGTAATGACTGATTCTTTTTAGTAGTAAACGCAGCAAAGGGCCGCGGCAGTAGACCCCTCCATTTCGCTCCTCGTTTCACGGCAATCGCAGGTTCTACCCCCTTTCACTCCCCTTGGTTGTTGCAGCGCACGAGAGAACGCTTATTAATCGGCGCTAAGACCGCAGGTTGACAAATGAATCAACCAAATCAAATCAAATCAAATCTCGGCAATTACGGAGCGCTTTTTTGTATCAACTTATCCGAAGCACTGCACAGAGAGCGTGTTTATACGAAATTACATGTCCTTCTAACATCAAAATTTCACGATCACAATGGAAGGAGCGCCTCGAAAAAGGTCGTCGCATCGTAAATCGCGGCTTGGATGTCATGAATGCAAATCACGTCGGACGAAGGTAAGATGGCGGCGTATTGCGTATAGGATCAGTCGGAAACATTATCAAATCTTCCAAACGCATGCATGCCCGGAGCTGGTGGTGGTGTCTTCCGATATGTTCAACAATCTCTAATTGTGATTGCATAGTGTGACGAAAAAAAACCTCGATGTGGTCGCTGTCAAAAACGAGGTTTGGCATGTGGCTACTCAGAGCCATCTACCAAGGATTCCCAATCTCACGTTGCAATTCGACCGGAAAACGCTCCCTTCGTTCAATGTCCATGTCGTCCAGCCTACAGGCTCACCCGGCTGACTTTAGTACCAGCCCCTAGCCTAATTCCTAGCCTGTTTACTAGCCACTCGGACATGCATTTCGAGATTGGGGATATGGCTCTCCTTTACCACTGGTGCATTTCTACTAGTTTGTCCATTTTTCAGGACACATCGGTAGATGATATCTGGCAGAAAATTGTTCCACAAATTGCTTTTCATGAACCATATGTCTTGTATTCCATTCTCTGTCTTGCGACACTTCATATCGCCTCTGCAGACCCGTCTCATATTCGAGAACTACTCATAAACGCTACTCGGTATCATGACAGGGCTATTACAGGGTTCCAATCAGCTCTCAATGATATTAATGATTTGAACTGTCATGGCGTTTTTGCCACAGCTACTATGAATACTTTCTATATCTTTGCCACATATGGAAGATTTTACAATAGCGACACCACAGGTATTGCCAATGAACGATTACGCTTTGTGAATCTCGACTGGATTGGTCTAGTACGGGGCATTGGGATAGTCATGCAACCTGTATACGAGGCCCTTCATGCTGGGCCTCTCTGCCCACTATTCTTCGCAGAAGGTGGGGAAGCGGTCAATCCTCACCCTATTCCAAGTCCAGAAGACCCAGTTTTTCATGGCTTGCGACAAATTTGGGATGATAAGGAGGATGCGGACGTATACGACCAGACGTTGCGGGAACTTCGGCAAGCTTCAGCAAATGAGGACAGCAAGCCTTGGAGAGCCCCATTCATATGGCTTCATGCTATTTCCGACACATATCTTGACAAGCTCCATCAGCGGCAGCCACCTGCTTTAGTTCTTTTTGCCTACTTTGGTGTCCTTGTTCACAATCTCAACGCCTTATGGTGGGCAGAAGGGTGCGGAAGGGAGATCGTTTCTGAAGTGGCTGAAATTTTAGGTCCTTACTGGGGTCAATTTATGGAGTGGCCACGGCAAACAGTTGGACTTACCTAAAGCATCCCCGATAGAAAGTTGACGACTGCCTAAGATACGGACGAAATGTTGCTATATAATAAGGCTCCAAGGAATATTTGTTCAGGCATCTATTGACCAGACCACAATAGACTGTATTCGTAGCATTGTATATAGTGTGGTCCGCCGAATGTTTTGATCAAATTCATCCATTGTTTAGTGCCACTCAATATTGGGAGTGGGCGTATTCGCCGTATCTGCCGCGTATATCACTATATATTACCGTATATTACCGTATTTATATGACCTATACGGATGCTATTAGAGAGAGGCGTTGGCAAGAATGCCCGTATTACGTTTAATCAGTTGCTTTCATGGCTCAAAGGCTTCCTAATTTTCCTCTAGTGGACGCATATTTTCGGTCCTATTATTATTGATGTATTCGAGACGATATAAAGTCAAATATAAAATGTGATCACAGACTCTTCAATATCAGGCTAATTCTATTCAGAAAGAAAAAGAGAAAGACGCAAGAACAAAGAGACTTTTGAAGACGCACATGATGACTGTTGTTCATATACTTGCTTTTCGATTTAAGAAAGATACTAGTCCTGACAAAAGCAAAGAGGTAAGAAGTGATTATAATCACTCCGGTTTAACGCGACGCTCATTAAGTCATTCTCTTTAGCTCTTGTCTCAGTTGATAGCTTTGAAAGATATTAGTTTGCATCCAACATTGAAGAAGCCCCTTATCCTCTCTGCCATAGCAGGAAGGAATCATGCCATTGTTCCAAACAAGGTACGGCAATTGCTAGAAAACGGAACCCTTTTAAGAATTAGGGGTTGTTGCTGATAAGAACGTGTAGTACGGCTTTAGTCATGTCGCTAGGCTCGAGTTTGCTACCGTAGAAGATTGTCGGTATTTTGTTGAAAAGGATCCTGGCCATCTCAATTTGATCCCTGTCTTTGTACAGCTAGCCGAAGAATTTCTTGTGATGGACTTTTCATCAGGGGAATTTTAAATCGTGGTTTGTGAGCCCAAAGTGGAGTCAGATATAGACAACCATTATTAAAGTGATCTTTGCGCTTATAAAATTGAGAAGCTATGCGTTCTTCTGGTTTTAGAAGCGCTTTAATTTTTGACTGCTTCCTTGAAAAATGTCATTTAATGAGGTATTGAACTAGTGTTCTGGAAGGCATTCTCATCCACTTTTGAAGGATGGGAGAAGTCAAATTTTGTATCCTTGCAGCTCTTCCTCTGTCCCGACCCAAAGTTTCTCCGCCAGTTTATCATCTTTTGTCAAGGAACTCTCCACCCACAACACCTTCAGACGTCGCGGCCCAAAACTTATTCTTTGCCCCCTCAGCACGTTTTATGAACATTGTAGCAAGGCTCCTAGCAACACGGAAGAAGATGTTCTCATTCGCCATGGCTGCGCTCAAGTTTGTGTTGACAATCCCTGGATGTACCGACGCAACCTTCAGGTGCGGATACTGCTTCGCCAACTGTCGAGCAAGATGTTTGCTAATTTGCTTTGGCCGTACCTCATAAAACGTTCCGATGCTCTCCCCTTTGGTCTTCAGAAGATCAAACTGGATGCCATTATCTGGACTGTGTTGCGCATGTCCGAACTGAGACAATTATTATCAGGTCCTTTGAAGAAGAGGTATTGACAGCTTATCTAAGAGAGCATGACTGACATGGTTCGTTCCAAACTGTATGCCCTTCTTCAGTAAGACCTGGAGGATAACCAATGATCCCAGCATTCAGCACGAGAATCTTAAGGCAATCGGCTGATGCGATAATACTTTTCGCTGAATTTGTGACTGATTCAAGGGGAAGCCAAGTCAAGTTTTTAGAAATTTATAGGCCCTCGTTAATGGAGTGGTACCTTATGTGGCCATATGTGCATATCTTCTGCTGTCAATATTTAAGCTAAACCGACTGAACGTGACTGACAAAAAAAGAGCACGGATCAAATTAATTGTTAGCTATCACGGCCTGGCAACACGGATGATAACTTTCCCAACCGCGTGGCCCGACTTGACTTTTGCGAATGCCGCGGGTACATTTTCCCACTCGAATATCTCGACAATGGGTTTGACCTTGCCTTCTTTCACCCACTGCCCAATTTGTTTAAGATCTCTTGCATTGGACTTGACTCCTACAATCTTAAAGCTCCTGTAGCCGCCCCCTAGAAACGCAGGTTGAAGCGCCCTACGAAGCGCCATAAGGTTGAAGTGGACCTGCAGAAATTTACCTTCGGGCCTGAGGAAACAGTGGCTTCTCTCATAGAGACCTGGCGTACCAACGTTGTCCACTACAACATCAAAGTCCTGGCCCCCATTTTCCAGCTCTGATATCACATCGACTTGCTTATAATCAAGCACAAGATCTGCACCGAGTTGTCGACAAAGTTCCACATTTGCTGTCGAGCATGTTGTTGTCACCTGGGCCCCTAGAATCTTCGCGAACTGTATACCAAATATACCTGTCCCACCACTCCCTCCATTGATGAAGATTTTCGACCCCTTTTTGACATTCCCTAGTAGAAGGGCCTGATATGCGGTCTGACCGGCTGTGCCTACAGCAGCGGCGAGATGCTCCTCCACACCTTCTGGCAGAAGGGCACACTCGGAAACTGGGACGACAATAAGCTGACCGAGACTACCGGATTGTGTGAGCGGCGAAAGCGCGCCAAATACCAGTTGTCCTTCACCTGTGCCCTCATCCGAGCCATGAACAGCGACAACGCGTCCGCAAAAGTCAAGACCTGGAGTGGCCGGTGTTTTGATGAATAGCGATCTGATTAGGCCATTTTCGGAGAGCTTATAATCTGCGGGATTTAAAGCTGCGAAGAGGATTTCCACGAGGATTTTTCCTTTTGGTACTGTCTTGGATGGAACAGGGACACATTTGTTCAAAAAGAGTGAGTTTTCCAGGCCGTTCTGTATCTTTGTATATTGCCAGGCGTCCATGGTTGACATATCGTCCAGCCCTTTGCTTTTTGTTCTTTTCCCAAGATGATAGCTTCTGTAAGTGCGAAACTGGGTGAGAGTGTGACCGCCGTGAGCCTCTTCTTAGACTTGACAATTCTAGAGTAAAAGCTATAAATCTCAAGTTTCCTGGTTTGGAGCAAGGATGGCTTGATTTCTTCTCTCGCTGAAGCCCCTGGAAACCTTTATTAGTAATATTTGTGCGAAAACTAAATCTTGGTAGGATATCACATTCGCTTTTTTTGTACAGGAAAATTACGTAGGTTGTATGTCCTCTATAGTTCACGTCTGATCGTGTGCCCACTTTACTAAGTTCGCCACACGGGTCTCGTCGTTTAACATACTTCACCCGCGAACCCGGCCCGTAATCTTGTCAGAATACGTCCGTATACGGGATCGTCGTATTCCGTATACGATGCATCGTATTGCGGAGTGTGGAATAAACTCTTCCCTCAAAAAATCCTACCCGCCATTGATTGCCGACCATCCAGTCGGCGTGGCTATCGTAACATCGTCATTGGTACTATGTTCTCATGCGCAAAATATTGGTTAACAAAAACAATTTTCGTTAGCTTCTGAGTCTACTAGAACAGTCATTAGAACTCTCCTCCCTAATTCTACACCGGAGGCTCATATGGCTTCCGTCCATCTTCTGTTTCTTACGGACGAACGGAGCAAGCGGAAATTGCGAGTGACCGTTCCTTTTCGGTATCTCGTAGATCACGACTTCGATCTAGGACTCTGCTTTTCCATCGACTAATGTTTCATCATCGACCGTTGTTAACTTCTTGGGAAGTCGGGTGGAATCACGAGGCATTTTTTGCCGGTTGACTTCCAAGTTCCCGGGAATCAAATCATGTCAGGCGGCGTCCCAGCCGCGGCGTACGCCGATGACCCTTTCGACCATTACCATTATGTATGTATGCATGTGTAATTCATAGGTTGTTCCAGACGCTCTAAGTTGATTATAAACCGCAGCCCACTAGACTGGGTACGGATTCGTATTTTTAGTCTAGTTGGGTAAACCAACTCTCCCGACTAGCAGCTATCAATTGATGCAGCGCTCATCTATTAATATAAGTGTTCCCACATTCCACTTCTTAAAGGTATCAACTAATAAGCTTTGTAAATTACTTTTTGTATATAGTAGGTTATTTATAGCGACGAAATCGAAGTACGTACGTATTATAGTTTTGACCTTTATTTGGATAGTCGCCTCAAGATCGTTCGCTGACGCGCTAACCTATATAGGTAAAACGATGACGATAACAAGTATCCAGCTAAAAGACCATCTCTAGTATACACAATAATTTTAATATAAAGTTGCTGTTTTGCCCGTAGTTTAGACGCGTGAATAAATTTATGCAAGGAATACTTCCTAACACCGCCTAGTCTTGTATCATCGTTCGTGATGTCCGAATCAACACCAAAATTAGAAGGATGGATGGGCCTCGACAAAGAATCCGCTCGGGGCCAAATGGTTTGGCAATCTTTCGAGCCAAAAAAATGGGAAGAATCAGACGTGGATATTCGCATCACTCACTGTGGTGTCTGTGCTTCTGATATTTGTGTTCTGCGAAGCGGATGGGTACGTTACTCTACATGGCCATGATTCCTTGATAGTCCAGACGCTCACGTACTCGGATAGCGTCCAACTCCATACCCGTGTTGCGTCGGCCATGAAATCGTGGGCACTGTTGTCCGAGTCGGATCGCAAGTCAAAAGGTTTGCAATCGGCGACCGTGTCAGTGTCGGTCCCCAGAGCGACTCATGCCGCGGTCGTGTGGACGGCCATTGTGTGGAATGCAGTACCGGAAATGAGAAGTACTGTACCAAGTTGTGGACAGGTACATATGCATGTCGCTATGTCGATGGGGCCATGTCCTATGGCGGATATGCGCTCTACAACCGGGTGCCGTCCCACTTCGCAGTCAAAATCCCAGAAAAGATTTCTTCCGCTGCTGCTGCCCCGATGCTGTGTGCTGGGGCAACGGTTTATGCACCACTCAAGCAGTATGGCTGTGGACAAGGGAAGAAGATTGGTATTATTGGAGTCGGAGGGCTGGGGCATTTCGGCATTTTGTTCGCAAGGGCATTGGACGCAGATTGGGTTTCTGCCTTCTCACGCAATGCTTCGAAGCGTGATGATGCTCTGAAATTAGGAGCCGACACTTACATTGCGACGTCTGAGGATAAAGATTGGGCCACCCAGCACGCAGGTTCCTTAGATATCATTGTTTCGACTGTTTCATCCAACACGCTTCCGATTACCGACTACTTGAAGCTTTTGAGACCTAATGGTGTTTTTGTGCAAGTGGGCAACCCGGAGGATGGTCGTTTCACATTCTCTGCAGGCGCGTTGATTGGCTCAGGTCTTAAATTTTGTGGTTCGAAGATTGGTAACCCCAGTGAATTGCATGAGATGCTTGCGCTTGCAGCGGAGAAGAATGTCGAGCCGTGGATCGAAGAGCGACCAATGAAAGAAGCAAACCAGGCCATTCTCGATATGCACCAGGGCACGGCTCGGTATCGTTTTGTTTTGGTGAACTAAGTGAAATGGGCTGATGTTACCTCTCAATCTTTCTGGCATAGCCTTTCTGCTTCATGAGCTCCTTTACCAAATGATAGCCATCGAGCGCATTTGGTGGCATTTCATCCCCTTAAAGTTGTTCATTCGACGTGATCACCTTGTGGGTGGAAGTGACTCTTCAGGTTGTTAGGGTTCGAATTCGTCCTATCACTCAAGAGGATATGCAAAATAGCCTTTTTAAGATCAATAAGGCTATCGTCCGCAATCAAGTCTCTCCATGTTAAATAGCTTTTCTTGCTCATTGTAGTTTCTAATAAGTGTCTACTTCATTGGGTGGATACGTCCCGGACTGTCCATAAGGGTTTTCAACAAATATTGATTATGTCGGAATGCTATTCTGTGGACTAATCAAGGTAGAGTATAAAACAGGTCATTGAACGAGGAGCCGTTTTTCACCTCGCTGGACACGCCACCTATTGGTCGATTTAAACAACTCAGGGCAGTCTTGGACTGTCCAACCCCACTTCTTAACGAATGCTTCCGACATCTCCCAGCTCGCGATATCCCAAGGCTGACCCCATACTAGCAATGCTGGGTCATTCTCATCAGGATTCCAGAAGCCCATGATATCAACGCAAAGCTGTTCATCATCATAGTTATTGCCAGCAAAAATCAATCGATCGCGCATCCTAGGATGGGGGAAGAAGTCCAACCAAGGGTGATGTGGCACCCCACACTGTATGGCAGTTGGCTGCAGGTAGTTTGGAACAACTCGATCGAAAGCCTTTGGCTCAAATGTGCAAAATGGAGACACTTCGTCGGCACGCATCCATTTTTTGACATCCATGCCAAGCGCATTCATGTTCTCGGTGAACGCACGGTATACGTTAAGTTTGACCAACGTGAGTAAGTGGTCAACTTGAGGGGTACCCTGCATATAGTCACGGCGCAGAGTCAATGCGAATTGATAGGCGCGCCTTCTTTCACAAGGAGGCGCCAGGCGGCAAGGAATCTCCCCTTCATGTTCCTTGGTTTGAAAAAAATCGTTTGAGAGGTAAAACGAGGGAGCGGAATTATGAACATCCAGTACTGTATCGCTCTCACTTCTGGATTCCTCTTCATCGCCAACCCCCAGGGTGCCGATGACTTTCCAGTGCTTAGGAGGAGTAGGCTTATGATTTTTTTGAGTCTGTCGCTTCCCTAGTAATAGTCAATGATCACTGGGTGTGTCATAAGTTGCTTTGTAAAGAGAAGAAGTTTACGATAAGCCCGTTGGTTGACACGATTCTGTATCCTACGCCTCTCGGCCCTAATGTCCGCGTGCAGTAGCTCGTTCCCACCGCAGTTTTCTCTTGTTGTTCGTACAAGAGCTTGCTGGGCACCAATTTCTGACATAGTGTGGCGACAGTGGATCAGATACCGGTAGATCTTGTTAGGAAATTATTCATGGGTTGAAAGGAGCAGTGACGGGTAGCAGCGTGCGCGAGCCCTGCATAATAGTTTTTGATGTCCTATAAAGCCCGTCACTCGGAGCTTACCGTTTCCGGCTAGCGCCATAAGCGATCCTCGCCGCTGATAATGGCATCTCCACTTGGACCATGCTAGTATGTCCGTTTACTTCATGCCAAGGCGGTCAAATTGACTCTGTACTTCGTAGAAAAGTCAAATCGATCGTCGGACTGGGTGTCATCCCATTTGCGTCTGATAATGCCGCCCCAGTATCAATCAATCCACTACGTAGCGCACAATCCGTCGTCATCTTGGTAAGGTTTAAAATACTTCTCTCGGCCCTCTGCTTCCTCTTCCAGGTTTTTGGGATATCTTTTTTGTTAGCTATGGATTATACAAGCTTGATTTCGACAACTACTGCCCTCATGCGGGGAGTGGTCTGGATGGGAACGCCTTTCAATGTCAGTGTTGTTGACCTGCCCGTTCCCTCCCTTCAGTCGGCAACAGATGCTATTGTGAGGGTTTCGGTAGCAGGCATTTGTGGTACAGATCTGCATACTTATCGTGGTCATTATGGAAGTGCGACAGTGCCGTGGGCCATGGGTCATGAGGCCATCGGCTTTATCACTGACCTTGGGGATACTGTTAGCAATTTCCGGGTAGGAGATCGGGTAGTCATCTCAGACACTGTTCATAATGCCCAGGTGGTTACAGAACCTTCTACCTCTTTTCCTTTTGGCATGGGGCCTGACCGGGGAGATCTGGGCGGCTGTCAGAGTAAACTTTGCTATGCACCCTCAATTCCTTCTGTCAGCTAATTCCTTTCCACACAGGCGAGTATGTAAGGGTCCCTTTTGCCGAACAGAACTTAATTCCTGTTCCCTCGAACACCTCCATTCCGTCAGACAGTGATATCGACTATCTCTTCCTGTCTGATATTTTTGCTACTGGCTGGGGTGCCTTTGATTTCTCCGGATTTGAACCAGGTGATACTGTCGCAGTCTTTGGTGCTGGTCCTGTGGGCCTCCTATCGGCGTATTCGGCATTGCTCCGTGGGGCATCCAAGGTATACGTCGTGGACTACGTGCCTGAAAGGCTCGAGTTGGCTCGTTCCATAGGTGCTGCGCCAGTGAACTTTGTGACATCGGACCCTGTAGAGCAAATTCTTGCTCAAGAACCGAATGGCGTTATTCGCAGTGTGGACTGCGTTGGATTCGAAGCAGTCAATCAAACGCTACAGATGGATTCTGACATTATCATTCGCCAGATGGTTAATGTGACCGCAAGAAATGGTGGAATAGGTGGTGTTGGTATTTATGCAGATGTGCACAACAGCACAGGGGTTCCACGAGGAAGTTCTGTCATGAATGATATCAGCTTCCCTGCAGGAACATTTTTCTCGAAGAGCCTTCAATATAAGGTCGGTGCTGTCTATCCTCCTGACTACGCTACTACACTATTGCCACTGATCAGCAGTGATCTGGCCAAGCCTAGGTTTATTATTAGCTCACTGGTCAGCATCGAGGACACACCACAGGCCTATGCACGGTTCAATGCGCACCAGGAAAATAAGGTTGTCATTCGTTTCCAGTGGTCTTGATTGAATTGCTTTTATTTTTATTTTATTTTTTGCTCTGTCGCGTTTGAATAAGATATTGAGGAGGTTTTTGGGTGTGAATTGCCCCATGCACTAGCCGTGATTTGTGATATCAGCTCCAATACATGATTTCCGTGGCTTGACAGTTGCTACTTAATAGAAGACGTTCCTGGCTATTTTAGGAAAGCCTTGCTTAAATCGTGATAGACTCCATACATAACCTAAGCTGTAGAGACAGTACGTCAGATGTCAAATTGCTGCTTATAAAAAGAAGCGGTTTCTCGAAGGCAAGGACTGCATGGAGTTACTCGGAACTTATTATTTACAAGGCCGAATTATGGTCATGACCTTACTGAAGAAATTATTTGCATCTATCACTTGATCGAATTTCTCGAGTTCCGAATCAAGAACGTCGCCACATGTCAGTGTAGTTAGATAAGATACCCTGCATGCAAGTTGAATGAAGCATTTGTAATTTTAACCAAAGGATTTGCCCAAGTTCGAATTGTATTTTACCTATTTATACTAAGCAGACGAGCTCACTCCTATGTTTCCTTTAGAGGAGCTGTATCCACATACAGATAGGGCATCATACTCTTTGGGTGACGGTCGCCCTGGATGTCCCCTGCAAACGCAACTCTGTTTACTGCCTCGATGTCCTCTTCGGTAAGCTCAACACGAAGACTACCAATGTTTTCGTCCAAATTTTGCGACTTCGTAGTGCCGGGTATTGGGATGATTCTGTCATATAGTGTAGATATCCAGGCCAAAGTAAGTTGACCCACAGAACAATGCTTCTTCAGGGCCAACTCCTCGATTTTTTTTACGATGGCCAGATTTTTGTCGAAGTTTTCTTTAGCAAATCGGGGTAAGATGCGACGACGATCATTCTCATCAAGATCATCTGGCCTCCGCAGCTTGCCAGTTAAGAACCCACGGCTGAATGGTAAATAGGAAATAACTGCAACCCCAAGCTCACGGCATGCGTCGATCAGACCATTCTTCAAGCTATCAATGGCGAAAGGAGACAGCTCAATCTGCACGGCTGCGATAGGATGAATGCGATGCGCGCGTCGTAGAGTGTCGGCAGAACATTCACTAAGGCCAAGATACTTGACAAGGCCTTCCTGCACCAATTTTGCCATTGCGACAACGGTAATTTCAATCGGTTGGTTGGGATCAATCCGATGGCAATAGTATAGATCGATCGCATCGCCTGCCTTCAACCCAAGACGGCCACGGCTTTTCAGACACGCTTCACGCACATATTCTGGGCCGTTGTGGATGGATGATGGCTGGCCGGGATGTTGTTTGATGCCAAATTTGGTCGCAAGGAAGATATCATTGCGTTTACCACTTCGCTGGAACCACCTGCCAAGAGGAAATTTTTCATTAACGGCATGCCGCGAGGGAATCGTGATCCGATCTTACTTAGCAAGGATGTCTTCATTGTCAGCATAGACATCAGCTGAGTCCCAAAACGTAACACCTTTCGCGAAGGCGTAGTCTAGGAAATCCAGACCATCTTCATCGGGCAGTCTCTTGTCGTAGAACATAGACAGCCCCATCAAGCCAAGACCTAGGGACTCAAATATGTTAGCCTGGGATATTATTCCAGCTATTTTCAAGGTATATACGTACCTTGTGCAGATACGAGTGGCCCATTCTCTCCTAGCTGTCTTGTCGATAGCATGGCCATGTTCATAGATTGGGTAGGTAGGAGCTTGGAAGTATACGGGTAGTGCAAGGAAGTGACAAGATTGATGCTTTACTTAGATGCATGTAGGGAACTTGAATTTAAAGCCTTCGGAGTTTCCAATTTCCCGAAAGCCCTCTTTAATCCGCTCTCTGAAATCTGTACCACTAATGTTGTCCTAGCGTTATATATATTGGCTTCATAACACTGTACAAGTAATAACCCTCCCGAGAGTCTGGGACCCGTCTCGCCGTTCAGTCTTTAAGGTTTCAGTCATCCTAACTTTTTACAGTTAGTATAGTAAGCGCCCAGCCATGCGGACATACATAGTAGTAACCGATTCGCCCAGTCTGAATTTGTGGGTCAATAATATGGAGGTGACAGGGTCAGCGTAATACTGTGACATTCCATTAATTTTCGTATGCACACCCCCGATAATAAATTCCTACCCTCTGCTATGTCTTGTGAGAAAAACGCTAGATTAAGCAGATCAGGATGAGACCGCAATTTCGACCCACAGATCAGACTTAGATAGCCCTACGCCCATACAAGCCCCTTATTACATGTTCTATGTTTCTATGTCTACCTAGGGCTACGAATCCTATTTTTGGACTCTTGAGTAGGTGGCTTTTTTGAGACAGCATATTATGTAATCATAGAGTGGGCCTGGGGTTCGAAAATTAATGGAACTTGACTGTACATCAAGATGTGAGAAAATCACACAGACGGCTAAAAGTTCAGTCGTCAACAATACCGATAATCGAGCCAGGATCCTCTGATAAGCAATAGTGCAATATCGCCGAAAAAAGTCCATAACTTAAGCATACAGCCAATCAATGATCCATCGGTCATGTGACATTAGTGCTGTCGTAAGTATCTGTACGAGCTGTTTTTTTTTTTTTTTTTTCCCTCTTTTGTCTATGACTGATTCCAAGAGAATAAGTATGAAATGATCACATCTTGTCAATTATCTCATCATTCTCTTCGAAGGTATGTCTGCGCCAAGGGCCGACAGTGCTCTTGGTGTATCTTCTGAAAGTCTACACCGCATCCACCCAGAAAAGTCTGGCGGCCTCAAATCGACAGTTCAGGCAATATCTCCATCTTTCGATGGAAGTGAGCTCCACGTATCACCCAAGAAACAATACCCCAAAAATGTCAGGTATTAGGAGGTCTCCAACACCCGACCCTTTAGATCTTGATGGGTGACACGAGTAACCCTTACGCCACGGCAATTATCGTTATTAGCAATATGAACTCAACTGACTGCGGTTTCTGCTTCACTGTAGTGCTGATCTATCGAAGAAATATTTGCAGCTAGATTGCGCAGATATACATCATATGATGTCTCGTGCTAACTCGTAGATATGATCAAGCTCTTCTCCTTGGGAGGCATCCAAACTTTTGCGCACTGCCTCTTCCACGGCCTCCTCGATATCCTTGAACCCATTATTGATATCAAACCATCCATTAGTATCATCCCTTGATAGAAGACTGATAGCTGTTAAGGCTATGTCGCCCGGTGCAATTTGACCCATTGCCGTGGTATGTCCCAATGTGATCTTGCCCGTCGGAGGCTTGCTAACCAACCAAGTCGGCCTCAGGGAGATGCCCTGGAAATGCTGACCCTTTGTCTGCTTCGCATTTGCCACCGATAGCAAGTATTCATCCGTTTGTACCTTCATTTGGGCGGCAATTGGAAACATACTTTTCTCCCTCAGATGATCCGCCCAGTCCTTGTCATTCCACCAGGGTGCCCGGTTACGACGACTAGCAGGAAATGATATAACCAAGAATTTTCTCACGCTTGTGTGCCCCGCGGAAACCTTGATGAGCATCTTTGCTGCGTTACAGTCGATAGCTTCATAGTTCGCAGAGTCGCCTATTTGGAGGTCAATTTGAAGGACAGCATGATGATTGGGGAGTAATCACACACTTGCGGTGAAAACAACGCAGTCTGGTTTGACTCGCTGGAAGATTTCCGCAGCTTTTGTTTCAGAAAGACCCAGAAGGTCACAAACAATCACATCGGGGCTGTTCTCGAGGCCATCTCCTAGCTTCAAGATTTTAGCGCTCTGCCTAGAGTCTCTGACAACACTTGTGACATGCCATGAGCGCTCCAGCATATATCTCGTGATCAAACGGCCGATCGTGCCGTTGCCCCCAAGAACGATTGCTTTGAGGACCATTGTCGCTGGTAATACGGGACGTCTGACTCAAAAAATCTCGGGTTGTTTTGGGAATGGATAAAAAGTTGATTTAGGAGTTTCGTGGCAGTCGGGGGTATTAATTATTTTATAGTTAATGAGCAAGATTGCCTAAAGCGAAAAAACTGCGACTAATCCGGCATAAACCTAATGTCAGCAATAGTAGTGGAAATTGGGGATCCGCAAACTTTGCCGCGCCCACTGAAGCCTTGACAAAGAGCAAACTTGCCATGCCAGTCCGTGCCGGCTGAGATGAGATGAGATGGCAACATCTAAATGATTAGACTGTAAGAACTCGTGCGGCAGTTTTGAATAAAGTTACGAAATAATCTGTTACCTCCCCTCTATACTTCTGCTTCTCCACGGTGCAAACCACTCTTTACTGGGACACAAAATCGACTGGCGACAACAAACATGGCCGCTCTTTACAGAACAAGAGTAAGTACAGTATTGCAACCGCCACTACAGAGTTCATTCAAAATCTTGGGTCGTACACTAAAATTTTATTGCCCCACTTCCACTATGACATTCAATGCATTCATCGTTCCGATTCTGGCTAGTGGCATAAGCAATATTTAGTGCAGCGTGTTTGAGAATTCAATCTAGGTGAACTAATATGTATATAAAGAAAACCAATTGCCAACCTTTTTGAACTGGAAAAAACAACTTCTATCCTTGAATGCTCTATTAGCAATTTTCTGATCGAAAATGCCTTCGTCGCTGTCGACTTATGAAATTCCCCCAAGTGGGACTGTCGAAAATGAAAAAGGTCAGGAGCTTTCCCTAGATTCAAAGCCTGAATCGACTGAAGTTGATACCAGTCCACCTGACGGAGGAATTCGGGCTTGGCTTCAGGTGGTCGGCTCTTTTTTCTTGTTCTTCAATACATGGCAAGTTTTAAATTGATTTTCGTTGAGAAGGACCTAGCAGAACTGACAATAACAGGGGTATCATCAATTCATATGGTGTTTTCGAGACTTTCTACGAAGAAAAGCTGCTTCAAGCGACCGCTCCTTCGACAATTTCATGGGTTGGGTCTTTGCAGTCATTCTTCATCATGTTTCTCGGCGTTTTGACTGGGCCCATCTATGACGCTGGTTTTGTGATGCCTTTGTTATATATCGGTTCATTTCTTGTCGTCTTTGGTCACATGATGCTCAGTCTTTGTCAAAATTTTTGGCAGGTCCTCCTTACGCAGTCATTCTGCGTTGGTATCGGAGCTGGCCTTCTCTTCGTCCCGAGCATTGCGATCCTCTCCACCTACTTTACAGTGAAACTCCCTTTCGTTGTGGGAATAGCCGCATCAGGATCGAGTATTGGTGGTGTCGTTTATCCTATCATGATACATATTCTGCAAAACGAAGTTGGATTTGCGTGGTCCGTTCGCATTGCTGGCTTTGTCGCTTTCTTTGGGCTAGCGATCTCATGCCTAGTGCTGAGGGCACGAACATTTCCTGCTGCCCGTCGCAAGCTTGTCGACTGGCAAGCGTTCTGCGAAATACCTTATACATTGTTCAATGTCGGGATGTTCTTGTGCTTCATGGGACTCTACACCCCTTACTATTATATCCAGTCTGTCGCTAATAAGGAGCATATAACTTCCGCGAATTTGGCATTCTTTCTCCTGCCGATTGTCAATGCAACTTCGACTTTGGGACGTTTGGGCATTGGTTACTTTTCCCAGTCGACCGGGCCGCTCAACGCTCTTGTTCCATGCGCTTTGGCGTCTGGAATTCTTGTCCTTTGTCTAATTGTTGCCGGATCGCAGGCTTCCATGTTGGCAATTTGTGCCTTGTACGGCTTCTTCTCTGGATCGCTTGTTTCACTTATGGGTCCCATCCTTGTGATCCTTTCCCCTAATCATGGGGTGGTTGGTACCAGGATAGGAATGTGTTTCACTCTCTTGGGTATTGCCTTGTTGATTGGAACCCCAATCGCTGGCTCTATTCTTGACTTCCATGGTGCAAATATGGTTTGGGTTTACAGCGGTGTCTTGACACTGGCTGGTGGCTTCGCGATAACGATTAGTTGCATGCTCAGACGTGCGCTTATATGTTCGGTTTAAAATTGCACTGATGCTCATGGGGTTTACTAGTTCTATATTTACAAAGCTAGTAGTATTAATATATCTTTTTAACTAAAGATACTATAGCTAAATGTTTAGCAGAGAAATTAAAAGGACTTTAGCTCATTGTTTTTCCTATAAGCCTTATATTGATTAGTACGATTTGACCCTTCTCCATTGGGCTAGGGGCGGCCGACGGGTGGCGGATCCCAACATCAATTGATCGTTTATTCCCCCCCTACTGCCATTAAACACATTAAATTCCCTCCCCCGGGACGTCATCTAACGTTATTCACTGACAAGAATCATGGCAGACGTAGTGTATAAATAAGACTTAAGCGGCACCGACACTTCGTATCCGAGATAGCGCTCTTGGTTCTCTTCAGCTTCGACCCATCATGGAAAAACACCCATTTGACCTTCCCGGACTTACCCCACGAGAAGCAGTGCTGGATGCATATTATCGTATCGCATGGGCGCTCGATGAAAATGACTGGGAATTGTTTGAATCAGCCTGGACAACCGAAAGCGAGCCCGAGTTTCTTATCGCAAACGATGGTATACATCATTGTGGCATCGGAGAGATCAGAAAGAATCTGTTCGACGTTGTTTCTGAACTAGACACTCAGCATATAGCTTCCAACGCACGCGTCTATTTGGAGCCCGGTGCTAAGACAGCCAAAGTCTGGATCATGGCCTTGAATCAACATTATCGCAAGGGACAAGCAGCTAAGCCTGGGGCTCCGAGGCTTTGGGGCGGGAATCAATATGTGCTCGATGTGGTGGAAGAGAATGGCACTTGGAAAGTCAAAACGTGGTGGGTAAAATTGGGCTGGAACGAAGGCGATCTGTCTATTGTTGGGAGGTGAAAAAGATCGATTCATCCCCGGTATTGGTCTGTCGGGATTTTAAATTCTGAAGCTGTTAGGCCGGCAATGCTCAACGCTCACTGCTCACATTATTTTATTCTTTGGTTGACACTTCTAAGTACGTTGATCTAACTATGGAGAGGGATAAATGCAACTAGGTGGCATGAAAAATATTCTAGAACCAAAAAGGGATATAAACTTTCAGATTCTGGGTTTATACTGGCGTATTGCAAGAAATTTATCAAATTCATTATAGCAGGACTCTTTGTTGTTAGTCAACCGAGCTTAGATGTTAATCGCTGGTCTATTGCCGTAGCGATCTATTGGACCCACGGAATTCAATGTACGCGTCTGTGAGTCCGTCCATTTTGATCCCTGGATGAGCCTTGGAAGAAACCCTCAATCTCCATGTGGCAAATGGTCCTAGAGGCGCACGGCTGCTCTCTTTCGGTATTCCACCTATACTAAAGTCGTGCTCGAGGTCTGCACGAGTGAATACCGATCCACCTGGAACTTCGTTAATGTTCGACACCTTACTGATATCATATACAAATTGCACATTGAGGGAATCATGTGAAAACTCGAATCTATCTCCTCGAGGGTCGATAATGGACTCATCACCCTGGTGGGTTACGTGGATGGACAGGAGTTTTCTTCCAACGTGGTCCGGGACGGGGATTTCCACTCCGAATAGCCAAACACGCACCTCCTGGAGACGAATATCTATCCAATCTAGGAAGATACCCTGCGCGGAGTCTGGGCCGATGGTAACAAATGTGATGTAGTCCCCGTCCCCTGAAGTGGTAGTCAAAGCGCTCCGCTGGTCTGCAGTTAGTCGATATAGGCTACCCACGCTATCTTCCTTGGGCGGCCATATGGCTCGTGCGCTAATCGAATAAATCTCTAGAGTACTTTCGAACAAGGATTGCAGCTCCTGCTGCTGGTTTCCCAGGGCAATGTAGTCCATCAACGGTCCCGGCACGGAAGAAGGGAGGTTGTCAAATAGCCCCCAGTATTTGATGGCTCTACTCTCGTAGTTAAGATATTGCATTAAACGTAGTCTCAACGTGTCCCGCATCTTCCTCAACCAGAAAACAACTGATGGAAGATTTGGGTCGATTTTGATGGTAGGGTTGCCCAGGTTTTTGATCTGGTCTTCGCAGTATTTAAGGGTCTGATATGAGTCGAGGAGGAGAAGGACCGAAGTGTTGTACTCAACCACTGCATTGTTCCTGGTGAGCACAGTTTCTACATAGTCTTTCAAGGCTTCAGTAATCGCTTTCCTCTGCTCTTCCGGGATCGCGCTACTAAACTCATCAAGGATTTTCTCGATGGCTTCCTTGGTCGCAAACACCTTCAAAGCCCCTGGGTCATCTAACTGAATTGTGTTGTCCTTGTTGGTATTCAGCGCCTCAGAAAATGACTCCAGAGTATCAGCTGTTGTAGTCAGTTGATGGATAATGTATTTCTTTTCCACCACTGTTGACATCCCATGTTCTTGGGTGGTAGACAAATAGTCCTGGTATCCAAACTGGATAAACTTGGAAAGAGTGGCGCGGTCGAATGAGGCAGTAATTAGAGTTGTAAAACCATCAAGAAGTAGACTAGGATTGAACTGAGGGATCCATTCAATCTCGTCGATTTTCTTCCTAATATTCTCTCGTTTTTCCTTTAGTATTGGTGTGAATGTTTCAATCTTATAAGCTACTGTGGTTAATGGTCCATTGCTGCCCTCGAGGAGATTGATTTGGCTTTTTGCTGCTTGCTTGCTAGAATCGAGCTCCTTGATGCTGTCTTGAATAAAGATCGTCGTGTCGTGGCCTTCCTCTAACGCTTTTTCAAACGCGGCGACCGTTCCCTCCTGCTTTTCTAAGAAGCGTAGTTGATCCCCCACTGAGGTGCGGTAGTGTAGAAATGACATACGTGGAACCCATAGGGCAGTGTGACCGAACATATCTTGTCCAAGTAATAGCCTATTAAACCGACTCTTGGCCTCTGAAAATATCGAACGGAGCTGCGTGGTGCCACTGACTGTCACCTTCCATTTGTGCTCCAGATTGTCATAGGCCTTAGCCAAGGGTGATGTGTTCTTCTCGTCCAGTTTGTCCACAAATTTCAATCGGCTCAGGAGTGTGTTGTACATGTCTGAGGCTTGTTCTCTTGCAGAATCACCGTCGGCGAAGAAATACCGATTAGCTCTATTGAGGAGCATCTGGCACTGATCCGGGAATGCAAACGCCTGTGTCGCCTCCAGGTCCTCAGCGTCCCCGTTTAGATGAAGATTTTGGACTGTGATGCGGCCGGTAGCCTCCCCTTCTCTGCCATGCTCTCCTGGGGGCTTCCCCGGAGTACCACTTGTGCCACCAACGCCACCAGGGCCTAGAAACTATCAGACTGAAGCCTTGGAGGGTAGGAAAGGACATGGTCCTGCGTAGAAGAAACACACCTGGAATGGACTCGCATTTCCATCTGATTTTGTCTTTGAGCTTTCCCAGGTCGCTGTTGACGTCCTGGAAAATATCTCCGAGTACCTCACTCAAATCAGACGGACGCTGAGGTTTCAGATCTTCCAAGAGCCCCGAAAGGTCTTGCAAAATGGTGTCGACATTGGGATGGCGATATAGTTGGACCACTTTCTGAATCTCTTTTGTGGTGCTGGTAAGTTTAGAAACGGCTGAAAAGTGAACTGTGGGCGGTGCGTCGGTTGAATTTTGGATGGCTTCTAGCTTTGCCCGCGTGGTCTCAACCACTGGGCTGGCAAGTCGCTGGTCGGTCAGGACACTAGCGAGGTCTCGCATTGAATTTCCCAGGTCTAGGTACAGGTTCACAGTCACTTTCATCGCTTCTGTAACGTAATTGGGGAGATAGCGGCATGAGTATCCTTTTTGGAAGTCAAGTGCTCTCTGCAGCCACAACTGCTTTCGAAGTGTTGGAAAATCCAGGTACACTTGCATTGGGACCGAGCCGTAGAGAATTTGCACATTACCTATGGGTGATAAACAAGTCAGCCATAATCTGTCTATTTCTGATCGCAGCCATACCGGACTTTCCCCCGTTTCCTCCCTTTCCGCCTGTTTGGCCATCTTCAGTGGTATCCCCCCCTCGACCCCCCTTCCCTCCATTGGCCATCACTGTCAGCTTTTCTATATCCTCGGGAACATCTTGAACAAAGATCCAGATGTCTCCACCATCGTGTCCCTCGCCACCATCCGTCCCAGGTCCTTTGGTAACTGGCGCCTGGTTCTTTCCTGGCTCTCCCGAAATAATGATCGAGGAGGACTCTTCAATGGTTAGCCGGGAGCAGAACAATCCGAATGTCTTTTTCCCCCGCAATTCCAGCTTTCCACTGAGAATAACGTGGTCAGCATAAACAAGGCAGTTGTCTCTGTCTAATTCATGTTCTTGCAACTGATAGGGCTCGTCAGAGGTGCTCAGAATGACCACATAGTCATCCTTTCTCACGAAAGCGTAATCATCGCTGCTTGGGAGCACAGCATAACCCGACATCTCGTCCAAATAAACGATCGGAAACAAGATATATTTGTGAATGCGTAGTCCACAGGGGCAAGTACAAAGAGAACACGCGATCTTTTGTTTTTTATTATTTTTTTTTCTGGCTGTTCGGAATGTTTCAAACTGACAATCAGTCTTTTTTCGGACCTAGTTCTTTCAGTTCTTAACTTTTTGTTGTAGTAATAGCAAACATCACTTTACTTTTTCCAACAACCTGAGAATTGTGGCATTGTGATGGCTGCACTTTATTGGCTATAAATAACGCAAACGCATCACTTTCAGTGGCGACTGTTCAAAAAGCGACTGATCGACCAGAAAGTCACAGGACAGGAGTGAGACATGCATGGCCTTTGGCTACAGCCCGCACAGCTTCCCGGAACAAACATACATATCTGATGATAAACGTCAGGGATAAACTTCAGGCTCGGCCCGCTCCCGCTCCCTCTCGATCCCCATCGCCGATCCATTGCACCTTGGGACTTCAAATGACTGGGTGTATTGGAACTGCATACTATGTATGAGTCATGGTCGCTAGGAGTCAACCCCCATGGTTCTTTCTTAACTAGGAAGGTCATTCCCAGCCTAACACGTACTTTTGTTCAATTATTTCATGACATATGGGCGTGACAAATGTTGGGAACACCACAGAATTAGAAAATTGCTCTAACATCAGACACAGAAGTGGCAGGAATTATTTCAATAGCACACAATTGCTAGCCCTTTCGAGTGTCAATTCAAGTTCTCATATATGTCGTAAATGCAATTACGTGATAATTATTGGTAATTCTCCCGCTTTCCAATTTTTTGCTCTTGACTTTAGTCTCTTGTCGACTGCAGTGTTACTATTTCAACGTAATAATTGCGTGTCAGTGTGTTCACAGTGCAGAGATCGTCGTATATTGCTTTTTAGTACTACTGCAGCTGGCGCATACTGACAGAATTACTACTTAGTTTGGGCTAGCGACGGTGGTGCATGCAATGTGGCTGGCTGGCATCACGTCAAGGAGACAGGACAGCACATGCGGGATTGATGCCCCTTACGACTTGTACAACATCTACTTTGACTTCTGTAACTATTTACAAGCCCATTTCTCTCAGTTAGAAGCCCAACTCACTTGACGCCAGGATATCCGCACGTTGGCTATCGTTGGTGGTTATACACTTCAGTTTTTGCTACTTAAGTCACTTTTTATCACTCGTTCACTTTACGGGGATCAGCTATCATCATGTCAGTTCCTCAGATGACCTTGAGCACACTCACTTCGGAGATGGAGGGACGTGATACAACTAGGGACTGGGATGTCCTCGTCTCTTACGATGAGGAAAAAATCAACAAAGTCCTGAAAAAGATGGAGCAACACACTTCTAAATCATTCGTGATTACAAAGACAGAGGAAGACTCAGACACCGGTGAGGAAAAAACAACCGAATACCGGCTCAAAATCGCGAATCCAACCCTACAATTTACATTTAGCGACAGCGAAGCAGAAGTGTCTTACAATCTAACCGGCGACTATGGCAAGCTTCCAATTCAAGTTCCAGAAAATACGACAATCAAGATAACCGCAAAGATTGCTAGTCTCAAAGGCGAGGTCGAGACTTCCAACTTTGTCCCATACAAGACGGCTTTACTTGCTCCGGAAGACCAATGGGTTAAGCAGGGACCTAATTATGTCGTGCACATCAACGACGAAGGACATGCTCAGGGAGTGTGTATTATCTTCCGAAGGTGCAGGGTTACCTTGCATAACCCAAGTACAGATGAGAAAATTCAACGCAGAGTGAATAGTATCGAAGCAGCTGTTAAGCAAAATATATCCGACGAATTGACCGAGTCAGGCTACCACTATGTCGTTAGTGCGGTCAACGCACCAGTACCGCTAGTAAGAGACACCACGACCGTGACCCTGAGACCAAAGTCTTTTTGTTTCTCGTTTTATCAGCGTGGTGAAGAGAGAAAACGTCCAGGCGCGTTAATGATGTGGATCGGAGTCGATGGAGGTTATAACAATGGAGACCACGAAGAAGGTCAAACGTCGCTTCATTTCCAACCAAACGATAAGGAGGTCAATCCAATCCCTACACAAAGCAGTGCCAGCATTATAATTATGCATGATCTCTTGGCAAAAAAATTTCTCATGGTAGGGAGCATCCCCGAGTCCTAAATGTCAATATGATTTACAGCTAACCATCCTTAGCCAGCTTTAGAGACAAAATTTGACAACGTCAGCCTCACTTCGATTAAAGGAATGAGTAAGTTGAACTTTCTTTGTTGCTACATATTTGATCGGTTTTGCAATGCATTGACTCTGTTATTGTAGGAGGAATGGAGTTAACCGGGGACCTCCGCAACACGGAGATACGCATTAATAGGCATGAAGAAAGATACAAGTGTGGTTTATTGGACCAAAAGGTCTGCATAGAGGGGTTCGACGGCGTGAAAACAAATTGTGACAAGCCCAAAACAAAAGTTGTTATTTCGCCACGGCCTATTTCGGGGGCAGACTCCGTTACCTTGTCATACAAAGGTGATAGATTGAAGAGCGAGTGGTATTCCAGCGCCGGGTCGGGAATGCCGGCATACAGTGATATGTATTTCAACTTCGAATGGGCAGGAACTGGCAAATGGGAGGCAGAGGAACCCGGTAAACCAAACAGAATAAGGCTCAAGTTTGAAAATACGAATGAGTGGATTGTGAAGGTGTCCGGGTCGAAGCCGCCTTGGTGGATCCCTGAGGAACCTGATCGCCTTCCTAAAGTGTACGAGAAGTTGGTGATGAAGGTTGATATTGATATCCCCATGGCCGAGCTGGACTACTTCCTCACTACAAATCTGCTCTTTCCAGGCCAACATGTGTTCAAGGCCCATGCTCCATACACCAGAGGGAATGATCATAAAGGACTTGCGGTGCCCCGTGACCTTATTCTTACTGGAGATGTTAACGACAGTCTAACAGAGTCATACTCAACCGCTCCCTCCTCCAGAACCAGCGTCCTGTAACCGTGTTTAGTGTTTATCACCATAGCCTAAAGAATGCAATTACTATTTGTTTTTATTTATTTATTTATTTTTTTTTTTTTTGAAAAAAAAAACCCCCACATTTAATACCTCCATGCAGCTGTAGCCATCATTAGCGAGTCTTTATATGACTCTGGCTGGAGACTTAGATACCTGAAACCGGTCATCAAGCGGTAACCATCATCTATCATTTTCCGGTAATGTTTCTCGTAGGCGACTACAGTCAATGCTCAAGAGTGGCGGGGGAGATTTATCCAGTTTAGAAGTCTTAGCTGGATTAGGAAGGTATTAGCACGAATGACACGCCGTTATGGGCAAATCTTAATTTTAGCGTTGATTATTGGGATTTTTGGCCAATCATATTTCCCTACAGCTCCTTGACTAGATTTAATGTGGTAAAAGGTGGATATCGAGAATGTGCGAGACACCATGGTCCAGGTGCCTTCTCACAACTCATGATCGTCCTAGAGGCAATTGCGTTTTGCAATTACCTACCACTCTGGATATGAATATATTGAAAGATTTCAAGTTATGCTACTGTTCACTGGTGGTGTTTACTGTGTTAGTACTCGCTGCAATGTGTAGGTATTAATAACAATATGGACATCTGGACCAAGAGAACTAAGTGTACATGTGTAGATGCATCAAGACATATCTTCGTGGAAACTAGTGTCCCAAGTGTAAAGCGTTCAGGGTAGTAGATTAAATATTCTAATAATCACTGTAGAGCAAATACCACAAAGCTTTCTGGCCAAAGAAAACACTCAAGAAACTAACGCTTACCTAGCTCGCTATCCATCTCGGGGCCGAGATTTTAGTATAGCACCGAAGACCCACTTGTAAAGTGTTTATTCATTGCCGTTCGTGGTAAGAATCTAACTTTCGGTATCGAAAGTGTCGTTCGGGTCCGAAATTATTCATCAGTAGTAAAATATTCATTCTATGGGGGCAACATATAAGTACGCGATGAATCTTCCAAATAGTTTGTAGCACATACTCAAGACCACCCAAAAGACAATAAAACTCTCAGAAATGCAACATCAAATTGAAAAGACATCCGTCCTTGTCGTCGGAGGATCGCTTGTCGGTCTTTCCGCGGCACTGTTCCTATCTCATCATGGCCTTCAACCCATCCTTGTTGAACACCATGCAGGCAGCTCCCCTCACCCTCGAGCCATGGGCTTCCGCTCGCGGACCATGGAAATGTATCGTGCTGTCGGAATAGCGGATAAAATTCCTCTTGCGGACCCTAACTTTAAACTTGTCCGGACCCGAGTACACAGCCTGGCTGGAAAGTGGCACGAGGAGTCCTACTGGAGTAACGACAAGTCATCGACAACACAAACTGTTAAGAAAAAAGATATCATGGATTACACATATACTATTGGGGCCGATATATCGCAAGACGAATTAGAAGGGGTTCTTCGAGAGTCCGCAGTTAGCAAAGGTGCAGATCTACGGTATTCGACCAGCTTAATTCGCTTTGAGCAAGACGAAAACGGAGTTACGGCATTTGTCAAAAACAGGAACGACGAGACAGAATACAAGATTCACGCAGACTTCATGATTGCTGCTGACGGTAACCGGAGCTTTGTACGCGAAACACTCGGTATCCAACGAGAAGGGCGTGGCTATATGCAGACAATGAGAAGTGTATTATTCAGAGCTCCGGAGTTGGACCAATATCGCAAAGACGCAGTCCAGTTTACTATCGACCAACCAGATCTTAAGACATTCATGGTGTATTACCGCAATGATCGCTGGGCGTTGATGTTTTCCGATGACGTTGAGAGAGACGAAGTTACCTACAAGGAGGCTATCTACAAAGCAGTGGGCAGAACTGATTTTGCCGTGGAAATTATTACTACCGGACAATGGGAATTAACTGCACTAATTGCAAACTCCTTCCAGTCAGGACGTATCTTTTTAGCCGGTGACTCTGCACACACCTTGCCGCCAAATCGAGGGGGGTATGGTGCAAATACTGGAATAGCTGACGCGTGGAATATTTCTTGGAAGCTCGCTTCTGTCATCAAATGCCATTCTTCCTCAGGGCTTTTGGATACATACGACACTGAACGACGCCCTGTAGCCTTGTTCCGCCATGACCAAATGTTTTCCAGACAGGATTATAAGACATATGCTGCGAAAGACACAAAAATTACAACAGAGATGGATGATATTGCAATCGAATTGGGTGAAATTTATCACTCAGAGGCCATATTTTCCGACTTAGGAATCGACAATGCGCCACTTGTGAAACGTCCGGACGAATGGAATGGAGAGCCAGGAACACGAGCTGCACATTGGTGGCTCAAAAATAATGAGCATTCGAGAACAACTATTGACTTTTATGGAAAATCTTGGGTTTTGATAACCGCAAGTGACGTGTGGAGAGATGCTGCATCTCAGGTGAATAAATCAACGTCAGTCAAAATTAAGTGCATACAGCTTGGCATTGATGAAACTGTGGAAGACTTAAAAGGGTTGAAAACGATTATGGGAATTACAGATACTGGAGCATCCCTGGTTCGCCCTGACGGTGTTATAGCTTGGAGGTCGAAGGAGATATCGGATGTAGCTGGGACGCCTACAGATCTTCTAAAGCGAGTATTGTGCCAAGCTGCGTTTGAATTCATCTAATGTAACATATTGAGAATGCTTTTTTTTTGTGTCGCCTTCTTATCAGTTTTGCATCCAGTAACCGGCTGCGATGCTGTCTGATGTGAGAAAGGACCATTTATACATGTCTGGCAATTGCAACCCGTCGATATGTGGTTGGATCTGGAAAAATTGCGTGATACCTGCATGTATATATATAGATAACTAGAATCTATAAACGAAGTCTTTGCGTATCAATTAAACCATGACGTTGTAATAAACTCAACATTGAAGTGCCAAGGTCGCGTTTTGATTAAACAGATGACATCAATTGATTCATCTAATGTGTTCTTTTGTTAAAAAAAGCTTAAGTAAGAGGCTAGTTATATACTGGATTATTGAAGGTCACCCTGCTCCAGGCGACTGGGCCACAAGGAAGTTAAAAGGTGAAACGAACGGATTGCCAATTAATTGCCCCTATTGAATCATTTCGATTTTCTCTGGCTGCTTATTTTTTCACTTTGTTTTTACGAAATGGTCCGCGGAGACATCAACGTTGAAATATCAATTGATAGCACGAGGCCTAAGCCGAGTTAGGTCAACGATGCAATTGACGTACCGAATGGCGACACTTTTCACCGCTTTAGGGATAGGCTTATTTATTTATGTATTATTATTGTTGCTATAACTATTTTTATTGTTTTCTAAAATTAAATCTACCGGGACCACGGGTTCTATTTTGTTTGGTATCATGAATGATGTATAATCATTTGCTGGTTCGCTTTGCAATATAGAAATCAACCGAAACCGTCCTCACGCAAGACAACTTAAAATTTTTGTTGATCGTTCTCCACCTCAATTAATTTTATTTCCATATAATACTCCGCAGTCTTGTCTCTTTCTTGTTAGTATACAAGCACGTCTTTGGTGAGGGGTAGCCACAAAGCTTCGCCATCCCACCCACCGAAGCACGCAATTCTGAAGAGCTGATCAGGTCAACCGGCCATCAACAAACATATAATCATTGGCCGACAACACCAGCTCAGACCACCATGCCAAGTTCACTGCGATATTAAAAGTCTCGGAATAATTTGATCAAAGTGCCGTCCAACACGCCAGCCACGGATATAAAAAGGGCGCTGGTACCAGCATGGGCTCTTCGGCCAGGAACAGTACGGATACACCTGCATACGCAGAGACAACGCCTCTTCTCAGTTCTAGCCAGAGTGACACAAGCTCCAATATGTCTAAGGCTAACTCAAAAGTCACAAGCGACCGGGTTCCTGACGAACAGAAAGTTATCGAGGCGTCAGCGGCGTCTTCCACGGATGGAGGCGATGAGAAAAACCCATTTCTTGATCCAGAGGTCTCTGAATACTGGCGGCAGGCATACGAGAAAGCTGAATATGAATGCCGGCATGTCTTTGATCCAACTTTGACGTGGTCGGAAGAGGAGGAAAAAAGATTGATTCGACGACTAGACTGGCGGATATGTCTATGGGCGGTAGGAAAACTCGCCCTATTTTTTTTTAAAAAAATTTCGTCCTTTAATGTCATTTTAGTGCGTTATGTTTTTTGGCCTTCAGGTCGACAGGGGTAATCTAACCCAGGCGGTATCTGATACATTTCTGGAAGATCTTAAGTTAAATACAAATGGTAAGTTGATATAAACTTTCACATTGTTCTTGAATGTTTGCTCGAAGCTGTCATTCACAACATCGTGCGAAGGAGGAAACATAATTGGGTACTAATTATGATTCAATTCAGACTATAACTGGGGAAACACGGTGTTTCGTCTGTCTTTCTTGCTAGCCGAGCTTCCCTCGCAGCTGGTCTCGAAAAAGATCGGGCCCGATCGATGGATCCCAATTCAGATTGTTCTATGGTCAATAGTAGCAATTTCGCAGTGTGCCTTGACTGATCGGAGATCATTTCTGGTTACACGCTCGCTACTTGGTATTCTTGAGGTCAGTAATAGCCCCCCAAGCCTGGATTCCTAAGACCTTTTCAGCCGACTACGTTTGTAGGGTGGTTTTATCCCAGATATCGTGCTCTGGTTATCTTACTTTTATACCTCTAATGAACTGCCAATCCGCCTGAGGTAAAGTTTCTATCTAAATATGCCAAAGTTAAATTCATATTGACTTGGATACATAGCTTTTTCTGGACTAGTTTGTCCGTTACTTCAATCGTCACGTCACTTCTTGCCTTTGCCATTTTCCATCTCAGTGGCGTCCATGGCTGGGCTGGTTGGCGATGGCTTTTCCTCATCGAAGGACTGATAACCCTCTCTGTTGGGCTGGGGTCTTTCTTCATGATGCCTGCCTCGGTTGTCCAGACCAAAACCTGGTTTAGACCCCATGGATGGTTCAGCGATCGCGAGGTTTCCATTGCAGTGAACCGAGTCTTACGTGACGATCCATCAAAGGGAGATATGCACAATCGCCAAGCTATTACTCCACGACGTTTATGGAATGCAGCAACTGACTACCATCTGTGGCCAATTTACGTGATCGGATTCATGGCTTACATTCCTCAGTCTCCACCAAGCACGTATATCACGTTAACTTTGCGATCAGTGGGATTCAGCAAGTTCACCACGAATTTACTCGCCATTCCAGCTAATGTCTTCCATATAATTACCCTGATTGGACTCACCCAACTGTCTGGGTGGCTCAATGAAAGAACGTTGGTTTCTATGCTACAAGCCGTATGGACTTTGCCATGTATCATCGCCTTGCGCTTCTGGCCCAATGTGATTGATGATGCGTGGGGGACATATGCATTGGTCACTGTTATTCTCAGTTACCCCTATTGCCATGGTTAGTACCCCTACCCTACATGACTATTAACCCTGGAAGATGCTCACAGGTTATTACTATAGCAATTGTTGTTGGGTGGATATCTAGGAACTCCAACAGTGTTGGTGCGCGGTCCGTATCTGCTGCCTTATACAACGTATGTAATTTCACTGGATGTTTATCACATTTGGGTTGGACTTATAAATTTCTACATCTAGATGTCTGTCCAAGTCGGAGATATCGGCGCCTTTTTCGTCTATCGAGAGGACGACAAACCCAAGTATCATCGCGGAAATACTAACCTTGTGATTATAAACATTGTTGTTATTTTCGTATTCCTCGGCGCAAAAGCGTACTATATTTACCAAAACAAGAGGCGCGATCGTATCTGGAATGCGTTGACTGAGGAAGAACGCAACCATTACATTAAGAATACAAAGGACCAGGGAAGCAACAGGTTGGATTTTAGGTTTGCACACTAGCTAGAGTGTTTTGATTTTGTATCGATTGATACATATAAGTATATATGCCTGGGGGAAGACTGACTGATGGTTGAGTTATGCGGTCGAAACTACGACATCTATTCATTTATCTATGAGAGAATAGAGTGAAAGAAAGCGATAGCCTATTTGTGTGATTGAAATATGCAAAATTCTTCTAATTGAACTGTAAAGTCCCCTTGAAAGTTTTAACTCTCGTGGACTTTTTGTTTTTACATAGAATATGCGCCTTGTTCATTGAATCTGATCTATCTAGGGTTCACAGTGCGAAGAAAATATTTATGGTATATGGAAAACAAGCACTTTCATAACTAGAAGTTCGGTCTGTGAGGATTTCTTAGTTTTTGATAACGGATTTTATTGCTTTTTCACACCAATGATTTTGAAATTATTTGATACACTCCTTTTGTTTGAGTACTGAGTGATGGTAGTAGATATTTTGCTCAACAAGCTGCAGTTCAACCTTGGTTTGACCTACTACTTCAGACCAAAAGTCGTTCATGTTGTAAATCAAACAAAGCTCCACACTCTTTTAAAAGGGGACGTGGTTGAATGTGTTTCAAATACACTCCCTTCCTGGTTGTTTCAGGTATCACTTCTTCGAACACTCCATTTTCGTGAACGCTCTACTGACACCTCGATTCCAATAACGAACTCGATCTTCTTCTTGCCTCAGCGAAATCTGTAAACACATGTCTCACTTTTTTACATGTGTCCACATTATGCGATATCAGCAGGTGATGTGTCATCTAAATCACAAATGAGAAAACTGCCTCGAAAAGAAAAAGCCACAGCACCGGTTTTAACGAGCTTTTAAAGGCATCCATTCGATGAAACCAGTCTAGGTCAACATGACCGACGGACATACTGCCACCAGCTGTCGAAGATACGCAGATATACCGTCATGACTTTCTGTAAACGAGCACCAATTGGTATATTTTATATCCATCTGAAAAGCTTGCGTCTTCAACAAGCGATATTGCACGTTATGACCATGGACAGCCTCAACTTTAGCCTTCATTGACTGAGCAATGCGTCGGTGAAGCTCTTGTAGCACTCCAAGACAATGATATTTTTCAATAGCTTTTGACCGCGCTTCTCTTCTGTGGACATGGCCAAGCAGAAACAGGAACCCCAGGCACACATCAAAAGGCTGAAAGTTCGCCTTTTCCCAGCCAGGGGCCTTTATCCGGTGCATGCAGCAGGATATATCTAGTCGAATCTTCGCCGAGAATTCGTCTATCTCGAGTATCACCGCGGCGATACCTAACGACGGTTCGCGCTTCACCATCCTTGACGGCAATGACCCGTGGATAAGTGTAAAGATCCGAGACGACGGATGTCCCGTTCGCAGTATTCTTTTCCGATAATCCAGCGGCATAGGCTTTTGAGAAGCCGTGGTCAAATAACTGAAGACGTCTTGTTTTGAAAAGAAGAAAGACGATATTAATAGCCATTTGGCAATTAATAATTGGACCATCTCTGGTCCTTTTGTACTAAGACTCACGGCTAATAATAGCATGGTTTGAAACTTCAACTTCGGTGTTGAAAGTCTCATGGCAGTGTTTCTCTGTTTCAAAGATGCACGCAAATGCCTGAACATGATCTCAGTCAATTATTCATCCACAGACGATCAAAAACGGTTTGCTTACCTTTGCGGCTATGGTTGATCAGTACAGTGACAAAAATTAACTGGGATAGATAAGGATGGTAATACTAAATGCGCTTGTCTGAAAGTGGTCTTCGGCGCGACCATGATTTCTTCGATTCGGTACTTTCTGTAATCGTACACGCGATTAGCAGAGTTCATATCCTCCCGAATTGATCGTATTTATTTTGATGTTATACTCACATTACCATTTCCCTGGAAGTGTCAATACCGCTGTCGTCGATACAGCTGCCCCAATGGTACGACCAAATGGTTTTTTCGACATTGCTGTTGGGTTAAACCCATCACCATATTCTTTGACATCGGGTCATCCACGAGTATTTTATCGGTTTTGACTGGTCTTTCACGAAAACCATTAAAATGGCGTCAAGTAATACCTCTCTCTTGTTGCTTCATCCATGCCCATGAGAAAGAAGTATTGTGAATGACTAATTGTCTTGTAGTTCCATTATGCTTAGTAGAGCAGTAATAGAATCCGGTATTTCCAGCTCTATTTATGACGTTTTCGACGTCTCTCTGATGCTCAAACCATGTATATCTGGTCTCTCCCTTTCGATATACTTCATGATTGGCTGAGCGCGTGGTTGGTGTGTCAACTAGTAACGTGGCTTGGGTGCTTCTTGCAAACTGCTGATCCAACTATATACGTCAGATATCTGGACCGCTCATGGGCCGAAGATATTGGAACATTTGAAATACTCACTTTCCACAACCACATTTTGGGGAATCATCGTGGACAGGCCGAAACTCGTCTCGCACCAGCTGAGAGGTTTCTGAGAATCCACAACCAAAACGGCCATATCAAAACGATTATCACGACCCAATACCCTGCTCACGCTTGTCGGTTTAACAAATAAGACGTCCAGCAAAAGCACCATCTTTGCATTGGAAGCTACTTGGCGTCTTCACAAATACTGGTCACTTTGGAGATCTCATTTTAAGTTGTATTCCGAGGTTGAGCAAGACCTGGGGGGGATATGTTAGCAAACTCGGGACAAAGGAATGGAAAAATGCGGAACACTTTATCATCCATACATCCAATATGAATTATATTAACTTCTCCGGATAGGTGCTCTATTTTCCATTGAATTTTTCTCCTTCTCGTACGGCGCAAATGTCGTGGGGATGGCAGAGAGGAAATTGTCGTCATTCAGGATCATAGGAGAGATCTCAACGTTGCCTCTAGGGCAGTGGTGCCGCCCAGAAGCTTGCTTTCGAACCCCAGCGTAACACTCGGCGTCGCCTTGTCCAGCTCCTTCATAAAGAGAAACATGTCGAAGCTATTTTTCAGGATGTAGTAGTAACATATGCAGGTCTCCTCTTGCTTAATGCAGTGGGTGCAACCAATCGCTCCAGTATCAGCACGATATCCCACTGTGGGTATATGCCTCGCTGGTATTCCTGCGAAGATGCTCACAGCCGGATGAAGTTCCTCCTGGGCAGATCGCATGTTGCCAGAGAATAAAACGTCTTGTCCAGATGGGGTCGGTTGTTGTTAACGGAGGAGAGTATCGTATGCTCACGAATAATCCACCGATACCAAAATGCGCATGTGTTGTGAATAGAGCCGAGTCATACTGCAGGTTCCATCCATGTCCACAGAACATCAAGTTGGCAGAATAATCCTGCCCGGTAACAAAAGTCAGTCTGATGGTCAAAAGTATAGCAACAGGTTGGCAGCTGGAAGATATTGGTTCAAATGTGTGATCTTCGGGTTTTGAAAAACTAGACAAATCCACATTTCGCCCAGATTCATAATGAGCTGCTTTTCAAAAGAATCACTGTTACCGAGCTAGTTCAACCAGTAGCCAAAATCTGGTAGAGAAGCGTCTGAAGGAGCCAGTTGACAATGCTTTTGCGTCAGTCGTTCGGCATTGTCACTGGTAAAGTTTGTCATATATCGTTCCACCTCCGCCCGTAAGCTACTGTTGTACACTCGAGTCTGCTCAATGAATAGAGACACCCTCGGCAATAACTTGCTCAAGAGAGCAAGGATGGTCATCGATCTTTGATAACCAAAGGACCAGTCTCTGTCTCCTAATCTGTGTGTTATCCAGGCATAATTAGCGACTGTAAACAAATCTAGCGAGGAGATTTTAGGCAGTATTGGATCTTTATTCACTTGTCTTTTTCAAAAGTTTTTTTTCTTTTTTTTTTTTTTCACTTCAATGATACTCATCTTCTCCTAATGCGGGAAGATTGCGTGTGAAAAGGTAGAGGCGGAGGCGTCGAGGGATAGAGACAAAACGTGAATGGAAACGTTGGATATAGTGATTGGTATATGAGGGTAAAAGGCCAAACTGAGGTCAAGTCAGCACAAAAACCAGCAAGCAATTCATGTCCGAGAAGTGCTCACTGTGCCTTCTCCAATAGAAATTCTGAGTTTGTCGAGTAGCAGCGTTGTGGTCAAGCTTAGTCAAATTCTGCTCAGTCTCCGACTCAAGAGCGTATCGGTATTTCTCGATACTCCATGCCCGAGTAGAGCCGATGGGAATCTTTAACGATCATGAGTAGAGCTATCCTCTACCAAGTAACATCACAAAATAATAGAGAAAGCTCATACCCCTAAGCTATGGCTAAGAATATGAGTTGGAGTGGTGACAAGGAGAAGACTGCTGAGAAGGTGAGGGGAGCCTGATTTATGTCTGAGATTGGGGCCCCTCACACTCAATCGCTGATTGATGGCGTACGTCACTATTCCTAGTGTAGAAGCCTCTGAATTGATTTTAGACTGGTCAAACATCATGTGAATGGTTCAACACTGGAAATATGGAGCTGAGTGCAGCCGGAATCCAAACCAGGCAATTTGCACGGACCTAAGACCATCTATAACCAGCACCGCCAAATGAAAAGTATCAGACAATACGATGTGTCTGAGGAATAATCAAATATCAATTGATAGTACTGTTTGAAACCTATTATAAAGAAAAAAAAATAAAAACCTAATATAGTTGATTAATATACCTTAGTTAGAAATTCACAAGAAATCACTTGAGATGTTTTGCTCAGTGCTTATATCTAGATACAAGGAGCATTGCAGTCTATACGTAAAGCACCACTCAATCGTCCACCCATGACCCGCCTAATAGGACGCAGGGCAATTCATCTTTTCAATAGCAGCCCAGCCCGACACCGGCACAAAGGTTTGCATGAGCAAACGGGGTCAACCGGTGGATCCGTAAAAAATTTATTCTCCGAAAAATTGGGCTGACGTGTGATAGATCTATATCTTTGCAACATCTTCACCGATACTGGAGCCTGCCCTTTGCATCCACAAGTCGACCGCGTGTTCTGCCATGCCCCTATTCGCTAGAGTTAGGATTTGTCTTTGTCGGAACTGTCATTCTCCACTCACCACGATGACTGGTAACCGGCTCCTCCAGCTCCATAGTTATGAACCAGTAATTTTCCCTTTCGTTCTTCTATGTCCACTCTTGCACCGCCCGTCCGGCTTGCTACAGGTGTGAAGGATTTAGTGAATATCTTTCCGTGGTGGATACTTCAAACGGGCGGGGAATCTTACGTCGAAGTCCAATATTATAACGAATAACTTTCAGATCCTCCGGCTTGCCCAGTTCAGGGCAAAGCTGACATGCCCTTTGCTTTGCTCGTTCTGCTAATGATGGGTCTATCGAATCATCCCAGTTATTATCACGACGGACACCGCCAATAATGATGCCTCCACCAAGCGGGCGGGGGAAGACATGAGAGACCTCATCCGGGCCAAACAGAGATGGCTGGGACCAGATAGCCATTCTCTCAAGCGGGGTGGTTGGCTCTTCTATAAGGATCGTTTGGCCCTTTGTTGGATGCATGTTTTCATCTTTGACACCACCCAGATCTCTAGCGCCGAGGCCGGTGCAGTTGAATACGGCAGATGCATCTGGGAAATCAGACGTCAAGTCATCAATATGATTGTACGATCGCCGCAAAATTCTCACACCACCCTTGACCAACTTGGACTGTAACCTTGCATAACATCCTAGTTAATATCTCCGCACGCACAAATCCCCTCTTCTCCAGACTTACCATGAAAGATATACGTTCGGATTGTACATAAACGTCACCAGATCCACACCCCAGTCCGCGCCCTCGGGCAATTCCTGCTTTGGCACATCTTTCACCCCGCCCACCAGCTCGTCAAACCAAAATACCGGTTTCGCAATTTCCTTTCCACGCACTAAACGCATCGGGAACCGCTTGACACCGCTCTCCGGGCTCTGCGCCGCGATGCGGAGGAAACGCGCAAAGGTAACCTTGTCATAGTGCGCGGATTGGTTGAATTCGGTCTCAAAGGTACACCAGTTTGCGCCGGCTTGTGGAGAGCAATACTCCATCGGCGCGGTGTCGCCCGGGAGGTGTTTGGCGACGACGGTGATGTTGAGGGCTCTGGGTGAGGGGAACCGGGCGAGAAGAGTGCAGGCGGTGGTCAGCCCAGCCACCCCCGCGCCGAGTACAACGACTGATGGTGCCATGGTTCTGTCTAACTGCCGAGTTTGAATGTCTTGTTATTGAAGCAAGATATGCAGAGATTGTTGCCCATGTATATACATGCGATGCGGCATGTATCTACGTCGTGTTCAGTGACTCAACTCCAGAAGACGGGTGGACAATTACATAATCACTGGCTGACTCGTTGGGAGAGATAAAAGATGCAACACATGAGAAAAAGCTACATTCGCACTTCAAATGTCTAGATTGTTTTATTTCTTATAGTACCAGTAGTAGAACTAGCCTTTATATAGTGTCAACGGTGGTTATGTACTTTCTCCGTCGGACACCGGACTTTTCCGACGCAGACACTTCAAATGTTTTCCGACAACAGTTTCGCGTCGTATATCAGGTCAAAACTGCATTACGGCCGTTGAGGCCGGTTATGTCACCATTCAATCTCATTAGATAGTGGGACCAATTACATAAATGCAAAGTCATGAGTAGGCGTTAAACTTAGGAGCGTTTTTGGCGATTTGTTCGTTACAAAACTCGTCTCTGGATCCCCTCAGGATGCTTGACATTGCAAAGACAGCAAATAATTCTTGTAACCAATGCAATCCGAATATACTGCAGTCTTTCCCGGCGTTGGGTCGCTCAGGGAAGTGGCATATAACGGAAATCTAAGATCTCAGTTGCGCTTTCGGAAAATAGCGCAAGGCTGAATAGGTAGTGCACACTGCATGCCAGGTCCCCATGCGACTCTACTGCCTGTTGATCAATCGAACTAACTCTTCAAGGGCCTGTTTCAAACAGGTCCATCGTGTACCCCAATCGCATGGGGGCACCAGTTTTGAGAACAGACATGGTCGAAAGAGGCGACAACAGGAGGAAACTATCACCACATGGTGAGAGATGCGCCCTCATAAAATTGAAGGCTGGCTGAGCAGCTGCAATCCAGTGCCATGTCGTCATTGTTTCATTGTTGCGATGCGCAACGACAATAGTTATAATATACTTGGTCGGCTCGGAGATACGACAGGCTTGTCCGAAAATGGAAATCCGAGTCGGTGTTCTCAACACCGCCACCAGAAGCAATGATAAGGCTATTAATTGCTTCCAAAATAGCAATATTTCTCACAAAAAAGCCTCAATTGACGCGTCGTTGTCATGTCATATCGCTATAATTTCACTGGTTCTTGGCATGGAGAAGGCGGTGCCAGGCATCACAATTAAATGCTAACGCCAGACAGTCATCAGCCAGGTGAACTTCGCATCAGGAGCGTCGAATCCAGCTCCCCATCATCTGATCAATAGCGGTGTTAAATACCTCATCTTGTGGAAACTGGAAGAAATCGTCCATCCCAGTGTGCACGAACAATCCGGGTGGGGCCATTGTAGCAACAGGCAGTGTGTTCTGAGCCAGGCCGTGACTAACAAAGGGTGCCTCTGCCATTGCGCTCTGTCTGGCAAACCACTCGCGAAAATTAGTAACGCGCTGTGAAAACTGGTAGAAAGTGTCTCGATCTCCGTTTCGATCCAATTGTCCAGAGGACAGAGCCTGGATCCGCATTTTCATATGTTCAAGAGTGGCGGGCCATGAAAATTTGCGCCGAGCAAATGCAGCTCCCTTTCCGGGCAGAGAAGATGCAGCAGTGATTATTTTATTGGCAACCAGAACGGCAAATCCAAGCTGTGTCCATTCGTTGTTGCTAGAGGCTACTTCCGCTCCTGGTGGAAGAGAGATGAATATATTAACGATTGACTCCGCTGCAATTAGTGCCGAGAATAGAAGTTCTTCTTTGAAAGTATTATCAGATGCGTTGCGAGCATGAGGGTAATGATCCATCGTAGAGAGACTGAGTTGATACAGAAACAGCTCGGTGGCATGAAACTGCATGCCAAGGGGTGCTGTCAATTAATTATTAGTATGGCATTATTCCGTTAAGAATGATCGGCAACTAACGTATTTCATGCAAGCCCATGGGAAATTCAGCACGGAATGCTTCCAAGTCTGCTTTCAAAGCGGCGACATACAACTCAGATGCCGATCCGGGATTCCCCAGTTCTATCGCGTGTTGCATGGACAGGCGGTCGATTTTCTCTGCAATACGCTGGAGCTGAATCATGTGCAATATGTATTTGTCGTACGGACTCTCCGCGGCATTATAAAGGGATTTGCAGCAGTCTTCTATATAAGACGTAAGAGGAAAGTTTAATTGTTTCTGGCGCAGAACCATATGGCTGAGATCGGGAGTGAGAATTGACCTCATGTTGGGAAAAGTTAGAACCAAAGACACTTACGTTGATGCGAGATAGTAGCATCCCACTGTGGCCCTTTGCTCAGCAAGGCTCCCAGCCGGCCGACCGGTGAACTGGCTCTCGAGGCCGTGGTCCGGTCTCAATTGAAAACCGTTCTTCCATGTTCTGGCCTGTGGCGGCTTATCTAGTCGTAGCTCAATTATTAAACTAATTGCCAGTTGCATGAACTGTGTGTAAAGATATGGCCGTGAAAAATAATGGCTCCTGGGTGGCACTGTTAAGGATGCACAACATCAAAAATCCAGACAAAACGGCTCACCAAGCAAGAAAGACTAGTATCCCTTGAAGCAGTTCGAATGAGAGCTCGCCATTTAGGACCATACGAGAAGCAATAAATCTCTTGGTCTCGTCGCCCAGAAGGCGCTGCAGCGGCATGTCGGCGAACGAGGCAGTCGAAAGGATGGCGAGGAACAAGAACGGTCTTTCTCTCCTAAGGTACTCGGCGGTTTCATGTGAATATATGACAACAAAAGGGAAGTGTGGAATCATTTGAGTCTTGAACGTGGAAATCAATGCCTCGGCAGCTTCCATTGTTAGAAAGCCTTGGTCGATAACGTCCCCTCTGTCGACGAGGTCGTCGCCGGACAGTCCTTCGAAGCTGCCCGGACTGCGAGGACTGCGACTAGTAGAGTGGCTCTGCCGAGTTCTCGTGAGCTCGTCGAGCTTCGACTCGAGGGCCCTAATCTTCCTGTGCTGTCCGTTAGACACAGCGTCGTCTCGGCCGGGGGAGAGTCACCATTACATATCCTTTTGGAAGCCATGGAAACGCCGACGGGCCTTGCGGTCCACGCACTCTTTTCCAAGCCGGCTACACCTGTTTGACCAGAAATCAGTTCACAATAAGCTGTACGGAGCAGTCAAGCATGCAATACATACCGGTTGCAGATATCATCACCATTGCGGACGCACCGCACCTTGGAATCGGCGCAGCTCTGGCACGTTTTGTGCGGGAACGCAGCAATTTTGCTTTCGTTTGGCGACAGCATTGTTCCTGTTCTTCTTCTTTGACGGTGTCCCTCTGTGGCAAACAAACAACATGGCCCCAGAGAGGAGAGCAGTGGTGATTAAATCAACGAGGCAGGCGCCGGGTGGGGCGCGCCAAGCCCAGCTCTCTTCTACAACTTTCTTTTTCTCTCGTTCTCTCTTTTCGACCATCCAACTTCCCAGGTTGCCAACTGACGCCGTCTCTGATGACTCCATTTTGTGGCGCAACGCGTGTATCTTCCTGTCATTGCGCGCTTTTCTTCCGCGCCAAGCAGCCGATTGGCAGAGACAACGGCGGTATAATTAGCAACACTAACCCCGTCCGAGCTAGTTCAGGAGTCAAAGACGAAGTCGGCGCAGGCGGAAGATCGCTGAAATGGCCCCCGCCGATGGGTTGGAATCCAAGATTTCATAGTCATACGCGCTGATAGGGCAGGGCTAACAGTCTAACACAGCCTAACAGGAGAGCCAAGACAACCTTAAGCTTCTTGTGCTCGGTCAGGACTCAGCCGTGCTCACTACCTACTGCCGGGAGACATTTGCCTGATCATCCTGAAGGAGCCGCCGAGCGTGGTAGACGCTCGATCAGCCACGGTTCTGAACGGTCGAGAAGATCATTTCAGATGATACCACGCAGTTGTCCTACTTCCAATTCGGGCCAACCCCTCTTGTTGGAAGAAATCAATAGTGTTCAACCTCAAACTCAATCGTGAGTCGTCGTCTCTCCAGAGCCCCGGCGCTAACGACAATCTTGATTTTTGATCAATCAATGCTGTCTGCGTAAAAAGAACGATCCACGTGTGAACTTTGAAGCGAACAATAATATTGATAGTACAACGCCTCTTGCTCTCTATTTGCCCTGAGCTGGTATTTATTGAGAGTGAGAGAAATTTTACGGTCACGGAGCTAATTCCTACCATCAACAGCTAACTACCAGCTTCAACTGCCGGCTGACCCCGGGCGAGGTCGAAACGCTTTGTCGGCCTATCAGCATGCCAAGTGCTGAGTATTATTTAACCCTTCCACAAGGTGAGATGAACGACAGAGCATAATAATGAAACGGTGATCGATCTGCGTTTGTTTCTCTATTTCAGAACGAGTACGGTGCGGGGCCGCTTCCTACACCATTTAAGACGATCCCACTCTGCACGGTCAGTTTACCTCAATGTTCAAAGTTCAGTCTCATTTCAGTGGTCCCAAGGTCCCGGGTTTCAATCTTATAGGGTGGATCGTACAAAATAAACGCTTGGCGCGTCCCACTATATGGCACATGAGCCACTGCATTAGCAACCTTATCCCGCATTCTATTTCAACTTTCAAGCGTGGAACCAGCGACACGCATGTCGCGGGATTACCGGGATGACAACTGAACAGCACAGCATCGATTTTTTCTTGCCAAGGTCAGCTAGCATAGCGCAGTACGTTGGTATACTGTGCACTCTGTTTCTAGCTTGAAACTTTTGGCCTCTTCGTACGGACGATGTTCCCTCGGAGGTCAGTAATCATCACTTCCTCCGTAAGTGGCAGCCGTGCACCGAAACGACAAGTTTTTACTATGGGAAACTCAATATCAAATTCTCGTATCTCACGAGTCGTGAAGGGTTTAGTGCCACCCACTCCTTTCACACGGGCTGGGCTAGACTTCTTGTCCAAAACCTATCAATGCCGTATCCTCAGCCTCGAGATAACACTCTTCCACGCTTATGGTCCTCAGACGGTACTAGTTACACACCAGAACGAGTATAGTGCATTTTCCTCACCAACAAATGGACCCATCAGAGGAAATAAGTTTACTCCCTAGCACTTACCCATCGATCTTCAGAGATTTACCTTTGACTACGTGGATCAAAAAATGTTTATTGATAAATGAAAGCGGAATGTACTCCGTACTTCGCTGGGATTTGGAAATTTGCGCCGCCGCTAAAAAAACAGTCCTTTTAGCTTTCCTAATGCTCTAAGCAGTGGCCAACCAGGTTACATTCTCTTGGCTGCTGCATGAAAACAGTTTGAAAATCCGGGTGATCCGATAGTTTCTCCAAGGCTTTCAAGCATGCGGTACTGTCGCATTGACTCCCGGTTCTATTTCGTGGTACGTAGTACACTGCCTACCTTATTAGGGAATATTAACAATATTATTGGATCCCCACACTACCAGGCTATCAATCAGTTCAGCGATAATATTAATTTGTTACGTAGTGTGGGGGGGAATAGTCTAATCAATTGGTCTTCGAAGACCTATTCTTCGACGCTAAGTGCAGATTAACATCATTGATTATTTGCTTCTTGTGTTATTGAAGACACGAATGATTGTTTTTCTGCGATTTCTCTCCTACTTACCCACTGATATCCACCCATGCAACGACCCAATTTCGGAAATAATGGAGACTTGCGATTTTCTCCACGAGCAAATCAGTATAGGCTGATATAGTGTAGTAGATTTTAAGAATGGTAATAGTATAACTCTACTCTAGTCTACATTGGCACACCTATGGTCCCACTCAACACTATTCTAGTCACCGAAAAAAACGAGAGCCCTCGCCACCCGTTTCTAACTTCCTGGGTCTGGACTTGGACTCGCCAATGGCGTAGCGCGCAAAAACTCTGAAAAGTCATCTGCACTGAGAGGAAGTCCGGCTGCCCCTTCAAACCCCAATAGCGCTTCTGGCTCAGCTGAATCGAAGATGTGGTCGTCAATGGAATTCGGCAGATAGTACTGCTGATCTGATATGAACGCCGGTGACGTTTCAGACACGGCTTGTAGTTGATCTTTGTTGTCATTTCCGTCATTTACCAGGTCCATTTCGAATTGTAGTGTTTTGAGGCTTGAAATCAGACTGCCTGGGTTCATTACTACCCAGTAATCCACCATGCTTTTTAGAATTGTGTTATCTGATGGAGTTAAGGCTCTGAAATCATGTTTGTCGCAGGAAAGGAGGAGGTCGCTATACCCTTTACATCCGTTAGTGAACATTCTTAGCCCGTCGGCCTGCAAAAAAAAGTTAGCATATGATCTACTCCGTGGTTATTTGAGCCTCGGAGGTGGAATAGCTCACTAGCGTTGGGCTTTCAATCATGATGTCAGCCAAGTTGATAAAATACTGCATCGAATTTTGCAGATATTCAGACGAAGAGGCGCGATTGTTGCTTCTATGAAAGTTTAATGCATGGATACTTCCAGCCACCATCATGCAATAACTATAGAAAGAAGGGATTGGCACATAACCAGCAGCCTTGGCATCAACCAATAGCCTTGTCAGTGAACGAGCATGCTCCAAAGAAGAGGCTAATGACTGTGCGACCCAGGATGGTGGGGGTACATTATTATTGGAGTCTTGGTGCGATCGTAGCGTCTTGATAACTCGAAGAAACGGGTGATCCAGAATACAATGGGCAAGATGATAGACGGTGTATGAAAGGATGACATGTGCACTCCGCTCATGGTTCCAACCGCCGACTTGATTGAGCATGGTATTATTTTCTTCTCTGAACGCTATGTTGCGGAAATGGTCAAGGCTTGCGTGAATTGCGCTGTATTCGGATGCAGCGTTCCATGGAGCTATACTCTCGCTATCACTGTTGCTCATCATGCATCGAACGGTTTTGCCCAGAACGGCTACTATCCCTACACTAATGCCGAACCATCCGGGGTCAAATGCGGTATTTTTTACCGACTGTGCATTGTTAGCGTCAAGTAAGGCGTTCAATGTCAATGGCGTTGCGGGCTGGTGTTGTGGGTCTGCAGGTAAATAAAGCAGGCAATCCGAATTCTTCATGGCCGTAGGGCGTTGAAAGGAGCAGCAAACGAAGTGGTCTAGCATGTATAGTGACCAAAAGATGTGTCTTTGCTCGTTTTTCTCTGCCTCTGGAAGACCGGCACTTGGCTCTAGCATCATGTCTATACTCTGGCTGACCCGAATGGCTATTCCGATCTTGACCCAGGCTGCACGCCGTCGACCAGCTACAAACAATATCCAGTCAGTCAGGAGAAATAACCTTTACTGATCGGTTTCTCAGAATGGGATAAATACCGATTGCGTCCACAATAGTCAGTAATGCAAGTGCCTGTATCGCGGACACGTCTGTAAGTGCTTCGGGGGACGACATGATCATAGCCCATGAATAACGCGCATTGTTGTCAATAGCTGCCTGTCGCTGCCATTTCCAGTGTGGATGCGACGAGTATCTGATGGCCGACGCGAGCAGAGCTAGCTGCAAGTATACTGGAATTTGGCCCTGTGCAAGTTTGCGCCGGAATATATTTGGCTCACATACATAGTATGGTTTATTGTGGCAGTAGAGAAAATAGGTGTCAAAGGCGTCGAGCATGACATCTTTGGTGATGTGTGACAGCCTATCATTTTTTAGCGACAGTTATTTTTTTACATATGCCATTGGTATACTGACTCTCCAAGCATCTGGGAGACCCTAGTCGAGGCCAATTCCGATGCCTGCATGGTTGGATATAGATGCTGCACTTTTTTATCAAGCCAACATCAGATGCATTGACGGATCAATTGATTTGTTGGGGGGAAACGCGTTAATGGTTTTTGAGGCTTCCTTTCCCCGTGCGGGGTCCGGCTGCACGTGTTGAGATAAGCGCCAAGCCAAGAGTTCTAGCCAATACAGCATGGAATGCATAGAAAATAGAATTTAGCATGGACAGTGGTTAAAAATGATGGTGGTAAGTAATAATCCTGTCAGTTGTGAAAACTTGTTGTCTTATTAATCCCGCTACTAACCGACGTCTGTTTATTATCCGGTTGATTTACTTTCCGAGTCTAGTATGCAATCTATTTTGATGTATGAAGTCCGTGGACTTGCTGTACTTCTCACTATAATACGTTCATAAGGGCAAATATCACGAGTGATAAAAAACAGCTATTGCATAAAGTTTACTTTGAAAAACAAAAGGAGAGAAATTTACTTGTATCATAAATAAGGATATGCATCTCCTTTTAGTCTACTCACATTGAAATCTTACCAGATGACTGTTTTGTTTTAGATATGTGTTTACGTTTGATTTTCAATTTCGTTCTTATTCCAGTGTGATCAAACTGAACTCTAATTTATTTTAACCATAGTTCAGTTCTCCCTGCCATTATGACGTTGGGCATCCAGAAGTTATCGTGATACTGTTGACTGCTTTCATATACTCTTGACCGTATGGCCATTGCACTATCTTGGAAGAGCTCTGGTCTGCCGTAGCAGCTGGCCAAGTCCACGTCTCCTGTTTTCCATCAGAGGTTGTGTATGTCACAGAGGGTGCTTTGCTCGAGTCGCTAGCAAACGAGAGCCAAAGGTCTTGAGTATCAATTATCGGTTAGTTTTTCTATAGACTTAACAATTTAACACGATTCTTATCAGCTTACCCTCAAAAATGTGGCTGAGTTGCCATTCGAATGGCGTGGAATTGCCACGGAATTCATAGTGAGTTCCAAAAAGCAACGGGAGCTCGGCTTTTCGATACGTCAGCAGCTTTTCCTGTTTTTTTCTCTTGCAAGATACAGTCTCATGAAATACTAACAGCTGTGATATGCACCCATCCATGGTAGAGGCGATATGTTGCTGAAGTTTCCAGTATAAAAGTATTGGTACGAGGTACGGTTATGCAGGGCACGGTTTCTGTTCACCGGATTAGTCTCTCGATATCATATTTTATTGTCTGAGTAAAATATTCAAAATAGAATCAAACTTACTTAACCTCGCCCCAGGCAGGACAAGTAAACAAACCTGACGTTACAATGTCCGCGGCGGTTTGATTCGGCCCACTTGTACCTTCCCAAGCTAAAAATGCTATGCCTTCATTGTTGTTGTTTCCAATGATGGAAGGAATCTCGGCCAACAAGCCCTTGTTCGCTCTATCCGTTAAATTGTTGAAAAAGGTCACGTTGTCGGCGAGAGGGACGAAACTGTACTGTGCCAAGCTGGCATTGAGAGAGGTTTGATACATGGCGTTTTGCAGCGTTTGTGCAGGAACCTGACGCATATACTCAACAATGTTTTTGTGTTTTTTATTGTCATATCCAACGAGGCTGGCGAGAGCCGTGAAATTGCTGTGTTGGTAGTCCTCGCTATAGAGCATTGAGGCAATCCCAGAATCTGAGATCAGTCCGGTCACAATGGGATCCTTTGGCCATGCATATCCATAGGCACTGACGCTGGCAGAACCGGCTGATTGGCCCCAGAGTGTAATCCGAGATGGATCACCGCCGAAAGCGGCAATGTTTTTGTATGTCCATTCGACTCTGTTGCAGTATTTGTGAGATATTTTCTTGTTTCGCAAAAGACCGAAGAGTATCAACTCACGCTGCTCGTTGATCTAAAAGACCGACGTTGGCATTCTTTAATCCAGGAGCGTTTGGGTAGCCGAATACGTTGACCCGGTAGCTGTTTCAGATGATTAGCATCAGTGAATAAGAGTAATATGCAAGGGGCTAAACATCAGCACGAACTTTATCACAACCACAATATGAGCTTGCGTCCGTTGAATCCACTTATCCGGAATCTTGTACGTAGAATCCGCACCGCCTGATGTAAAGCCACCTCCTGGAATATAGACGAAAACAGGCAACTTTTCTCCCTTGGGGATATTTTCCACCATGGGCGCCCAAATGTTCAGATACAGACAGTCTTCCGACTGGCCGCCATTGATGAGAAATTGGGGAACTTCCTCGGTGTAAACCGTGGGCTTCGAGCTCAGCGATTGGTAGCATGAAGGCGCCCATGCCGTAGCGTTGACTGTTTGGCCGCGATGCTTGGAAGACACGGGTGCTTCAAATCTGAGCTTACCTACGGGCGGCTCTGCGTAGGGAATACCGAGGAATTGACGGACCGAGGGAGCTGTGGCATTGATGAAGCCTTGTAGGTCACCGCTGGAAGTCTCGACGCGCAGGCCTTGGGCGGAATCGTGAGCACCGGTTGGCGCAGCTGTGGCAATGTGTGGGGATATTAAGGAAAATAGGACACTCAATTGCTTTTTCCATGCCATTGTGTCACTTGTGTCCCTAATGTTCTTATTAAGATTGGAGGTCCAGTAGGCTTTGTTGTTGTTTCTACGGGATCTGGAGGACAATTTTGGAGAGATTGACGGGATATACTATTTCTTTTTATACCTAGCACCACGGCATCTTCTTCGGCATTTCTTTCTTGTCTAATTTTCTACCCCTCTTTCTGACCAGTAAACATCGTCAAAGGATTCTGTGATGATACAATAAAAACCCCAGCTTTGTCCTGTCATATTGTGGGGAAGCAACACTAAGCTTCCCCACGGGTATAGACTTCGCCGTAGCTAGCTCCCGGACCCCGGAATTATGCTTGTTGACGCAGGCATCGGCTATGTGTTTATGCTTTCCCCGCCTTATATTCGGATAACATTCAAACGGTCTGTGAATTGACAATAAGGACACGAGGGGCCATAGCCAATAAAGGCAGTAGAGTAAGAAGATCACTAGACCAATACTCCTGAGCTCTTTCCATAAACCATTTTCCCACAAACACACATCAATATGCCGCTTTAATTAGATTTCCCCTTTATTCCCTCTACTGCAGCCTTGATCTGCAGCGCCAGGAGCTTGGAATAATACCTGGACAACAGCAAATTGCCGCCCATGTACCAAAAGCCCGGGTGCCCAGTTGGCCGCCACATAGACCTAAATTCACCTTCTTGGTCGAACCCCCAGACACCACTGACCCGGTCTGCCAGTGAATCACCAAGGATGGCTCTCGCTTCGGTTTGCATATTCTGGTATCCCGTAGCGAACACAATCTCGGCTGCCTCGAGCTTAGACCCATCCGCAAACTCGAGGCCGTCTGGGACGATCTGTGTAATTTCTTGGCCCTGTTTCACCTTGATTTTGCCGTCGACGATTAGTTGACTCGCACCAACGTCGATGTAATAGCCTCCGCCACGTTGAAAGTACTTTACGAAGATGCCCGCGTCATCAGGGCCCATGTCAACCTTGAAGCCAGCCTTTGCAAGACCTTCCAACATCTTTGAGTCTACTTCATTAGCAACTTTTGTTGCCTTTGATTGGAGTCTCTTGAATACTTCTGATGGAAATGCCAAAAGGTAAAGATCGGCTTCCTCGGTTGGTGGTGCATCCTCTTCGTAGAGACCTTTAAGGTAGACTTCCAAAATTGCTTTGGAGGAAGTGACAAGCGTGGAGCTTCGTTGCACTATGGTCACATCGTACCCTTTTTCATAAAAGTCCTGCGCAATGTCGTGGCCAGAGTTACAGCAGCCGACCACGACGGCTTTCTTGCCTTTGGATTTAGGGTCGGCTCCGGGGAATTCAGAGCTATGGCATAGCCGTTCGCCTTTAAAGGTCTCGACTCCTTTTATAGCAGGGAAATTCTTTTTACCAGAATGTCCCGTTGCAAGAATGACATGTTGAGGATGATATGTGTGCGTTTTCTTGCTTCCATCATCGTATTGTCTCTCCACGGTCACCGTCCATTGGCCGGATTTGTCGTCCCATGAGGATGAAATCAAGTTTGTTTTTGTCCAGACATTCAGTTCTAGCAATTTTGCATATGATTCGAAAAAGTCGGCTAGCTTATCTTTCGGCGTGAAAACCGGCCAAGTTGGGGGGAACGGGATATATGGCAAATGATCAATCCAGACAGGGTCGTGCAGCACCAGCTGATGGTATCTTCGTCGCCAATTGTCGCCGATTCGGTCTTCTCGATCGATGACTAGCGTTTCTACCCCGAGCATCTTCAAACGAGCAGCCATAGCTAAACCACCTTGGCCGGCACCTGTATATACACTGTTAGTCAGGAAATCCAACGTAACATCATCGACTTACCGATGATGAAAACCTGCGGTTCCATTTCTTCGAAAACGCTCTCAGCTGCTCTTCTCTCCTTCCAATTCTTGCGATTCGGATCGCCACCATGTTCCACTCCCCGTGGTCTTCGATGCCGAGTATATTCAGCATGCCCATTCAGCTCAGTTAGAGATGTGTACAGCGTAAAGAACTTCCATTGCCCGCTCGACTCCTCGGCCACTCGTGCCACACCTTGCCCAGATCCCACGTCATTTGTGAACTTGATGAAAAATTCGAGTCCCTTGGCTTCACCAACTCCATCAATAGGGCCAAAATGCGGCGCTCGAAACGCGGTAGAACTATCGATCTCGACGTGCGCCAGTCGGATGCCTGCCGCTAGGAAGTCCGAGATTTTCTGGGGGCTCTTTAACGTGCGATATTCCCAGGACAGGCCGAGGTGATCACGCCAATAGCCATTTTCAACGAACAGCTGCGATACTGCTTGATGGTTCTTTTCTGCGAGAGCTTTGTTTAGATCGTTGACGATCCGAGCAGCGATATCGGCCGGCGCGGCGTCTTCAGAGGGGTCACAAGTGCGGGGGAGCTGAGCAATGGGGATGTTGACAGAGCCGGTCTCAACGCGGTCCTTGGAAAGAACAGGCTGTGTGTCAACTTTGGCTGCCATTGTCTTCGTAGAGTCTTTTGTCAATTGAGCTTCTCAAGAAACGTGGTTGGAAAGACGACAGACGAGAGCGGGGTGGCCGGTGGCCGTAGCGGGCTGGTTAAGTACTGGTGGCACGTCCGAAGAGCCAAGACTGAAACCCCCGCATTTCACGCAAAAGAATGTGATGTCATTGTGTGTGTGTGCCTTGCGACGCCCTGCGCCATCAACACGCTGGCCCTAGATATTCAATGATTATGGCGAGGATAAAAATAGATTCGACGAGCCTAGTCTAGGCTACGCACTGCGCACTGAGCAGTGGGCAGCACCTACAAGGAGTCCACGACCCATCTCGGGCCGTCATCCATCTGACTCCACTCCAGGCTCTACTACTTTAGCGCCGACTGGCAGTAGAGACTCATGCTTCCCTATCGCTCGCTGCTGAGTCGCTGGTCTGCGGCCAGGGATAAATTCCACGAATAGAATCCTGTATCACGCAGCTCTTAGGGTTGGCCGTACGGTCTCCGCGAGACCGAGCAGGGTTGAACAAAGACAATATTTTTATGCCGTCGCTAGCTGGATAGTTTAAATGGAAAAAGGGTCCAGTCTTACCTGCTGACCTCTCAATCGGTCGACATTGTGCGCTGCCCCCCGCGGCAACGGGCGTGCCGAGCCGCTTACGATGCGCCGCCGATTAACTAGTGCCGCAATCGCCTTGATTACCAAGTTGCGACTATCTGCCTTCAACAACTCGAGCACAACTGCTTCTTACCTTCTCGCGCGTTGCGCAAAATCATCCCAATAATACCATGCTTTGCTTCTGAACGACAGTGCAAGAAGTGATCAACAAAAATGCCGAATGTCGGACGACCCAGCCGTGATTGTCACGCATGTCGGAAAAGGCGAGTAAAGGTGGGCTGAATCTCACGTCGGATGTCTGAACCGAACAGGGCATTAACATCATTTGAATTCGATAACAGTGCGATCTCACACGTCCCCAGTGCAATCGGTGTATAAAATGGGGCCAGCCATGCCCAGGATATCGCGACGAGCTGGACGCACGCTTTCGCGACGAGAGCATTGAATCGTTGCAGTCCCAGGGAGGCCGGCATCGTCGCAAAAGGCGTACCCGGGAATCGGATTTTTACGGTGCGACTGGCGATGAGACGAGGATATCCGTGAAGCTCGAGAGAGACAACAGGGAGGCTTCGTTGCTTATGGGATTCGGCTCCATACAAGGCGCTTCGGGTTCCGCTCCCTTGACAATATATCGTAACCCAATAAAACTTCGCGGAAACTGGAACGACCGCCAGCTGCTGCACTATTATCAGATTGTTGCCTCTGCTGAATTGTCCGGTGTCCACACGACGAAATTTTGGAATAATATTGTGCTACAACAAAGCCAACACGAGCCAGTCCTTTGGCAAGCTTTAGTAGCACTTGGGTCTACTCATCAAGATTTTGTCTTGGGAGGAAACCCGGCCGGTACTGGGCAGCTAACCTCTCTTTGGCAGTATAATAAAGCGATCACCCACCTTGGTCGATACATCGGCCAGAGCGGGCGTCCAAGCCGAAAAACTGTCCTCTTGTGCTGTGCTGTTCTGTACTGTGCTGCCTGTGCGATGGGCAAGTTTGACGATGCGCAGCTACACCTGCAAGCTGGCTTGTCAACAATACACCATTTTATTGTGGACAGCGGGAAATCAATGGCTCTTCATGCCCTTTCGGAGACCGACGACTTCAAGTATTTGCTTCACGTATTTTCCTGGATGGACACGCAAGCCACATTCCGTGACCCAAGCCGACCTCCTTTCTTGTCTTCGGTTGCAGATGATCACATTACACAAGGCACATCATGGATTCCGCAGAGATTCCAAAGTCCTAGCGAAGCCCAAATGGCTCTTGAAATATTACATGGCCGACTCGTTCATTTCTTAACGTGTAATCAACACGTCAAAAACGTGCCTGTGCATCAGCTACCGCCAATAGTCGTTAAAAAGAAGAATCTGCTGGAGAATCAAATGACACGCTGGAAATCAGCATTTGATCAGGGTATGGAAAGGGAATCTTTCCAGAGGACAGCCGCAGATCAGAACCTCATTGCTCACATTGAGCTTCAATTCCGCTCCCTTTCAGTCGTTTTTCATGGCGGGTTAGAGGCCGGCTCCGAAATGGCGTTATGCCGGGACTTTGACCCTGATCTCAAAGAGATATTTGCGATAATCAAGACTATTCTCAAGAATGAGCATGTTACCAATCGAAACAATACACAGCGCACATTCTCGTTCTCCATGGGTATATTGCCTCAACTGTGTGGAGTCCTGTTCAAGTGCCGCGATGGAGATTTGCGCTCCGAAGCTCTCGCGTTGCTAAAGGAGTCTCATCACCGGGAGGGACTCACAGACAGCGAGACGTTGGCGCAAGTTTTTGAGCAACTTGCCCTTGGTGTTGATGTCGAAAACAGCAAGAGACCGCGCGGCGCCCAGATTTCCTTAGAGCAGTATGCCTGCCGGATTAACGAGCAGTGTACGAAAGCGACGACATTTTTTGCCTTTAATTTGCTAGGGGAAGAATGACTTGGTCATGAATAATAATACTCGGAGATTGCTGGACATGAGAGTTGATGTAAATAGTATAAGCAGTCATGAACTGGATTTAATTGATGTAAAAAGACGTGCAGTTATCCAGAGACAGCCATCAGAGGAAGTTGAACGTGGAAGGAAGAAAGAGGCTATACCCAGACCAAACCCCGCGTCCGGGGAAGGAGCGCGCCTGCCCTGGCCGCCACTGGTTACTCGCGAAACTCAAACTTACAGTTCGCCATCTTCCTCCACCATTCGATATGGAATTTTCTACTGCGACTATTTACGATTTGGCCATGAAAGTAGCTGCGTCAATGCAAATCTCCTCACTCGTCAGCTGTCCTGGCCCAGCCGGAGTGAGGCACACGCACCGCTTGCCCGCATGACAAGAAGGCAACATAAAGCGAGGGCTAATTTAACTAACGCACATACACCGCAAATAGCAAATGCCGTCAGAATGCCACGAGGGACGACCCAAGTCATCAAGGTCAGACCGACATTCGGACTAATGCAACGAGTCACTAATTGGATCCGTTATAAGTCCGAGCACTCACTACTACTGTCGGCGCGAACTGCTCAACTGCGGAGTGGCAGCCCGATCACGCTAAGAAATGCTCTATTCCAGTTCTTCATTGACCGTGTCTTTTTTCCTGTTGCTAATTGGGCGACTGCGTGTCACGAACTTCAGGCGCCGAGCGTCGCTGCTCGCAGTCACAGTGCTTTCAGCTCAGCCTCGCGTTACTATTCCGTCTGTGCAAGGAGGACAATGACACCGCTAGATCAGCAACCATCCGTGCTTCTCTTCACTATTTCAGCATGCCGCGGGAGCTTGCTGAAAAGAGTCGGCGCTAGGGGTTTTACGATCGCTATTTTAAAAGGATTGAAGAGCCACATGCTCATCTCGCTGACCCCCAAACATATCACCAGTTTGACACGCATGACTCGATATTCTCCATACTGATATCGCGATAATACAAACTTTTGCGCTTTGATATCTTCACCCGTCAATATGGAGGCTCTTGCTGAGCGTCGACGATCCCGCCACAAGCGCCTCATTATATGTTGCGATGGTGTGTTTTCCACGGCAAGCATCACGGAATACATCTAATCTTGGTTTAGGGACATGGGAGGACGGCACGTCGTCTGAAATCGATTCTCCACCAACCAACATCACACGTATTTGTCGTGCGATCAAAGGATATGCCGAGGTAGACATTGATGGGATACCGACACAGATCCCTCAGATAACCTACTATCAAAAGGGCGTTGGCACTGGTGTTTTGGATCGGTACATTGGAGGTCCGTGGTTATTTTATTTTTATCCAGTGCAACATCCGATGTCTAACACGACGCAGGTCTGTCTGGAGCTGGTCTCAGCGCCAATGTCCGAGCTGCATACGCTTTTCTGGCGGAGAATTTTGACGAAGGTGACCAGATCTACTTCTTCGGTTTTTCCAGAGGGGCGTACACAGCCCGGGCAGTGGCCGGGCTGGTGGCAGACATGGGACTGCTGACCAACCGGGGCATGGATAATTTCAGCACTGTCTACAATGACTATTACAAAAATAAAAAACTCGGATACGATCCGGAGGTACGAGAGCAATTGGGCTTCCGTCCACCTCTACCTCGGTTCACGATCCAAGTCATCGGCGTCTTCGACACGGTTGGGTTCCATGACTTCCATTTGACGTCCCATCTGTTTGGCGAGAAATTCGAACTTCCCAACACGATTTTGTCTCGCGACGTTCAGTATGCCTTTCATGCACTGGCCCTGGACGAGGAACGGGCGGCATTCACTCCCACTCTCTGGCATTCCCCTGTCAGAGTTCCCGATCAAGAACTTCTGCAAGTGTGGTTTTCTGGCGCTCATTCAGATATTGGCGGCGGCGAGCAGGATCCACGGCTGTCAAATATCACTTTGGCTTGGATGATCCAAAATTGTTCCAAACACAACCAGCTGGAATTCAACTTGGACTACCTATTTGATGCGCCGGCCCCAGCTTTACAAGATCCCTATATTCCTTGGGCGACAAGTTTTGGGCAGGAAGACCACTGGGAAATAACACAATACATGGAGGCTTTCTTTTTTGGAAAAACAGTTCGAACACCACTGCAATATATCGACGGCAATGATGAAATTGGGTATACAAACGAGTGGATACACGAGTCGATAAAGGACCGAAATATCAACGAGTCGGAAAAGCTCACGGCGGCATTCACGTACTGGCCGAGCAAAACGGTGGCGCGCAAGTTGGACCCAAATGCGTGGCTGCTCAAAAATGGGAATGAGATTAAGCAGCTAGGCGCTGGAAAGACCGAATTCTTTCTGAAGGGGAGGATTCGAACGGTGCAAGCTATCCAGATCGATCTTGCATATTGATTTACTCGTCATGTATACATTTCGGTTTATATATTACGTATTTATTTCGGAAATATATATATATGTATATGTATATGAATTCGGGCATAATCTTATCTACAATCATCACTTCATAACCATCCTTCGTACACGCCACACGGCGGTTATCCAGTATCAAGTATCCACAGGGTATCTCTCGCAACAGCATCCTCCCAAAGAAAAAACACTTTACTCACCCAACCCCTCCCTCCCAGTCCCAACGCCCGCCTCTCTCCCCCTCACCAACGCCATCAAACACTGCCCCACAGCCTCCAAATCCCCCAACAACCCAACATGCCCCCGATCCGTCTTCACAAGCCCATTCTTAATCGTGCGATATCCCGTAGGCAGCATCGCCGCAGACGCAAGACAGACACCATCCCCCGCCGCAAACGCCAGATCGTCGTACGCATCAACCTGGCCAATCTGCTTGGGCGACTTGACACGCGCGCCGTAGACAGTGGGTAGGGATTTTGAGTAGAGGACTGAGAATGGCGGGTAGCGGTTTGTGGACTGGTGGGTCTCGTTGAAGGCGAGTTCTTGCCGGAATTGGCGGGTTTCTTTGAGTGTGCGTTCGAGGTATGTCAGGGCGTCTTGTCGGGGGATGGTGCATGTGGTTGCGGAGACGTCGAGGTTGGCGGCGGCAGCGCCGCTGCGTTTCGGGGTGTTGGGGCCGATGGCGTCGCCGAGAGTGGCCTCTGCGGATAACGAGGGTACTGATACTGCTGCTGCTGCTGTGGTGCTTGTGTCTGTCTCGTTGAGAGGGCCTGGGACGGTTTCGAGTTGTTCCTTTTCTCGAGTTGATGGTGGAGCAGTAGCCGAAGAAGTGAGAGAGGACTCCTTTGCCGTCTTTCCGGTCAGTTTCACTGATAGTTTCTTGCCCAGTCCGATCTTGGGGAACGTCTGGAATGAGTTTGGTAGGTTGTCCATCAATCCCTTCTTCACATCGTTTCCGGTCGCTGGTGACGGCTCGCGGATACAGGGCGACAAGGCGTGTTTATCCCAGCTATTAACATCGAAAAAATCCACGACATAGTCTTCTTTGGTGGTTTTGTTGATAAAGCATCGGCCGTCGTCCGGAAGCAAGGCGAAGCTGGTTCGGATGGTGAAGTTGACCTGAGCGGTGAGCACCTTGGAACTGAGGAGCACTTCGTCTCCATTTCGCAACGGACCCAGAATGTTGACGCAATGCTGTGGTGTTCCGGCGAAAAGAACGCCGGCAAAGAGTTCTGGCCTTTGGTTGGCCGCGTGTCGAGTGATAAGTCCTCCAAGACTATGGGCGATCACGTAGGCGCCTCGCTTCTCTGGTGGCACGTCTGGCGAGTTACACGGAAGGGCTTCGAGGTACTTGATCAATCGTTTCGACAGTAGATGAGGACTCAGCCGCCAGTCATATCCATAATCCCAAACGCGGAGATCGCCCTGTCGACTTTTCTCAAACTTGCGCAGTCGCTGAATCAATCGCCGGCAAATATCGACAGGTCCGATATGAGATAATACCTCGGATGCAATGATGGTTTCCTCCATCCTTTCTTCGTCTTCCGGGGAGAGACCGACTTCAAGGTCTACCTTGCGAATGTTCAAGCCCACTTTCATGGGCACCCAGAGTTGGCGGTTCGGGGGCTTTGCAGATCGAAGCACGGAGCCTCGGTAACCACCCATAATCACGACATCACCGGTCATGTTTGACGCTGCCTGGTCAAGAAGGGGATAAGGGGAGCTCTGTCTCGTTGGCAGTTTGGGACTGCTTCGAGTAGTCTGCGTAGGCGGATTGGGTTGGCTGGGATCTTTGCGCTGATAGTCAGCGAGAAATCGACTTGGATTCCACTCGGTTCGAAAATCTGGGAGGTTGAAATTGGGCATGCTGAGAAGTCTGCTGCTAGAGTCTTGCAGACTATCCTTGATCGCCTTGTAGCGACTGTTGACCATCGAATGAACGTTCTCGTAGTGCGGCCGATGCTCCAGCGTCGACGCTCTGGACAAGCTGCGCACGTACAAGCTTTCGTCGGAGACTGATGGTCGCACACTGAGTGGCGGACGCTTCTTTGATGCGGGTAGTCTCTGGTACGAATGAGATGTAGCGTTCTGAAGCGGCCTCAGGGCAGCAAGAATCTCCTCGCTCGAATCGTTTCTGCTGGCCAATCTATCAACAGCGTTGTTTTCTCCTTGGGTGCCAGAAAACGGACTGCTGGCAGAACGAGCACGCGCAGTATCCATCGACTTGGCTTTTATTGATGACGAGCTGGGCCGCTTGGTCAGGGAGCTGAGATCGGGGAAGAACTTTCTAAAGTTGAGGTTGTAAATCGAGTCACCCGACGACGCGCGCGATCGGCCCGGCAAACTTGACTTGAGTATCGACCTCGTAAACGAATGCCGGGTATCCTTGTTGGCAGTCTCCTCTTTCGTACCTACTGCCGGAGGAGTTGTCTCTGCGGGCTCCTCAGTCATCTGGGCCAGATAGTCGCCCTCTGCGATTCTGGGCCCGAGGTTGAAATAGCCTCCTGAGCGCTCAATGGCTCGCGTTTTTTCTTCCGCAGGCGTCTGACGCGCCTTCATGCGACTCTGCTCGCGTCCGATGCTGACTCCCAGAACATCTTCGGCCTGGTCGACCTCGGCGTCTGGCACCTGCTGCTGGCCAGCATCATCGTCGTCTTCGTCCTCATCGTAGCTAAGCGACTCGTCGCTTTCTGGAAGAGACTTTTGTTGCTCGGAACTAGGTGACGGCACCAGATTGTTGCTGTACTGCGCAGACTGGTGCGTCGTTGTCGTTGTCGTCGTGAAACCGGCGGGTGCGATGGCCGCGACCTGGACTTGCGCGGTCTCCATAGTGACAAGCTATCCAAAATCACCAGAACAGTTTCTCCACGGCGAGTGTAGGTTGGCGATGCAGTTTCTCCCTATCGCAGAATTGCGACGCGTGGGCAAGTTTGCCTGCAAGCTTGAGGTTGTTCGGAGGGGAAATATGCATAAAGGTCCCCATTACAAGCTGGATATCGAGAACGACCGACTGAGCGCGCGCAGACAACGCAGGCGGGCGGGATTGTATGAATATTATTTTATGTATGCTGGATGGCCGCTTCGTTAACAATGCAATTAATGGCGATGAAGAGAGGAAGAAAGGCTGAGGGAACGAGAAAGAAGGAAAAAGAGGCGCGCGGCTTACACAACAGACAAGCTGGGCGTGATCCTATACGTCAATGCATCGCCAGCCTTTGGGCCCCCGTTTCCGGGCTGTGCCGGGCGAAGAAGTGGGACTTTTTTTTTTCTGTCTGCTTCCGGTCGTGGGATTTATCATTATGTATCGTTATTTGATTATTTGTTGTCTTGTCTTGTTCATTTTTTAGGTTCGTGTTTGACCGCCTGGCCAAGCTTTCTCAACAGGGCCATGCACGCTGACGACGCCATGAACTAATCCAAGATATTCTTAAAGATGATTATTTCCATGCGATTCCTTGGCAACAGACCCAGCAGTCCGGATTGCTGCCGATCAGGCCAATCACCGTGCAGTTGCGCTGCACTGGCCATGGGAGATAAGACCCCATAAGTTATAACTGGCTCATACAAAAATAGTGCCTCTAAGGAATATTAGGCGAATACGATACAGTCAGCTCTGCCTGTAAGCAACTATGTAAACAGGCGCTCCTATGATTTATTTGCTTGTGACTAGGTATAATCTATTTTATGCTCTTTTTATGCACGCTAGCCTGATCTGTCTTGGCGCTACGATCTTAGTCATCCCTAAGCCTCGGCTAATCATAGTCGAGTCACATTCTATACTACAATTATTGAGGAGTCATGGTCTGAAGAAAAGGTTACAGATTGATAAAAGTAGAGATACTTGACTGTGTCATATCAATAGCCAACCTCAATTCAGCACACCCAAAACTAGCTCGATCTGCCCATACAGAATCCGGATGTCGCGATAGCTGCCAGCTCATCGTAGTCTACGTTCTGCAAAGAAGAAAAAACACAAGTTAGCATTTGAACACTTCAATTATCACTTTAGGATAGTATTTACATACCCTAATTGGGCGATTCAGGCTTCTTCCCTATTAATTTAATGCGCTCGACGAGACTTATCTCGCCCGTACAGTTAGGACAATGGCCAGGTTAGTTGTCGTAGCCTGTGGGCACCACAAACACGAAAGTCTCCGGAAGTGGTTCCATTTCATCACATGACTTGCCCTCGGGGTGATTTTTGGCTATATCACAGTCTAGGTGATTGAGGCCGACCTGGAACATATGGTTGCAGCCGCCTTCGCCATTGTAGTGTCTGAAATATCCAAAACACGTCTTGGAATGTCTGGTTGGGATCGATCTTTGCGAGAAGTAAAGAAGTGGTGGATAATGATTAAGATTTTTCAAGGGGCTAGTCCATATTTATACCTACCGGCTTGTCTACTGGCTTATATGAGCCTGGTGACACAGAGCCATGAATGACAGCTTTGAAACTTTGAAGTGATTCACGCATTCAACAGTCATTGTTAAATTACACCACACTGACCTACATAAAAAAAGTAAAAACAATTTCTCTAAAATATATTTTATCAATATTTTATGTTCTTCAATAATTAGTTTCCACATTTCTACAATAGTGTTGGTATCTACTAAAATGATAGTGTTTATACATTACGTGTGTGAAGGCTGTGTAGACACTTTAAATGTTATCATGGACATAACGTCAACTCATTACAGTAATACACCTGACATAAAGGAGTCACGGTCTATACTACGCTATTAAAGAGTCATATTTAAAGAAAGGCTTATAGATTGAGGGGGCTATTTGAGCCGATCTGGAGCAATCGCTAATATGAAACTAACACATATCAAACGAGCCGTGTCGATCTGCATGTTCAGGCTGCTGGGCTCATCCTGTAGAAGGGACATCAAGAAAAAAGTCAAAATTCAGGCCCTGGGAGTCTCTACATACTCATATATTCACCTAGACCTCCCACCTCGGTGTCGTTGATCTTGAATCTTCCGTTTGGGTTTTGACAAGCAGCGCAGATTGAGGGCAGCTTAGTGTAGGCGTTTTTATGATCTCTAGGGTTGTTTCTCACATCCCCACCTGGCTTGCAAGCCTTCTCCCACGGATTCTTGCCTGGGCGCGCTTGGGCAACTTTGCAGTTTGTGATATCGTAATATGGTTCATGACCACAGCCACCGGGGCCATTATAATGTTTGCGCATTAGCAAACACATTTTAGAATGCAAGCTCAGCTGGTATTCAAAATGTTTTGTAAATAAATGAGAGAAATGTGTATGTATATATATACAAGAATGGTTATTTATTGTCAGGTCACATTGAAAAGGAAGATGGCGCTGGGATGATGATTAATTCTCTGCGAGAATAGTCAGTCCTTATATCTATTGCCTTCAAATGCTGCCTGTTTGACTCATCGATATGTGAACTTTATCACACATCAATTAATATGAATAACTGATTGACACACATGGCCAGCGGTGACGGATGTGGATGTCCTAAACGGGAACCGCCTTTGACACCGCCTATCGATTGCACATGTGACTGATATAATCGCCACCACTCCCAATATTCTGCCCTTTCACTAGAGTCACATTCAGCTGGCACTCCAGTCGTACCAGCCAGAAGGTATCTGAAACGAACCTAGTCATCGAACCTGTTCAGTGCCACTGTCTCAGCTTTACTATCTCCTGATAAGACCTTACATCACATCTGAACGCCAAAAGCAAACAAAGCCAGAAAGATGGCCTCGCCTGCCCCACCAGTAAGCCTCCTCCCAGAGTCCAGATTTCATCACCCCAACTGACCAACAACCCAGAACAATCTCAAACGCAAAGCCTCGTCCGAGTTGGCACCTGAGCCCCTGCGCACTATCGATGCTGAAGACCCCAACTTTCAGCGCCTCGTGCAAAACGACGCCAAAAAATATTTTGACGAGTATGCCGAAACCACCGCCGCAATCAGAAACCTGCTCAGCGGCCCGTGGGAAAACGCAGACATGGCGCAAGTCATACGTTCCTTGAAAAGTCGGCCCGAACTCGCCAAGATGAAGGAATCGAAAGCGGTGTTGGCGCAGTGCGGCATTGAACTTGACCTGGTGGTTAGAGAGGGAAAGGAAGTTGTGATGGTGAAGGCTCACGGGGTAGTTGTGTAGTCTTGCTTTTGCTAACTACGAGGGATGTGGTGAACATGAGAAATCAGCTTTACTGTGCTGTTTTCCTTCAAAGAATTAGTCAACGTTACTAGCAAAAATACGATTGAAGTTATTTCACATCAACGGCTACGGCCTAGTCGCTCTCGTTCCTTGGTCGCCTTGGAAAACTGCCCAGTCTTGACCTCCCACTCTCCCTCGCGAGCAATCGCCTGGTTCTTGGAGACGCCTTCCTGGTCGTTGAAAACGCGGTCAATCGTTGCGCCAACAGTGCCTCGGAGAGATTCGCCAACACCCTACTTCTGTTAGTAAAGTCATATTCAAATATTGTATAGCAGCCACTGACGTGGATCTCAGCGAGCGTCCCCTTGATCCCACTCTCGCCTCCATTGCCATTCGTCGCATTCGCGTCTGGTCCGGGTGATGTACCTGAAGAATCCGTGCGTACTCTATCAGGGGCTATCCCGACTGAAGTCGTTGGATATTGCTCATTATAGTCGTTACTGGACTTCCCAGAATCTTCCTTTGGCGGCGGACTGAATCCAGTGCCCGTCGCGGGATTATATCTCGATCTCTCTCGATGATAGTTTGACGATGTCGCCTCAGTGGGCGCTGCTGGGGATCCGGTAGAAGCACCCCCGACAGGTCCATCGCGAGTAATAGCTCCTTTTTTATAATTGCTGCTGCTGCTGCTGCTGCTGCTACTGCTGGGTCCGTGTCCACTGAAAACGGGCTCTCGGGATGATCCCATGGTATCGGAATTCGCTGACATTGTGCCGGTCTTGACTGTAAGGCTCAAGTCCACGCAGTAATACACATTCTTCGCGTTATTTCAGTCTGTTTATCAAAGCGGATTTCGAGCTGTGGAAAATGACGAGGAAATATTAGCCTCGCCATGGTGAGTGCACGTGGCAAGGAGCCACATTCATCTGATATATACGCTGACGTCACGATGAGCCAGCGTCCCCTTCTCGTCGATTTTGCGGTCTCCCATATGGTAAAATAGTAAAAATAAGAGTAAACAGAAACCACGGTACCTCCACTGTGGCCTTCACAGAATGAGGTTCTGGCTGAGGTTGCGAAACAGACGTCATGCACAACTCCCTATGCGCATGACTAAGCACAATGACTCCGCATTTTATGCAGGGCTCCATCGCGCCCGAAGCTCTGAAAGCAGTAAAAGCCCCGGACTCGCTGCTGCAACTGTGCAGGATTTAATTCTTCTTTTTGGATGGATTATTTTATCCTCAGTCTGTGCGTTCTGCAATCAGAAACTGATTAGGTATCGGTCACCCCGGGAGCCGAGGTATTTTCCCTGCGATCTTTGCTAGTGCGACTTGGAGACGAGGTTAATTCGATGTCTTCAGTCGTTGCGATTATTAATACGCAACCTCAAACTACTACTTTAAATACGCTGGATGGCCTGACATTTCCAACCTGAAAAAAATTTACATTTTATCAAAACAAAATGACTATCTCAAACAAACAAATCGTATACTCCAAACGGCCTGAGCCGGCCATCGACCCCCGGTTGTCCGGGGGCACCTTCGCGGTCAAGCAGACTGCGATTGAAGAGCCCATCCCGGCCGACAAGGTGCTCGTGCGCATACACTATCTGTCGCTGGACCCGGCGATGCGCCAATGGCTAACGGCGACACGATCATACATCGCCCCTGTGGAGATTGGCGACGTGATGCGCAGCAACGCAATTGCCCAGATCGTCGGCGTCGGGAGCAATCTCAAGAGCGAGTTCAAGCTCGGCGAGTGGCTGGTTGCTGGCACCGGATGGCAGGAATATGCCCTGCTCGGCGCCAAAGCGGCCAAGGCTCAGAGAGTCGTTGTGCCAGAGGGCTGCACGCCCACGGACGCCATGTCCGTGCTGGGCTTGACCGGGCTGACGGCGTATTTCGGTCTTTTGGATGTTGGAAAAGTGCAAGAAGGCGACACGGTCGTTGTCTCTGGAGCTGCGGGTGCTACAGGCATGGTCGCTGGTCAGATTGCAAAGATCAAGGGCGCGAAGCGAGTCGTTGGGCTGGCTGGCACGCCTGACAAATGCCGCTTCTTGACTGAGGAGCTTGGCTTTGACACTGCCATCAACTACAAGGACAAGGATTGGCGGAAGCAGCTCAAGGCCGCGTGCCCGGAATACATCAATGTGTATTTCGACAATGTGGGTGGAGAGATTCTCGATGCTTGTCTCGGACTCGCTGCTCCGTTCGCGCGCTTTGCGATTTGCGGTCACATCAGTCAGTACTCGGCTGCGCAGCCTGAGGGGCCCCGGAGCATTATGATGTTGATTGTGAGTTTTCTTTTTTTTTCATCTGAACATAGAATATCAGTTCCTGACAGCTTCAATAGGGACAACGAGTCACGATGAGAGGCTTCATTGTTTTCGACTACGCCGAACAGTACCCCGAGGCATTGAAAAACCTCGGCCAGTGGCTAGTCGAGGGAAAGATCAAGCGCAAAGACCATATCGTCAAGGGCGGCCTGGAATCTTGCCCTCAGAGTTTGGTGGATCTGTATGCTGGAGCCAACACTGGCAAGATGATGGTCGAGGTTGCGCCTTTTTCGCAGGCGATCCAAAGTAAACAAGGCGAGAGGCTGTAGTTTGGACTCTTGTAAATGGTATACCGAATAGCATGTACATAGCGTGAATCAAATTTCCTGATATGGTAACTATCAGGCTGGCAACATTGAGCGTCATGTGAATAATTGAATGGCAGACTTTTCCTGTAGGTAAAATTTCCTGGCTTCTAGATCGATATCTACATGTATACGTAGTTGAAGGGCCAATGTATATGTATTCCCATATCCTATCCATCTAGTAACTTGAAAATAGAACAAATAACATTTAAAAACCGAGTAATGCAGAAAAATCGGTATCTTTTTTAAAAAAATTATCAAAAAGTCTACTCCGTACGCGCGTTTTCAATCTTGAGCACAAGAACATCCTCAGCACCCGCCTTGATCAGTTCATCCATCACCGTCGCAATCTTCTTCTTCTCTACCATTGCGCTGACAGCAACCCAGTTGGGCTCCTCCAACGCTGTGATGGTGGCTGCTCGCTTGCCTGGGGTGATGGCAGAGGCCCCAGCGAGCTTTTCGCGGCTGATATTGTACTGGCACAGGACGTATTTTTGAGCGACTACACAAGAAGTTCACTAGGGTTAGTAAATGAATGATTCGATGTAAAGGGATGTAATACGTACCGATAACACCACGGACTCGTTTGGTAATGAGATCGGCGAGCTCGTGTGTTGTGTTTTTCGATTTGACCAAGACAGCGTTGCTCTCGACAACGGTGTCGATGGCCTTGAGGCCGGCAGCTCTCATCGTCTCGCCGGATTCTTGATTCCTGTTAGTTATACAAAAATCCTCCTCGAGAACTAGGCTGGGATATACGCACCGACCAAATCGACAATGCCATCAGCCACGCCCAAGGCACAAGCTGCCTCGACACTGCCTCCGACAAACTTGATCTTCGTCTTGAGCTGCGACGGGTCGCTCACGCCTTCCAGCTGCGCAAAGAACGATGTCGCCAGCGACGTGAAGCTGGTCACCACGTTTTTGCCCACGAGCTGCTTAGCGTCGACCACGTCTCCCTTTTCAGGCACCTGCACCTGCAGCTTGCACCCGCCAAACCCAAGATCCAGCACCTCTGCCACGCCCGAGACTTCCCCGGGGGCGAGGCTGGCGTCGTGTTCGGCAACCTGGTCTCTGCCCGTGATGCCAATGTCGACACGGCCCTCGCCGACGAAGGTCGGGATGTCGGCGGCGGGGAGGAAAATCAGGGCGATGGGCAGGTTTTTGACCAGAGCGATATCGAGACGAGTCTCACGGCGGAATTGAATGTCGCATCCTGAAAGTAGATCTAACGCGGCTTGTTGTAGACGGCCCTCTGTACTCTCGTGTGTTAGGCGATGACTCATAATTTCCGGGCAGGTTCAGCCAGGTTCATTGGAGTGAAAACTGACTTTTGGGGACTGCAAACAGTAATCGTCCTTCGAGGCTAATTAAATACAGTATTAGCCATGTCTCAGGAATAGTTTTGTTCCAAAAACTCACTGGTTCACTAAATCCATGTTGTCTCGAGGTCAAGCGCAACTGCGCGGTGCGGGGCACAAAAAACGCCGGAACGAGAGTAAAAACGATTGCGAGGCCAATTGATGCCGGAGCGCTGTATATGAAGAGGATGTAGCAGAGTATGCTCTGTGTCGATGTGACGAATGGCGAGAAAAGAGTGCAAGCTGTATTAAATGATAGTATTAAACGGAAGCTGCAAATTTGTCGCGACAAGTAATTCTTCTGCGGGGACGAACGATATCGGCGGTGGAGTCCGGTGGGCCGCCGTCGCCGCCCAATGCTGCTGCGTGCGCCTACACGTGTTGCCTCCCTCCACCACTCACTCCCTGGCTAACTTGTTAGTTGCTTCTCTCCGGATGCGATTATAATACGATTATTTCGATGTCTTGCGTCAGCTGAACATGCCGCGAAGAAGCCGGGGATGTCGCGCCTGTCGCCAGAGACGCATTGGCTGTGACGGTGCGCTGCCCTCGTGCCGCCAGTGTCTCGTTACAAATCGCCTCTGCTCTGGCCCAGTGCAAGGCACTATCATTATCGATCAGACGGCAAACGTCAAGTCACGGTATGACAGTGTGAATGCGAAAAACAGCCTCGCCCGTATAGCTCCTCAACCGTCGGCGAGAGGCTTTGTGCCAGATATATACGCCTACGTGACGTCGGCCATCGATGTGCCTAGTCGACCAGCATGGCTGCGTCAGCTGAGTGAGCTTCCTCTAGATTCAAGAGGGCCGGCTCTAGATGTGGCCCTGCAGGCGTTTGCTGCTGCTTACCACGGAGTCATGTCCAACGACGGCTCTATAATGCTGGAGGCGCGGAGAATGTATGGAGATGCTCTGTCGCGGCAATCCAGGGCCATCATGTCTCATCGCTCCGAAAGCCCGAGTCCAGCAGTGTTATACACGTCTGTCATATTCTCCCTTTTTGAAACCATATCTTGCACCGACTACGCCGCCTACGCTACCCATCTTGCTGCGGCGCGGAAAATGCTCGCTCTGGCTCGGTCTGAACTTGGGCAGGATGAGATGTTTGAGCGGGCTGCTATGCATGTTCAATATCAGACGGTTTGATATCTTTTTTAATATTAATCAGTTTCCGGAACTGACCCCAGAGTAGCTGCTTCTAATGATTGTATCCCCACTTGAATACTTGGCAGTCGACACCGAAACTAACATTTGGATTGATTTGAATATGGGCCTATATGACGAGTCACAGGAGGTAGCTGATTTGTTACTTCTCCAGCTTTTCAAACTCGGGAAGCTGGTGACTACTAAAAACTACGGCCCCGATAGTGTCACTTCCCACCTTCACAAGGTAAGAGAAAGTATCGATAGGAGCTGGACAGCATACCACGAAGAGGCAATCCTACATAACCAAGCCCTTCGGTATGAGTCTGACGACGAAACTTCATATCGAGACCCTTCAACAGCCCTCGTACTAGCGTACTTTGCTACCGCTAGGTTAATGATTTCCCTAGCTGACCTGGCCGATGCTGATAATCAACATCCATCCAAAACGGATACTTACTGCCAGGAGATTATCGACTCCTCGTCATTTCTTTTCAAGAGAAAAGGCAGTATTGGATGTATTTCTCTTCCTGTTTTCCTTCCACTGGCTCTGGTGGCAATGTACGCCCCTTCTTCTAAATACCGCAGAATGGCCTATACACTACTCAATGATCGAGTCCAGACTACCCCGTTCAAGGGGCTAAAGTCTATCTTGGTTGAACGGCTCCGTTCTGCGGATGATGCCGGGTGCTCTCTTCGCCCGGATTATGTACATATTACAAAAACGATATCCTGAGCATTTCTTGTTTCAAGTACAAACCAGCTATGTGCTTACATTAGTCAACAGATTGCTTGGAAATCAAGGCAAGAGGAAAAAGTCGTTCACGAAGGCATATGGTTGTAGATCTGCTGCGCTGGCCAATCATTTCGCCGGGCTTGTGGACCGCGCTAGCGAAACCTTCCTTAATAGGAATAGTCGGTATACATCGCAGACATCCATTTAACATGTAGAAAGGTTCAACTGCAGGAATCAGAGGGAATTTCGCTCCTTCGATTACAAATGTCCATTTTTTTAAGTTCCTGTCTGTCTGGACTGATGGTTTATGATTAGAAATGCAGCTCATCTCAACTATAAAAGCGCAATAACCCGTCCGGAATTCCATTGATCTCCAAACCTATACATCATTACACTTCCTAATATCAATCTTTTCTAAAGAACACCAAAACTGAAAATGCCAACAGCTCTAATAATCGGTGCCGGCTCAAAAGTTGGCCTCGCAACAGCCACCGCATTCACCAGCGCCGGCTACAAAGTCGCCGTGGCGTCGCGCACCGCAAAACTGCAGGACTCCGGATTCACGCACTTTGCATTCGATGCCGCGAAACCAGAGACTGTGAAGGGGTTGTTTGAGAGCGTGCGGAAGACGGTTGGGGCGCCTAGTGTAGTCATCTACAACGGTATACACCTATAATCTTCCTGGAGTGAAAAGAAGCGAGCTGACGCCTAGCTGCTGTAAAACACAGCCTATGCAAGCCATATCACCAAGCCCGAAACTCCATTTGAGACGCCCATCGACGTGTTTTCGCATGACATGAATGTCAACACCACCAGCGCCTGGGTGTCTGCGCGTGAATCGGTGCAGTGTTTCGAGGATCTGAGCTCCGAAAGGCAACTAGGAGTCGAAGGAGGCACGTTCATATTCACGGGAAACATGCTCAACGATACCGTGAGCCCCGGTTTTTTACCGTTTGGAATGGGGAAAACGGCGGCGGCGCATTTGGTTAAACATCTTGCGCTGGTTGCTTATCAAGGGAAACCCTATAAGTAAGTTTTTTTTTTGTTCTAATTGATTAATGTTGGGAAATGGCTAACTTTAAACTCAATTGGGATAGATTTTACTGGGCCGATGAGCGACTCGCAGATGGAACACCAATGTACACAGGCGTAAGTGGCCCGGCTCATGCTGAGCTGTATCTGTCGTTAGCCAAGGGGCCAGAGCAGGGTCCTTGGCAGCAAACTTTTGTAGAGGGTAAAGGGTATGTCGAGTTTCCTCGTCAAGAGTTTGCAATTCCAGGGCAGTGAATCATGTGATGTTTCAATGTTTGCATAGATATATGCTTTTGAGTTCTGGATATAGAAAATTCAGATATTACCAAAGCCCTTCCGGTGATATATTACATGTACAACTGGCTCTCCGCCGCTAATGCATTAACAAATCAATACAAACTTGTGACACCTGGTTAAGGTCAACTTCTCGATCAAAGCTGCTCAGCCACTGCAACAAGCTTATCAACCATCGAGTCTTCCCCAGCCCCAAGGACATCCTTAGACAAGACATCGTCCACACTCTTCACAACCGCCGCCAATCTCCTACGCTTAATCTTTTCCTCCAGCTCGCTGCTCTTCTGCTTAGCAACGTCTAGCAGCGAGGCTGGAAGATTGGCTAATCGAGCCACATTAAGACCGTAACTGCGATGCGCCACGCCCTCGCCGACCTCGTAAAGGAATGTTATTTCTTCGTCATGCCGGTCTGCGGATTCCTCGAATTTCATGTGCACGTTGCGAAGCTCAGAGTTGGGGAACGATTTGGCCATCGCCGAGAGGTGCTGGTAGTGCGTGATGAACAACGTTAGCCCCCGGATCTGCCGGACCATGTAGTCGAGGACGGCTTGGGCGATGGCGACGCCGTCGTGTGTCGATGTGCCTCGGCCGAGTTCGTCCAGAATGACAAGTGACCGAGGAGTCGCCTGTTTCAGAATGTCTGCCGTTTCGGATAGTTCCACCATAAAAGTGGATTCGCCAGTGAGCATGTTGTCAAACGCCCCCATGCGGGTGAAAACAGCATCCAGCATGCCTAATTTTGCCGATTCAGCGGGTACGTAAGATCCGATCTGACCCATAATCGCAATCAGCGCGACCTGGCGTACGTAGCTCGATTTGCCGCCCATATTGGGCCCGGTAACGAGCAGCGCTCGGGTCCCGTCCGCATTGAGAGTGGTGTCGTTGGGAACGTAGCTCCCCAAAAGCAGTTGTTCAACCATGGGGTGGCGGCCTTTCTCGACCACGATACACGTATCATCTGTAAATTCTGGCTTGGTATATCCGGGTTGTTTGGCAATAGCCGCGAGAGAGCAGAGACAATCAAGCAAAGCCAAAGCTTGGATGCAGTCGCGGAATGACTGGTACTTTGCCGAAATCTCAGCTAACAAATCCTTAAATGCCTTATCACAAGCTGCTGCCAGGGCTTCCTTGTGCTGGTCACGTTGTTTTAGAAGTTTCACCACTTCCGGAGTATGAAAGCGTGACAGCTTTTTCGTCCCGCTAATCTTCACCCACGATGCAGGAACTCGTTTGATCTGAGATGAGCTATTGTCGACTTCGATTAAATACTCGATACCTGCTGAAATAACGTAGTCGACTTTCTTCCTACCCAGGGCTTCTGCAGCTGCAGAACGTTGTTCCCTCAGGTCGTGCTCGACAGATGCTATGCCGAGTTTCTGCTCCATGATCTCGTCGTTCTCGTTTTCCTCGGACTCACGGAAGAATTCGTACTTGTCGTCATTCTTTGCTGCATGCATGTTAATCCTGTCAAGAAAAAGCACAACGTCTTCTTGAATCGTAGGCAACGCGGCGATAGCTTCGTTGATTATAGTCGACTTGAACCCCGTGTCAGCGGGCGATTTTATATGAGAAAACTCGTTGGTTATCATCTGCAATGTCTGAAGGACTGTGAGAAGCTCTGGCCGAGTGCATTTACCATAGTATATGCGAATTAAACTTCTCTCCAGATCGCTTCTAACTTTCACCAACAGACCCTTGAGCTTCTCAATGTGAACGTGCTGTTCTGAGGACAGCAACTCCTCCACTGCGGCAACTCGTTCTTCAAGTCGGGATTTATCCAACAGAGGCCGGCCAACCCATTTGCGGAGCAGTCTCTGGCCGAAACGAGTTCGAGTTCGATCCATTGTCCAGAAGAGACTGCCCTTGCTGGAATAGTCTGTCTGGTTCTGGTACACCTCGAGACTTGTCAACGTGTTTCCGTTTAGGAGCATGTGTGACCGTGCAGAAAAGGATTGAAAGTATTTCGTGAGATCAAATACGTGCTCCAGACCATATTCTGACAAATGCTCAATCATAGAAGAAAGGCACACGGTGACTTGATCTGGCAGCTGCAATACCTTTTCCAGTAAAGCACTGGCTTGGGCGTCATCAGCGTTTCCGGAGGCTTTCATCTTGTCGGCGTAGAAGCTGGCTACACGGTTGTGTGCTTCTACCGCGGCTGTTTTGGACCGTGTTTGCCGCTCTACTCGGACTTTATCACCAAAGACATTCATCTTGCTACCAGATAGGTGTTTCACGAGCTTCTCGGTGGCCTTGGATAGATCTCCAACGAGGAGAATCTCACATGGGGCAATGTGAAGCAGCCTCGTCTCGATTTCGCCTCTCATAAAGCCGTCTTCAAACTCATCGTAGATGATATCTCCAGTAGCTGGTTGTACAGCAACGACGCCAACGTGCACACGCTCATCACTTCCACTAATGTTCACTTCAGTGATGCAAAGCAGGTAGCCCGTCGCAGGTGTAGTGCCACCCAGTGATGCCGCCGGTACTGATAACCCTTCCACGTCGTCTATGTACGTTCCTTTGGTATACACGTTCGTAAGCTTCCGAACAAAAGGGGCGTTCCGATTATCGCCAGCTGCCTTGAGTGCCGCAGTCTCCAGTTGTCGTACCACGCCAACCTTGTGGCCGGCAGAAACCAGCCTTTTCACATGCACATGCAATCGATGTGTCGGTATACTTGCTGACGCAAAGCGGTCCAGATGCGCCTCGGATGGGTGTTCGTCGAATCTCATTTTCCCCGGTATACACACAATACTCAACTCCTTGGCCGCAGTTCGTGCATCTTCGCCAAAGAAGCGGAATTTGTAGCCGACTTCGACCACGAGCAGGGTGTCCATGTGCTTGCGTTTGATTTCAATCACTTGTTTCTCCATCGGCGTCAACTTCGAGCCACCCTTTTTGGCCGCTTTTCCTTTGGCAACTGGTGCCGGAGCAGGTTCATCGTCTTCTTCGGCCTCGTCTTCGCCAGCAACATTGTTCTCGTCACCGCCAGTCTTTTTGTCAATACCAATAAGACAATCAGCGCCGCCCAATTTCCGGACAAATTTCTGGTGCATTTTTTCCTTGTCTTTACGCGACAGTCCACCTTCCTCCTGCGTTGCATCTGTGACGACAGGGGAACTCGTGAATTTGAACCGATCAGTCCGCCCCGCATTGCTTTGAGATATTTGTGATGGCTTCAGAATATCTGCTTCTGCGTGCGATATCGTCGTCTTTGAATCGTCGACAGTGGCCCGGACTCGTTTCGACGGCGGCTGGACAATATCATCGTCCTCGTCATCTTCTTCTGCGGCTCCTTTTCCCTGCACTGGACTGTGGCCGCGAAACGCGTCGACATTTTCCTTTCCTGTAGCGACTTTCTTCCCGGTATCTGTTTCCCGCTTTGCGTTTTGTTCGTCTGACGGTGTCTTTTGGGTCACGGCCGGTTTCTTGGTGAAGAAGCTAGATATCGTCTGTTGTTTTCGTTTCAGAGCTGGCGATGAAGACGGCGGTGATGATTGAGAAGGCATTTTGGTTTTATTTTTTTTCGGGGTTGACAGGACAGACAACCCTGGGATTAGATAGATGCGCCTCTCAAGGTGACTTGGGAGTGGCGACACGCTTCAAGCTTGAACAATGCGAACAGTTAATGGGTCAAAAACGCTGTAGCCCATGTGAGGATACGTGTAAAAGCTGGCATTGCCCAATTCGATAATTCAATGTTGGCAACATTGAATGTTCGATATTGACAAGGTGTGTGCATGGGTCAAACAAGAAACAAGAAGCTGCGGAGCTCGACGCGTGACGCGCTCGCCGGTTCGGGTTTAATTGAGTTACATAAGCAGCACGCTTGCATTCAACTGACAGTGGTAAAATAATTCTGTTTCTATTTGATACATAACACAATATTCTGCTAGATCTACTACATAATTCATGCTCATTAATATCCGTGTCAAAAGAACGTTCTGTTGTGACGGTCATGGGCTGTCCATGGACGAAGCCCTGCCGCGCATGCGCTATCATGATAACATTCAAGTCGTAAAGCCAAAGGCAAGTATATAATATATCAAGTTCAGTGTGTCGACACCGATGGTGCTATTTTCAGTATAATGGTGCTGCAAGTGTCTGTCTGTAATTCCACTGTATAGCGTTCGTTGTCAGGTGCAGCAACCGTCAAGCCAAAGACGGCTCTTGTTTTCAACCTCGTCTTCATAGATCGTACTGCCAGAGGATGCTGGGCGGCTGGAGTTCAATCCGCCTAAAGCATGGTTATCGCCAGTGGAATAATCTCGATCCAGCTCCGATTCATGCCAGTTCCATCGGTAGTGAAGCACGTTCCCCCCTATAATCGGATCGTGCGGTCCTCGATAAGACGGTCCTCCAGAGGGATCTACCAAGTACATTCCTTCGATACTTCGTGAAGCGACTCCAGTGAAATTCTCATAATCGTGAGAGTAATTGTGGGTTGGGTGTAGGCTAGAGTGCTGGAAAGACGAAGGAAAGTTTTCATGGTCGCTTGCCGCTAGCAGTCCACTGATCACATCGCTGGCCTGCGTCAAGTATGGCATTTCAAAAGATTCGCTGTGGGGCACTGCATCATCAATGAGACTGGAGATAAAGTGGCTGCTCTCGGGTACTGTTACAGGCGGACTATCGTCTTTGAATACTTGCAGACGAGATGGCCGACTTTGACCGACTGCATCCATTGAAAGCTGCAGATCGTCATTTTTGTCTGTGGTAACTCGGGTATGACCGTGAGCGTGGTTAAGATGTTGTTTGCTCGAAACAACGGTGGCAGTAACAGGTTCACAGCTTTCTCGTTCTTGCGGTATCTGTCGCTTAGGCCGATGTCCTTTCTTTGTGACACGACTACCGAGGACGGCTCGATTGGGATCTGAGTTTGCTAGTGCAACACGCTTTTCCTGTCGACCTGCACTCTTGTTTGTATTTGACTGCTTCTCATTAGGCCGGTAATCACGACGATCACGAGTGTCTCGGCGATCCCGACGGGGCTTGGGTATACGCCACTCCCCAGGCAAAGGGTCGTCATCTTCCACATAGCCAGTGATTTCCCGTTCCCTTCGAAGGGTACCAGAAGGGGAGAAAATCATCTCATTCGGTTCGGTGGCCGTTGAGGCTTCTTCCATCGCCTTGAAGGTTCTTGCGTCCTTCTTTTGGTTCCTCTGTCGCTTCATCGGTTCCGTAGCGGCATCGAAAAGATCCATTCCCGGCCATTGGATGCCTTTCAGTCTCGTCATTTCGTCTGTTTTCGGTTCTACCGCCGTAAACTTCGAGTCCGGGAGGGAGGGGGTACATGGTAGCGAGGTTGGCACTGTATGAATCGTCGACCTAGATTCACGACGGCTTTTCTGTTCCATTAGAACACGCTTAGAGGAACGAGTCTCATCTAGGTTATCCTCTTGGATATCCTTCCAGCTGTTCAGAGAATCCGGCTCTGTTTTGATGAAAGGATTCTCTGACGGTTCAGAGAGAGTTGGCGCAACCGTATAGGTCAGGTCACCTACGTTCTCTTCAGAAACGGAAGGCCGCAGGCCAGAAAGCCGCGGGTCAATGTTGTCTTCGAAGGATAGCCATTGCGATTGGTGTTCTTCGACTGCATCAGCACAGGCTAGTGACGAGCCCGGTTCTTCGAAGTCGATTGGTTCGGTTTTTATAATACCAGAAGCTTCAACTAGCCTGGCAGAACGCCGTTTCCGAGTTGTGCTTGAGGCCATGGCCATGCGGTCCGATAGGAGTTTGGCCAGGCCGTAGTTTCGATACCATTGATCGTAGGCGGTCAGTGCCTGGTATGCTTCGGCATCGTGTCGGCTCTTGACTTGGAGCTTGAAGTAATTGGCCAAATGGGCCTTGGAGGCAATGTGGGTTAGGAGGTGGGACTGGTCGCTGAAGCGAGGCTTCTTGTTGCAGATGCTGCAGGAAAGAAGAGTTTCATCCATCGTGAGCCACTGTTGGGGCCACTCAGGGGACGCACAAGCTGGGGTAAACAATAGCAATCAGACAGTAACAGATAACAAAGGACCAGACAGTCAACACAGGACAACAACACAGACAGCATATATAGAAACAAGCCCTTCAGTAACTTCCCCTGGTCACTCCCGCATGGGCAGCCAGGCACAGCGTCGAGGGAGGTCGCGCAGTGTCAGGTCATGGAGACGGGAGGCGAGACGCGGCAGGGAAAGAAGGTGGAGGACGTGCTGGGCTACGAGGGAAGGCGGCCGAGGGTGCTTCCCCCGCGAGTACTTTGGGACCACGCGTGTCTTCACTCCCTCGTTAATCAATCAATCATGGCATGACTTTCCATGTTCAGGCATGTCTCTTATTCTCTTTCTGTGCATCCTATCTCTAGGTACAAAAGGGGAAACAAGGGCACATAAACGCCACTACTGCTTTCCAAACCATTTTTTGGTGGTCTCTTTGGGCATACAGCTATGCGCAGGTCAGCAATGCCCAAGAATTCCTCGAAGCTTGGAACTCACTACACAGGATCAATTTCTTTGAGGCCAGGGTAATGCAGCAGGCTCAGGCCTGCCGTTCCAAAGTGTGTATGGAAAACATCAACCATGTTGCCAGGCTGGTCAGCAATCCCTCCTTCCTCTGTGTCCTGTTTTGGTGCGCAATTTAGTCGAGATTTTCCAATTGGCGGCGATATCTTACCTGACAGCGCAGGATGAAGTCCTCGAGTTTCTGTCGGTCGATCCAGTGCAAGCGCCCTATTATCTCCAAGCTGGCAGCCACCCACCAGCTATAGCATACGTCCTCGAGTTTTTCAGGTCGACCATTTAAACCGCCGCTCTCAAGCTGGCGTTCGCTCAGCCACGTCCCGAGACGATCTGTATCAATCAGGTCAAGCCGGTTGGCGATGGCCAAAGCAGCGACACAAGTCAGGATCTGGCCGGAGTGTGACTCGGCGCCGGGGCGGACACCATATCCTCCATCCAAGTTTTCACACTGCTGGATATATGAAACTACCTTGTCGAGATCAATCTCGTCTAGTTTTCCCAGCAAGGACAGTGCGAGTAAGGCACCATAGGAGAAACGGGTGTCGGTCTCTCCCCATTCATCGCCTTTGAAGACACCAGATTGCCGGTCTTGTAAGGAAGCAATGACTGTCAAAGTTTAGCAAGGAGTAGCCAAAAAATTTTCAGTGCTCGAACATACACGATACGACTTTTCGTTTTCCATCTCTGCCTGCTTTGTCCAGTTCGTCTACGGCATCAATGATGACAAGGACCTGCACAGCAGAAACGGTGTACAGCATGTGAGCATCATGGCCAGGGGCAGCTCCAAAGCCCCCGTTGGCAGTTTGGCATGAGAGGATGAAATCAATGGTTTCCTGTCTGGGAAGAGCCTCCGGATGATCCATCAAATGCAGAGCGTGCAAGCCCCAGTAGACACCATTCATGCGAAGATGCTCGGTGTACCAGTATTCGAGTTCATCTCTGCGCTGGGTTATCGTCAACTATGGCCTACTGAGAGGACGACAAGTCAACGCACAGTGTCTAAGCTTTTGATATAGGCGACATGCTTGTCGGTGCAGAACTCGGCTCGGCTACCGGAACCCCCACCACCCCTGCCAGGGCCCGACACCAGCGACATTATCCAGCTCGGTACACCAGGGAGTGAGGGCTGCGAAGACGGACGGTTGAGTCGTAGCCTAGGCGTGAGAGCCAATACATATCTTGCAACAAGATACAAGAAGTCGAAGAGAGCGGAACAAGAGCGGTCCCGCCCTAACCCAAATTGGGGCAAGCGTCTTGGCACTCCGGCTCCACGCGACTATAATTACAAGATTTGGTCAGCTTGTTGATTTTGATGGATACGGAACTAATTACATATTGCGGGTTGGTACCAAGTACGGACTCGGTACGGGGAATGGGCCTCAGGTTAGGCAACCAGTACTGACCAGTCGCATCTATTACTTCGTATAGTCAACGCAGCACGTGGGTTTCGATGCGTTTAGGGCAATAAGCGGACATATTCAATATTATCACCATGGCAAAAAGCTCAGGCGAAGACCTGGGGCGAATTGACAGCTCTTTCGCACAGGGTCCTCGACATCGACATTGCCCCACGTCTCAGGTGTCGCGACTCGCAACGCAGAAATATTATTTCCGCGCATCGACGCTGACTGACAGGCTGAGACCGGCGGGCGCATGTTTCAGAGAAGTGGGGGCAAGAGCCGATGCAAGATACGACCCAATTAATTAGTCATTTTTCTTTTCCGGATGGATACTTTTGTTGCCGTCTTTGTCAAGTTTTGAATCCGATTCATCGAGACGAGGAAAACAGCGCTCGCAAAGCCATAGGGTTAATAGGAACGACGCACTCAAAAAGCCGAGTGCTTTGCGGACGGGTTGCATCCAGCAACAATAACGCTGGATGATGCATTGCCATCAGCAACTTTGGCATTGTCGTCATCGGCATGCTCTCCAAGGACGGCAGGATGCAAGGCCTAATATTAGAAGATTCATCATACGTAATTCGGGATTCCTTTGTCTGGCGGCATCCACGTGTGCCTACGTAATTCCATGGACAACGCAAGGGGTGTTATCGGGCGTGTCCATGACTTTTGGGAGAGGCCAGCACTATCGCGGCCGGACCCATGGTCAGTCTGCGCTCGGAGAACCACAACCCACTGGCAAAAAATGCGAAATAATAACAATTTCCTTTCTTGGTGGTGGCAAATACTATTATTCCCATTATTTATTCTCCTGCGTATCCGTCTCCGTTTCGGATTGATATCCATGGATCTTCTATCTCGGTCTGTGCGGGCCACGCTGATCATGCAGTCGTTCAAATTCAACCGTCCGAAAGCCGTAGACTAGGGAGTATGCGTCGTCGTAGTCCACCCATGTGGATCGGCGTGGTCGAAGATAGAGACCGTTGCCAATAATAATGGAATAATGTGAGGTGTACTAAGAATCATATGCAGCGTCCAAAGCAAGCCAGCTCACCGCATCGCTTGTCGGCAGCGCGCTAGGCCCAATCGGGACAGGCTGCTTGGGGCCGCCCGCGATGAAGATCCGTCGGCGCTCGGTTGTCTTTTGCCATGGATATGTGTTCGAAATGTATATATATGATCAATACAACGGCTGGCACTTGGGACCGTATTTAGTTGCACTTTTATGTGCCATTCTGTTACCTTTTTTATTGCTCTTTTCCTTTTTGTCTGTTTTATCATGTCCATGGCAGTTTTGCTGCTGTAGGAGAAGTGGTCCTGGCTAGCCCTCTTTGGGACTAGCGTCTACCCCTGGGACGCCCCATCACAACCGACCAATGATGTGCTGCGAGGCCTTTCATGTGTCTTTTTGCATCTGACTCCGATTGAATAGTGATGATTATTTCCATTATGGCGATAACCGAGCCCAAAGACCCAGCAACCGGAGGCTGCCAAACTATAAATACTCCCTGAGAGCCCGTGATCCATGGAGCGCGCCGCAGGACCCATGGCCGTGGGTGGAGGCTGCAATTATCATTATTATTATTATTCAATAGTTGGCTGTCTTGAGGCCAATTGCGCCGATGTGTAACCTTTGTAGAGGAGTATTAGCAGTAACTATTTACTAAAGAAATATAATGCAACCTGTATTATTCAATGACCATTATTATTATGGCAGAATAAATAATATACATCGTGGCTTTGTGTGCCCGGCCAGCATTCCTGCTGCCCCTGTTGTGCCTGCCTGTACCCCTCGGTGCCTGCCTGGGCCATCAATTAATTACTGCCTGCCGCCTGCCATCTCCTCTTCTCTTCTCTCTTCCCTCTCTCTCTCTATCTCCTCTTTCCGCTACAACACCCGGAGCCATCCCAGAAAATAGTAACTTACGTTGAGCAGTACTTAGCAATAATAACAACTCTTGCCTGGTCACTGCGCGGTCTTGGCCTGACACAGCCGTGCCTGCAGCAACGCTACGCCCGACACAGCAGCACCACGCACGCAGGAATGCTTTGTCCGTGCGAGCCTCGAGTCTGACCTGCCAAAAACGCGCCCAAGGAGACTCTTCGTCTTCTTTCTTTTTCTTGTCTTTTTTAAATCTCCTTTCTTTCTGAATAGTCAGGTCAACCGACCCTATTTACGATACCCAGAACGCTATCCTATCGCCGCATTTTCCACTCACCCACAACACTCTCGTCGCTGTCGTCAAAAAGTCACACTTGGCCAACTTTGCGCCACCGACACCTAGGCCAACCAGCAGCCCATGAGCGTAGCGTGAATAACCTCTTGCTGTCCGACCGTTTCACGCAAATTTTCCTCCCTTCACATCGGCCGTGACTCGATTCTATCAACGCCCGCCCGGCCACTGCGAGCCAATACATATAAACTACACTGGAGGTGGGGGTTTTTCTCTATTGGGCAGGCATATCATGACGGCTTTGGATCGGTATGTCTAAATCCCTGCGTAATAATTCTTTGTCGAGTTGAATCGCATCACTTTTGCTTCGCGTCGCACACTTGCCCGATGTCACTCCGCTCTGCGACGGCAGAGGACCCTTTGGTTCTCCTTGTTCCTGACCACCCGCGGTAAAGGGGGGAAATTCAGGGGAGAGAGGGAAACAAGCGATCGGGAGTTCTTTTGTTGTCTTCTTTTTTTGTGTCCCCTGGACTTGTTTCATACCAGCGAAACACATGGCTGACTTGTCTAGTCCTTAGTACTCAGATTTGATCCTTGACACGCTAACCCAAAGTCGGACGCCATTGTTATCTCGCTTTCCGTACCCAGTATTGTCCGGCTTCCCGGCAACAACAATCATATTAGGGGTTTTGTTTGGATTTTGACTTTTTCCCCCTGTTACGTTACTTGGATGCTATATATTGGTCATCCTTGAAAAGAAAAAATGCCTTCCAAACAGAACAATGTTCCAAATTTGGATCTCACAGCGTCCAAGTTCAACAAGGACCGTAGGGCATCGCAGACCGCTGATGGCTTAAAGCCCGAGGCATCGCTTAGTCCCCTCTCTCCCCGATCTCCCAAATCCTCGCCGTCATCCCCGCTGTCTATCTCCAAGGGCTCGACCATCCGCCCTGTTGGCAGACGCTCAAGAACCGAAGCAACCATGACCGCTCCGCTATCCCCCAGCCAGACCCCAGAACCTCCGACACCCGGGTTGACTGCAATGCCCCAGTACCCACCTTCGCCAAAGGACACCAAGCATAGCCGCGATGCCTCCCGATCGTTCTTCTCCAACCTGAAAGCCTCCCGATCGACTCACAAAATCAGCAACTCGGACAGCTCCAGTTTCTCGGCGGCAGATAACCGACCCAAGAGTCGCACCAGCTCTCACGACCGTGATCGGCCGCGTCTGACGTTGCCGAAAAACGGTTCGACGCCAGACCTTTTGGAGTCGGCCAGTCGAGCAGGGAAAGATGAGACTTCAGACGATCAGAGTGGCTCAGCTATAGATGATAGTCGAAACGGGACCGAGCCGATTCAAGGGCCGTCAGTAAAGAAAGGCAAACAGAGGTTTGCTAACCTGTTGTCTCGAACGCGGTCCGTCCGGGGGGATGATGGTTCTGCTCCCAGAAGTGCAGGCCTCCGTCGACCGTCCACCACAACTCTTCTCAAAGTGTCAGAAAGCAAGGAAGAGGTCTCAGAGCCGCCCAGATCGGTAACTCCATTGCGCCAAGACAGAAGCTTTACCGACGTCACGGAATCGTCATCTCACCATCGTGTTCAGACAGAGGTTCGTCCGCAAACCAGCCGACGAGACAGGGCAAACCCGTCGATGGTCACCTCGGCATCTTTGAGCCAAGTATCCGGAGCGTCCGCCGCGCTGTTTAGCAACCTGAAGCATACTTCAAGTGGAGCCGCGGATCGGCTGGGCAAAGCCAGCAAGGGCTTCCTCGGGAAGATTACCAGGAGCGGAAGCACCAATGAGCGCGAAGTTGCCTTGGATGACAACTACGTGTGCTCCGTGGTCAACCTCCCTCTGATCGAACAGACTCGAAAGACGCGGATATCGAAACGGTTGGAGGATTGCAAGGACAAGACCGAGTTTTGGATGCCCGCGCTGCCCTACCGCTGCATTGACTACTTGAATTACAAAGGATGCGAGGAAGAAGGCCTATACCGAGTTCCCGGTAGCGGCAAAGAGGTCAAATACTGGCAACGCCGATTTGACTCGGAAGGGGATATCAACTTATTCGATGAACCAGAATTGTACGACATCAACACGATCGGCTCGTTGTTCAAGGCCTGGCTCCGAGAGCTGCCGGACGAGATCTTCCCCAAAGCAACCCAGCAGATGATTGCCGAACAGTGCCAGGGAGCCACGACGGCGCCGCAACTTTTGAAGGACGAATTGTCGAAACTGCCCCCTTACCACTACTACCTCCTCTTTGCGATTACTTGTCATCTAAACCTCCTCCACTCCTACGTCGACCAGAATAAAATGGACTACCGCAACCTGTGCATTTGCTTTCAGCCGTGCATGAAGATTGATGGGTTTTGCTTCCAGTTCCTCGTTTGTGACTGGAAGAATTGCTGGCAGGGCTGCTGGACAGAGAAAGAATGGGTCAAGCAGGAGAAGGAATTATTCGCCAAGGCTGCAAGCAATACGCAGGCTAGTAGCAAGACGAACACCCAGCGATTCTCTCAGCGTCCACTGCAATTACCCGAAATTGCAGGCGCCGAGGACGACGATGGGCGGGCCATTTCGTCGTCTGGAAGCAGCCAGGCGGAGCAGCAATCGACAGACAGCAAATCTCAGTCGCAATCGCAGTCGCAGTCACATTCTCCTTCTCAGTCTTCATCTCAACCCCGAGCTACCACACCGACCCTCAAACACCGACCCCCCAGACTCGACAGCCGGCCGACACACGAGCGCAGCGTGTCGCAGTTACCGGAGTTGGGACCTCCCTTGTCACCGATCAAAATCTGACGGCATTGAAATTTAGTTTCTCTTTTGCCATACTTTCTTCGTCTGTATACATTACTTTTTTGTTTCTTGTTGCTAGTCTTGGGCGTTTTACTATGTATAGATTCTTGATTTGAGTATCTTGTAACCTGGTCATTCATACCCTCGATTGCCATCATTCTTGTCTCATCCAGCAACTTTTTTTTTCTTCTTTCCTCGTCTATCATTTATGTCTGTGTATCTTGTCTGTTGAACCTTTTTTTTTTCTTCGTTTTTTCTTTTGTTGGTTGTTATTTCTGCATCACACAGCGGCGTCCAGCGATTTGAGTATCTCTTTTTATTATTTTGAAACATGACATACAGTTTAATGTGTCGACCCTCATTCTCTCTCCCTCTCTCTCTCTATATCTATACTACATACGTGATGTTATGTTATGTTTTTATACATAATACATAGCTATAAGTCTTTTGGAACAGAAAATTTTATTGTCGGCTATGGAAGTCGAACACGCTTCTTGCCCGATTTTCAGTTTCATCATCCTTACTTTTAAAAGAGGGTTTTCAAGAGTAGTTAAGATATTGACTTTGTACGCCGTAGTAGACACGGGAAGGATAGACCCCTGTCATATTTGAGTTGGCTGATATTGAAATTATCAGCGTTGAATGTTGATAATAACTTCAGTTTAAAGAGTTGTACGTATTGAACACAGCATAGCATGCCCATGAATCTTAACTATTTTTACCAATTTACAATTCAAAACATTCGAAAAGAAGAAGAAAATGCTAATATCGATATTCAAGAGTTCTCACATACATATCACTCATAAATAAAATACTTTAAAAAAACAAATATTTTTTATCAATCTTACAACTTCGCCTTGGCGCCCTCAACCAACTCGACACCAGCGCCCGAGATGGCGGGCTTGCCGGTCTCAACGACAGTGGCCTGGAAGATAACCGAGTTGCCTTCCTTCCACAGACTCGTGCGCAGGGTCTGGCCGGGGAGGACGACGCCGGCAAAGCGGACCTTTAAGCTCTTGAAGGCACCGAATTTTTGGTAGACGTGCTTGCCGGCGATACCGAGCGAGCAGAGGCCGTGCAGGATAGGGGTCTTGAAGCCGCCAACTTTGCTGAACTCGGGGTCGATGTGCAGTGGGTTGCGGTCTCCGTTGAGACGGTACAGGGCAGCTTGGTCTTCAGAGGTCTTCTCCTCGATGACGACGTCGGGCTGACGCTTGGGGGGTTGGTAGGCGGCGATGGCGCCCTTGGGACGGGCTGCCGTCGGCTTGGAAGAGCCGCCAAAGCCACCGCTGCCGCGGATGAAGATGGTGGATTCGTTGTAGAAGAGGTCTTCGCCAGTTCGTGCGTCCTTGGTGGTGAATCCAGTCACAACCACGGCTGCGTTGCCCTTGTCAATCACATCGACCAGCTTGGGGACGTTGATCGTCTTGGCTGCCGTCGGGATCGGGAACTTGCGGACCTCGAGGTACTGCTCGCCGTGAAGCAACATCATTGGCGAGAAGTTAGCCACAATGTCGTCCAGGTTGAATGGCGTCTGGGTGTTGAACCAAGGGACAACACCAAATGTGGGAAGAGCCTGGAAATCCTCGTTGTTCTCGTACACGAAGGGCAGGTCAGTTCGCTTAGCACCCAGACTGATGTTGTACAGTATGACGTCTCGGTCGTTGTACTCGAACGGAGTTCCCTCAGCTGTCAGGCCCTTAGCCTTCTCAATGTTGGCCAGGATACCTTCATTGCCGCTGGGGGCAGCCTCCTCTGCACCAGATCTGTTGGCCATGTTGGCCATGATGCGCTCAGTGCCAGCCTGAGAATCCTCAGGGTGGTCGGCACGGCCGTCATCAAAGTTAATGATCTTCTTCCACTGAGCAGCAACTGCTTCGGGGGTAAGTTTGACGTCGATGGGGAATCCGTGACCACCGCTGCGTTGCCAGCGAGTGCTGGCGAACCAACCGCTACCAACTTCGTAGAGACCCTTGGTGCCAGCTCCGGGGACGGCGTCAGAGGAAAGGGCAGCGACAAGAGGGGCAACGTATTCAGGCTTGAAGGCCTGGACCATCTCCTCGGGCATGATAGATCGTGTCATGTTGGTACCAGCGTTAGGAGCAATGGTGTTGACTTTGATGTTATACTTGGCACCTTCAAGAGCCAAAGCACGGGAGAATCCCAGAATTCCAAGCTTGGCAGCAGCGTAGTTTGCTTGGCCAAAGTTACCGTAGATACCACTGGTGCTGGTGGTGTTGACCACACGACCGTACTTCTGCTTCAGGAAGTAGGGCCAAGCAGCCTTGGTCACCTTGTAGGTGCCGCGAAGGTGGACGTTGATGACTTGGTTCCAGAGGTTGTCATCCATGTTGGTGAAAGCTTTGTCACGCAGGATACCGGCATTGTTGATCACGATATCGATACGTCCAAAGGCATCGATAGCGGACTTGACCACAGCGTCACCATCTTCGGCCGATGCCTTGTTTCCAACAGCCTTGCCACCAGCCTTGATGATCTCCTGGACCACAGGCTCTGGGTCAGCAAGATCGTTGACGACAACAGAGGCACCGAGTTTGGCAAAGAGGAGACAGTATGCGCGTCCAAGACTAAAGGTAATTAGCGATGAAACAACTCAGAGACACAGAGAGAAATCTTACCCAGCTCCACCGCCAGTAACCAAAGCTACACGGCCCTTAAAGTCAAGATCAGCGGCAGTAGGGTTAGGAGGAAGCTTTTGAGCTTCTTCCAAAAGAGACATAAAATCGGCAGGGCCGGAGGGATAGCTAGGCTTGGAGAAATCTTCAACATCATTCCACTTGGCCAAAATGGACTGTGGGGTCAATGAAGAATCCGTCTTGAGCAGAGCACCCTTGGCACGCTCCCATCGCAACTTGGCGATGTGACCACCACCGACCTCAAAGATGCTACCGGACTCGGATGTGTTGGATGAATGGACGAGAACTGCGACGAGGGGAACGACCCACTCGGGCTTCAACTGCTCGAGGACCTCGGGGGGCATGACGGTGGCGGTCATTCGGCTAGCGGCTGCAATCTGTTAGTATTTACTTGGATGTAGTATTCCTCGCGGCGCAGCTTACCAATGGGAGCAATGACGTTGGCAATAATGTTGTACTTGGCACCCTCTTTGGCGAGGGTCTCGGTGAAACCGACCTGGCTCAGCTTGGCAGCTGTCTAATATCAGTATCATAGGTTGTCATATAGTGTGTCAGTCGATTCTTACCGGAGTAGTTGGTCTGGCCGAAGCTGCCAAACAATCCTGCGGCGGAAGCGGTGTTGATGACACGGCCATACTTTTGCTTGCGGAAGTGAGGCCAAGCTGCGCGGGCACACTATACGAGATACAAGTTAATACCGACTACAAGAATCCTGGGGAACAGGTCCAACGTACCTTGTAAGCACCATAAATGTGAACTCTGTTAATAAGATCCCAGTCCTGGTCTTTCATGTTCTTGAAGGAAATGTCACGCAGGATACCGGCGTTGTTAATGAGGATGTCAATGCGGCCAAAGTTCTTGATGGCGGTGTCGATAATGGCCTCGCCATTCTCGACGCTGTCGTAGTTGGCAACAGCCTTACCGCCGGCCTTGCGAATCTCTTCGACGACGACATCGGCAGCCTGTCACCCGTCAGTCTCGTTCTGTTGAGGCGGTGTTTCTGAGCGACTCACCTTACTCGACTGGCCCTCGCCCTTGTGGGAGCCACCGAGATCGTTGACAACGACGTTGGCGCCCCTGGAGCCGAAGAACAGCGCATATGCCTTTCCCAAGCCGCCGCCAGCGCCGGTGACCACAACGGTCTGGTTATCGTACCGCAGCTCGGACATGGTGATGAGAGTCGATCGCCGCTTGAGTAACAGAATCCGCGACAATCAGTGAGCAGCAACCCAGAGAAGATATAGCAGGGTTTGGGGGGAGTATAAAGGGGGAGAAGAGAAAGACGGAGAAAGTGCGGAGTGATAAATAGCAACGGGGAAGTCGCAGGATGACCAACCTCGACGCCTGGCCTGACAACGGCTGCAACTTGCTCGGCTGGCGGCGCTGCTGGACCTCGGCTCGTCTCGGCGAATGGGGAGCCGCCGCCTGGCCCCGTCAGCGCCGCTCTCACATGCCGACCACGACGTCATCACTGCCTTCATGTGATTTGATGTTTATTTTATTTATTCACTTTAAAATTTATATCATTATTTTATGTATTGCCTTTGAAATGGTTATTGAATATTATTGTAGTGAATAACATTTGGTGGTGCCTTGGTCCTTGTCTTGTATTCTCACGTGGTCACCTAGTATCCGTGTATATTATACGTTTAATCCTCTACATAGGTGTCAATATTTGATTTATCTACAGATTGAATAATTATAGGATATGTTATTGTTAGAAATTACATATATTTCTATATATATTTGATTTATGGTGTTGATATCACTTGAGTGATGGTATCAATTTTCAATGTATATACCGGATATATCAATACCGGTTTTGGGTGGTTCCGGGACACTGTTCAGTTACGTTGCTGCAACGTTTTGAGGGTTGAAACGTGTCGTATAAAGATATATATACTTAACCATTGCAAATTTTGATATATATATAATTTTCTTAGCGTGGTAGCATTCCGTTATGTATCAGGAATATAGTAAGGTTATAGAATATGAATGGTTGCAAAATGGTTGCAAGTTGTAGAATATTGATACGTTACATATAAAAGTAAATTATAATTTAAATAGAAATCGCTTGTATTATTGATATTCTAATTATAAAATAAGAAACTGTAGCGTGGCCTGTAGGGTTAATATAACAGCGTACGCTTGAAGCTGCAGCGAGGTTTGCAGGCCTGCGCGCACCAGTGATTTGGCCCAATTGAGAAGCCTGTAAGCTGGTTAGTGAGGCCACATGGGGGGGGGTTGGGGGGGGTTGACAATGTACTCAGGGAGCTGCAGCGAGGTCTGTCTGCAGGCCTGGGGGGGTGATATGGGTGAGAAGCATAGTTATATGTATACATAAATAGGGGGGTGGTGTTGATATATATTTTGAACGGGGGACGTGTTGACGCGTCGACGTGTTTCAATGTTGTGGGTCTATCACGTCAAAAAATCGATTCTTATTGGTTTTCTATATAAATTATATAGTAACTGAATGGTTGCAAGGTTCAGAAAGTATCAAGATTTTACAAAATTTCGGTAACGGTTGCAAAAATTGGTAATATATCGAGATTTATTACATATCAGTTTTATATTACATAACAAAACATTGTTACGTTAAGAAATTAGCAACGTATTTTTAATAAAACGGCAACGTTACCACTTTTGGTTGTATTACCGTTACCTAGCCGCTCAACGTTGCGGCAACTCGCGTTTATGCAGAACTATTTCTTCACAAAATGTTCCTCATGTCAACATTTAAACAGGTCAACAACCAACTACAGATTGAATTAAAGCTTCGTAAAATTGATTATTACCAATGGCCAGTGCTACAGTCCACATACGTATCAACCTACCCCGGAGTCAATGCTAACATCTCCGGCTTTCCGCACTACCCGCGGGGCAGACCGGCGACATGTCCGATGTCTTGGTCCATAGACCAAGAAAGAAAACCTCTACAAGGCGCCTTCCATGCCTGAATGAATTTCTTACTCAATTGACTTGACTGTACCACCATGCCGGAAATCATTGAAGACAAGTCGCAGCACTGCATTCCGTTCCTGCTGGACCGGCTCAAGGAACACCAATCGCGGTATGCAGATCGACCCGACGACGTGCCGCCTTTTTTCCTCGGCTTGAATGGAGTTCAAGGCGCTGGCAAGACCGTCCTAGTACGACCTACCTTATCCCCCACGAATAAAAAGAAAGTATTGACAACCGCAGGTCTCAGAGCTCCATAAAGCCCTTTGCGCCCCGCCGTATTCCCTGCCCACCGTGACCCTCTCTCTCGACGACATATACCTCACACACGCAGACCAAGTCGCGCTCGCAAACGCTCATCCTAGCAATCCACTGCTTCAACACCGCGGGCAGCCATCGACTCACGATCTGCCCCTCGGCGAAGAGGTCTTTGCCTCGCTACGCGCCAGTAAACCCACTGCTATTCCGCAGTACGACAAATCCGCTTTTTCGGGGCAGGGAGATCGCGTGCCGCAGACTCAATGGGAGGTTGTCAACAAGGCCGAAGAAAACAAAATCAAAGTCGTGATTTTTGAGGGATGGTGTGTCGGGTTCCGGCCATTGGATGATGACGAGCTGAAACGCAAGTGGGATGATGCAGTGCAACAGCGAGAAAAGGGAGGGAGCTATGATGGGCGCTTGGGATATGTCAAGCTGGAAGATGTGCAGGCTATCAATGATGCGTTGAGGAGATATGACAAACTGACCGAGTAAGTTGCCATTGGACCAGTATCTATATGTCTGTTCACCCCGACTAACATAGTCCCAGCCAACTCGATGCGTTGATTCACATGCAAGTAACCCATAACCTCGTCATTTTCATTTCTTAATCGATTAACGAATAACAGCGACGCCAAAAACTCGCGTTTCGTCTACGACTGGCGCCAAGAGCAAGAAAGAACGCTGCTTGCTACCAAAGGGACAGGCATGACGGAAGAACAAGTCAATCACTTTGTCGACGGCTGTAAGAACCTTCACATATTCGAAAAAATCAAGCAAAGCGACAGACTGGAGTTAATGAAATGCTGCTTCTAGATTACCCCTCGTACGAGCTATTCACGGAAACGCTGCGAACCGGCGTCTTTGCCCCGGCAGTTGGCTCGGCAAATACCAACACCGCGGACTGGCAGGGGAGACAGCTTAGGCTCGTCGTGGACAAGAGTCGGCGAGTGCAGGAAGTTTACCATATCTAGTACTAGTGCATAAATGTTTATATTTCAATTGGATAATCAATTGGTGTCAATTGACCCTCTAATTTAGATCTCGGTTGTGGGCTGTCTGAACACTAGAATTGTCCTTATTAGGCTTGAAAACGCTAGCTATAGAAAATCGTAACGCTAATGACATGCAGTCCTCGTGAAACACACAACCCATAACAAGACCAAAGAAACCACTTTTTTTGTATAAAATCTAGTTCATCTGGCGGATGAGGCCGTTGATGTTCTCCTCACGGTTACCAGTGTCACCACCCTCGATGAAGTGGTTGAACTTGCGGCTGTGGAAACCACCAGTGGGGTTGGAGAGCTTGAAGGGCCACAGGAAGTTGGAGGCCTGCTTGAAGTTGGGGCCGACGCTGTAGATCTCGTGGATGAGATCCTCAACGCAGACAATGCCGTACTTGCCGAGGTTGTCCTCAATGATCTGGTTGTCGGAGAGGGCAATGCGCTGGCCGTTGATCTTTCCGTAACCGCGCTTGTAGACGAGCTCACGGACGGTCTTGAGGTTGGGGTAACCGTAGGCAATGTAAGGGTCGATGATGGTGAGCATCTCAGAGGTGGCCTTGTTCAAGCGGATGAAGACACCGTTGTTGATCTGGAGAAGACGCAACAATTGGAGGATCTTGCGGGGCTTGGGGGCGATCTTGTTGATACCCTTGATACGGACAACGAAGACCAGCTTGGGCTGGTCATCGACGTAGAAGGTACCAGCCTTGCGGCTCTCGCGGGCAAGGCGGATCTTCTCGCGCTCAGCGTCGCGGTACTCCTTGACGTAAGACTCGGCGCGCTTGAAGATGACACCACGCTTCTCCTTGTTGGCCTAAATTTTCAGACAATCAGCTCGAGTTCAAAAAGATCATCAAAAAATAAAACATAAGCTTGTCGATTATCAGACCCGAAAGATGGTTAATAGAAAGCGACAGCATCGACATTGTCTAGTCGCGTGTGGGTAGTTATCATCACCAAACCGCTTCCCCCCTCCAAAACAAAAAGAAAATTTTTTCAACTAACCTGCTTGGTCTTCTCAGCGTCGGCACGGCGGGCAGCACGAGCAGCCTCCTGGCTCTTGCGCTTCTTAAGGAGGGTCTCAGGCACGAGGACCTGGTCCTGGGTGGGGACACTATAAACACGGATGCAAGGTCAGTATAGTCGGTCCAGGTAGACAGAACAGTCGCCGAGTAGAAAGAATTGCAGCATAGTGCCACATTCTCAGACTGGGGCGGTGCGATAACTCGACGAAATGTCTTTAGTCGGTGAGAAGGCGGAAATCGTAGCCACGCAAAGCTCGACAATTCAATTTGAAAAGTACGAGCGACGACAGCAGCAATTGATGACCTTGTTTCTCATCCAACAAAACCCTAAGCATTACGCTCAGGAAAGAATTGTCAACGCTCCAATCCGGAAGAAAAAATTACTTTTCATCTGGATAATAGCCATGACAATATATTTTAGGGAGAAAGAGAAGACCTCCTTCAACCCCAAGACCCCAAGTCCCCGTCAGCCAGTGTCAATTTGGAGCACACAGCAAAGCAGTCCTAATCCAACAGCTGGCCAACGAAGGAGACATCACGGGAAAGATCGAGCTGGTGCTGAGCATTTGTGTGAAAATCGCAACAGCAACTCCAGCGAGAAAATGGAGACGACTATGACTGGAATCCTCGCTAATCAGCTGGATAGAAACGAAAGGGAATCGTACGAAGTGGCAGCCATCTCGAAATGTGTCGCGGATTGTCGAGTGTTGTCGGTGGGCGAGTGGTCGGAGGAAGAGAAAAGAAGCACTCGACGAAGTTCGGCTAAAAGAAAATTGCTTTGTGGGTAGACGGGCGCGCTAGTACTGTCCTGGGTTAGGTTGGACCGCCTTTCTCGGACCAATCGTGGCGCCGGTCTTATCTTATCGGGCTAGGGCTAGGGCTAGCGACCCCGCTGGAGACTGGACGTACTACGTATGACGAAGCAGGTCATTCATCTACAAAGAGCGCTTCCCTTTCTCTCACTCACTATTATTCATGGTCAAAGATATATAATCGATAGAATGGCAACCAGACGCGGCGTCGGTCTGGGCGCATTCGCCAACCGCAACCAAACCACGCAGTCATACGCGACTCACGGCGCAAACCTGCGATCAACGCATCTATCCTCCCTACAAACACAGCTCTCCGTATTCCAGTCCTTACTCCACACTTTCGCGCTCGAACATGCATCCAAGATCAAATCAAACCCCACGTTTCGCGCCGAGTTCGCCCGCATGTGCAATACCATCGGAGTCGACCCGCTGGCGGCGAGTAACGTCAAAGGCAAAGGGAGCCGGGGAAAAGGGTTGATGGAAGGCGGGAGTTTCTGGACGCAGATACTGGGTGGAGACATGAATGATTTTTACTTTGAGGTTGCTGTGCGAGTTGTCGAGCTGTGCAGGGAGACTAGAAGTGAAAACGGCGGGCTTATCGGGGTGAGCGAGTGTCGCAAGAGAGTCGCCAGAGGGAAAGCCATCGGCGGCGGCTTGGAGGTGTCAAAGTACGTTGTACTGACAGTACATAAAATATGTATGAAAGAAGAAGCTAATGTTAGTGTTCTAGTGATGATATCCTCCGAGCAGTCAAATCACTTGAGCCTCTAGGCTCAGGATTCAGCATCATCCACGTCGGTCGCAAGCAATTCATCCGCTCTATCCCCAAAGAACTCAACACAGACCAGGCTACAGTACTGGAGGTTATCCAAGTCCTTGGTTATATCACCGTATCCATGTTACAGGTGAATCTCAGCTGGGAAAAGGCACGCGCGAGCACGGTCATAGACGATCTCTTGGCCGATGGTCTGGTGTGGCTGGATAGCCAGTGCGAAGAAAACGAGTACTGGTCGCCTCAGAATCTTTTAGGAGAGGACGAGTGATTATTGAAGACTGCATGAGATATATTTTGAGAACCTTCCGTACTTGGGATTGCCATTATTGACTGTTTCTAGACCGTGACGACTTACCTGACATCCGTATATTATAGTAGAGCATATATAGCGTTTATTACGATAGACATGACATTATAAATTCATCCGTACTCAACAGGCGTTTAGTTCAACTAATTAAAAAAGTATATCATGACTTTATTTGTTCTACTTGGAACATAATTTTTCCGATAACATTTTGTGGACAGGACATCACAAGGTGAGCTTTTCCACTACATCGTTGTTCCCATATCTTCATAATGAGACAAAACTCACAAACTCCAAAAGAAAATGAGATCAGAGATGCAGGACACTTTTTTTTGGACCCACGGAATGATAAAACTAGGAACAAAAGAGATACATTATATGAAAGAAAAAAAAAGGAAAATCATGAATTATGAATCTATGCCTTGATAGCACCACCCAATGCACCGCCGCTGAATTGTTGACCACCCGGTCGACGCTGGCCACCGCCTCCAGGGAATCGGGCTCCTCCACGGGCGCCACCACGGCCGCCTCGGCCACCGCGAGCGGAGCCTTGGTCCCTCTGGAAAGCGTTTGCCATTCCTTGTGTGCGTTGCTCCAATGTCTTCTCGTTGGCTTCAAGGAGAGACATGGATTTGTCGGCGAGAGTGACGATTTGAGATTGCAGACGAGACAACTCAACACCCTTGGTGAAGACGATAGCATCGTTGACTTGGTCAAGGGCTGCTGCAAGTTCGTCGTGCGAAATCATACGGCTGACAATAGCAGCAATCTTCTTTTCAGGAAGCTCAAACATGGTGGCGAGGGTGGAGACGGATAGCGTGTCATAGAAAGGTGCGTAGGTGAACAAGTAGGTACGCAGACCTTCCTCTTGGATCTGCTCGGCCAGCATGGTCTTGATCTTGTCGGGTTGGGCCATCAAGTCCCAGATCTTGATTGTGTTGAGCAACTCCCTAGCCTTCTTCCAGTCACCGGCAGCCAAGAACTTGGCGCTCATGATAACACCATCACGAGTGTTCTCAGGGGGACCAGTGAAGACTTGTCTCTCGTTGTAGTCGAGCATGCGACGGAATGTCTTTGAGATAACACGGCGCTTCATCTCTGGGCTGGAAGAAGTTTGGGCCATAAGGGGAACTTCCAAGAACATGCTCGACGTGAGGTAGATGCATTCCAGCAGCTCCAAGTTAATGTGCATGTGGAAAGGCAGCTGGCGTTGGCGCTCAAGCTTCTCCTGTTCGGGCGAAACGGTCGAGTACCTTTGGAGAATAATACCCTGTGCAAGCAATTCCTTCTGACGACCGCTTCCGCAAATCTCAGACAGAGTGTTTTGAGCCTCGTAGACGAGGCCGGCCCGGAAGGCGCAGAGACCGATCTGGACAAGAGTCCTGTTGAACAGGATTTGCGTGCTCACATCAAAGTTAGAAATGTTCTCAGACAAGTGGGACATGAGCATAAGGTCTCGGGCACGGTAATAGTTCTCGTGAAGGGCAAGGAAATAGATCTGGCACAACATCGCGCGAGCACGGATAATACCGTCACTGTTTTTGAAGAGATAGTTGCAAAGAGTTTGGACGAGAGTTGGCACATCGCTGGCCGATCCACGGGGAGTGACACCAGAGTTCAGCTTTTCTGGCAGGGCTTTCCATGAACCGTCTTCCAGGATCGACACAACTTGTGAAGGCTTGAAGTAAACATGCTCCAATCGCCTGATGACGATACGGTTAACGCTATCTTGTTTGGACTCGGCCTTGTCGTTCTTGCTAGGCTCTTCGGCGTAGAATTGAGCGCGAATAATGGCGGTGTACAGTGCTTGCTCATCGCTGAGGCGCTCAATATACTCGGCAGTGTGGGGGTCGATGTGTTGAAGGGAACGGGTGAGTTCATCATCCAGTCGCTCAACGAAAGACACAATACTTCCGGGAATGCGGAAGACTTCACCCTCCGCAATCACGGGAAGTTTCTCATCGTCTTCCCATTCCTCAGCACCTTCGGAAACAACGTGATCACGGTTCTCTTCCAAAACAGACAACAGGCTCGAAAACTCGCTTTCGGCGAGCTTCCACTGTTCGGGGCTCATGTGAGTTGCGGTAGAAGACGCCGACATGTCAAAGCGAGTGGCAATGAGAGTAAGGTAGACACGGATGCGCTGGTAAGGAGTCTGAGCAACCTCCAAGAGCTTCTCCATAGTGCGAATTTGCTCCTGACGATCGGTGTTTTTCTTTCCTCGCGACTCGACGATAATGCGAAGGTGTTTGAGGATGCTTTCGGGGGTGTATTGCAGAGTCTTTCCGTGACGGCCAACGGTCGCAAAGCCTTCATCATCACCGGCAACGGGGGCAGCAGCATCGATGGCCCTCGTCACACGGGCTGCACTGATCGCTGTAGGCTTTGGTGCCTCGACTTCATCAGCCTCCATATAGCCATCCTTGTCCTCTCGGTACTTGTCGATCTCAGTTGCGAAATCCTTGTTGTTCTTCTTGATACGCTGTTTGACAGCATTAAGACCCTTGGCGTTGCTTGCATTCAGCTTCTTTGTTGATACTTTCTGCTTGGCGATGGCCTCGTTCATGAAATCCTCGAGATCGGCAATAGCCTTAATGTAAACCTTTGGCGTAGGTCCCGATTGAGTGATCTTGACAATTTGTCGGTTCAACTTGTCGAATTCTTAAAGACAAAAAAAGTTAGCATAACCCCTCCTTCCAGAAAAAAAAAAAAATTCAAACCCAACTCACCAGTTGAAATAACGGTCCAATCGTTGATTCGCTCAGCATTCTCAATAAGCTTCACAGTAGCCTCAAGCTCCTCAAGTCGCTTATCCTTTGCGCTCTTGACGATGACAGGTGCTGCCTCGTCCTCGCTCTCCTCGCTTTCCTCATCGTCGTCCTTCAAGAAAATGTTGGCCCCTGTTTTCTTGGCCTTGCCCTCTTCTTCGCTGGATTCAGACTCAGATTCAGAGCCGGAGGAGTCTTCCTCTTCGCTAGATTCTTCTTCCTCTTCAGACTGTTCTTCCTCATCGCGATCGCTGTAGAGCTCCTCCTCGTCGGAGGAACTGGAGTCGCTGTCGCTGCCGCCACCGTGGAAAAATCGAGACATCTTGGAGCGTTCGTTTGGTTTCGGGAGGTTTGGTCGGCGTATTGTTTTTTCTTTTCAGGGATAGAACGAAAGAGTCAAGTCCCAGAAAAACAAGTTGAACCTAGCCTTGACGACAAACGCTCGTCGAGATGATGAGTTTCGCGTGAAGCCAACCCGGTCCTAAGCCGCAGTGGGATGGCTTTGCAGGCGGCGATACGAAATTTAAGCGAGGGGCGACTTAACCGGATATAGTTAGACTGAACCCCATTGGCAGTTTGTGCCTGATTTGTTAGGCATTAAACGCTATCTATAAAAGAACACAACACAAGTTGGTTTATTTCTTTATCTATTTGCAATCCACTATGTTTATTACTCGGTAATAATCAGCAAATCAGTTAATACTAGACGGATGAAGCCCGCCAGGTATCCACAACGAGATGTAGTATTTGACAATGGATCAATGGATATTTGGATTTTGATTCTGCATATACTACATAAGAGGTGATAACATAAAGCGTATATATTTATAAAGGCGTACTCAGTTCTTTCATCTGGCCCACGCTGGGCAAAACGAGTTTCTTTTCAGGGGGGTCTGAAAAATAAACAAATTTACCACAGAATTGAAACGTCATGCAACAGAACGCGAACAAAAGTCTTTCCAAAAAGATTCTTACGCCGGCGCTATGCCAAAACAACCCATGATTTTCCGAGAATATGAACATTCTTTTAAGCAGTGGTGGCGAGAACCGTGCGGCTCGACGCTGCTTGTGAAGCCCAGGAAAATAAAACGACTGTCGCGGCTAAAAAGCAAAACACTTTGTCTGTTCTCGCAGTAAGCTCGATGAGACGGCGGCATATACCTCGAGTTGATCGAGAACAAATAATGACCAACACGTAGTCTGCTCTGACCCTAAGGCCAGTAAACTTAACAAGGCGCATGGCATGGTATGCTGATTAATTGCGCAAGGTCACTTCTTCTGAGAGTTTCTCTTCCGTTATGCGACCTGAGCCATTTCTTCGCGCATACCGGTCGGGAGTATCACAACAGGCCCATGGCCTAAATGATCACAGTGTTCTCGTTGTGCGTGGAATGATTGCACCCAGGAAAGAGGAACCTAATGCCACTGATTTTGTCCCGTGAAACCATCGCCGAGAGCGCCATCTTCTAAGGTGCGAATGAAATCACGATTTCGATGACCAGCTCCAGCTCTGCTGCCACGGCGTCTAGCACTGGCGGCAGACTCGCTATACCCATCTGGGGGTGGAGGATAATAGGCAGGGCTTGGTTGTAACCTGATCGGAGCATTTGGATCGAGATGACTGGCAACCCGTTGGATTGTGGGCGGAACTCCACCTTGTTGTGGATCTAAAGTGGTTGCTCGCTGTCGGCCAGCCCTGGTAGTTGCCTGAGCATAGAGGCTTTGCCCAGCCCCGTACTGAGGCTGATGCATCTGGCCTTGCACCATAGGCATTTGATGACCGTATCCGGAAGGCTGTGCTGGATAGGGTGGCGGCGCGCCCTGCTGCTGATGATTGGGGTACATGCCATTGTAAACTGGTGGAGCTTGGTTATGCGCTTGAGGGTGGTATTGTCCCATTTGCATCGCATACGCAGATTGAGCAGCGGACTGGGCTTGTGCCTGGGCTGCTTGAGCTGCCTGTGCCGCCCGCTGCTTACTAGCGGCTTCTGCTTGTTGTTGCTGCTGTATTCCAGGTGCAATACTCTTGTTGAGCGCCGAGTACTTCAAGTTCATGGGAGGGACGAATGGTCCAGTGAACTTTTGCTGAGTGATAAACGGATGCAGCTTTGCCTGTTGCGGGGACCATCGTTCAAGAGGATTGATTTGCAACAACCCGCGCACAAAGTCGATAAAGGCAACACGGTTATTGACCTCTGTTTATTGTTAGTGGATTATCAGTAAGGGCCAAGTGTGCTCTCTTACCTCGTTCTATTTCTGACTGCTTCATATTTTTTCTTGGCATTGCGTAACTGCGAATGATTTCCTCCAGGGTGTTCGCTTGGAAATATTTCTTGCTGGGCTGCTCCTTGGTGTTGTGTTCGCGAGCGTACTGCTCCATACTCTTTAAGCGCCAGGATTTTCTGCCGAACTCGTCTTGGGTCTTTTCAAAGAATTCGCCCGACTGTTTGCCCATCTCAAGCATCCACGTAGGCGGCATGCCCAGCATCTCTGTAATTCGTGCCACCTGGTTGTATTCCGATGAACCCGGGAATAGTGGTAGACCAAGGAATAGCTCGACAACTATACACCCAAGAGACCACATGTCGATCGCAGATGAATACGGAAGGCCAAGCAAGACCTCAGGAGAGCGGTAAAATCGTGATTGAATGTAGGTATACACGGTTTGACGTTCGTCACATGCCGAGCCAAAATCGATGATTTTGATGATAGGGCTTTCCAAGCTGTGTAGTAAATAGACAGTCAGCTTCTTGAGAACGAAGATGGACAAAGGTTTGGAAAAGGGTTCAAACGAACTTCTTGAGGAGAATGTTTTCGGGCTTCAGATCACAGTGTATAAGCCGTGCTTTGTTTAAGAGACTGAGGCCATTGAGTAATTGCTGCGCAAAAACGCGGACCAGGGTTGTGCTCAATCCTCGGAACTGATTTTGCTTGATAAGTTCATACAAGTTCACGCTGAGTAACTCGAACACTAAACATAAATGCTGCCGATGAAGAAAAGTATCTTTTAATCGAAGGATATGGTGATCATCGTTCTTGTCATATTTCGTATTGAGCTGTCGGTCATAGTCAGTCAACTGCTAGTTCAGAAATAATCAAAAACTGAACATACCAGGTCGAGCACGGAAACCTCCATCATACTTTGATTGAAATAGGCAGTCTTGTTTTTCACAACTTTGACCGCAACAACCTCTTGAGTCTTGAGGTTCTGACATTTGACTACTTGACCAAAGGTTCCTTGACCCAAAACGTCTAGAATCAGATAACGGTTTCTGCGTCGGTTAGCAAAACGGATTGCAACGAGACAGAAGAGGCATACTTGTGATTTCCTTCTTCACTACCTAGGATATCATTGACGTATAAAATATAGTCACTGTCTTCATTGTCATAACCATCGTTTTTGACACCTTTGCTGGGCTTGGTAAGTACACGGCGAGGGTTGCGCGATGTCTCGTATTTGAAACCGGGATTGCATATCCGGTACGTGGCCGGCAGGTGGCTTGTCAGAGCTTGCAATGGCTATGGCACGGCGTTAGTCCGAAGTCTCCCAATACAGACACTACATAACTTACGCTGATGAAGCCTCCTTCGGGGTTGGCTCTGCGGTAAGCAGGTTGCCCGTGTGTCCTAGGTCGGAGTTCCTGAGTGGATTGGATGTTCGAGAATTTCGGGATCGGCCCCCGTTCGGGCAGTTTATTGTTGTTGGCCGGTTGCGCAGGGCGCGGCGACTTGGGCTCAGCCGAGAAGGGAGCGCTCAGTTGAGATGTAGCGGAGGTAGGAAAATAGAGCTCTGAACCCGGGTCTGATGATTGCAACGGAGGAAGTCGGGACATGCGAGCACCTATGTGTATAAGAATGTTAGCCATTTTGGAGTCAATGGGATAATTGAAGAATGAGAACAGGGCTGACCTGGGGGTGACTGATATGTTTGAGGGGGCGACGCATACGCTCTCGTGGGCGACTGCCGAGAGTTGCCCGGTCCGGGAGGCGAAGCGACAAAGGGATTCTGGCCCTTTGTCGGGCTTGAGGCATACGGCAAGGTGGGCGATAGGATATTCATGGGCGAGTATCGTCGCGCAGCCGAAGACTCCTCGGTCGGCATGTATTGCGACGACGGACGAGTGTTGTGAGTCAGCCTGGCTGAGTATTTGGAGCGATTGTAGGGATCGGCATCCTCCATGGGCGTGTCGGCGTCGGCCATGATGTCGCGTGCGTGCGGTGTTGCGGCTGGAGAAGAGGCCAGCGAGACTGGCTTCGAGTTTGAGCCTAGGGCGGTGGCCTTTGCGGCGGTGATTGGCGACTGGTAGCTCTCGTAGGTGTATCCCGCAGGAGGATGAGCTTGCGGGACGTGTTGTTGTCCGCCGTATTTGGTGTTTAGCCGGGGGGCATATGATGCCGGGTTGCTGTTGTCCAAGTGGCTTGGGCGACCCATCGCAGAAGGGTCTCCTCCGTAGGCCTGCCACTGCTGATCCATATTGTCACGTTCAGAACCGCCTAACATTCATCCGGACAGCCACGACAGAGCAATGGCGGGGATTGGCGACAGAAACAGAGTGCCGCTGGCGTACAACGGGGAGAGCGAGCGAGCGGCACGAGCAGCGCGATGCGATGCCTGAAGGAGGCTGTACCGTAGCCGTACAGGCGACGTAGCGCCGACTTGGCGGGGAAGGGCAGGTACAGGTTGACGCAAGCGAAGACGCGTCGGAAGAGGAATTGCCGCTATAGAGAGCTGCAGCTATTCATCATCCAGAGCGGTGCACGCCCGTTTGCTGTGGCCGGAGAGATAGCAGAAGCCGGAGCCAGCGAACGAGGTTGTGGTGGTTGTGGTTGTGGTGGTTGCAAGGAGAGGTCCTAATAGAAGTCACTAACCATTAGCATGATTAGTGAGGGTCCGACGTCGTTTGGGCGGCTGCGCTGACAGGCTAAGAGACCCAACCCAACCAGACCACGACTCGGGGCGGACTGCGGGCGGACGCAATAAGCTGCTGGGCAGGGAGTAACTACAGGCGAACGATGAAGGGTGGAGTGTGCGATGCAGAGACAGTAGAGATGTATGCGTAGAACAATGAGGGGAGGAGAGAGACCTGGGAGGAACGAGGACGATCGAAGACGAGCTGGAGGTGGAGTCGCTCTCGCCTGCGCCGGGTTGGGCCGTTTGGGAGAAGCCGGTCGCTCCTGCTGTCTGGGTGTTGTTGCCAACCTCCGTGACCACGACAACCACTACCATTACTCCTACTATGTTATACCATTACTATCGCAGCAGCAGCAAGACACAACAGCTGGTGAATACGACTGTCGACGACCCGGCTATGATTCGGGTTGTGCTCCGTGTGAAACGCTAGTCCTGGTGCATTATCTCGAATGCCTACCTACGCCATGCCTGCGGACTCGATTACAGACTGCCCTACGTGTGAAGCTCTCCATCCTGCGTGTCTACTACGCATGACTACTACCATGGTTGCACGTCTGACGACAGCGCGCAGGGACCAGCCTGCAGTATGATTATTCAATGTTGACTGACAATTGCATTCTGGATGCTCGAGTGATAGTCGGTCATGCAGCCGTTTTCAAGCAGAGGAATTAAGCGATCGGCGCGGTCCAGGCGACTAAGAATAATGAGCACCAGTGACAACTCGCATGCTTGGGCGCTGAAATTGCGGAATGAACCTGATGACAGCAGTGGCTGGCCGCTACCTAGGACCCATACGGAGTAAGGCTGTAGCCTGTAGCAGTACGTAGTATTCGTTTTGTTTACTGCGAGAGTCCAATATATATCGGACTATGAGTGACTCATCCAGCAGGCGGTGCCTAGGGCGGTCAGCGACGCCACCGTTTTCTGCCATGGATTTCGCCCGCGATTGGTCTGACGTCGCCGGCATTTGAGTTGCGATGATTTTTCTCTCTGGAGACACTCTCTGTCCTCGGGGAATCGCATCCTGTTGACGACTGAAATGACCTGCATGTTTCCGTAACCACTGCGCTCGTGTGTTGAGGCGTGGTTTGGCAGCCCTCGAATTCGTCGCATCATGGAGTCCCAAGCTGGTGCAGATGAATCGGCAAAGCTCCGTGAGCTCAACGCGAACGTCCGAGACCAGGATGATCTCGAAAGAGAGCTTGGTCGCCAGGTACGGCATACCCTGACTATCTTGATGGCCGGACCTCGGAGCTGATTGTGCAGGCCGATCGGCTGCTTATGGAACAAGCGGATGAGAGAGATCAGAAGAGAATCGAACGGACCACTAAAGAGAAGCTGTAAGCGAAATACCGCTTTGTGCAAGCCGAATCATATGCTGACCACAACAGCAAAATCGAGGACCAGATTTTGAAGTTATACCAACGTTTAGAGCAGCCCGCCGGACCAGCGCAGAGAGTACGCACCGAATCCGAGATAACAAAAGCCCAGGAGAGATTGGCTACTCTAGAGTCGGACTTGAAGGAAATACAAGAGCGCATCGACGGCCGACACGTGGATCAAGATGCTGTGCCGGAGACGGAAAGCGGCAGATTGCCAAACGAGTCACGCCGTGATTATCTTATTCGCACGGGGAAAATCACACCATTTTCGAAAATGAGCAGCGGTCCAAGGCAAGGTACACTGGAAAGCTTACAGGATGCCTTGATTGATGCCGAGGATGAACGCGACGAGGCAGAAGCTTTACGTGATGCGTCCAAGAGAGCTGCTGTGTCCCATCGTGACCTACGTCTTCCTGGGCTGGGTGTCGGTGACGATCAAGAAAGCTCGGAGGATTTTCCCGAATCAGATCGGTCACGAAAAAGGAGAAAGGTTGCTCCCAGTGTTTCACGAAAAGCGGCCAAGACCTCTCGACAGATAGACACCGGAGATGATGATTCCTACGTGGAGAGCGAAGCGAGTGAGCTCTCTACTACGGATGAATTTGACCCTACCCCAGGAGAAACTTTGGGGAAACGGAAAGCACGAAGAATCGACAACGAGGATGTGGAAGACCTGACAGGGCTAGACGATGGCAACGAGGAATTTTATCAAGAAAGACTGCGACGCTGGATTCGTCGCCGAGCTGCAGCTCGTAAACGAACGGCGGACGTAGAAACTATCAAGGAGGAAGATGAAGAAGAGGGGGTAGATGCAGGGCAGCAGACTGAAGAATGGCTCCTCCCACATCCAACTGTTCCCGATGCCGAATACGATGGCGGATATCGCGTACCTGGTGATATATTCCCAGTCCTTTTTGATTATCAAAAGACCGGCGTACAATGGCTCTGGGAACTGTACCAACAGCAAGTGGGAGGCATCATTGGTGATGAAATGGGTCTCGGCAAGACGATCCAGATCATTTCATTCCTAGCTGGCCTTCACCATAGTGGAAAACTGCAGAAGCCGGTAATCGTCGTGGCCCCAGCCACCGTCATGAAACAGTGGGTAACCGAGTTTCATCGATGGTGGCCGCCGTTCAGAGTATCAATCTTGCATACGTCTGGGAGCGGGATGATTAATGTTCGGAACGAAAGCTCGCGCGAAAATGCCTTGAGCAATCAGATATGGAACCCAAGCCAGCCTTATACAATGACAAAGGCGCAGAAAATGGCCAAGAAGATTGTGCAACGGGTGGTTGAAGAGGGCCATGTTCTGGTTACCACGTATTCAGGTCTCCAGACGTATGCGCCTGTTCTCATTCCCGTTGACTGGGAATGCGCTGTCCTCGATGAAGGCCACAAGATTCGCAACCCAAACACTTCGATTACTATCCATTGTAAAGAGCTGCGTACTCCGCACCGCTTGATTTTGTCTGGCACGCCAATGCAAAACAACTTGTCTGAGCTGTGGTCCCTTTTCGACTTTGTCTTTCCAATGCGTTTGGGCACTTTGGTCGATTTTCGCAATCAATTCGAATTCCCTATTCGCCAGGGAGGCTACGCAAATGCAAGTAACTTGCAAGTACAAACAGCCGCACGATGTGCAGAGACTCTGAAGGAGGCCATTAGCCCCTATCTATTACAACGATTCAAAGTGGATGTGGCTGCCGATCTCCCCAAGAAGAGCGAACAGGTTCTTTTCTGCAAGCTGTCACCACTTCAACGCAAGGCTTACGCACAATTCTTGAATTCGCGAGAGTGCAACAATATCCTCGCCGGGCGCAGGCAGGTCTTGTATGGGGTTGACATGCTACGGAAGATCTGTAACCATCCGGATCTTGTAACCCACAAGCTTTTCTCCTCTCGAGCGGACTACGGCGATGCTGCAAAATCCGGCAAGATGCAGGTGGTCAAAGCGCTCCTGGAACTATGGAAAGATACTGGCCACAAGACACTGTTGTTTGCGCAGCATCGCATCATGCTAAACATTTTGGAAAAGTTTGTCAAGGGACTCCCCGGTTTCAATTACCGCCGGATGGACGGTGAAACTCCGATCCATCGCCGCCAGAGCCTTGTGGACGAATTCAACAACAGCCCAGATATCCATGTCTTCTTACTCACAACCAAGGTCGGAGGACTCGGCGTCAACCTCACGGGAGCTGACCGAGTTCTCATCTACGACCCTGACTGGAATCCATCAACCGACATGCAAGCCCGAGAGAGAGCATGGAGACTTGGACAAAAGAGGGAAGTTACAATTTACCGTTTGATGACGGCGGGCACCATCGAAGAGAAGATTTACCATCGCCAGATTTTCAAGCAGTTCCTGACGAACAAAGTACTGAAAGACCCGAAGCAGCGACAGACGTTTGAGATGAGCAGTCTGCACGATCTGTTCTCACTGGGACAGGAAGACCAGGCAGAAACCAGCAATCTTTTCAACGCAGAAGTGACGTACCAAGAGAATGCCAAGAAGAAACCTGTTTCTGGTCGACAAGACGACAAGCAAGATGTTCAAAATGTCGAGGGGATCGCAGCAGTGGAAGAATTCCACGACGACGCAGCAAGAGACAAAGAAGATGGCGAAGCAAAAACGAAAGAACCGACTTCCGACTCTCGACTGATGGAAGCCATCTTCGCGCAGTCTGGAGTTCACTCTGCTCTCGAGCACGACCGAATCGTCAACGGAAAGAAAATCATCGCGCCGGACAGAGGAATCATTGAAGCAGAGGCCAAACGGCTCGCGGCAGAAGCTGCCGAGAAGCTGCGCAAGGCCGAAGAAAAAGCACGGTCTGTGCCCGTAGGCACTCCGACATGGACTGGGCAGTTTGGCATCGCCGGCAGACCGGACGACGTATTATCTCGCACTGGCTCTCCATTTGGAGGAGCAGCCAGCATGGCACGGGGCGCAGGCGCTGGGCCCTCTTCTGCCAGTATCCTGGCCAACCTGGCCAACCGAACAGGCGGCAACAATAATAGTTCTCGCAACAGCCCAGCTCCCGGAGCAGGAGGAGGGGGGCGAGTAGAGTTCTTGCCGATGATCCGAGATTACATACTTGCGCAGGGGGGCTCGGCGTACACGCAAATGCTGATCGATCACTTTAACCGGTTCTGTACGACAGCGCAGCGATCGGCTGAGTTCAAGGAGACGCTCAAGACGGTGGCGGTGCTGGACAAGGGCGGGCGCAATGGACGGGGCAAGTGGTCCTTGAGAAAGGAGTACGCTAGACGATAGACGTGTATAACTAAATTTAATTTATTACTTTATGTACGGAGTATGAGTAAGACTAGCGATATCAGAAGACTGGAGCCTGCAGACGTCAGTGATCAGATCATCTGCGGAATATCACGGCTATCGTCATTTGCCATCAACGCGTCCCTGCATGAAGTCAACCGAGGTCTGACTAAATATTTGCAGACGATGTACGTTGCTGCGTACTCTGTACGGAGTACTCCGGTTAGCCAGTCCGATAGCTCTTTGCGAGCACTATTATTGTCTTCTGTTGCACAGGTTGCCAATTTCCTATTCGGGCCGGAGGGATTAGTATAGCTGCTCGGCTGCACAGCCAATGGGAGGCGCCCGCAGCGCCCCACCGACGATCTCGGAGTTTGGTTGTCTCAGTCAGGAACCTCATTATTCTCTCCGTTCTCTTGTGTCGTAAACACAAACCGGTCAACGCCTGACTAAGTTGTACGTAAACTGCGTAAACTACGCAAACTAGCTACCCACGCCAAGCCGGCCTTGTCTCATCTGCCGCCTGGGGATTTGTCGGTTGTTCTGCCGATCACTTGCGCGACCATCATGGGGATACACATTAACCCCACAAAAAAGCTCACGAACTAGCCTACGCCAGTGCAGCGCCACTAATAGTTAGTCCACGTTGGGCAATATTCGCCCAGAGACGCTCTGTCATTTGCTGTGTCTTGCCCACGCTTTTCCTCTCTGGCTGCTGATTTGCACCCAGTGTCCACTGTGCTACCGACGTTTACCGGACAACTGGTTCGAGCTCTGAGCAAACAGACGTCATTCCATCTCAGAATAGCTAAGTTGGGCGGGGAAATAGTCGGGTGCATGGACGGCCTCTTGCGTCAAAAATTATTTTTACGACTATTAGTACGTAGTAATAATTTGATCCTGTTAAATCCCGGTTCTTGCACTATATAAAGACTGCCGTTTGCTGCCTCGAAGGGGAAATACAACTGTGTCAGTTTATACTCCGACAAACCTCCTGACTCGAACAAACCAGCCACCTCATACCACACCAACTTCCTTTGAGCAAAGTTCTTTCCCAAGCTCTTAAAAAGCTCACCTCGCCCACTCTACTCCTCATCTTTTTTTATCCTCACGACCGCACAACTATCACAACCATGCTCTTCACCAAGATCGCGCTCTCGCTGGCCACGCTGGCCGCCGGGGTCTCTGCTGCCCAGCAAGAGTTTCACCTCAAGACCGTCTCGTCGTCGCCCTCAAAGAACAACCTCTTTGTCGAGGCCTACCACACCGGCGCCGGCATGGCCGATGCCGTGTTGACCACCAGCACGTCCGCGGCTGCCAAGTTCTACCTTAATGAGACTTATCTGCAGATGGATATTGGACAGGAGTTTACGTATGGGTTTGAGTTGGGCGGTGCTACCAACTATGCCGGTGAGTTTGTCTTGGAGTTTTTTGCTAAATGGTATTGGCTGACTTTTTTTTATCAGGATGGGAATTCGTCGAGGTCAATGCCGGGCAAGGAGTTAGCGGGTTCGTTGTGGAGAACAACCATGTTGTCTGGAACGAGACCGAGTTCACCGGCTGGCTTGGTAGGTTTTTTTTATTATCGCTTAAATTATTTCCACATACTAATGGTTCATAGCCTGCGACTGGTGGCACGGAGCCCCCCAGCTCTTCTGGACAGTGGCCTACGAGAACTTTACACACCCGGTCAGCTGCAGCCCTGTTCACCTCACGCAAGCGTTCATCAGCTCTTGAGGGACAACATCATGAGTGCGAATTTAACGACAGTACGAAACAAACATTAAATAATGAAAACATGCACACTCACATATTGATATTTGATTGACTTGTTGATATGTATGAGTCGGATGTCGGCCGGCTTTAGCTTAGTATCAGATAGATTCATAATTCTAATACAACTATCATCTCACGATATCTGAGTTTTGTGTATTGACATGTCACTCAGTAGTATAACTGGTCTGACAAGGGGTTGATTGTTTGCAGAATGCTGCATCATTCTCGGCGCAAGCTTCGGAGCTGCAAGGGGTGGATGTGCTATGGCTTGGCTCAGCTACAGCAGCGGCAAGAATGGGCCTGTATTCTGGCACATACAACTGGTTGTATTCTCATCATGTTACCCTGTCACTGTCAGAATCCTTAACTTGTATAGCAAAAGGCACACTGATGACGGCTAAAAAGACCAAAAATAGACAAGCTTACCGTAAACAAACAAGCGCGCAAAATGTCTGAGACTTGCATGACCCGCAACCAATGAACGGCGGCAGAGTCGGCAAGAATGGGCCCCACAGCACCCGAAAGAGAAATCTGCCCAATCACGCGCCGCCAATTGATACCCGACTTAGACTAGCGCGCTGAGCAGGAGGGGCGCCTGCCTTTCTAAGTTTCTTTGGGCTCTAGGGCCAGCTAGTAGTTTTGTCCTGGAGATCAACTGGCTCTAGACTCTTCAACGCAAATACTCTGCTCTGCTTCTGCTTCATCTGTTTTTTATCCTTTTTTCGGCTCTCTCGATTTTGCATCGCTGCTGCTCGCTCCATTCCCCCGTCGCTCGCTTTTTACCGGACGCTGTCAGTGCTGTCGGTTTCGGCTCGTCCCTGTGTTTGTTGTTGTTGTCGCTGTCTCACTTTGTTTCATCCCTGAGAGAGAGTTTCTCCGCCACCGATCGACTGTCTGGCATCGAGGACGTTTGCCCGCCATCAAAGTGATATTGAGACACAAACGCTCCTCTGAGAACAGTCTTTGAGCCGTAATTTCTCTCGACAAGCTGACTGCTTTCTTCTAACTTGCACAACTTCCTACTCCCCGCCATCAAGGGAGCCGACGCAGCCGAGATGCGTTCGCACATGTTGTTCAACCTGCTCTGCAGCGTGCTCGTGCTCGCTCAAGTAGCATGGTCATGGCCCGATTTCGTCGACAATATTTTCCAACGAGGTGAGTTTGCATGACAAATGCAACGAATTAAATTCTAATATCAGTCGCTAGATGATTCATCAACTTCCACGGGCGTGTCGTCGACAGCCTCGGACGCAACCGCAACCGCAACCGCCTCGAACCCAACTGTGACAGCGAGCACCGGATCAAACACAAATACAGACACGGGCACTGCAAAGGAAACAGGTAGCACCGGTACTGCCACTGCGACTGCCACCGACACCAAAACCGGTACCAAAACCGGCAGCAAGACCGATAGCAAAACCACTTCTCATGTCACCTCGGTCGACCCCCGTCTTCCTGCTGGAGGAGCGTCCCTGACAGAGCCGGCGTCGACTACAACCACGTACTACAAGATTGGCCAGAACATAACCTTTGGCTGGAACTATACATCGGTGGAGATCCCGCCCAGTAAGGTCAATGTCATTGCGTCGTGCAGTTTGAACAGGGCTACCTACACGATCGCCAAAAACATGAGCTATTCGACTAGCTCTGTCGTCTGGAACACCGGTGACGACAACGAGACTTCTTCGAACCCTCTTCTCACGGCATACTACACCTTGATCATCTACGAAGCCGGCACGGCTCCGACCGACGTGGCTTCTGCCGGTGAACTGGGGCCTGCGACGTTCTCGTTCGGCATGTACGCAACCCAGGAGCCGACTCCACTAGGCAGTAAGTTTAGTCTCTGAATTTTTGTTTTTGACTAGTATCTAACATGGTATAGAATATATTTGCGTGACGTGCAACGCCGCAACCTCGAATATGGAGCGCCAAACCCTTGGTTTCTTGTTTACCATGATCGCCATTACCGTCGTCTCGTTTACCGTGTTTGCGGGCGGAGTTGGAATTTTCTCATAATACAGTCAACTTGACTTTGATTCCACTTTTTCTTTCGGCTCAGACTATTATAATTCTACTCGATGTAATATTTTCCGACACATTTGCATATTTGGTGTGATCAGCGTTTGTTTCGAACAATTTACAAGATGTGGCGTGGGTTGCATAGGCGTTGTTTTTTGCTTTCAGTGTGATTTTATTTCAAATGATGGTTTACTATACGTATTGATGTTGTCCAGTAAATAATACTTGTGTAACCGATTTGCATGGGAACATTGAATTTATAGACTGGTTAAACGTCTTTCCACTGCTTTCTTCCTTTGATCTATTACTGTAAAAGTCCTTGTATATCCTCCATCAGTGCCTAATCTTGCTGTTACGGCTTTTATATCACTACTTGGAACATTGCACGTGGATGCGAGACAGCATCGATAACTCAGTGCTACTGGAGTCAAGAAATATTCTGTTACTGTATATATTCAATTGAAATCTAGAATATTCACAGCCATTGATATATACACACATAAAGACCGTCATGGTAAATACAAGCCCATAACCGGCTTATTCGATCATCAGTTCATAGAATTCTTAGACTTATCAGACATCATGCGAAAGACCAGCGCACGATTCCCAAACTCATCATCATCGAGTTGAATTTGCTGCTGCTTTACTTCTGGGCAGCGAAACCAAGCTGAGGACCCTCAGAGTCAAAGACAACGTACTGGCTCTTCAGGAAAATGTCACCAAAGATGGAGAACCCAATGCCAGAGTTGGACTGGACACCGCCGTAGACAGAGCCGGCGCCGGTGTCGGCAAAGGCAATGTACTCTCCGGGGATAGTGGCGGTGTAGTCGCCAATCTTGAAGGACAGGTCGGGAGGGGTGGTGTCGCTGGGGAAGGTGTAGCCACCCTGGCTAGAGTCGTACGAGGCACCGTCGACCTTTTTGTAGTAGGCGTCGACAATGGTGTCGTCGAGGAGGAGCAGGGTGGTGCCGGTGTCTAGTAGTAGGTCAGTTTATGAAAATGCCATTATGAAGCGCTTTGACGTACCGGCAATACCGCTGATCGAGTCAGAGGCCGCAAAGACAGCGTCGTCGCTGGACGAGCCGACGGAGTATCCGTCAGCAGTAAAGGACCAGAAACCCTGCGAGTCATCGACATCGGTGTAGGCAAGCTCGCCCGTGTACTTGGAGTCATCAGCGAAGCCAAAGTCATAGACACCGGGCTCGCCGTGCTTCAACAAAACACCGAAAATGGGCTTGTCCAGGGAGTCCTTGACGTTGTCAAAGAAAGTCTTCTGGGGCTTGGGGCTGACGGTGTTGATGCTGCTGAAAGCAAGACCCAGGAGGCCGTCAATCTCGGTGTTTTGGGTGAACGAGCTGCTGGCCTTGGTGGCGGCCTCGATGGCCTGCTTGTCGAACGAGACGCCGCCGACCTTGACGGTGTCGGTGTAGACGTCACCGCTCGCAGAGCTGCCGTCGCCGTAGCTGATGTCCCAGGAGTAGCCGGAGAGCTTCTTGGAACCGTCGCCGGGGGTGTAGTAGTTGTGGCCCTTGCGCTCAGACTCGGGGGTCAGGGAAGAAAAGGCCCAGAGGTCGGCAGAGCCAGTGTCAATGTCAATGTTAAGAGTGGCATCGCCAACGGTGATCTTGGTGATGTACTCGGCCTCACTCTCACCAGGCGTGGTGGTGACCGAACCAGTGGCGGCAGCGGCAGCAGCGACGTGGCTGGGGACAGCAGCACCGTACTTGGAGTAAGCTTTGGCGAGGTGGGCAGCAGGGTGCTGGACGCTGTTCTTGGGGATGGCGACCTGGTTAAGAGAGAAGCCCTTGCTGGCCGGGGTGGCAGGCAGAGCCGCGGCGATGGCCGAGAGGCTGGCCAGAGAGACAGCCTTGGTGAACATGGTTCGGAATGTTGTATTGAGTATTGGATTTGAAAGTGTAGTTGTTGATGAATTGAAGCTGAATTGACGAAGAACAATGGCCAATTTATCTTCCTCTGAAGCAGATGAGGTGATTATGCCAGATATCAATACATCTCAACAAACAGGCCTGATGAGATTCACAGTTGCAAGAAATGCGACCTTGTCATTTTAGATACGAATCACCTCAGGCGCCAAGAAGAGCGCAAATGTAACTAAACGCAAGAGCACGCCACCTGAGGCTCCGGAGACTGGGTATAGCCTCACTGAGCCAAGACATGGTGAAAGACGAGGCGGACATCAGGCGCGATGAGGTGCTTGCAACAAACATGACGGACCTCGCCGACAGTCCTAGGTAGCATGATCAGCGACCGGCTCCACGGTGTCATTTGATAGAGCCAAGTGAGCTTGCGAATTCTAGCTGTCGGTTTAGTGATTATTTGGGAGGAGTTGAGTTACATCTCCCCAGAAACAGTAAGGATGTGCGCCGCTTAGCGGCTGATCCCACGTCGTCATCCACCACCTCCCACTCGTCAGCGCCCGTATTCCCTTGGTGTTCATGTAAACAAATACCCGGCAGCCTTACTATATTGAGGTAGGTTCCTGCAAATCGTAGAGATCCTTCCTATCGCCGTTAAAGCGTGCATTGTGTTGGTTTCGCGCCTATTTAATGATGGATGTAAGAGTAGTAGTAAGGCCGCAGATCCGGATGATTCCAATGCTATCTCGCCATAGCTCGCCATAGCTACACCAATTGATAGTAGATAGTAAGTACACAGCGTTAAGCTGGGACGCAGCCCGTATGAAACGCCTCCCAGGCAGCGGGTTTCCCCTCTATAACACCAATTTTGTTGTCATTATCAGAATCCACCGCTCGTCGCACAACCGGTAACTGCGCTTGCGAATCGGTCATCATATTACATTTTTTGCACGGCGAACGCCGGATATCAGCGTATGCAAGGATCATTTCCTGACTCGTTAGCTTTGTTTTCTCTGGAGGATAGATTGTACACACCAGTAAATACCGCAAATCCCATTTCCTCCTGCGCGCATTGAGTTGCTGTACAATGGCCGTTTCGAGGCGCGAGACCGGTCGCGAGGAAGACGAGTGTGTCGAGACGCGCCATTCTGGGAGCAGCGACTGTGTCGAAGCAGGACTAGAAGAAGAGGAGGATGCGGTAGCTTGCTCCAGCTCAAAAGTGACACCCGCAAGACCAAGATGAACAAGCAGCATACTTGACGAGGTCTTGCTCGTCGCGATGCGGAAATGCGGTATTTGCCTTTGCTGGAACGATTCAACGATTGCCTTCCATCCAGCAGCATCACTCTGCTGAGCCACCCCCTCTGCATCCTCATGTTTAAGTGTATTATTATCACCATCCTTTCCTAGATTTTTGTCGTCCCCTTTCTCGAAATCCCTCAACAACTCCGCATAGTCCCGCTCCCACATGCATGAGGGCTGCGGAAACACGCCTTTCCCTTCAATCATCTTTTGTGTCAGGCGCGCCCAGATCGCATGCATCTCGGGACTCTGCCACAGCGCGCGGAACTCGGCGACTTCGGCGACGCCACTGATAGCTGCCTTTTTCAGGCGTGCGTTGAGGTCTTGAGGGTTTTGTGGGAGCGGGTTGTTGCTGCTGGCAAATCGCTGCTGGTGCTCGTTGACGATGGGGTTGAGAGGGGCGAGGAGGCGGTTTGGGAGGAGTGTGCGTAGGGTATGGATCTATTCAATATCAGTTAGAGAGATTGTGTGTTGTCGCTGAAATAGAAGGGAGGCGCGCCTTGGATTCGAGTTCTTGGAGCTTTGCGAGCGAGGAGACGAGTTGCTGCTCGGAGTCCCAGTCGATAGCCGGCTGCGCGGGTTGCTCGGTTTTTATATTCATATTCATATTCGTATTCGTATTCGTATTAATGTTTGGGTTTGGGTTTGTGCTCATATTTGTAGTGGTTTTTTGTTGCAAGGAGAGTTGTGGGTTAGACATCATGTCCCTGTCCAGCTGTCCCTGGCAGGGAGACTGGCGTCGTTGAATGACGATAGACGTTTGCGCAAGTATATCAATATAGTTGTTGACTGGCGGTGTATCCAAAAATAAAATGCTCGAGTGTCAGAGTTGTGATGAGTGAATGAATGAAATAGTGTTTGGTTGAGTCGAGTCGAGTCGAGTCGCCGATAACCCTGATAAGACGTGCGCCACACCTCGACCCCAGCGGCTGTGGCTCAACAATACACTTTATGCTGCAAGAATACGTCTACTTAAAATTATCTTTGGCAAATCCTTGTGAAGAAACGGACTTGGATTGGCAGCAGACAAGAGAAAGAGACCATGTGGATCTTATTAAGCTGCGCCACGATTCCACATCCAACCAACATACAGAGGTTGCCGCCCGAGATATATTGCGCTTTTTTGTTCCGCGATCATCTAATCAATTCATCGATTACCTGTAATCATTGATGTCTCTGACTTTGACTTTGAATATCATATTCTTTTCCTGTAAAAATCAAACCCTCATATTATTACAAGTCTGGAGCTACTATTCTCCACTGTCTACCACCGACTTAGACTATATTTAGATCCTTATTGGTACATAGGACACCTGTTCTTTGAGTCTAGACCTTCAGCTAACACATCACTACTTAATCTAGTGCCTCATCTTCACTACATTACCATATACATAAAAATGGACAGCAACTCGGAAACCACAGACAGCAACAGCAACAACGCCTCGACCCCTCACACTCCCGCCCAGCCCAGCAGGATTAGACAGTTCCTCGAGAATTTTTTGATTGTGGCGCTGACCACTGTGATCACAAGCGTTGTGGAAGAAAGGTTTATTTCAGAGGCTGAAACTCATTATGCTCTTTATATCGTGATATTCCTGGTTATTCAGGCGTCATTGAAGTTCCTGTCCAAGAAGTGGAGGCCTGTTTAGATATTGGTATCTATCTATCTATATATTTATTTGTAAATCTTCAAGTGTATGCACAGGTAAAATAAAAATACAAGTCTATAAATAGTGAGTGGAGTGTTCATCATATCTATGTGTCTATGCCATCGCCGTCGACACTCCGCCAGTCCCAAACAGCTCCATCCGCACTCGGTCAGTCGTCACGCCCAGTCCAGCCAGAGACCGCGCCGTCGAAGTCATAAACCCTTCTGGGCCGCAAACAAAATACTGCGTGGAAGCATCATCCAGAAACAATTGTTCGTTCTTGTCTAAAGCTTCCAGGGCAATAGGCCCCCTGACGTGGTAGTCGTCTCCCTCCTTCTCGCCTGCCGACGGAGACGTGTTGAAAAGCGTTACTTGCAGATTCGGGTGCTGCTTCGACAGGGATAGTAAATGGTCCTTGAACGCGCGTGATTTTGCTTGTCGCGCACTGTGGATGAAATGCACTTTGCGCGTGTTTGCCGTCGGGCTCGAGGCGATTGTGTTCAAGATCGATGTCAACGGCGTGAGGCCCACGCCGGCAGAAACAAGCACGAGCGGAGCAGACGATTCCGCGGCGTCTGCGAGGTAGAAAGCGCCGTGCGGGTGCGATACCTGCACGATGTCGCCTTCCTGTTTCTCGCTGTGCAAAAGGTTGGAGATCCAGCCGGGGTGGTGTTTGGCCTCTGGCTCTCGCGGATTCAGGCCGCTCTCTTTCTTCACGCTGATGCGGTAGTAGTCTGGCGATGGCTTGTCGCTGAGAGAGTATTGTCGTGCTTGCAGATATTTCAAGTCTGGAACTTCCATGCGCACGGAAATGTATTGTCCTGGTTGGAAGGACGGAAGGGGCTTCCCGTCCACGGGCTTGAGGTAGAATGAAGTAATCTCGTCAGACTCGGACACCTTTTTGTCGATTGTGAAATCTCGCCAGTCTGCCCAGCCGTTGGTTTCCCTGTACAGGTCTGCTTCCTTGGCGATGAGGATATCTGCCAGCTGGAAGTAGGCGGCAGCCCATGCATCGTGGATTTCCGGAGTCAGCGCATCGCCCAGAACTTCCTTCATTGCAGCCAGCAGGTAAGTGCCAACGACTTTGTATTGCTCGGGCTGGATGTGCAAGGAGGCGTGCTTGTGCACAATGGTCTCGACGGAGGGGGCTAGCACGCCGAGGTTGTCGATGTGCAGGGCATATGCGTAGACAGATCCAGCGAGGGCTCTCTGCTGGTGGCCATTGAGTTGGTTGGTGGTGTTGAATACCGAGTTCAGCTCAGGGTTTTCAGCCAAGATGTTTTTGTAGAAGACGGTGGTGACGGTGTTGCCGTGCTCTTGGAGAACAGGCACCGTGGCCTTGATGATCTTGACTTGCTCTTCAGTGAGGGCCATGCTGATGTTAGCTTTTATGTTGTTCTGGCGTTGCTAGAGATAAAACGAAGAAAACAGGTTGATGGTATATATAACGAAAATAAAAATTTCAAAATTGCCATCTCACCCGAAACTGGCCGAATTGGCCGAACCAAGGCCGGGGGTCACGTCAGGCATACCACGAGCCTGCGTTTGCATCGCCACATCTCCGCGGAATAGAGGGTTATATTAGGAAAAAATTATTCATTTTAGGGCTTCAACCAGGCATAGAGTCGAGATCCACCTGCCCGGGGTTTTAAGTTGACGGCGGTCTCGGCAAGGTCCGCCGGTATTTGGGATGATTAATATACACCGCATGATTGGTCAGTGGCGACTGATATGATGCAAGTATGTACGTATTTCCAATGAGACTGCTTGCCGCCTTGACGTCTGCGATCTACATTTGTTAGTTGCCATCAACATTGAAATCATGGAGGGTGACCTAGCAAGTTCGCTATAAGGGCTTATTGAAAACCTTGGACAATATGACTTGGTAAGCAAGACAGCAACATAAAACAAGAATAGTCAGTGGAAACGTTAGCGAAAGGCATCACAGGAACTGCTACCTTGGCACTGACTCAGGAACGCCTATGTATTCTAGACTGTTGACTTTATTGATAAGGCGGAGCAACTTATTCGCTGAGAATCCGGAGAAAGAACCCTATTTAACGTCATTGGCTGGACCAGACCACCGAAACATGAGAAACCAAAGATAACGAACTGCAGTTTCAACGCCAAAGTTCGCGTGGGGGAGACTAGTGCTGTCGAATACACTCCGCGGAGAAAGAACTCGAAGTCAACTTCGATACGATACGATATTGTGATGGTTCGTTATCAGCGAAGCCCTTCGCATGGTGATGAGGATTGCATGCATGTCTTTTGAATGCTCGCGTGCAGGATGCGCTGTTGGTTGGAGGTGATGTTCGTTTGGCACAGTATGTTGAAGGAAGATTAGACGAGAAAGTAGCCATCTAATCGGATGTTATCACTGGTCGATTGGGTGATGTTGACGAGGAGAGGAGAAGAGGTGAGGAAAGGAAGGAAGGGGATCGGGTGTCACCTGACACAGACATCCCATTACACAACTCGTCTATTGTTTGTCAAGTTCACCTCATATTTTGCTATCTACACGCCATTCACAGACTAACAATTCTCATCGCCCGTCCCCCTGAGCTGCACCGTTCAATATGTATAAGTGCCATCACCATTCATCAACGACATGCCCACATTCGTCGTAATATCAAACCCATGCCGCAACTGCGCCAGCACAGTGGCTGCCTGATTCGCCAAATCGCCATTCATCTGATCCAGCTGCTGATTCGCACTCGTTGACACCGAATACAAAATCCGCACATTACCAATTGCTGTACCGTCTTGGCCGCTCTCACAGCTCGAGCCGGCAAGGTCCATGCACGAGACGTCTTCGCTAACGTGCAGGTTGATCAAACACTGGGCGACTGAGAAGTCATTGTCTGTAAAAGTGTAGCCGCCCTGTGTCCAGCAGATATCGGCGACGGTGGTATTTTGCCGTTGACTTCTTGGTACACGCGTGTCCATCAGTTTTGGTCGTCGTGGGTGGATTTACATGTGCAGGTACTATATAATTAGCTTTATTTAGATATTTAGAGTAGAGGACGAGCTTACGGCTGTTCAGGACCAAGGATGCTGCCAAGGAGTCTCTGTCCAGCACCGGTGACAGCTGCAATCAGTAAACTATCGAGGAACTGGCGTTCTTTGAGTTGGCTTGCGGACTGCTTGGGGGTTACATGCAGTGGACTGGCCAGGGAGGGAGCGAGCAGGAATATGAGACCGGCCATAGCGAAAGAAAGCTTCATGATGGGTAGTAATATTGTAGAGGAGTATTGAATGAATTGATGCAGAGAATATCCATGCATCCATGCCCTGAAGTGGGTTTTATACCTGAGAAGGAGGATAGAGCCAAATACGCCCCCAAGCTAAGTATATACTGTATTCCCTTTGGGGACCTCTGTGTGGATGAATATCTAGATCTGTGGGATAGAAATCGGGGTAAACGACACGGAGAACAGTTGTTATTCCTTTCGTCTTCTTCTGTCTACATTGTTAGTCTATACAACAAACACCTACTGCCAGAACAACAAAACAAAGCAGATCATATTCTTCTTCAAGCTGAAATAAACAGTTCAAACAGAATATTAAACCCATACAGTAATAAACTTCGTACACCACGCATCATTCGTGGATCCATCCCCCGACTTAGCGTCTGCTTTTAAAGTTGCCAAGCCCCAACCTTTTCAACGGTTGGAAGGATAATGACTTTTTTTTCGATATGACGGAGACTGTCAAGTCAAGTCATTAGTCTTTATGAATAGAAATATTTATGACTAGACAATGAAAATGATACATACCGCTGCATTCTTGGCCACTGATTGTGCCAATCATCCCTAATGACTAGACGACAAGCCCATATCTACACCATGCTGCTGTTCTAATCTCGGTCACAGATTATCTAAAAGCAATAAACACATTATTCTAGGGTTTATTATCAGAAACCTAATATCTGTATCGCTTATTAAGTTTTCGTACCCATCGTGCTTGACGCTGTCAACCCAAGTCATCTTTATGACGGACATCCGACCAATATCTATAATTAGTTGTAAAGTCATCGTTATTTATTAGATGATGCAATCAATATCTGTACCGCCGCAGTCACCGTGTTTCAGCTAAACACTTCGCCTGGTCATCAATTGATGTATTTGAAATACTTCAAATTGACTCACATCTATAGAATAAAGTACAGTCAGCGAGGCCCGGATTGAACCACTTACCCCATGCCAGTCATTAAATATAAGTCTTTTGTCAATATACTGCCGTATTTCGGGAGATATATGCTAATATGACTCGAAAACTGTAAAATCGGTGTATAAAGAGGCAATATACTGACGCATTTGTGAGACAAATACCAATATGACTCCCGAACGATATGACTCGACTGCTCTAAAACTGGGGTATAAAAGGAGGTAAACGCTTCTTGCAACTTGCTCTTTCTTCTGAATATCTTTCACAGAGACATTCAGCTTCAACTGCAGTTTCCATATCCAAACACACACACACACACACAGTGAGTACAGTCGGATAAAATAAACCCAGAGGAAAAATATTTGGGAAAGAAAACCACTGACACCTATACTACCACCAAAGCAGAGACGAAGACAACCAACAAACGGCGACATGGACTCGTTTAAATGGGGAGTGAATGAATTTCCCCGCATGATCCGTCCATGGGTGTCCAAGATCCGACAAATCGAAAGGGATCGCACGTCATCCTGGCCGCCGCCATTTAAGGCGCAGCACTCTGTGGACGCCGGCAACGCCTGGGGGCAAATAATACTGTGGACGGAGATTAAATGCTATGGGTTCAATTGGGCCCAAAGCACCATCGAGTGGCTACGTGCTTTTGCACCGGAGGGACCCCTTCCAAGCCCGTCTGAATTTAAAGTGCGCCTACAGCCGGTGGTTGATAGCTTCAAGGACGAAAGTTTGAGCAGTAAAATGACAGGGACGGAGAGACAAATCATTGGCCATTTGAGAATAATTATTTCTTCCGACATCCTTTACACAATTCAGACACTCTATGAAGAGCAGCCTCTGCTAACTTCGGAGCCGCGGCTCACAACCAACGAAGACCGGCTGGTTGAACAGGAGTGTGGGGCAGACTTTGACCGAATGATCGCCGCTGATTCTGCCGGTCTTCACTGATTGGAGTCGATGAGATTTGACATTGGTGCATGTTTTGACACTTGGTGTTTGATATTTGATCCTTGGTGGTTGGTTTGGTTCTATACCCCTTTTTGATATTTGCATGTGTTTGCCCTGTTTGCCCTGTTTGACCGCCGCTGATAAGATCGAGTGGGGCGCGGCCGACGCTGCCGAGATAAGCGGGACTGTGTACCCCTCACTAAGAAAGGCCGATCTGGTCTAGCCTGTTTGTCTCCTGTCGTCTGCCAATTCATGCTTCGCTGCCTCGGCCTGAGGTTACAGCGAGGCCAATGTCAAAATAGACCCTTATCAATTTATTTGATAATACCCTCAGTTTGTGCATGAGTAATATAGTACAGCAAGAGTAATAATGTGATAGGGAATAGACTCGTCACCGCTGACGCCCAGTGATCGGCAGTGAGTCATGTGGCTGGAAAATCTGCTCGGCGCTAGCAACTGGCTAGCTGTTTGAAGTTTAGCGCGAGCGTCCGTGCCGACAGCCGGCGATTTGTCAATTACGCGGACATGATGTAAAAAAAACATGACATTTATCATCGACTATTGAGAAAATTATTATTATGGAGATAGAAGCAAAGTGTTGTTGTGTAGATGAATTATATTGTCAGTCTCAACCATTTGGGAGATCTGAATCTGCTATATACCAGTAGACAAAAAAAAGTTACATGAGTAGAGTATCCAAAAAAAAATTGCTAAGAATGCTTTTGCGCCAAAAAATGCCCATCCGAATAAATCCGCTATACCAATCCGCTAGATCAAGGGTATCATGATGAAACAGCCGTAAATTTTTTTTCCTTTCCAATCAGAAAATGTGATAAATTTAATATGCAGGAATCATCGTGCCCTGGTGTTCGTGCTCGATATATGAGTGATCAAACACAGCCAGGTGGTCGGCCGAACGCTTGGCCGGGTGGTCTTGAGACACAAAAGTGTCGATGGGGATGTTTGTGGGCGAGGGGGGCATCGAGTCCTCCTCTGAATCGGACGATTCGTCGTCCAACAGCTCAGGCGGCGAGTGTTGCCGCGAAGGGGTGCGGGTCAATGTGAGACGAGCGGCTTCTTCTTCGTCGTCTTCATCATCGAGTTCTGCGTCGTCTAGCGCAGAAACAGTAACTTGCAGCTCGTCCTCGTCGTATTCCGAGTCCGAGTCGCTGCTGAGGTCTGAGTCTTCATCGTAGTCTTCGACCGACTCTTCCTCGACGGTGTCGGCCCATCGGATGTGCTGGGCGACAGGCTTGACAGGTTTGGAGGCATTGCGGACGGTGCTGTTGAACCATCGCTCTTGTTCCTTTTCGGCATTGGCCAGGTCGAGCATCAGCGAGTCGAGCAGGTTGGCGTGGCCAACGAGCAGGCGCAGGTCATGGTCGGCGCGAGCAGCCTCTCGCGAGAGCTTGCTGCGGGCCGTGTGGGCGAGATAGTATGTTTGTGTGATGCTCATTTTGTTGCGTGTGAGGAGGCTGCGAGCGAGGGGAGAGGTGGTGGAGGAAGAGAGAGCCATTGGTGGTCGGGCTCGATTAGTTATATGGCCGGATTCAGGTTGCCAGGCAGAAGGCACAGGTGAGTCAGGCAGGGATCAGGGCTGCTTGGCGCCGAGGGGCGGTGAGGCTGTGAACGTGCGGGCTGATTGGCTTGGCAGGACAACAAACAATAGTTTGCGTGGTCGTAATTAGCAGATAGTATTTGATGCGGTGTGAAGTCGAGGCTGTGTGTGTTGTATTAACTGTAGTACGTATTCGGTGGTTCTGTTTTTTCTGTCCAGATCTGGGATGAGCAGGCTTTTTATCAGCTGAACCTGGAGCTCGCTTTTCTTGCGGCCGCGGCGGTCGGAGGTAAGAAGGGCCTGGACCCGCCCGGCTGTAAGGCTCGCCCAAGCTCCGTGGATGCGTCGCTACCGCATTTGCCGTTTTGTCAGCACCGATGATTAATGCACCATTACTCATAATTCACAGCCAAACTCCGTATTTCCATATCCTTATATCCATACAATATTGATTATTTACAGCTGCAACCGAATCAATGCAATTACTGCAGTAAACACTACAATATAACACACATACTCTAATAATATTTTCACATCCCTACTGGTAAAATCTGAAAAATAGACACATCCACTGCAGGACAGCCTGCAGCGCACTCACCGCCAAAGCCGAGTCACGCACTAATTCGGCCGAAACCGCCGACTTCCAGGGCGTTCCACCCGCTTCGGCTTGGCACCCCGGATTCGTCTCTTGGATTAGTGATGTCACGACTGAGAGATTGGTCATCGCAAGCTATTAATCAGCTCTATATTTCTGATTTCACCGCAAATAATAACAATATAATTAATTTCTATAATAACTCTAATAACTATAATATTAAAGATATTCGGATATTCTGATTCTGCTATTCTGCTATTCTGCTGCCTTGGCAGGAATGCAGTCTGAGCCGCTCAACCCGCTCGGTCCAGGGCTGTCCCGATCCGGCAATGAATGCGAACGCGAACACGACTGCCAATGCGAATTCGGATCTACGAGTTTCCCCAGTGACTTTGGCCGCTAACCCAGTTTGGCTTATTATTCGACGTGACTCACCCTGATGCTTGTACACGTATAGAGCCGCATTGGCCAATCGAGGCGCAGCTTGGCCGATTCTCGTATTACCGTTTTGGAAGTTGGCAGCGCACAGGATTGTTTCGCATTTGGCAGTTTACTCGTATCGTGAAACCATGGATGCCAATCCTATGCCAATACTACTACGTACTAACATTCATAAATGCTAATGGTGATAATGGCGATAATGACTTGTTTCGTCCGAGCACAACCGACCCAAAAAAAAAAAAAAAAAAAAAAAAAAAAATTTAAACGGAAGACGGAAGCCGGAGTTCGGGTTTAGCGAGGACCGGCCGGGTTTGGTTGCGCCCAGCCAATCAGCTTCGGAATGCTGCCTCCGCGGAGGTCCACAAACCCGTGCTCCGTGAATCCGTGATTGTGCTCGGCTTTCGGAGCGACTTCATAATTATTAACCATGGGCATTGTTAAACATTAAACTTTGTGCAGAGTTATGGTTCTTACGGAGTGTGTGCTGTCTTTTTGGTCCGGAGATAAAGGAGGCCTCGTTTATCAATCAAACGTATGCCTCCGTCAGTCATCTGCTCCCAGACTCGTATCCACAGACTTATGGTTAATTTCCTCATGACTAATTCCAGCTGAGTAAAAGTTTCCGCGCTACCCACTCCACAAACAGAAGAAATTTCATCTTTTCATATTTTAAAATTGACTTTTGTGAGTCACGCCCGCTATTCCCCATTTGGCGCCTTGTTCGGCCGCACTGGTTTCCCTTTCCGAGCAAGTGGTCAGCCTCAGCCCTGACTCCTGCTCAGCCCTATGGATTTAATTTAATTTTCTTTCTTTCTTTTCGTCCGGACCGCTCCAATGGTCGCTGCGCTTCTGTCAGCTTCTAGGTTTCTGGTCGATTACGTAGCTAAGCATGAAACAGGACCCCATATCCCCTAACAAGATAAGCCACAAGTCAGAAGTGAGGAGTGAAGGCTGCTGCGGACTACTTATTTCCGAATTTCGCAGCTGATGCCTGGCGCCTGATCTGGCCTGACCTGTGACTCAGCCATGTGGCAGACTCTACTGGCGTCTGGCAGTCTGGGAATGCCGCTTATCCCGACTTCCGGCCGCCGGACCCGAGGCTGTGGATCTGACTGGGAATCCGCCTGCCTAGCACATGGCCTCGGAGACTCGGGGAGCAGATAACAATAGGCTATTAGAGTAAGATTCGTATTCCATTTTTGGAAATACTAGACTGTTTGAAACTAGCTCGGCTGAAGGCTAAGCCTCGAGGCTTGGATTGGAGTTGGTGCATGACATCATCCAACTTCCACACTCATGCTTGTTTGGTTAGTACGGAGGTCGTTTTGCTAGGAATATGCTATTCGCGATCATTACTCGTTCCGGTAATGCGTAAACAAGACTGCCTTGGCAACAATTGTATCTGTACATATTTCTAGGGAACCCGTCGAGCCATGATGCTTATTAGAGCTCGGGTGGTGTTGCCGCAGCTGGTAAGACAGCACCCTAGCCCTAAGTTCTAACCCTAACAACGGACAACCTTTTACTTACTTATATAGGAAAGACTGAATATTGATCCATTTAACTAGGATAAGATCACACTCCAGGATACTCACTCAACCACTCCTCACCCCCTACGCCAAACCCAAACCCAAACCCGCCGTTTTGCATCCGATAGTTGGTCATGATATCCTCCCAGTCAATCTCCGCGCTGGCCGGCAATTGCGCTGCTACAGGAGACAACACAGATGAAGAAAAAGAGGCTTGACACTCCCTTATAACCCTCTCCGCACACGCATTCAAACTCCTACACAATCTCCACACCGCCTCAACATGCACAAACACACCCGCCAACGCCTCCGCCGGCTTTAGTAATCTCTCCAACTGCGCCTGCGCCGAAATGGCTGAGAGAATATGCTGTGCTGCAGAACTGCGCACCTCGCGCGCAAACTGAATTGCGGCGGCCATGAGCGCGGTCGTGCTGCTGAGATGGCACTGCCGGATTGTGTTTTGCACGAGCATGGTTTCAAAGGTGGTTAGGATGTTGGATGCTGCTTCGGACCTGAGCTTGGCTGCATTGTTTTTGTGGCTGTTGTTGCTGCGGTATACGACTAGCACGATCAGATTGTACACGAGCCTCAGCTGGCAAGACCATATATCATGACTCGGCCGTATTCTGACTGCAGCCTGTGCGAGACGATGCTCAATCGCCTCTATATTTGTGCTGCTACTGGTAACAACATCCAGCGCAACCAGCGACAAATCCGCCAGCACAGAACAAAACCCGCGATCCACCAGCTGATCATCCGAATCATCCATATTCCGAAAATCCTCATCCTCAAGCCCACCAACATCAAAATCCCCAGCGCGGATCATGCACGGCCTGCCATATTCTAGTGCGAGCATGACCTCGCTGTACAGCAGCATCCACCAGATCTTCTTATATTTGCGATAATACCTCGCTCGCTGCACCGGCACGTACCGCAGAGACGCGCGCCGGTGCAGCGCCATGCCGAATGCAATGCGCGTTGCGTTGCCCGTCCAGTAGTACGCGTTGCTGGACACCGTGTCCGAGTTCTCTGTATACCATGCCAGTAACAACGCTGCCTGGATTAGATCGACGCGGTCGCTCTCGTGTCGCAGGTCAAACAGCGTTTTGGCCCGTCGGTATAGTGTTGCCGTGGTCCTGGCGCGCGACGCTGCGACTTGCGGATGCGTGGTGATGCGCGCTGCAGCTAGAAGGACCGCTTGCAAAAGCAACAGCGGCGGCGGGTTTTTTGCATCTGTATAATATCTGCGCCGAAACTCGGCCTCGTCGATAACCGGGAACCCAGGATGAATATCCTCAAAATACGTCGCCACAAGCGCGTCTCGCACCGACCTCACAGGCAGACTACTCAGATCATGGACGGATTCGGCGGTTAGGTAGTGATGCCCTTTGAGTTCTGGATGAGGTTTCCATGGCAGTTCGTCGCGGATCGCAGGGAACGGATAGCACAGGAAATGATTACCAGGCGGTTCGTGGTCGCGCACGAGGTGATGCAGGTTCGCGACGTCTGTGCCGATGTAGACGTTGCGAAAAGTGCCGTTTTCTTCAAAGTTGGTCCAGTTTAAGGATAGGAGGCCGGCTTCGAAGAAGCGGGATAGTGTTTTGGAGTTGTTGCTTTTGTCGTCTTTGTTTTCGTCTTCACTATTACTATTAGCAGGGGTAATACTATTCTTCGGAGACCCTCGGCGCCGACGAGCCGAAGTTGGCCGTGGCTGATTGAGATGCGTTCTTGACCAATATCAATATCAGCCTTGTACTAACAGTTGTATCTCAGGAAGATCTGATACCTGCACTCAATCCCCGCTCGCTTGCACGCAGAACACGACTCGTCGGGCGTCGCGTCGCACCGGACTTTGCGCTTCTTGCACATGTAGCATGACGTGTTTAGTTTGCGTCGAAAGGCGCCGGCGGGTGAGTTGCTGTTCATATTTTGCTGTATTATTATTATTATTATTGCTGAGTGTCCATTTGTGGTCGGGCGAGCGTCGGCTCCGAGATGGGTTGGCTGATGACGCAATTGGTGGTTTCGGTTAGGGCTCGGCTCGGTACCGAGACACCTTACGGAGTATAAAATGTAGGTGAGTATTAAAGACAATTCTACCAGTTTTTACAGGAACTAGGTTACCGCTTGGTTAATTACCTCCTGAGTTACTGAAAACCGCCTACGACCAAAGCCCACTACACATAAGTGGCCATAGCAAATGCCACTACATACTGTAACAAATTTACCTACATAAATACTAAATATATTGCTATATTGTAAAACCTACAACATTTATTTACTTATTATAATACTTACATTGATCAATTGATATCTCAACGCCACCCTCTTATATATATATATATATATATATATGTATGTATAACCACCAGTTGACCAGTTGACCCTTTGCACCAACGTCAACTCTTCAAATGTTGAGTTATCTAATTAAAAGTCCCGACCACCAGCCACTAAATTTACACCACCGGTCAGCTGCAAACTTGAAAACTAAGAATATCATAAATTTCTCCTCGTAATTCATCAAGCCCTGCATAGCTAGTGGTATGATTCGCGCTTAGGGTAGCACTCCTGCGTGAGGTCCCGCGTTTAGCGGTTAGGGCCTCCTTTTTTTTATCTTTTTGTATAGCGTACGTAGTATTACAAGGGGCAGGTGGTGCTTCGCCCCACCTTTATGGCGCATGAACGCCATGGGAGCGCGGAACACAGCCTACAAGCCGGTTAGTGAAACCTGAGAAACCTACAAGCTGGTTTATATAGTAAGATCCTAAGAAATTTAAGGCTATATATTACCCCTGAGTCCCTAAGTAAGCAATAAAGTATCTTAATAACTATCCCCTTACAGCGAAGCCAGATCGCGACACTATTATTAATAGGTTATCACTTATTCCAAGAAAGAAAATCTACTTCCAAGGCACCAATATATTTGATTTTTTATTTTGAAAAGTATTTCATACTAATAATCGCTCCACTGCGTTCCGCGATTAAGCTTTAGTGCGCACTGATGTATGGCGGGGCGAGTAACTTTTAGTGGCGTGGCGGCAGAAGGAGCGAAGGTTTAAGTTGCTGATGTGATATCTACTGCAATCTCCCTATTATATAAAGAAATGGTTGCAGCTTGGTCTCGTTTTTAGTGTGCCGCGAGCTTAAAGTGGGCCATAGTCACATAACCACTCCTAGCCCACTTTTCTTAAAGACTTGCACTCTGCAAGGCTTTTAAACAAAAGATACATCAACACGTTTTATTTTGTAAATAACCAGCAACTCTATATTGCCGCTATTGGATGTGGTAGTTCTATATGTATTAACAATCAGACATTATATACAGTGGTTGTCTGCCGGTCTATCCATACCCTCCCAAAATATTTCTCTAGTGCGGAAAAAGACAAGAAATCCCGCCATGTACGCCAATGCAAGTGCACCAAAAATAGTTATGCATCGTAAAACGGATCCTTCGGGATAGGGTACACCTCCCACCCCTTCCCCCCATTCGACGTCGATCGGTTCTGCACGAGCACTTGAATACCCCTTCCCGCACAGAAAGCGCCATTGTCGCCTGGCTGACGCGAATCCGTCCAGTATCCGCCCTGGGACGAAGTAGTATCAGCCTGCCACACACGCACAAAAGCCTCCCGGGCACCCGTCTCCTCGCGTCGGGGTCTCGATGGCGGTGAGCCAAGAACTGTATTGGCAATCCAGTGCGGGAAACTGTACAGACGCTCGAACCGCCGCGTTAGGGCCAGCCAGCTGAGCGTGTGCGTGTCGTAGGCCACCCGGATATACGGGTTGAGGTAAATGCCCGTGTCGGTGATGGCGTCCACATCTGTAAAGTTGTCTTGGATATCGGCGTGGATCAGACAGCATTCGGACCCTTCCCAGTACATATCTTCCAGCGTCCGGAAACGGACTGGCCGGTTTGCGGGTTGGATGTCGGTGGTGGTGGTGGATGGGGTTTTGGCACTGGTTTTCTGAGGCTCGTTGGCCAGAAAGTATTGCGCGTCAAATGCCACCATGCCGCCCCAGCAGCTGCGGATGCGAACTGCATCTTTTTGGGAAAGCACATCGCGTCGACTCTCTCCCGATCCTACAGACTTGAACCAGGGATAGAACGGAATGCCCAGGGTATAGCCGTGGAGATCGCTAACAGCAAACGTATCGTACAATTTAAACGGATTGATAAAGTCCGCGGCGCACGCAGCGCGGTATTGGGCGGTGCCAGCCGGCCCAGCATTGGTAGAGAAAAGAAGCTGAACAGCATCCATGGGGTTGAAAAAGACGTCGTTCAGATACAAAAGCTTGTCGTAGCGAATGTGAGGGTTCTCGTCGAGAGGCTCCAGGGCGCGATTCCGGATCGCAGCTAGATAGGGCAAGCGTTTCGTTCGCACTGAACCGTCGGGTAGTGTTGCGGTAGGAATCTCAGAGGTATCAAAATGGTCTTCAAACACGATTGACTTGTTGCACGGCACACGCTGGCCCAACTCGTGCAGGGCCGCTGCTGCCTCGGGCCCGCTGTCGTTTTCGTAGATGCTGAGAAACGTGTTGTTTGCCCCCAGCAGTTCTATCAGATCCAACAGCCCTTGTCCCCAAGCGCCCCCGGCCAGGTCGCCGGCCTTGTCGTATAACCCGACCGCGATAAAAACTCGTTCGTTGTGTATGTTTCCTCGCCCGGGGTGTTTGGACCCTATCATGGAATCTTGCAATTCCTTATAATGTGGTGGTAAATGAGTGTAGGACGGTCGGAAGAAAAAGGTATAGATGATGAGGGCACATAGTATTCCGCCGATGATACGCAAGAAATTCGAAATACGACGCAATGAAAGACGGCCGCATCGTCGTCGAGGGCCCAGCAAACGTGAAAGGAAAGATCGATTGCGCCGAAGAAACCGCGGTGTTTTATCTACCAGCTGTGAGGGAAAGTCGGTATCGTCGAGCTCAAAAAAGTCATCATCAGACTCAAAAACCCTCGGTGACGACATGTCGACAACGTTGTCATCGCTGGAAAAAATCATGTTCTGCTACTGCAAGAGGCATGTGTGTTGGTTTTGTTTTGTCTGCGACATTGCTCTGTCTGAGTTTATTTATTGACTCTTCAGGAGCTGAAAGGACCGACACCGACAAAACAGGGGGCGCCAGATTGACTTCAAAAATACGGGGTCAATGTCCTTTGTGGATTGCTCACAGCACGTGCTACGCGTCAACGTCAACTCCGCCTCGAAAAGGTCCATTATTTTGAAGATCCTGAGGGCCAAGCTTTCGCGGTACTGGCTATAATTGGCTCTAGCAGGGGGCTATGGTTCCTGCACTATTGCATTGTAGGAAAGATATGATTTTAATGTGGATTAATGTGGATCTTTTTGATATCAAAACGCCCGCCATTGTGAAAGGGGCAAAATGGGAGTGGTGGGGCGTTGACATCATGTCGCATTGAGCTGACACTGAACGATGTGCGAGGTTGGTATATTTTAAACCATTCAACTACATATATATTCATCTAGCGATACTATAATATTATTCTCTATCAATAGTTGTAGTAAATGCAATTGCAAAGCATTGAAAATGACTGCTAAAAATAATTCCAGCAATTTATACCCGAAACGTGGCACCCGAAATCTGGAAAATCAATTAGTGGCGATATTGCCTGACAACGGTCTTGTAAAAACTCTATACTTAAAAATAGACCAATTAAAACGTCCCTAATATCGCCACATGTATATAACGTAATATTGTACAGAGTTCATGAACATTTATTTCAGTGTTTCTTCATCGACTCTAGTACGCTCGAAAGACCCGCAAAGTCAAATTCATCCAATGTCTCTTGCCACAGTCTTTCAATAGTAGCCTTTCCATTTGTCGTATACATAAGCGGAGGGAATCTAGAGAAATAAGTCAGACTCGCAAAAAAAAAAAAAGATAGGTTCAACTTACGGTCGAATCTCCCAATCCATGATAAAACACCCATGCGATTCCTTCCCTTTCACAATACTAGAATCCAAATACGCAGAAGCGCCATCCGTTACGCTTCGACAAAACCAAAGCAACATCGGAGCAGCCAATGCCCGTAGGATTCCGGGCACATCGCGGTTTAATCCCGTGCCTCTGGTCATCCCTGGATCCACCAGATTTACGACAACGTCGTCTGCCGAAACATAGTCTACAAGTTTGTAGACAAACATCTGACCCAGCACTTTCGTCGCACCATAAGTCTGGATGCCGCCCCCTGGCCCAGTTTTGATGTCATCAAAGGATTTTAGAAGAGGAGACTGCTGGCTATTGGAGAATTGCGTCATGAGAGTAGTTCCGGAGCTGACAATGGACAGTCTGCCTGGCGTCCCCTGCGGAGACTTGCTTTTCAGGGTAGGAAGCAACAGAGTCGCAAGAAACATTGTAGAAAGATAATTCACTTGCATGCTCTCCTCATGACCAGTACTAGGAACCAGTTCGAAATCGGCTTTTGACCGGCCGGCATTAAGAATCGCGATATCCAAACGTGACAGCTCGCTCTCAACACGCTTGGCAAATGCTTGGATCGAATCATACGAGCACATATCCAGTTGCCACACCATGATAGTGGCATTCGGGTACTCTTTCTGAAGTTTTGAGACTGCGGCCTTTCCTTTCTCCTCGGAGCGCACAGTAATGATAAGGTGAGATAGGCGCAATGATAGGAATTGACGCGCAGACTCGAAACCTAGTCCCTGGTTGCCTCCTGTGATGATGGCAACCTGACCGGAGAGATCAGTGCTTTTGGGTGGGAACTTGGCTTTGTAGCATAACTGAGACTTGATGAAAAGTGGCCACCATGAAGAGGCCAGAGGCGGCATATCTTTTGAGGCCATATCGATAATCGTTAACAGTGGTATAGTCTTGAAAGTTGAGGTTTGTTTAAATACAGACTTTCGAGAGACATTGCAGCGACACTTATATATACCCCCTATGTATCAGTTATTTTATTAAAAATTCACTGAAAAACAATATTTATATGTATATGGAGATAAGACTTACGTCCGGAATATACTTCGCAAATGTATTTTCCCGATCGGGTTAGTGCACTGAAATGCATTGTACAAATGCGGGATAGATCGACTTTACCACCACCTCTTCACTTTGCGTCTGTCCCGACGGAGATAGCATCATCGATGGCTATAAACGGATATATTGCAAATGAATGCACTTCCCAAAAGGAGCATATGTTATATAAACGACTTGGTTGATTGAAAAACTCCCTTAATGCCGCCAAGTCAAAAGGTCGCACGGCAACGATGCGCAAGGTCACGCCCCGGTACAAAAATTGACTTTCAGTTTGTCAACGTCAAACCGGACGACCCGGACCAGAAGTCGGGGACAAGAGCAATCGTTCGGACGAATGCTGCCCATTTCCATTGGCGTCATAATCGCCCTCCCAGAGACAAAGCCAAACTCAAGCAACAGGCGGGACATGGTCATGATAAGAAGATCCCGAGAGAGGATGATGTCAAGCTCTTGCTGCCTCATCTCGGAGTTGATGTTGACCCTTTCTCGTCGTATAACTGTAATCTTCCTAGAGGCCTGGTCAATCATTGCATTGCATTCAGTAGGCAACCAGCTCCTATCAATATCAATATCAACCCCACAGCTATTAACTGTCTCAAGATGCCCAGGTTTTTCTTCCCGCTCTATTCCCTGACGGCGCCAACAGTTTCAATATTAGAGCAAACCTGATTCAAATGTCAACCTCAAACTCCTGCGTATTGCACATGTTCATTACAGGAGCGTTGATTAATTCGCAAGGAATTCGCGGAACTACGCCTTCTAATCGTATTGCTCGCGACATGTTTCAGTCCCGCGCCGAGATTGTGCAGAACTTGAACATTGCTATACAGGATCCTGTAGAGGCTTGTAAGGACATTAATATTCTCGCTGTTGCTGCATTGGCGAAAAACGAGGCTTTCCAAAACGTACAAGTTCCGCCAAAGACGCCGAATCAAGGCCCTCTAAAAAGATTACAGTTATTACACTTACTGGCGTTGTCAGAGATTGACCCGATTCATTATGAGGGACTGTCCAAATTGATCGAACTGAAAGGGGGTTTGGAAAAGATTGAGATTCCAGGACTCGCTGCTCTCATCTCTCTGTAAGTCAGATGCCTGTAGGGTGAAGATATAGAGCTGATGATGTACCAGAGGAGGACTTATTTTCGCGACTCGGAATTGCATTTTGCCACGTTTCCCAATGGTGACACTGTCGGGAGAGATGAGAGATTTTATACACCATGACAAAGGAATGTACTTCGATACAGACCAGGATCTGTATATGGTACTATCAATGCTTAAGAGCTACACTACCATGATCGACGATTTCTGCTCAGGCCGAAAAGTCGTCGCGGCTTCTGTGTTGATCGATCATAGGAACGCGGCACAACATGCTTTGCTCTCACTTCCGCCCAGAGTAGGCGAATCCGAGTGCCACAGGCTTGCAGCTCTGATTTACGCGCTACTGGTAACATTTCCGCTGCCGTATAGTGTTGCACCGTTTAAATACCTGGTAACACGGCTGAAGACGGCACTGGCCGAGTGGGATGGCGATGATGATGATATGCTGCTTTGGGTTCTCACAATGGGAGCTATTGGGGCTACAGGACTGGGAGAAAGGGTGTGGTTTGTGAGAAACTTTCAGAGTGCTGCGACGAGGATAGGACTCAGATCATGGGTTGAAGCCAAGGATATTATAAAGAGGGAACTATGGCATGAAGTAACGAATGATGGAGATGGTCAAGATCTTTGGCTTGAGAGTAGAATAGTCGAATAAGGGTATAATTTGGATTCCTAATTAGGTAATGCTGATTCTAACTGGAGATAACATTATTACCACATCACCATGCCTTAACAGCACACACTTCTATTCATTTCAAGTAACCAAAACCAATCATAAGTTCGTGGTACTAAGATATTTTGTGGGGGCAATAATCGTATACGCAGTGGGGACATAATTTGGAATTGTTGTTACGGTGACCAAATAATTCCCATCCGCTGCATCCTGCATGGGCACGTGCCCCAACAAATGAAGAAGCTGAAAATTGGTCGAAATTTACAGAAATTTTACACGTTGTTCGAAAAGAGTAGAGATTATCTTCTGCAATTGTGTGTGGTTCTCGGTAAGCGAAAACCGCAAGAAAAAGCTATCTGCGGTTGGATCAATGGGCGCCTGAAGCACCAAAATATTATTATTGTCTTTGCTTTGACTTGCAGATGAATTTATCTTGGTTTTTCTAGGGGATTGTCACCAGCATGAAGCAGAAACCTAACCATGACGAGTTCAATCGTCCAGTCAGAGCGACTGTTTCCTGCTACCAAGGCACAAGTAGAAAGAACTGTGTGCCTCTCTCTTCTGGATGCAACGACAGTCAATTTCACACCAACCTCGGCTGTGTGGTTCTTTGAACGCCCTTCCATTGACAAAGAATTCGACTTGGTTGACCATTTGCGCCGTTCTCTAAGGGTTGTGCTAGACTCTCACCCGCAATGGTGTGGCCGCGTCAAAGCCATTACCAGTCTCGACAGTACTGAGTATACAAGTCTCTTTGCACCCCATGCCCTACGCTTCGGAAGAGCATATGTGCACTATGGAACACCCCAGGATCCTGGCGTTGAGTTTATACACGCAGCAAGTAGCTTAACATTGGATGCTCTGTGTCCATCTTCACGTCCGGCGATTTGGCATTGTGACTTATCTTCACTTGACGCTCTTGTTCCGTCCACTCCCCTAGCACATGCGTTCAAATTAAATGATGCACCAGGGCTGTCCATCCAAGTTACTCAACTAGCTTGTGGCGGCTTTGCGCTTGGAATAAAAGCCGCACATCCCCTAGCAGACATCACTACTATAGTTCACCTTCTACAAGACTGGGCTTCGGTCAGTCAAAGAGTACTCTCTAGCTCTACATCGCTGCCTGGAGTATCCTTCGAAACACCCCCAAAGTTTGACCCGAGCTGTCTAGACTTGTTTGCCACAGGGGATATTAATGCAGACAAGCCTGACCCAGCTGTGATCCAACAAGCACACAGTCTGCCACTCCATCGCTTTGACTGGTGGGCCCAGAGTCCTGGTGGCCCTAAGCCTTATATCCCCATTGCATTCCAGGGTCAAGATATCCCGCCTGCTGGAAACCCAATGCCGTGGTCGGAATGGGATACCGAAGCCCCTGTTTCTTGCTATCTCTTGCACTTTACCTGTGCCCAGGCAAAGGCTCTCTTGAAGAAAGTTACTCAGACGCCCAACTCCTCGAACATAAAAATCAGCCAACACGACGCGATTTTGGCGCATGTGTGGGCGTGTATTAATCGTGCCAGAGACGTGCAAAATGATGGAAATCCTCTCTATTGCAATCTAGTCTGGAATGTGCGTTCTGCTTTGGGACTGGGCGACGATTATATGGGATCCCCCATCATCATGATGCATGCCGAGGTGAATGGAAATGACATTGGGGAGGCGGATCAAAATAGACTCCTCCATATCCAAGCACAACGTATTCGCGAGGCCATTAATGCGGTGCGACGGCCCGGGGCACTAGGAGCACATCTCCATAGCCTGGCTTATGAAAAGTCTCCGCAGCGTATTTGGCAGGCATTTTTGGGGAGACGCTATGTTTTGGCGACAACCTGGGCTCGTGCAGGGGTTTATGGAGTTGACTTTGGCTTCAATCCGGGCTCTTCTTCTGGGATTCGATATGTTCAGAGTGTTATGCCTAGTATGGATGGAATTGTAGAGATTAAGGAAGGCCCTCCGAGGGGCAACAAAACTTCATCAGATGGGCCATGGATAGAAAATGGAGTTGATGTGTCTATCCACATTTGTAGTAAAGACATGGATCGCTTGATTCAAGACCCGCTCCTTTTCCCTTAGTGTTAAGTAGGTTATCGATGGTATATGTGAGCCTATAGATCAAATATTACTTTCGCCAAAAAAAGCCCTAGCCATGGTTCAATTACGAAATACTCGAATGAATTAATCTGGTATTACTATTGTCTTTGCGATGAGTCTATTATAATAGTAATATTCATGTACATGTAAATGCCCGGTATATCACCAGCATTTGCGTGGATGCCAGCGATGAAGACCAGTCACTCACATTGACGTTTGAAGTGCAGCATCTTCCAGAGGTAGAAATGAAAGCTCTACCACCAGAACCAGAGTGTCGATAGATTATTAGCGAGGTGAGCGTTTCATCATTAATATCCTAGCCTCCACGAGACCCTTTGAAGAAAGGCTCAGAGTTGGAATAGAGGAACATTAAATAGACCTCAGGGCCACGCTGTGTCTGCAACGCTTCTTTGGTTGCCTGGCATTTTTCCATAAAATGCTGCCTGGTCGACCATATATACGTGCAACTAGACGCACAATGAACCGTGTTGCGAATTCGGGCCAACGGTTTCTTATAGAAACTAAGTTGTCGCCTGAAAAAAAAAGTCTCAATCACCGCTGGAGCTAAAAGTCGCCAGCTCCATCCACTGGTTCTCAAGCTCTTGTCCGATCCAGGAAGTGCGCCACCCGAGGTTCGCCTCTACACGAGACAGAAACTGCAGCGCTCCCTGCTGTTCGGCGGGCTGCCGCAAGCAGTATCCAACTATAATCGTCAGAAAGCTCCAAAAGTCTTCGTTACGGAAATGACTTACAACGTTGGAGCAAGTGTGAGGCTATGAAGTAGCTGTTTTGAACACTTTCGTTCGATAACGACAGTCCAATAGCCGTGATTACATGACTGGCAATCTTTTTCTATTTTGGAAATCAGCGACAAAATATAACAGGGGATAACAGAAACTTACCTCTGCGACGAGCCGGGCTCGCGCCATTTCATAATCTGACATCTGCTGCGATGGCGCGTCGGACAATGTAAGGAATATCTTAGAAGCGTGGTAGTACTGCAAACCGACCACTAGAAAAGAGTTAGTGTTGCACCAAGAGGACTGGATGCGAGACAAACCGGCCGGGGGAGACATGATCCATAATTCGGGAAATGGTCGATCCGCAGACAGGTCAGGGGCCTCATACCGCAGTGGCTGCCATGTTCTCGGCTTGTTGCGCTGCCACTCTTCCACATAGTCCGCCAGGCGCTGCCAGCTTTTCCGGTCAATGGCATACCCTGGCGCCTTGCAGCATTGCTGAATGATGCATGCACATAAGAAGATGATAGCATTGGCGTGAGCCGCATCATCGTCACGATGAAATACCGAGGATCGCTCATAATTCCGCATATCCAGTTGCATCGGTTCATTCTGAACTATGGACGAGTAGATGGCCTGGCGCAGGAATTGCCAGCTCACAGCTTCGGCTAACCCGCCAGACGACGCGGATCGAGACATGAGATTGAGAAGGCGGTTTGACCCAAGAAGATGGCATTTCCTGTCGGTGATTCTCTCAAGTTCTTCGTAGAACCGAAGGACTACCACGGTGATGAGGAGATTTTCATCATAATTTTCCTGTGGTTGATTGAGGGCGACGATAAGCAGTTCCAGACATTCCCCATGAAACGACGATGCTTCGCAATCGCTACGATTTGTCAAAATGGCATCATGTCTAGCAGCGAGTGCCAGGAGGGCTTTCAACAGCATTGGTTCCTCGAGTGCTCGGCGTGGGACTTCGGTGCTGAAGTGAGACTGAGAGTCACAGATATCCGCCTGCTGCCGTTAAAACACACGCCACATCTAGTAGCCAATAAAAAGACTCACCACGGCTGCGATCTTTTGAATATAGGAACGGATCAAAAATGCCTCTCGCATGGATAGAGTCGAAACATCGATTGGTCCGGGGCTGGGGGTACTATCTAAAAAGACGTCGGTCGGAACGGACTCGACTGCAGTCGGGACTATCGGTTGACTGTCATCTGGTGAAGGATATGATAGCTCAGGCTCCTGATACTTGTCCTCTAATTCCGGCGGTTCACGCGTGAAATCGTCGGTCTCAGGCACAAAAGTCACTTGGAAATCTTGTTATTAACCGACCCGCCGACACTCCAAAAAAGGGCATACCTGGCTGGGAGACACCCACCCAGACCTGCTGGTCATCCCAGACAAGGTCGAAGCGTGCCTGAGCACTATCAATCTGCTGATATATATGGCGGACCGGCCGGAACTTGAAGCGCGGCTCCAGATGGCATGGCTGGCCTAAGCGCGTACAGTAAGAGCACGAAGAGGCGCCGACAGGAACCACGCAGCGGACATGGCGATGGCGACACAGAACACAGCCTTTTGTCACTCGCATATTGCGGTGAGAAATGGTTGCTTGGAGGAGCGAGGGTCGAGGCGACGAGCTGTAGTTGAGATAGTGTAGCTGACGTAATTTACCTTCCTGATACGAGTGTTACCCCACTCCTATCTCTGTACGTATCAACAATTATTCTTAGTAGTACAGTAGGTAAATTCCTTATCTATTGCTGTCTATTTGACCAGGAATTCTGATAACACTGATAAATTACCAGTTGATCGTTCATCTTTTTTGGTCACAGTAGCCGACCAATACATAATAATACCATGACATAAATGGTATATTAACAACACCTCAAAATCATGAACAATGAGATTTAGATATAATTCGACAATATAACAAACCATCTGAAGTATTAATGGTATCATGCCCAAGGCAGTTGGTCACAACACGTTCGCACACTGTTTCCTACATCGAACCCCACTAGGATTTCTTCTCGGAAAACAATATTGTCTTCTGTTTTATGTGCATCTGGATCTCTCAGAAGAGCTTTGTGAAATCAATTATCAGAGAAGCATTGTTAATTGCAAGAAAGAAGTGGTGCACGTTTATATAATCGCTACACTGCGTTTCGCGATAACCTCACATTGTGATATCCAGATGCCATGCCTGCCTGAGTCGTCAGGCAACAAAACAGGAAATAATTAATACTTGAGGCGTCCCTCTCCCAATGATTACTGGTATGATTATGGTAACGTCATTTACTTTCGATCACTACCGAAGAAAATGAGGAGCTTGTTTTGGGATAGAATGAGCTGATTGAAGTCTTTTCTTAGAGAAGCAATTGCATGAGAGCTTCTTACCAAGCATAAGCACCCTAAAGTTACCATATATTTTCGTTTTCGTGAGATCAGTTGATATTAATACACGCCGCACATGTGATGAAACGCATCAAACAACACCATTTGGCTTCATGAGAGACAATCCAGAGGTATAGCCTGCACACATATAATAATCATTGCCTCTCGAATCTGACATGGCATTCCTTGCCCTAATCACGGTCAGCTATTTATTCCGACTGCAAAGAGCAAGACAGCTAACGAACCTCAACAATAGGAAACGAATCATCATATATCAATTCAAATCGGCTGGTCGCAGTTGGCGATAACTTTTCAAATTCCGGACTCAGTGTAGTCGAGTACGTCTGATAGATGGCTGCTAGGAGTGTCTTCATTTCTGCAAGCGCAAAACTATGTGTGAAGAATATTTCCGAGTCAGATGTGGACTTGAGAAGAAAGGTTTATGAGAAGAAAGGGCATAACTTACTGCGTCCCAAGGCACATTCTTGCCCCGCTAGAAAAGGGCCACCACCAGCGCTTCATTTCAGCTGTCTCTGTATCGCTTGCAAGCCATCGATCTGGGTTGAAGATTTTGGGATTTGGGAAGACTTCTGGGTTCCGATGAAGTGAAAAAGCCTGGCAACTGACAACTGTGCCGGCAGGAATGTGGTAGCCATCGATTGTAGTATCTCGTGTGCTGGTACGAGGCTGAGATGCTGGAATAGGAGCATATAAACGTAGTGTTTCTTTTATAATAGCGTCAAGAAAAGGTAGTCGATCGCATAAATCCACTGACAAGATTGACCCGGTGTCTGATAAACCAGATTTCGCATTCTGTACTTCCGCTATAAGGCGTTGTTGATATTGTCTGTGTTTCGGGAGCGACAATGCCCAGAGAGCGAACATCAATGTATCGCTTGTTGTTTTGAGTCCGGCATCAAGATTGTCAGCGCACTCTGCGGCAATCTCCATGCTGGATATGGCCTTTCCTCCAGAGTTCCAGTTTTTTGCATGCATCAATCTCATCATGAGACCGGTTTCGCTTGCTGGTATTAAGGCTTTATCCTGATGATGAGTGTTGAAAGTCTTCAAAGCAAAATCTTGAAGGCCACTGTACGCTAACGGTGTTTTTCCCGGGAGAAGGCTAAACACATCGATAATCGATCTTAGATGCGAGCGGCAAGACATGACCCAGCGCGTATAACGAGGCAGATGGATTTGGAACCACGAGTACCTGCGTGCAGTGGGCTCATCAATATCAGTCAGTATCTGTCTATCTGACGGTTCTCCCAGCAGAGCCTTCGTGGCTCCATGATCCCCGAAAACCAGCCAAGTCACATTGTCCAGCGAAAAGAAGTGCAAGCTTTGAACCAAATTTGATGCCGTTCGTGGGTCTGATTCGATCAAGTCTATAAACTGCTTGGCTTTTGACTGAACCGATTCAGCCACCGAATCCTTTAGAACGGCAGATTTGGAATACATTTGACTCATGATCTTCTTTCGAGCTGCATGATCAGACGAGGAGTAAAATGTAAACAAGTGCGCCTGCTCATATATATCGAATATGCGGTAAAAAGCCGCTGGGCGTCCAAAGGGACTACCAGCTCCATAGATTTGGCGCAAGGCTGTAAGCGTATTAAATGAGACTTCATTGGGACCGATACGCACAGCTGAGCCGTACTGTTGATGGAGGCGGTGGATTGTCCGCGTGCGTGTACCTTGGAAGTCCTCCTTGCCCAGTCTCAAGCTAGTCAGCGAGAACAATTTTGGGCCTGGTATTTTAGCCAAAAGACTTGAGAAAATTATCCAATAGACATGGTAAAATAAGAAAGCAAGACCGATGGCTGCTATGCTGGAAGCTACGAGAGGCATTGTCGTATACAATAACTAAGAATAGACCGTTTAATTCTAAGATTATAGTCCCATATTAAATACTTACTCCTCAAACCTTAACCAGACTCTAGCCACTACAAAGAATACTATTGAAATGAGAATAAGCTTTTGTTACAGCTGTCAAAAATTCACGCGTGGTAACAAGGGCTAAATTTCCGCATTTGGCATATCAGAGTGGGTTTCTTAGTTTCCCCGCAGAAACCCAACTTTGATAACGTTTCGGCGTAACTTTGTGCTCAGGCTTGAGAGGGGAATTTAACCCTAGATAGACGCTCGGACTAATAATCCGAATTGGGAAGTTGGTTCCAACATGAGGCAGAAGGGTATAAAAAACGAGTTCGCTCTTGTATGTTGCATATCGAACTCAGAAACACAAACCTTCTCTTAGTTCTATTATTCATTGGACAAAAATGGCACCACTCAAGAAAGCCGAACCCTTCAAGAAAGCCCTGTACTTTTCAGAGGCCGAGTTCAAAGAACGTCAACGACGGGCTCTGGAGCTCATGGAGAGAGAGAAGCTCGACGGCTTCCTCATCACCAAGCAAGAAACTCTTTACTACTTGACCGGCTTCGATACCTTTGGCTATGTCTTCTTCCAAGCTATGTACTTCCACAAGGATGGCTCCATGCGCTTGATCACTCGAATCCCCGATCTCCGCCAGGCTCTCTATACGTCAACCCTAGACCAGAAAGATGTCCTTATTCGATCTGACGACGCCGGGAGCAATCCCGTCTCCTTGGTTCCAAAAGTCCTGCAGGAATTCGGAATCAACTCTCCCTCCAAACGAATCGGTTATGAACCCGATTCCTGCTCCTTAACTCACCGCTTGGGAAAAGCACTGGAAGAAGCTGTTCACGGCCTGTGCGTGCTAGTGGACCAAAGCGATCTGTTTACCCGAGAGCTTCGCATCATCAAATCTGAAACTGAAATGCGCAAGGTTCGCAAAGCGGCATATCTTGCCGATTTTGCGCTTGTGCGTGCCCTTAAGCTGGCTAAACCGGGCGCCTATGAAGGCGATTTATGGCGGGAAATCACCGGCACTGTTTATGAGGGCGGCGGAGATGATCCTGCGAATGAGAACATTCTTGTATCTGGTAATAAGGCCGTTCTCACTCGTTACTCGACGGGTAAGCAAAAGATCGATCGCCAGCTCACGCTTGAGCATGCCGCGGTTTATAAGCATTATCATGCATGCTTGATGCGCACAATTCCTATTGGCGGAATCACAAAGCTGGCACGAGAAATGCACCGGGTCAACATACTTCAAATGGAAGCAGCTATGGCGGCCCTTAAACCAGGGAAAGAGATTGGCGATGTGTTTGAAGCGTACGCTCGTGTTGCTGACGAGAACGGCTTCCGGGATCAACGTTTCAATAGCTGTGGTTATAGCTTGGGTGCCACGTTTTCGCCTACTTGGATGGATTTCCCCATGTTTGTGCGCGGCCAAAACGTGGTTGCTAAGCCGGGAATGGTGTTTTTCATCCATATCATTCTAATGGACAAGGCGACTGATACTGCTAGTTCAATTGGCCAGACGGTGGAAGTGACCCAAGATGGGTGTGTTCCGCTGTCTAAACTTCCATTCCATCTTACACGGAGACAGACTATTGCCAGTTGGAAAAAGATCAAAAAGGAGGATTACGGGTTTACCGCTGAGGAGATTGATGACGGGGAGAATCTCCAGGACGTCGAGCTCAGCGATGGGGATGTTGATGAGGAAGACTATGATGTTGAATACGATTTCAGTGAATACAAGCCAGCAGCAGCGCTTGGTGATCCAACTAGGAGTGCTTAGTGTGTTATGAAATAGGCGCCAATTTAATACCAATCTTTTGTTAAAGTGTTACCATCGTGTTATCTTTCTGTCTTCTTTCTTGGAGCTGTTAAAGCTTTTTTGGTTTCCATGAACTTGCGTATAATTCGTAGCAGCCATTCATACGTTAACGAGATGGAAATCTAGCAGTTTATTTTGCTCGTGTTGCATACTGGCCACTCTTCCAGAAGCAATACACAGTTTCTTATCGTTAATTCTCGTTGATTTCTCTTATTGATGATCCCCGGGAAGAAAAGCCTATTCTACAAAATATTTGACAATACAAGTGAAGTGCATATGCACCCATCTCGATAGTGGATCTATCAATAAAAATCTGCCATCAATATCCACCTAGCTATATTCATTCATTTTTGAAGTGATGTTGTACCCACCTGGTTGAGTCTTGGAGACATAACCAGGCGGCAAAGTTTTGGTGATTTCTACTGCTGCTGCAATGGCAGCCTTGAGGTTCCCAATCGCCTCGTCGGTGATCTGATGATGTAGAGAAATTCTCTCGTCCATAAGTTTCACGTTGAACTTCTCGCACTGTTCCAACAAAATGCCCATGTCCAAATTGGATTTCTTCGCATCGATGAAGTAGAAATTGGTATCAACTGGGATTTGAGGCACAATGCCCAACTCCGCCAAGTCTTTCTCCAATTTTTTAGTCTTCTCATGCGTTTCTTTCATGGTAGGCCAGACTTCCTTCAATGCTACCATGGCTGGAGCCGTCAAAACACCAGCCTGTCGAATGCCGCCCCCTTGCTGCTTCCTTAGCCACCTAGCCCGTTTGATGTTGGATTCAGTACTCGCGAGAACACCCCCAATTGGTGCCCCGAGACCCTTTGACACACACATTGATACAGTGTCAAAATATTGGCAGTAGTCCGCCAAGGAATAACCAGTTGCTGCAGAGGCATTCCACAAGCGAGCCCCATCGCAATGAACCTTGATATCATGGGCTCGTGCAAATTCGGAGATCTTCTTTATCTCTTCCATGGGCGTCAACACTCCGCCAATGGTCACCTCGAGACTGATCACCTTTGTTGGCGCCGTATGAATATCGTCTCCCAAGGTAACCCACTTCTCGACATCGTCCAATGTCAAGTATATGCCATTGGCAGGGTGGACAGGCGTCACCATCGCCTGAGACAAGATCGCCAACCCAGACCCTTCCTCGGCGTAGACATGAGCGCGATAGTCGCACAGCACCGAGTGTGGAGGCTGGCTGAGATTCACGCGCACTCCGATTTGGTTGCCCATGGTTCCAGAGAGCATGAACAGCGCGTCTTCCATTCCAGTCAATCGTGCGATTTCCCGTTGGAATTCAGTAGTCATCTTGTCTTCTTGGTATACATCGTCTCCAAACGATGCGTTCGCCATTGCGGCCAACATGGACGGCGTTGGGGTAGTGAAGGTGTCACTGCGGAATTCATTGGCAGCTGGTGATGCCGTGGGATTCGACATTTTTGTGGCTGTCATAGGTTCACCTTGCAAAAGATTGAAGCAAGCTGTCCATGAATTTCCTATTGTTGATATTGTAAAATTGTATGCAGCGCCCTACTAAACGCAAAGCAGTTAGTAAGCAGAGCTTTGAAGATTCTCATTGGCGGGGCAAGATTCCTGTATGGTCCGAAGAGGAGACGGATTAAGATTCCACATTCAGAATAACACCCCACTCTTAATGCAAGGGTTGCACTGTTCACGACGGACGTATTGAACTCTATAATTTCCCCGCAACCTGGAACCTGTCAACCGGATACTGATAATGATAAGAAGATACTAATTCACTAGTCCTGTATAGAATTGCAGAATGTAAATAATCAATTGATACCTGCGTGGAGCCGTACATTCGTAGCTAATGATTCCGGCCCTATTTTTATTCCTTGAGGTCCACACTATAGAACTCCGGTATTATTCTTGTATTATTTAAGTATATCCCATTTCTGCTCGGGATATTTCTTCCATTGGACCGGTATTTTTTGCCACAATGACTGAAAAAATCAATCAACCTCGAGATAAGAGCTCGAACAGTCCTTGGTTTATGCGCAGTGCACTCGCAATTGGCCTGGCTGCGGTGTCTATCGCGCTCCTTTACAGTCCTCCCAGACAATCCTCTACCTTGCCATGGCTGGAGACGTACGGCCCTGGAACAGAATCCGAGATATGCCAGCAAGCCCCGAAGCTGTCCCCGACGAATAAACGAGTCGAACATTACATTCGCGAAACCGTCGAGTCGGTGGAATACCAACAACAAGTTATCAAAAAGCTATCAGGAATAATCCAAATTCCATCAGAAAGTTACGACGAATTGGGTCCCATCGGCGAAGACGACAGATGGAATATATTCTTCCAAGTGGAGGACTATATCAAGAATACATATCCCACGGTGTTCCAAAACGTGAAACTAGATCACGCCAATACACACGGGCTGATATTGACATGGAAAGGCAGCGTCCCCACCTCGCAAGCCAAGCCCATTCTCATGCTGGCGCATCAAGATGTGGTGCCGGTACTCGCGGAGAACGTCAAAGATTGGACCCATCCGCCATACGATGGTCACTACGACGGTGAGATTATCTGGGGTCGCGGAGCCACGGACGACAAGGGCTACTTGATATCCATCATCGAGAGCCTAGACCTTTTGATCAAGAGCGGATTCACGCCAAAGAGAACCGTCATCCTGGCATTTGGTTGTGACGAAGAGATCAGCGGCGAGAACTGTGGAAGGCCGATTTCTGATTTCTTGCATAGGCAGTACGGAGACGATGGGATTTACTTGATCATGGATGAAGGGTCGACTGGCATCCAGAGAGAATTCGACCGGTCCTTTGCTATGATTGGGGTTGCAGAAAAGGGTTATATAGATGTCGGGATCAATGTTTCGTCGACCGGTGGCCATGCGAGTAACCCGCCTGACCATAATGCCATTGGCATCCTATCGGAAATCGTGGTTGCAATTGAGAGCAATCCATTCCTGGGACAGATAACTTCGAAGAATCCAATGTTTCATTTCTTGGAGTGTGCCGCCGTCTATGCGTCTGATTCGAGCTTCCCAATGCCTGTTCGCCGCACGTTGAGCAAGGCTGCCGCTCAAGACAGTAATATCAGCCAGAAGCAACTAGACCAGGCACTGGGAAATATGCGATATCACTTCCGGACAAGCCAGTCTGTTGGAAAGATCAACGGTGGCGTCAAGATCAATGCCATTCCCGAAACAGCGTCTACAATGATCAACCTACGCCTCGCGGTCGAAACCAGCGTTGCTCAGATTGAGGCACACTACGAGTCCCTCGTTAAGACCATTGCTGAAAAACACGGGATGAAATTCAGCGGCTTTCATTCGCCATGCGACCCTTCAGTGCCACGGAAGATTTGCGTGTTTGGAGTTGACGCCTTGGAGCCAGCCCCCGTTTCTCCTGTTGATGCCGAATCATATCGTGTTTTGTCTGGTACCATCAAGAATGTGCTCAAGCCACTTGGCGAGGACAAAGAGCTTATTGTCACGCCGTATTTGATGCCAGCCAATACCGACACCAAGTTCTTCTGGGCATTGACCAAGAACATCTATAGATTCACGCCTGTCAATCTGGTGGAGAATCTTAACCGAGCGCATACGACTAACGAGTTTATTCGAGCCGCGGAGTTTGTGCGAGAACCTCTATTTTTCGCGAGTTTGATTTTAAATGCAGATGATGTTGTGGATTAGCAAAGGAGAGGAGTTTTAGATTTTACTTTACATGTTAGAAAATTAACATTTTTGAATGAGGGCAATGAAACCAATATTTTATAAGAACTCATTTATATACATGGTATGCATTTAGAGTACATATATGTAGGCTCTTAAATGTTCTCTCTAGGATGCACTTGAGGTCTATTTGTCATCTTTCCATAATAGAATCGATGTCTTTTCTACAAAACAAAAGTAATTGGTGAATCAACCAAAAAGTCCATTCTGGAAATTGAAACGGTACTAATTATACTAAAAGGAAGGGAAATATCCAAATATATCAAGAAGGCCACCCCAACCAAAATCCACCAGCTTGACCTACTCAAACCAGCTGTTGAGCCAGCCCGAGATCTTGCCTCGTTTCTTCGGTTCATACATTGCCTCGTAGAGGTCAATCTGGGCTTTTGTATCTCCAAGCTGAAGGTCCGCCTCTCCAGGCCGAACGTAACGTGTCCTCTTGACGACCTTCCAAAACACAAACGCCACGATGAAAAAGCCAATCATAAGGTAGGAGGTACAGAAGGTTGTGACGTCCCAGTGGCCGTGGATAAACACAGTGTAACCGAGAATTAAAGTTATAACAAATGTCATGACTGCGGCATAATACGCCGCATAGGGCTGAAAGTATCCCCGGTAGGGCAGAGTCCGCCTGTCAATCCCCTGACGTTTGAGAGCAGCGTAGAAATGCAGATATGTCACGATAGTGGCGAAGTAGTTGATCAGATACGACGCCGTGCAGATTCCGACCAGCCAGTTGAGAACCGTGGCAGAGGTATTGCCGAGCTGCAGAAAGGAAAGAAAGCAGAACGCAAGCGACACAACGGTCGCGTAGACGGGAATACCGAGGCTATTGCACTTTGCCAAAATAGCTGGCGCTTTGCCGTCCACGGCCAGGCCGTGTAGTGTGCGAATAGAAGAATAAACGACGTTGTTGCCGCAAGATATGACGGACGTCAGGATCAGAGCGTTGACGAGGGAGGGAAGACCTTTGATTCCAAACTCGACCATCGAAATGACATAGGGAGATCTAAACCACACGTTAATATGGGTATACAGGGCTTATCAGGACATGAACTTACGCAGCCCCGGTGCCGCCCTCGGTTCCATCAATATATTGGAGAAGTAATTTGTCGTTGTAAGGAATGACAATGCCGACGCAGAGAGCACCTCCAAGAAAGAAAACGAGAAGACGCCAGACAAAAGAAGAGAAAGCCTTTCGCATTAATTTCCGAGGGTTTTCTGATTCACCGGCAGTCATGGAAATGAACTCGGGGCCGACCATACTGCATCAATCAGTCATATTGCAAGAGAAGCGAGGTTTATAGTGTTTACTGACGTGAAAGAACCCTGGATTACGCAGGAAAGAAACCCGAGAAATCGTCCAGTGTTTCCCGGAACAAGGTACTCGACAAATGACCCCTTTAACCGCGGTTATTAGCACAATGGAATGTAATTGTTGGCTGTTACTTACCGGTTCCTTCCAATAGGTAAACCCATAGGCCCAGTGATCCGGATTGCCACCAACCATAGTGACAAAAGTGTAGGAGATGAGCCCTATCATAAGGAAAACCTTGAAGATAGCCAGGTAAAACTCGGCAGTTCCAAAATACCGGACCGCGAGCCCGTTGAGTCCACTACAACGCTCAAGTTAGCTCTTCCTTTTTTTAATTTTGATTGGTTTAGGTGACTTACGCATAAATCACGAAGCAAATCATAATAACCGCGGCCACTGGAATCTTATCGGTCCAGTAGGTAAGAAGTACATTGACTGCCGTGATTTCATACGGGATAGCGAAGGCTGAGTGTAGACAATTCAGTTAAGTGGGAAAAGTTATTGGAGTTTATGGAGTAGGATTTACCCATAAGGAAGAAATAGTTCCAACCCATTGCAAAACCCCATGCGTCATCCACCCAGAATCCACCTAGGCGGACAAAGGGCGAAGCAATCGGGAGATAGGTAACCATTTCGGCTGCATCTATTCAGCGACCGTTGCAATATAGAGAATACGGAATGGAATGCTTACCGAAGCATTGATTGACGCACCAGATGACAGTGCCGTAGACAACAAAGCCCAAGAAAAGGCCAGCTGGGCCACCTTTTGGCAAACTTGCCCCCATCTGTACAAACAGAGCTATTAAAAAAGCGATTAGTTTCTGTGTGCTATTTCCTATAAGACCAACTTACACGTTCCTATAGCGCCACCCACCGCTAACATCTGGACCTCCTTTCCACCCAGTGTCCTATGAAGATGCTCAGAGCCAGCGGAGATGAGCTCGGAAGTCATGCCCTCTTCGCTATCGTGCTTTTCATCCAGGCTTCTGCTGATACTCTTCATGGCTCCGGGGGTATCCTTGTGATCATCCATCTTCGGAGAGTGTGTTGTAGGCTCCATGGCAATCCCAATGCCTTGAAGACAAAATGAAAAAAACGTTTAAACTAGCGGAAGGAGAAGATTGCAATCTTATGTGTAGTATTTATTCATAGGCATCGGAAAATGGATAGAAACGATGGAGTTGTAGGGTTATTAACTCGATGCAAGAGCACACAGCCACTAGCCCCAATATAGCGTCTCTGTATGTGCCCTCAGTAATTACGAATGATACAACCAGGATAACAGCCATGGTCCCACTTGGCAACCTCGTGTTATGATACTGCTTTGTCTTGTTCCGTTATCTCGGATCTCGTATGCGACGGGGCAAATTTCCCAGTACGGGGCTTCCCCGCACTCTGGGTCCACTTCGGTTATCTTTGGCCTTTGGGAATTTTGCTGCTTTGACAATTTGCTAAAATTTGGTTGTGACATTACCTCGTGTCAGATATCGTATTGAGAGTATTGCTTTTTGTTGTATTGTTTTCCGCGGTAAATTTGCGTGCTTTTTTGCCCTATCTTTACGTCGTTATTATTTATTTGTTTTTTTGATAGCTCCCTGTCAAGTACGACAGTTGTACAATGGCTCAACTGTCGCTCCCCAAGCAACTGGCCAACTTCACCAGTTCCACCACCGGTCTAGACTTGGGCCTCCGTCTGTTCCATGCCTTGACTCTTATCGGAACCGGGATTGAGCTCGATAGCGCAACCGTTGTGAGATGCTCGGTTGCGGCAGCACAGATAGGACTGGGTGAGTTGATTTCTGTTCTTCCATCGATTATATTTCCAGTATTGATTTCACATCCAGCGAGGCGCTTTCTTCGCTTCTTCGATTTTCTCGGCTGTTTCCTAAATGTCTTGGACATTTTGACTACAGGAAGTTCTACGAGAACGAGGAAAGAAATCTTGGATCTGGCCGAATCTAGCGCTTTGGGGATGTATCTTGTTGTGGAGGGAACTACCATGGTAAGCATTCTAAATTCCAGATAATTGCGCGAAGCTAAGGAATACACTACAAAAGCTGCATGACATGGATGTCTACCAAGTTTCGTGGTACACGCCCGTTCTGCTCGAATCGTACAAGTTCTGGTTCTATGCCATCTGTATAGCGCTTGCCAGAACTACTTTGGATCTTCTCCTTGGTCCGGTGACGCCTATATCTCAAAATGGCTCTGCCGATGCCAACGAAAAGAAAAATTCCTCTCCCTCAGAACCACCAGCGCCATCGACTGCGTCTCTCTTGAACCAGCTTGTGATTGACGGGTTGAACTTGACAATTCCTGGGTCCTTATTGGGGTGGATCCCCGTGAGTGATATGGGTGTTGCCATTGCAATGCTGGTGACCACCATCCTTGTTTGGCCAGCTGTCTGGGGGAAAGCGCAAAAGTAGATTATAGCAATGCCAACCGAATTGTCAAAGGTATAGCGTCTTGAAATACACATACAGCGCATGTTAGAATATTAGATACCTAGTGCTTTTATGTATTAGTTTAATCATTTACACATAAAGAAGCCAAAACTCAATTGAATCGTCGCCTAGTTCCTGGTTATCCTTTTGAACAAGTAAAGCGGGACATGGATCCTTTCATTTCTGAGCAACAGGCATACAGAAGGAGAGAGTTCGTTGTATCCCAAGTATTATGGAACGATTGGAAACTGCAGGAAGACAGAGCTTCACCAGCCCAGTTCCTTGTCAATCAGTTGCATTACGGCCACCTCGGCGGGCCATACTTGAACAAAATCCTGGACTCGCCAGGACCAGTCTTCATCCCACTGGAAAATAAAGGGGTGAGATGCACAAAAGAATTCCCAAAAGTCAGGAAACCAACCGGAATTCTCCCAATCGACTAGTACGATGTCAAATGATCGCCCACCTTGGTCGTTTGGGCGACTTGTATTCTCAGCGACCATAATGTTCTTCTGCTGAACGTCCCCATGCGTCAATGTGGGCCGGTGACCTTGAAGGACGCGGGGGAGATATTTTTCGTAAAAGCGAGCCTTGTAGTCTGGGTGATTATTGCGTTCGACCAAGGCTCTGTAATTACCGAGAAGGCCCGCAACAAAGGCAGGTTCGCCGGAGAAAGGCACTAGAAATTTCTGATCACCATGTTGACTATAGAATAGGTAGTGAGGTACGCCGCCCCCGTCCAGGTCTCCGAAAAAGTCGGGCCATGGACACTCGACCTTTCGCATTGTGTCGAATATTAGTTGGAGTTTGGCGATAATGTCATCCTTCTCAGACTGCGCCAATGATGGCCAAATGGAATTAAGCTGCACCCCGGGAACGCGTTGCATGATTAAGAAAAGTTTTTTGCCAACATAGTACATCGCGTACAGTCGAGGAGCCGGAACTTCTGGGACGTGTCGTTCAAGGTAAACCAAAGCCTGGCCTTCCCAGGGGTTTATACAACCTCCATATTTTACAACAACATCGTCGTTCACTGCCACAATCTTGGAAGCCTGGGTCTCCCACAGAACATTGGTACAATCGAGGATCTCATCTGTAAAGTAGGCAGGGGCTGGGAGTTCTGAAAAGGGACAGCTACTGGTTCCCACATTATGAACAGAGCAAGAGTTGATAGAGGTAATATTGAAATATGGATGATTGCCTGAATAGAAGGAAAATGCGCTGTGAAGGAAGATTAGCCAAAGAAGTTCAGAACGTAGCAATCCTGGTCCTGTAGTTCCTAGCCCAGGTCCGCTATACACAAGTGGGGTTACACAGTACGTACCAGTGCTGACACATCCAAACATAAATAAAGTACGTATGTCAAATTTTATAGGGATGAATCTTTTCGCCTAAACCCTAGCACTTTGTATAGCCGAGAAGCTGGTGCATATGATAATTTAAACTTACTCTATTTTAGTAACAAATTTAACCATGTTATCAATGAGACTGGTTTCCGTAAGTATTAATCTATAGATGAAATTTACCTTAAGCTTTGGGGCTACCGATCAATTGATAAAGTGATCCCTAGTATTAATCGTAGTCGGACTATATTGCCTGACATAGCAGCCGCAAGATTCAAGGTATCAGTGCATTCGTTAAGATCTTCTCAACTATATATGTACACTGGAATATACATCAATTGATAACTGCTGCCACTGTATTTGTACAGAATCTAGACCAGTGGCTTCGGCTCCTTTACCTTCAACCGCGGCAACATTCCCAAATCGCCCATTTCCGAGTAAACCTCAAATAGTGACTCCATGGTGTCTACAAACCCATTCCAGCCCAGCCGTCTCGCCTTGTTCATGTTAAGACTCGGTATCTTGAAGAATGCATGGTCACCAAAGGCAAAGTTGGCTTCGACGTCGTCAAACGGGTTGCTGGTCAGTTGTCCTCCAGACTGCCGCTGCAGGTCGGCCCAGGCTGCCTTGTTCTCGGGGCGTGAGGCCCAGTCGACGAGTTTAAATGTTGTGCGGTGGATAACCGGAGGGCCGTATCTAGATCGATCAGTATATACTGTTTTATACTCGATGTTATCTGAAGATTCAACGTACCCCATCGGTGTGTCGGCACCAGCCTTGCCTACTGATTCCTCAAACTTGGTCAAATCCTCCTCTGGCGGAACAATGCCTTTTTCCACGCCAAACCAGCGGACCAGCTCCTCATAAAGTCGATCCCAGGTCATCGGCCCTGTATCCTGGGCGTTGAACGCCTGGTCCTTGGCTTTGTCCTCCAATACAGCCCACTCAGAAAGATAACCTGTCAAGAGAGCAGTTGAATGATTGTCCTCGTATTGCCATGTTTCCCAGTCACCCGGAAACGATATCGGCTCTCCCTTGTGAGCCTGCACGGCCGCGTAAATTGCAACGGGTAAAAGAGCGTTCATTTGAGCATTGGACACCGCACCCAGGATCCACGCAGGCCGTATCACGTTCCACGACGTATTATTCGCTTTGCAATATTCAAACAAGACTTTTTCTTGTGGATAGTAGAAATTTGGCTCCAGATGAGTCGGCGCAGGATCCGACTCAACAGCAGGGGCGCGTACACGGCCGATTTGCACTCCATAGTTTTTTGCACCGGTTTGCAGGAGGAAGCGCTTCGGGGTTATTTTGGCGAGTGTGATTGCTTTCAAGAAGTTGTCGAGCAGCGCTACATTCACTTTGACGAGTTCTTCGGCGTTGCTCCAAACCGCAGCGCCAGGCGCTGGCGCCGGTTGCAGGTACGAGTAGAAAAAGATGTAATCTGCCGATATCCCAGACGACTTGAGTGCATGCGCGATCTTTGCTGGGTCGTCGAGGAAATCAACGGCGACATGCTGCACACGAGACCTCTGAGACTCGGATAAAAGGCCCATCATCTCGGCGGGTGGGGGGCGGCGCGACAGGGCATAGATCTTGGACCATCGCTCGGGGCTCGCGAGCAGTGCGCGCAAAGTGTGAAAACCTGAGATGCCATTTGCGCCGGTGATTATGGCTGTCAGGCCTGTGATGGATGGGTCAAAGGTGGGAAGGTTGCGGAAAATGCCCTTGTCGTGGACGGGGAAGCGTTCTGAGCCCATTTTCCGTTCGATGCTAAATAACAGCGAAATAATGAAGAAGTCGAAGATTATTTACTCATTAGCTGTCAATTTTGAGTATGAAACAGAGCCTTTTATATAATTACTGACATCATTGGAGAAAATGAGGGGTTAGCATGTTAGTCATCGTCGGCTCTGCGGGTTTCGGTACCGAGACATACATTTAAAAGTACCGACAATCATTCGGTTGTATATAATTAATTGATTCAACGTAAACAGTATTGGATTAGGTCTGGAAAATATATCCGGAGCAGAAAGATGACAAATGCACATGCATACATATGTTGGGTTGCTGACTTTCCTAATCCGGAAATTTTGCTGTTGTATCCATTCGGTCCCGAGGCAGGGGGAACCTGAAAGCTTTGAATTTTGTGAATTATTACAAATCAAATGGAGTTTTACAGTGCCTTATGAATGGGAGTTTGCATCGGCCCAAATCCGATTTCCCTATATGTATTGTAGACTCGTTTCAATACATACAAAATACAATACTGAGGCCACTGATTGTTCCCCTATTGTGGACTAGTCTCCCCAAACACCGAATAGCATCATCAGGTCTCGCGGTCACCATTTACAGTCACCGTCCCTGTCACCTGCTTTTTTTCAAATTTTTTCCTTTGTCTTTTTTTATCTCCTTCTTTCTCCTCCTTTCTACCTCTCTCTTCACCGCTTCAGCCGTCCCTTTTTTTTTCTCTCTTTTGCTCTTACATGCTGCACGAATTTCAAGATCCCCTGCAACGCCAGAATACTCGCTCGTCCACCTAAAAAACAACAGGAAGGTGACGGCTGGGATAATTACGGATACAGTAGCCCCAGTGATCCATGGAAGAACCGCAGCGGCGCAGCAGATCTTTAATTAATTCTAGGCAACTATTGATTCTGTATGATTGCTTCTTTCTAATTAAACTTGCTCTAGCTAACCTTGAATTAAAAGTTTTTTCTCGGATCACCCCGAGTGTAGTGACCCAGCCAGCTCCTCAAGGTGAATCCGTGCCTGTTATTCCAATTCAGGCACTGCCAGCGCGGCAGAACCTTGAAGCTATATTCAAACGAGGACCCAAAGGCAGGGAGCTAGATATTGAGGGCAATGACATCACCATTTCCTTTGCGAAATGACTCAAGTGCAGCAGTCAAGAGTTAGATATTGAGGGTGGTCTACCGTCTTCTTTATATTTTTGATTGTCAAAATGACCTGCTTAAGCCTTTCACTCGAAGGGCTGAGTGATTGGCTAGCCTCACAAGAATCAGATGAACAGATCCTGCAGTGTCCAAAGAGCAAAAAGAAACAGTTATCTTCATGTCGCTGCTTGTTATGGCGGCTATCAAGAAGTGCCTTGTTACTTGCCGCGGAAGCTCTGAAGACTCATAAACTTTTTATAAAATTGAATAGATCTTCTCAGCATGTTCCTTCGGCTGGTTGGAGGTCCCTGAACAGGCAATCAGGCGGATTATCAGAATTGGACAACTCGAAAACGCGATCATTTTCGAGTACCGAAACATTGGCTCCTTCCATGAGAGCGTTGTTGCGAGAAATTCCCTGAAGGTGATACCAGGGTTGTTGACATCGCCAAATAAAGACGTCTTTTGGGTGGACGAGGGGGCGAGTCTTTCGATATCAGTGACTAGGTGATCCGTGAGGGCAAGCTGTGTCAGTCCTTATTATCCAAAAACTTTTAATATGTTGTGCATGTAATTATAATTATTTCACATCAGCAATCTCCAACTCTACTTTCCTCGTTTTGGGCTTATGAAACTTCAAAGATACCACCGATAGTTTCTCGGCGATACAAATAGCTACCGAATATAAAGCAGTAGATTAGTCTTTTGCAAAGATTATTTTGTAGAAACATTCGCCTGGTTCTAGACTTCGAATAAACTACTGTCAAAAATCAACGATCCAGCTTAAATTGGAAAAATCGCAGTCTGGGACGTCATGCCGGCTGCTACAGCGCACCAACTCGTATGGAGTACCTCGCACTTTGTTTCTCGTATAATAATAAATTAATAATAGAGCCTAGCCCAGGGACCTGCAGAGTCTGGGCAATCCTGCGATCTGCAATGGGGCCAACGATCTCGATTCCGAGTGGACCGGAATACGCCTGGCTAATCAGAGCGCCAATAAAATGATGTGACTTTGCTTGTTATTTACTGTGGCATTTCCTGCGTATTTAATGCGGCTGAAACCTAGCACTGATTTACCTGATTTGAGTATTTGTAATTAGCGAATCGAGCGATCAGTTGGGTGGATGTAACGTCAATCACAGCTTGACATTTTGTAGGATAAAAAGGATGTCATCACCACTAACCTAACTACTTTACAAATAACAAACAAAACCGAATAAATTGATATATCGACACAATGAAGATTGCTATCGCGGCATCCATCGCTCTTCTCGGGAGCCTATCCCAAGCATACACACTGAAAGCTTGCAAAGGCGACAGCTGTCATGACGACTGCAAGACCTTTACGTTCGTCCCCACCCCAAAACACAACCACCCTCTTTTTTTTCAGTATCAATCGATATATATGTACTAACATCTACGCAGCGGACCCGACGTAACCGGCCCATCCGGATCCGTCGGTGAATGCGTCGACGTCGGCTTCTTCGTGCAGAGCTTCATGTTCATCCAGGACAACGAAGACTACAACTGGCAAGAGACTATTGTTGGGTGGGCGGCCAACGAAACCTGTGTTGCTAGCGCAGAGGGACTGCACAGTGCGCCGGTTGTTGGTTATTCGGCCAACGAGAACTTTGTGCAGTGTTCCAACCTGGAGGTCAATACAGATCCGGATCAGGGTTTCACGCAGTTTCTTGTTGGGCAATGGTGATTGAACTATGTGGATCGAGTAAGAAATGGATTAATTTTGACTTCAGTTCGCACATAGACACCATGAAATGAAAATTTATGCAACATTGAAACTAGAGAGATATAACATCGAGTCAAATATCCATTGATTGGCATGGATTACAAACTCCAGGATATTCTTCACAGGCCGAGCGACAGACCAGCGTACTTATGCATCTACCTGGTCAATGATCTTTTCCACACGGTCAACCCATTCCTGGAAAACCGCCTTGTTCTCCTCACTCTTAGCTAGAAACATGTCTACTTTTTTGAGTCCTTCCAAAGTCTCCGGCATTCTTTCCTCCTTGCTAGTCCCACACAAAATCCTCGTTTTGCAGTTGGTCAGACGCAAAATGCACGCAAAACAAGCCACCTGCTTCGAGACCCCCAGCTGGCTTCCCATCTTCTCAAAGACGTCCGGGTCATCCAAAAGCGCCGGATTGCCCCATAGCAAACCCCATGGCATATAAAAGATGTCATTCACTTGGCAATACTCTCTCACATCGCGATCAAACGGCACTTTCGGGTACGGCAAGCCCGGCGGGAAGTTTGGGGTGGGCTTGTCGATAGTATCCTGGGCCAGCCGGTTCTGCACAAGGCGCGGCTTGACGCTCGCAGCCTCGTAAACGATCCTCAATGTGTCGACGTCGACGTTGGAGAGGCCCAAAGAGGCAACGCGTGAGGGCACTAGTGTCTCCATCGCGCGCCATGCCGTGAGGGTATCGGCGATGGTTGGGTATGGCGAATGCAGCACCAGACAGTCGATATACCCCGTTTGCAGATTGCGCAGAGACGACGCCACGGATTGGTCGATCTGCTCGGGGATGGTTGCTGTTGTATCGTATGGATAGTTGGACGGGTCTCGCCCTTCTTTGAGGGGTGAGAATTTGGTTTGAATCTACGTAAGGAGATTCCTTTTAGTTATTTACTACAGACATGGAACACCTGGAAGAAAGCCCTACGTATAGCTCATCTCGCGAAACGTCGCCCGAAGCTATAGCAGCTGCGATTCCTTCCCCAACAAGGGCTTCGCTGTAGGCATTTTTGTTGCTGGCAGTGTCAATGCCGCGGAATCCAGCCTTGAGTGCCTTTTCGACAAGACGTGTTGTGTTGTCGAATTTGAAAGCTGTTCCGTAGAGGACTGCGGGAATAGCTAGAGGGGCTGCCATTGCGAATACTTGACTTGATGTATCTATTTACTACAGTGGTGGAACCAAGAATCAAAGGACAGTGTCGAGATAGGGGATTAATCGAACCTTTTAAATGCTAGCAAAAGAGGGGAAATGCGGTAGCCTGAAAAGTAACATTGAACTATAACAAGGGACTTATCAATTGATACGCTCACCCCTCTAACCTGATCCGTTATAAACCCGAAATCAGATCTCCTAGTACATTCTTAGTTGTTTTTATTGTCAATCTCTAATCTGCGTTTTTAAAGGTTGGAGATTGGAACTAGGAATTTACTAGGAAATCCGTCTGCGATGGATCAGGTTAGAGGAGGGGAGAGCGTATAAATCCCCAATAACAAATATGTGCGACGCTAGCGGGCTCAGCGTCGTGCCGTCTGGCTATTGTGGTGAGCCTCCCGCCGCGTCCAGAAGTCCCGAAGTTCTTCTAGAATCGCTGCTTTAATTGTGGCAGGAGCCCAGCAGATATCAACCGCATTTTTCTGCAGCTGAAGAAAATCGGCATCAGTGAAGTCGCCCAGTATCCGAAGCAGGTAGAGGCTGTTATTCAGCCAAATGTCCTCCATGTACGAAGGGTCATCACTGCCAATCGCCATTTTAATGCCCGTATCGTAGAGTGTGCGGACGCGGCTGACAATCTCCGTCTCGCCGGAGTAACAGAGATACCCCCAAGGACAAATCGTCATCCCTAGGTCCCTTTCTTGGATTTTCAGGAGAAGCAAGGGATCATCAGTGGCATTAAGGCCATGATCAATCCTGTCTGCCCCGCCTCCTCCCAGCTCTTCCACTACTTGCCTAATATTTCTCATAGTGTCTTTATCGCCGACATCACAGTGGCACGTAATCTTGAAGCCGTCGCTGCGGGCGCGGTGGAAGACTTCGTCGAAGAGTAATGGCGGTCGGTCCACTTCCAGGGAGTCAAGTCCAATTCCGATGATAAGATCCCGATACGGTAAGGCTTGCTGGTAATGTTCCATAGCGGACTCGGGAGACATGTCTCACAGAAAACACATTACCCACTTTGATTGGACCTGTGAAAGGGTCAGCCAGACCTCAGTCAAAACTATATATGCTTCGACCACTTACCCCAAGAGTTTGAGCAGCCTCGGCCTCTGCCCTCTGAAACCCCTTTATCATTGTCTCGAAAGCGACGCCCCGTCGAGTATGGCCTTGGGGATCGAAGAACGGTTCGCAGTAGCGGACGTTCATGGATGCCGCCTTGTGAAAGTAATTCATTGCAAGGTGATAAAAATCGTCCTCGTCTTGAAGCACGCTAAAGGCACCGTAATACAGTTCGAAAAATCGTTCCATTCCACCGTCAACACCTCCAGCTTCGAGATCGTTCAGTAGCTGATACGTGCTCCTGAGCTCAGACAAAGTGTTGCAAGTCTCCCGGGTATTTACGTTGACAATTGACTGGCCATGCTTTTGGGCAAGCTTCCAGCGAAGATCGGGTGTCATTGTTCCCTCGATATGGACGTGCATTTCGACTTTGGGCATCTCGTTGATAAAGGCGTCATCATGCTGGTGCATTGCACACTGGTATTTTTTCAGAGTTTGATTGGGGAGGGGCGGCGCCTTAGGAGCCATGATAGATTCGATGTTGCGTTGAATTCAGCGTCGCTAGTTTGCCAGCTTGGAGAAAAAAACGGGGTGAATGGTATTCGGCTACATTTTATAGCCTCTTCTTATCTATCACACAGCGTTTGGGGTTTTACAACGGGGACTCTTTTTACTGATCTAAAATACTCCATCGAGAGGGCAAGTTTGATGGCAAAGCCACATGTGAAACCTTACGGACTTCGGCGGGTCCAAGGTTAGTGAGCAAATCCGGTCGGAGACTCCCGAACTCTGGATCTGCTCCACGGTCCCTCGAAATACCACCCATCCCCCATCTGCCAAAGCTCCCACTCAAGTCACTTGCAACCCCAGGAAAGGCTCAACCTCCCACCACTCGGCCTGTACTCTTCCAGGGCTCGCATGACTTGTTCTACCTCTTTACATTCCACCACGATATCTTTGTTCGCTGCGCTAATAAATTTCCGCTGTGCAGCCGTCGCTATCCATGCAACAACGTCATCCCAGAACCCATTAATATTCAGCAAAATAATTCCCCTGTCATGAATCCCCAGCTGGTTCCAAGTAATCACCTCCGCGACCTCTTCCAGCGTCCCATAGCCTCCCGGGAGCGCTACAAAGCCTGACCCAGGACCCCCAGCGAGAACTAGCTCTGCCATCCTCTGTTTCCGCTCATGCATGCTATCCACAAGCGTAATCATCCCGTATTCATCTTCCGCGAGCGAGGACCCCAGCTTTTGATCTCCCTCTATGCTGGCCTCGTCGCCGCGAGAAACGACCCGCTCAGCCTGTTTTCCCTCCTCCTGGAGGAGCTTGCCAGCGACGCCGCTGGGTAAGCCGCCATCGACCTCGGGATAGTAAGCTACCAACGCCCTAGGTATGAACCCATTGACGGCGGATGGGCCAGATAGGGATACAAGTGTACGCGCCACTTCACCCATTAATCCGTTTGTTCCACCTCCATAGACCAGTTTCGCATTTGCGGCGTGTAGTTCATGCGCGAGCGCGCGGGCTGCAGCCATGAACTCGGGACGATCTCCAGGTTGCGCTCCGCAACTAAGACTCGGACAGTTAGAAATCTTATTTTTACAGGCGAGATTGCATTAAAGCAGCGCGACTGGGTCTAGCTTTGTGGAAGGAAGGACTTTTATTTTTTCGGGATGACATACAAGACGCATATGACGGGCTGTTCGCTGCGGTCGCTGGGCATATTGTGAGATGGTGGGTGTGCTGACAGGAAAATTAGGACCGTTGAAGTATAAGAGTGACACGCGGCGGAATAGAGGACTAGAATTGAGACTTGAAAGAGTTGAATACTTTGGACAAGTTGCTTGGTGGTAGGTGCCCTGTCCTAGGATTATGAAGGGTGCAGATTACGTTATAGAATGGAATTTCCGTATTCAGCCTGTCCCAAGGTAAGTTGGATCTATTGGTGTCAGATAGTGCACTTCTTGGATTGGACAGCGGATTTTGACCAATTATATGGACAACCAATTATATGGACACACATGTAAACAGCAGGGGTTGCAAATCTTCGAAAAGGAAGACAATCCCCCTGGAAAACAGGGTGCAAGACTGTCCTAATAATGAATGAATATTTACTGAGGTTATTATTCTTACTGCCGATTGGCTGGATAGAATCAACCTGGATCATCTAACAATCGGAAACCTTTTCGCACTAGGACGTTTACGGCTAGCGGAGAACAACACAAAAAGGAAGCAAGTGTAATGCTCAACTAGGCGTCGATTTCCATAGACTTTGGATTATTTTATATTTTGTATATCTTATAATACCATTAAAATTATGGGAAAAAAAGGCTATCTAATGGTGCTATTTAAAATCAGAAATACAGATGGAGTTGTGCCATATATTGCAGAAATGCCTTAATAGAAAGACATGAAGCCATTCACCATTAGTGAATCACATATAACAAAGGTCTGTAGGCTCTTGTAGGGCGTTTCAAAGCGCTCAAAGCGCCCTGCGTGCGTACGGCAGCGTACGTACATTGCAACGGCAATATCCCCCCTTCTTTGGGCGTCGTAAAACACTCAAAGCCACGGGTGAGCGGGAGCGTACGTACGTATCGTCTGAAACAATATTCTCTGGATGACTGATCGGAGCAAAATCACCCCGGGAAGAGCCAACTATGATACAATTCGTCAAGCGCGGTGGGTCGGCGGGTGGGTCGGCGAGTGGGTCGAATCTACTACATAGTACTATGTACACTCTACAGAGGTGCGCGTCAAAAGTCAAGGCAGTGGGGAAATTATTAGCGTCAGCACTAAAATATAATTTCTTTTTCAAATACATGCAATTACATACTATTTCTATAGCAACGATACGCATGTCATATATATCCAAGTAAACACTTAGTAGGTTAGACACTATACTAAACTTAGATACTTTAGTGGATATTTTATTTACTAGTAGGCTAATTAGTACTACGAATACTAAGCTAAAATATTAATTTACACACTAATGTCATTAGTGAATGGCCCCACTGTCTTGACTTTTGACGCGCACCTCCGTACACTCTACTATGTAGTAGAAAGCACCCGAATTGTGTGAAGGATAAAGCAACAGTCTATTATATCAGCCAGTGCATAGAACTCAACAACAACACTCAGGCGTCTCAATTTTTTCGGGCGTAGGTGCCGTGGTATTCAGGAAGCACATTATAGAATTTGCATTATCTTTGGCTGGCCGAGACAAGAGGCCAGATTAGGATAGAATGGTGGGGGAATCCCGCACTGTTCGTTCGGTTCTCGGAATGATTCAAGCCCCGCTAATGCTTGTTGATCGCTCATAGATAACAGTTGAGAATAGCTCCGAGGTCTCATTACAACAGAGTTCTTACTAAAACGGTTATTCAGAGATTCCTCGGAATACGATCTGATTGAGATTTCCTTTAGTTATTACCGAGGCAGTTTAAAACATTCCAACGAGATACTGCGAGCCTCGGCAGTTAAATACTACTTGGCAGGCTGCATGTTATATAACATTGTACATTTCCCATGAAATTTAACCACAAAACGAAATCATAAAGTGCTTGCAAACCAAACAGGGTTAGCAAGTCGCCTTTCTCCTCGACTCGCACGGTTGAGGCAAGCTGGCGTTTTTTTTTTTTTTGTTTTTTTTTTTTTTTTGGACTTCTTGTCGAATTGAGAAAACAAGATGGCTTTCCACACTGAACTCACAAGAAGATTGGGAATTCGGAGTGAGTGTTCGAGGGTATCTATGTTATTTTTATAATAGATTATTAAAGCATTATAGTCCCCGTGGTCCAAGGGGGTATGCACTGGGTAGGTTATGCTGAACTTGCGGCCGCCGTCAGTAACGCTGGCGGACTCGGTATGGTTAGTTATACTCTTAGTTGCCTAGAAACAGGACTTTGGATTAACAAGTTCTCCCAGGTTACCGCTCTGACGCAGCCCACGCCGGAGGATCTCCGTAAGGAAATTCGCAAGTGCCGCTCATTGACTGACAAGCCCTTTGGTGTTAACATCACACTGCTTCCAACTCTCATTCCGCCTGACTACAACGCGTATGTTCAGGTTGTCGTTGACGAAGGCGTCAAAGTGGTGGAGACTGCGGGGAACAACCCTGGGGCTGTCATTAAGAAGCTAAAAGAAGCCAATATTTTCGTCCTGCACAAGTGTACAACGATACGCCATGCGATTTCTGCTGTTAAGCTAGGTGCTGACTTTTTGTCCATTGACGGCTTTGAGTGCGGTGGTCACGTTGGAGAACACGATATTACAAATTTCATCCTCCTGAGTCGAGCGCGGCAGGAGCTGGGCGTACCCTTTATCGCTTCTGGAGGCTTCGCTGATGGGCATGGGCTTGCTGCCGCATTAGCACTTGGCGCGGAAGGCATCAATATGGGAACACGTTTTATGTGTACAGTTGAAGCACCAATTCACTTGAAGGTAAAGGAGGCTATTGTGGCTGCCCAGGAGACGGATACAACCCTCGTTATGAGAAGATGGAAAAACACCACTCGGTTATTTGCAAACAAGGTCGCAAAGGAAGCGCTCAAGATCGAGACAGAAAGTAAGAGCGGTCAATTTGAGGAGATTGCTCCCCTTGTGAGTGGAAAGCGTGGAAAACAAGTATTCCTAGACGGAGATGTGGATTCGGGAGTAAGTTTTCTACACTATCGACGATGATCGAAGGTTAATTGCTTCGCAGGTATGGACTGCCGGTCAAGTCGTTGGACTCATCCACGACATACCGACTTGCGCTGACCTTCTGGAACGCATCCAACGTGAGGCGCTTATATCAATGAGAAGGGCAAAATCATTATGGACAGGCGCAGAAGTCGAGAGTAAAATCTAAATTTTTAAGTTTTTACAAACTTGTGCGTACTACGTCCACAGCACTAGGAGGTCAAAAGGAAAATGATATTAAAGCGGCCCCTCCATTTAGAGGATGACTCGGCAGTCGATGCTCGGATACATAACTAGGATGATTCCTAAGAATTTTTCGCCCCCTTACATATAGACAAAACTCCTCGTTGAATTTTGAGAATTTTGAGCGAGCAATTCATCCATAAATTCTGACATCTAGATTGAAGCACTTCAGCGTGTGCTCGATATATGAAGTGGCTTTTTTCTGTGACTAGTTGTAAAACCGTTCAGGTGTCGATACGATATAGCGATACATACTCTATCCAATTATCCGGAAAAGTAAACATTGAATGTATGTATCGAATAATCTGAAATTTGAGGAACGTTGCAGACGTTAAAGTTGCCGAGTGGATTATTAGTTAATAGTCAGTGTGGTTTAGTCATCCTTGAAACCCATGTAACTAACTAACTTAACTAGTAAGTTTGGTGAAGATAGTTATGTAATTAGTCAGGGGTCTGGAATTTGATGTGCGATACGATTTTTAGTCGGTTTTGGATGTGGAGAGTTAGATTACTGTATGCATGCCGTTGGCTATACTAGAAAACAACCAACCAGAGGCTTACGGGCTACTTACGTTGCCCATCCCAAACCAGTGCCAAGATAGTACTGACTACAGCGGAACAGAATTGCTTGGAATGATAACTTACTCTAGCATATCTGTACGAACCAATTCTCCTTGAACTATGGCAGAAGAGAGATCATATATCTAACAGATCACTATCTGACCTCACGGGGCCCCGTGCAACCAACGAAGTTCTCTATCGAAGACTGGACATTGAAAAGCAAAAGCCAATTTCACACAGTAGCTCTTTGGTCGGCCTTTGTTTAGGAGCCGAGTTAGACGTCATAGTCACCTCGCTTTCCTGACGACATTTGGTGTGGGCTATTCCCGTTTGCGGAAAAGGAACTAGTTCTAGGCAGATTGCAGCGAATGACAAATTGACTATCACTACAGAGTACATTATATCGCTATGACATATCACGTAGACAAATATTGCAATAATCGCCTTCGGCTGACCTGTCGGCGCGTATTGCTAACACAATATTAGGAAGTTGAATACCCGGCTACCTCTTCACGCAGACCTAAAGAACCTCACACAAAGACAAAGATGTTTTCTTTCCATTCCATTATCCTCAGGCTTCTAGCAGCTATATACAGCTTGCAAAGAGGCGTATCAGCCTGCACCGACATTACCTGCGGAGGTCAATTCCCAAAGGCAGGCGGCGGCCTTGCTCAGCGCACTGACGGCTGCTCAAGCGTGACCGAAAACCCGGACCAGGTGCGCGACAGTTGGGGGAGGGCAAACTTCAGGGGCGTCTGCGACGAGCACGATCGCTGCTATTACACGCTTCGTGCCAACGTCGATGAGTGCAACGGAAACTTCTGCAATGGCCTCAGGAACTCATGCCGTAAAGCCTATTGCATCAAGATCCTCGGTGAAACAGTGTGCCCCGAGCCCCTGACATACGGAAATTGTCTGGGGATTGCAGAGTCGTATTGCGCTTTGGTCAGATTAGCGGCAAAGGATTTTTATGCGGCAGCGCAAGACCGTCAAGAGAGATATGAAAGATGTATCGCGGAGAATGGTGGAGTCTGCCAGCCAAAGGTATGCAGTAATGGAGCGACTGAAGGCTCATTCTGGGAAGAAAGGGTGCCTGGCACGAGATGCGAATACATCATATATGCTTGCCGCAACGGCCGCGAAACCCGCGTTGGCAAGCACCACGTAATTGACTGCATTGAGTTTTGAAGATGTCAAGGAAAGTGTAATTTCTTCGTTTTTACTACGGGACACTCGACAGTCCCAAAATCGGTGACTTTCAACACCCTGACACCAGTTATATAAGCAACGACACTCCGAGGTATCATTGCACACTTCGCTTCTTTTATGTATCTTGTCAGAAATGGGGTTGAGGACTACCCCCGACCGAATATTCAATGAACGTTCTTCGCCCCTGCATCAAACGCAATGCGATCAAACTAGGTTTGACTAACATTAAGTGATGGAAAATTAGCCCACATCTCATAGCCCGGAAACCAACGTTCTGTGACAAGGCAATAAGGCATAAACCTAGATACAAAGACTGTCGGCCTTTGGTGTTTGTAGAAGTTAGATTGTTCGTATTATCCGGAAATCGAACACAATGGTATACATACTCAAATAGCATTGGTCATTAAATTTCGATAGAAGATCCGTGACGCCTACTCTGCACCATGCAGCCGTCAAACTGGAAGGACTTGTTCTCCTGCAAGGTTCATTGGCGGTTTTCTACTACAGTTATTCCTAATCTTGGTAAACATATCCCCATTAATTTAGTAAGTTGTGAAAATAGATGACTCATATCAAACATTTATTGAAATTTCAAGGTTGTATTGATTCCTCGGCCATCTGGATCTGGGCTTCAAGTTTCTATCATAATATATGGCCTGATGGCAAGCCGCCCATTAGATCTCTCTGTCGTATATTCCCTTATACTGTGAAAATTTCTGCACGTGTGATTGCGATCTGAGTTGATGTAATTGTAGCCCAAGCTCTCATAGTATACAGTAGGGATGAGAGTCATGTCAGAATAGCACATGACAGTTTGCCGGAGATGGTCGATGCAGTGATCTAGCGAAAATTTAAGTCAGCACTGGCTCTTCTATTTCAGGACGAAATGGCACTAGTTACTACCTCTGTGTAACTTCCCATGAACCTCGGACATTTGGTAGATATCGGGGTAGAACGCTTTCCGAATATGATCCTTATTAAGAATGAGTATGCCTTGGTTTTCCCCAAAAATGTTGGTCAATTCTTACAATACAGTGGAGTGTATGGAACATGTCAAAGCTTAACACAGTAAAATTAGTCCAGAACTGTTCCGACGGGTGTCCAATATAACTAACATACCCGGCAACAAAGCCCTTCCTTTTGGGGTCCCAGTAATCCCGATAGTTATCTCCCCATGCGTCGGCAGCCTCTTGTTCAGTGATGTAAAAATATCGTGCTATTAAGAATGTTAGCACATATCATGTAGGAGAGTGTTTCAATTCGAATTTACAGTGGATCAGCTTCTCCCATGTGCTATCAATTTCTGGTGAGGGGTCGCCCACGTATTTCAGACTCGGTGAGTCGAGGGGTAAAAACTCGTCGCCGTCAGAAAAAATGGGACTGCCGGTAAATTGAGTCTTTCTAATTTCGATAATGCGTTCTTTTGTCTCTGTTCTTTCTCGTCAACCACTGCTCTTGGTCTACTAGTATAGAGAAACGGAGTACTTACTGAAATCGGTGGCGAAACCATCATTAAATGAGCCGAAATCAGGTCTCGAGTATCTCGAAAACGTCAGGAAAAGAGAAATACATGCAAGCAGGACGCAAAGAGTCCATGGTACAATGATCTCCCAGCGGCGTTTTCTTTTTATCTGTTTGAAAGAACTTGGATCAAGGAGATGGGTACCCGACTCTTCGAAAGTCTCTTTGTCTGTCATTTCGATCACTATTTTGGAAAAATTTCTTTGTACAGAGTATGGATTTGCGATGAAGGAAGAGGGCCAGACTGAGGGTCAAATTGACTGAGGAGTTTTGGTATGGCCCTTTCTCCATGGGGTGTAACCTTTCGTGGGCAATTTGATTATAATGACATTTAGCCCCCATAGGTTTTCATGTACGGAGCAATAATTTTCATGTCAGCAAAGAAGAACTCAATTAGAGGGCTGAAATTATGTCCATTTCTGGAATGCACTCTCGCTCTGGCGGACAACCACAATTACGGCTAGGTCGTAAGTTTACGGTATCAGCCATCCAGTGTAAAATACGGTACTACTCTATACAGCCAATGGGGGTTTTTTTACAAGCTACAATCCTTTCGTTCGTTTTTCAATTTATTTGTGCATCCATATACTTTTTTTCATACATCAAAATGGAACATGATCGGTTGTATCGAGACATTGAGGATTGTGACGAAGATTGTGCTACCAAAGAGACAACTCAACATTATGCCTCCTCCAACGTGAAAAGACTCCTGAGTTCACGAGCGCCTCTGTATATAATCATTGTCTCTCTCACTGTCGCTTTGATTATTGTCTCTCATCGCAAACCTTCATCCCAGGATCCCAGCCAAATGATATATTGTAGGTACCCTGAGCACTTCCACAATGTTGAAGGTTCCCTGCTTACTTTTCAAAGCTCCTGCGCAGGATGCGATTAAATATCAGGTTAAGGTATTTGCGGAAAACTTTGTGACGAAGGGCCCGTACATGGCTAAAGAGGAAGACGGGATCCCTTCAGATGAGGCTGATGCGCTATGGGAAGATCTTTTTCAGTGTAAGGATTCTTCGATCCTACAAATGAAACTCCATGCAGCTAACGAGCGAAATGTACAGTCGGGATTACTAAAATCAGTGAGAAAGAGACATTGAAACTTCCCAATCGAACGACGGAAATCCCAACGATGCCTGATCAATATGTGGTGCAGTTGGATGTCTTTCACCAACTTCATTGTCTTAATGCCATTCGCAAAACTCTATATCCGGAGCGATACTGGAATGACTTCGATGATTATTACACAGCGGATAGACAGCGAAATTATACCAGTACCGCAGCAAAGCATTACGGTAAGTACTATTTATGTTTCCCGATTTATGTCGCATATGCTTATATAGCCCGTTTACTAGACCATTGCCTCGACGCCATTCGACAATCTATAATGTGCCATGGAGATGTTGCTACTGTTTATTGGCAATGGATGCCTGTTAGACGGCAGCCTCTTCCACGGCTGGAGATTACTCATACATGTCGGGACTTTGACGCTATTCGAGAATGGGCCAAAGCCCACCAATTGAAGGGCGATGAAACTATTCTCCAGTGGCGACCTGGTCCGGAGGAAACATTCAAGCTGTCTCCAACCGAGAACATTGCCCATTGACGTAGTCTAATGCAATCTGCTATTATTTGAGTGTGTCCTCTCGATGATGCAACTGGCATTGTATTCCTCTCTTTTCAATTCAATTCCTCATGTACCAATACAACTACAAGGAATCATAAATCTCTCTATAGGCAATACAACAACTAATATAGATTAAACTGAAAGGCTTCAGAATGGTAAGACTGTTGTCATTTTAACGAGCTGGAACTAATTTTCCGTACCAAATTTCTTGTCCCTGAGTAACTGTTAAACAAGATAGTGTATGTCTTGACTCATTTAAAACTTCTTTTGACGCAGTAACATTCAAACAGCGGTGGAATGTCAATTTATAAAGTCGTTGTATGCTGTTTCTGTATAACCTCTGATGGATTCAAAGTCCCTACACTGCCTCGGACTGTTAAAAGTAGCGCGGTCAATGCCATCATCAGACCGAAGCTGAGGCATCTCAAGTGTCGTATCGCCGTAACAACTTATCGCTTGTCTAAGAAAATCAAAACAGTGTCCTGAGTGCTTGACCGTCTCCGGATCACTTGGGGTGCCTCTGACAAAATTATAATGGACTCGTCGTAAAAGAATCTGTAAAAAATGCTTAGATTATCTCTCCGTCAAGAAAGAAGACAGGTAAATCTTACCAAACAATGAAGCTGATGAAAAACAGAGACACCCCATAATTGAGTTCCCTGCCTGTCGTCGTTTGGGAGTCCATATGCCTCCGGGTTCGGTATAGGGATGAACCCGCCACCAGCTATATTATTTACGTTTAACAATCACAGCCAAGGACCATTTATTTGGCACTTACTTGGTATCAAACTGTCCCAAGCGGCATCAGTCCTGTTCGTGCGAGGACCACCAAATGCAAAGGTATCTTCGAATGTGCGTATAACGGGAGTTCCTAGCATCAATCATTCCAAGTTAAGTCTATCTTCTTAGACGTTAATGTTCACAGGCTGACCTTCAGGTATCAATTCGGCGGAGAACACTGGTACTGAGGAGTTTGTCGCGGCCACAAAGACGAAGCCGAAAATAAGGACGATGAAAAGTGCAGCAATCGAGAGACCCCATTGAAGCCGAGACGGCTTCCAGGTGAGTGCCTCTTTCATTGAAAAGGAACCATTGTGACCATTTTTTGCGAGCAGTTCCTCACTGCCGGGGTTAATCTCGCTATACACGACGTCCTCCCCCTTGAAGGGACTGATCAGGGATCTCAGCCGGTCCATGCGCCACAAAATTCGAGCAAAATCTTTCTTGCTTGGTTTTGTTAATGGTTGTGGTCTATTCTGGCAATACAAGTAAAATGTGTGTTCAAGATTGAGTACAACCTCAGTACAAACGAGATACGATTTTGCTTTAAGCCTAATACTCGTTTACTGTACCGTACATGTCTTTACACGTCACTGAGGGGTAACGTACGATACGGAGGTGTGTTGGATGTGCAGGGTCCTTGATTACGCTATCCACACTTTTTGGGTACTATGACAAGTTAAACATGTCAGATGACCATCGTGTGTTCAGGACAAGTCCCGAAACTAATTTGTGTTTCACTAGTCGCTAAGGCAACAAAGCCTAAAATGAGATATTGCTAGGCTTGATTAATTTACGTAAAAGAGCATTTCCTATATTAGTATAACGTAAGTATTTCCAAACGTACTTGCTACAACCAGTTAACTTGTATGTCCTCTTATCAGGTTAAGAAAAGCATTCTTAGGGTGGGGCGTGTTCCTTGGAAAAGCTTATCTAGGTGGGGGCTTAATTGCAGTTCGCGAAATCCACCAAATAAACGCTAGTTGCAGACAGAGATATAGCTATGGTTAAAAGAGGATGTACGCTACGCCGAAGGTTATAATGTTTTCATAGCTACTATATATAGCAAATTTCAATTTAACCTCTAATTTTCACTATATAAGCACTAGTTATATATATAAAAATACAACTATAGTTAAAAGAGGATATACACTGCGCTAAAAATTATAATGTTTTACTAGCTACTATATATACTAAATTTTAGTCTAATCTCTAATTTTTACTATATAAGCACTAGTTTTATGTGTAGAGATACGGCTATGGTTAAAAGAGGATGTACGCTGCGCCAAAACTAATCTTTAGACGACCAACATATTGGATGACATTTTTTCTTGATTTAAATGTCAGTTTGAGTTTGGCTATTCCTTTGACAATGTAACATTGTTCTGGAAAAATGATCACATGGAAATGTAATTGCACATAACGCTACCAATCTTGAAAACCAGAAAATTATACCATTAACCCAAAGATGGGGGCTACGTTAGTAGGGGCCATATGGTATCGGATATGCAGGATTCTGGTCGGATTTCGGACGTAACAAATCTTTCGATGGATAACTTGGGTATACCTAATCTGTAAAGATAGATTGTAATCTGCAACTTTAGCAGGGTAGTATTACAGATGATAGACATTGCAAAAGCACAAGGAATCCTTCAATTCGTCCACCGAGGTCTTGCCAGAGTGGTAGACTTCACAACGACAACAGCTATATAAGCAGCACCCGACGCTGGCCACCCACACGAAATATTTCCTCATCAACGAACTATCAACGAAGTTTTGTTTATTGAAACTTCCAGTTTGAACTATCCAACCATGAAGGCCGGTTATTTCCTACAGGCTACGGCACTCTTGAGTGTCATGGCTGTAGTTAATGCTCTTCCCAGTGGTCAGTAACCCAGGGATATTCCTGCGCAGGATGCTATTACTGACTCGGGCCTCTAGCAAAGCGCAATGTTGACTCTGTCTCTGTCGCAGAGTGGGACGGTGGTGGTGACATGGCTCCGGACAAGCGCAATGTTGACTCTGTCTCTATCGCAGAGTGGGACGGTGGCGGTGATATGGCCCCGGACAAGCGCAATGTTGACTCTGTCTCTGTCGCAGAGTGGGACGGTGGTGGTGATATGGCCCCGGACAAGCGCAATGTTGACTCTGTCTCTATCGCAGAGTGGGACGGTGGTGGTGACATGGCTCCGGACAAGCGCAATGTTGACTCTGTCTCTGTCGCAGAGTGGGACGGTGGCGGTGACATGGCTCCAGACAAGCGTTCTCTCTAGATCAAGCCTGGTTGAGCATCGAGCTAAGAGCACGGCCAAAATATAGCTCTAACTTTCCTTAACCTGAATGCTCCGCATATTATCAGTGATTCATACGCTGCAATTACTCTGCTAGCAGATTAGAGACCAGCCCTCAGTTTTACGAAAGAGCTGAAATGCACTATGGGCCACAAATGGAAATTTTTTCTTGTACGTAGAATCAACAGAACACGGAAATCCTGTAGATACAGTATTTTGAAACATATCAAAATTAAATTAAGTAGAGTTTTAAATCCTCTTTAATTTCTCTGTGAGGCTCAAGAACGATGGCCGCTCATATTCGAAACTTCCGTATATCCCCCATAGCTGTAAAATATCAGACACTACTGCGCCCTCTAGATTTTTAACAGTTAGTTGTATATGATTCCATATTAATCTTCCGCTGATGGGGCCGAAAGATCATATGGTAAAATGATAGGATAACACGTATTCATTTCTCTTAGATTCCTTGAAACCCTTTAAGCTCTAAGTGCCTGTTATTTAAAATGGTAGTTGATTCTACGAACCACTGAAAAAATTTTTTCTCTTTCACTATTCTTATACAGGTTCACTCTCCATGGAAAATATGTTGCGCAATTTCGTTTTGGCTGTCTGCCTCTTGCCATGGCTAGCTATTCCTGCTGTTGCAAATCGCACTCCTCATGAACATCTGGCGTTTGTTCCTTCAGGATGGAGCCAGGTCACAAAACTCCCCGAGGCAAATACGTCAATCCATTTATCTATTTCAGTTACTTTGCAAAACATGAAGTCTCTTGAATCTGCCTTAAAAAATATTTCTACACCTGGCGAAAGTACTTATGGACAATATCATGATGCAGATGAAGTTCTGTCACACTTTGGACCTGCGAAAGCTTCCACAGACGCTATACTAAGCTGGTTGAACGATTCCGGGATTAGCAGTGTCTACAAGAGCAATAAGTACTCGGTTGACTTTCTCACTACAGTTGAACAGGTAAGGTCTATCAATCTTCTCTGGGAGATTCCAGCTAAACTTCACCAGGCAAACAGTTTACTAAATGCGAGTTTTCTTCACTACACGGACGGCTCTATTGAAAAACTTCGCACCTTGTCGTACTCTATCCCTCAACTTTTGAAGGAACATATTGATTTCATTTCACCAACTACATATTTTGGGACCTCTACGGCACGTAATGTTCGTTTACACAAGAGTAGGAGAGGGCCGATAGCGACCTCAACTTCAGTGTCGCCCTCGTCACCCTCATCTGTTCGTGTTTGTCAAAGTACATTAACGCCAAACTGTTTGAGACAGCTCTATAATATTGGAAACTACACTTCAAGTGCTGAGAGCGGTAGTCGGATTGGATTCGGTAGTTTTCTCAACAATTCAGCCATCTACACGGATTTAGAGTTGTATGAGCAATATTTTGGACAATCGTCTCAAAACTTCACCAAAGTGTTTATCAATAACCCTATCAACAATCAAGACCCGATGCCGCCCCTTGACGCTGAGGCGAACCTTGATATACAAAATATTATGGGAATTGCTCACCCACTGCCGGTCACTGAGTTTCTTACCGGCGGATCTCCGTAAGTAGTCTTTGTGAACAAGATCGTACCGTCCAGGAAGTCTAATAACATAAAAGTCCGTTTGATGCCAGTCTGGATTCGCCTCAAAACCAGAATGAGCCGTACATACCGTATTATGAATTCCTGTTATCACAACAGAACAAAGATTTACCACAAGTCATCTCAACCTCTTACGATGATGAAGAACAGACGGTGCCTCTCAGTTATGCAATTCGAACTTGCAATCTCATCGGATTGTTGGGTTTAAGGTAAGTTTCACACCATCAATACGGCAGTAAAGCAATACGTTCTTAATGGTTTGTAGAGGAATCACCGTCATTCAGTCTAGTGCTGACGAGGGACTGGGAAGAGGGTGTTTGAGCAATGATGGAAAGAACAAGACACAATTTGAAGTCTTCTTCCCATCGACATGTCCTTACTTGCTTTCTGTTGGTGGGACACAAGGCATTTTCCCCGAAATTGCCTGGGGTGCCGGGTCTGGAGGTTTCAGTAGATACTTTCCTCGTCCTTGGTACCAACATGGGGCTATAAAAACTTACCTCGACGAGGTACCACAGGACACAAAGAACTACTACACCAATTTTACAAATTTCAATGGTCGTGGTTTTCCAGATGTCGCTGCTCATAGCATTGGCCCTGGATATCCAGTCTTCTATAGGGGTGATTTGAATTTCGGTGGAGGAAACTCGGCCGCCGCACCAGTCTGGGCTGCAATAATTGCCTTATTGAATGATGCTCGCCTATCTGTTGGGAAGCCAGCCCTAGGATTCGTCAATCCGCTCTTGTATTATCTTAGATCTACAGGTTTGACCGATATCACCGCTGGGGGATCCGTTGGCTGCAAAGGAAAGAATAATACAGATAATATCAAACTTGGTAACATACCCTGGGCGAGTTGGAATGCGACGGCTGGATGGGATCCGGTGACAGGTTTGGGAGTTCCTAACTTCGCTCGGCTGAAAGAAATCGTTCTGTCTATTTGATAGCGATCAGGGCTACTCTATAGTCGAAGTTCCTTGGATCTATACAGTTCCCTATTTTCGGGTATGACAACTCGGGGGAGGAGTGGAGAGCACGGGGAAGCCTTACACATCTGATAATTCTATCCTCGCTGTTGAATAAACTTTAGGATGATCGTCATGATTTCTCATTATAGATAGATGATGGAGATGTAAATATATTTCATGCGCCCCATCCTTATGTTTTGCCGTTATAGGCAACAAAAGAACCTTGATTACATACACTAATTGCAACCCCCTAGACTCTTTAATGGATGAGGTCAGAGTGTCAAAACCTCGGTATCATGTTTGGAGAACAAGATTTTTCCAGATATTCCTAGAATCGCCTCCCGTTGTTCACTCTTCTCAATATGGGAAAGAACACTTCAATGAAATATATAACCACGTGTATGGACATGAGCCTAGCTCTTGTGATTTGAAATGAGGCTTATATGTCAAGCCCTTCAATAGAACCATTTAGGTGACTAAAGAGTGCCTGGAAAGATGAATGAGAGCAGTGGTGACGACGTGAACGAGAATTATTCCACACCGGCGAATCAAAGGATAATACCTTTTGTACCAGAGGTTTATAATTCAGCTTTTGGAAAAGAATTGTAGATCGCTGTGAAAGACCTTTTGAAAGCATATTCTTCGCAAGAGCTCCATGAATAATTGAGCTGCACTCAAAATCATTTATTAGGGGATACAGCGGGATTGACTCTTAGCTAGCTTAGTATAGCACAATTTGTTGATAATTGACCTATTTTCTTTAACAAAAAAATAATCTTAATTCTAAAATCAATTGGGCGATTGCGTCGCCCATTTGCATATTTTGGTTAGCAGGAATGGAGGAAGATCTAGGTCTTCGAATCGGCTCTAGATATACCGTCCTTGTGATGATATTTTCGCCGCTTATTTGTGAGTTTTTCTGCATTAAAGGCCCCAGTCAACCAGAATGACCTGAATACAGGGCTAATCGTTACGCCTTGTTCATAGAGCGTTTGAAATCCCCAGCGTATATATATGCTCCGGTTTAGCCGTTTTAAACGATTTGACTTCTGGTGTGGCTATATTTAGAACCTCATACTACCCAAGGTCGGCCCTGCCTATTGGTTATCGTTTCTCGGTATCAGCTTTGGGTCCATTCTGATTGACATAGGCTTTACCAATTCATGGAAAACAATGGCCGCGTGCAGGGCTCTTAGGGTTAAGTATGATTTGATGGGTTAATCAACCTCTAGGATGAATTTGGAAATTCCGCTGATTGTCCACTGTCGATGGGGGGTGATGGAGGCTGGGTTCCTTCCAGGTATGCCTCTGCTAGTTCCGTTGTGCTCTTTGCGTTAATAGTATAACTTGCTCGCAGGGTGTACATACCTAATCACTTGTTGGTACACATGATACGAAGTAGGAAAACGGCTACCCATATTTTGGATCACTGCCATTGTTCTCAATGGTTTTGTAGCCATTTTTGCATACGCACTCACCTTGTTGAAGGGGACCTACGAACTAAACGGTTCGATTCAACTTTGATTAGCATCCTTACAAACTGTGTAATTTTTTTTTAAAGGGATCTTTATTATCGAGGGTACTATCACAATTGGTGTCTGCGCGATTGGGTGGTTTGTTGTGGTTGATTTCCCCGCCAAAGATACATTTCCCCCCGTAGAAAGGCAATTCATTGTTGACCGCATTAATAAAGATCGCGGTGACGCCAAGGAAGATAAGGTTACATTGAAGCGGGCATTCGAGCATCTAAAGGATTGGGAATTTATTTCTGGTCCTTTAATCTGTTGGCGGCGATTCTACCTGGATATGCCTACAGCTTCTTTTAGCTGATTATTCTCACAGGGATAGGATTCACGAATACTCAGTCAGCTTCTTAGTGTGCCGCCATATATTCTTGCGGGCATTCTATGCTTTCCTTCTAGCTAGCTTTCGGACAAATATCGCATTCGCGGCCCTATCATTGCCTTTCATCAACTCCTGACGGTAGTCGGGATGCTGATTACTGCATACAGTAAAAGTGATGCTTCTCGATACTTTGGTGTTTTCCTGGGCAAGAGATGATGTTGGCTATACCCATATGGCGGTTCAATATACTAACCGTCTCATCCATAAGGCCTCGGTTGCGTGCAGTTCGGTATTCTGGGTTTGTTGGCATTCCAGGCCAATAACATCACATCTCATTCCAAACGTGCGATATCGTCGGCAACCGGCCTAATTGGCTGCGCGGTTGGCGGGATGATCGCTGGCGCTGTTTTCAAATCAAGCGAGCTATCCTACTATCCCACAGGCGTCTGAGCCACATTTGCTATCAACATGGTAAGCATCTTGCTGATAGTACTCATGGATATCTACATGTGGCGGGCGAATAAGAGGGCCAGAGAAGCTGGGGAGAAACTCCAGGATATCGAAGGGTGGTACTATACGCTTTGACCGCGTTTTAGATAGAAGAAAGAGCTGTTGTGGGATCGGAGACTATAGGATTGTACTTGGCCAATGCTGAACTCGCACCCGTCAGATGGAGTAACGAAAACGGGGTAGATAGTTATCAGGGGAACGGCAGAAATTTTGCCTGTACCTCCTTCTCTCCTAACAATCTGTTCCTGCACCGAATCGGCTTGGTCACAAGTTCCGGTTAAGTAAAATGTGATATGACAAAGTCAAGAACGTTGCCCGTGTTTACATTGCTTGTATACTGATCATTCCCTAACATAATGGGGATCCACCACCCCTCATAAAAGTTCCGTACCACGTTAAAAATCTCCCGTAGGCACTCCCTTCGTCGGAACATGCTGGCCATGAAACCCAAACCCGATTGGACCATCCACATGGGCTCGCCCAATTTCAGCGAGTGCCTTTGCATCTAGACACAGTAGGTAGCTTCTCCCCGTCATACCATCCAGGACCACACTGAGAAGCACGCCGGCATCCTCTCTTTCCTGCTCTGGATCAGCGACGAAAATAGGCTCCCCGGGGGACTGCGCGTGCTCAGTCCAAAAGAGTGTTTCCCTGGTCTCGCTGTCGAATTTCATAATTCCGTCGAGGAATGTAGACTTCCCCTGGCCGACTACCGCATAAGTGTAGCGGTGGGGACAAGTAATGTACGCCGGGTTTAGGGTGGGTAGCTCAAGCGGGGGAGTCTCGCTGGCGGCCCATTCTACAGATGCGATCATCTTGGTTTCGCTATCAACAATTGGCGTGGCGGGGACGGAGGCGAGACGGAACCGAGTTATCTTGGAATCGGAAAAGTGCCTTTTTACCGAGTCGTTTTGTGCACTGGCTGAAGACGACACCAGAAGGTCGTAGTAGAGCCGATGAATAACGTCGGTCGTCTCGAACAAGACGCACTCTGCGACAATGTCAATCTTGGAGGGGTCAGTCGGCGACGGCTCCTGCCAGGCGTTTATGCTGTGGAAGCAGAAAAATGCACGGCTGTCGTATGTTGCGATGAGCCCTTGGCCATGTTTGCGATCGACAACATACCATTTTGCAGGCTTGGAAGGGTCAAATTGTTGCAAAGCATCGAGAAGGTTTCCATTTGCGAGCTCCTTCGGAGAAACGTGGGAATTCCACACGCACACGATGACATAGTCTTCTGTGAGGAAGAGAGAGTGGAGGTAGGCAGGTGTAGCGGGGAATGTCGCAAGGATCGAGGTTTCCCCCGTCGCAGCAGAGACGCGAAAGACACGATAAGTTGGCTGTGGAGCAAACCCTATGTTGTAATTGTAGACGTCTCCAGTCCGCGGGTCGGATTTAGCATGCGAGGCTGAAAGAGGGCCGTCCAAGGCCGGATGGAGATCCTTCTGTTCAGCTAGCCCAATTGGCTCCAAAGTCTCGGGGTGGATTTCCTTAAACTTGGAAGTGTCGGTCTTCGCCCAGAGCGATGTGATGTTGTCATAGCGTCCGCGCGCCTGTTCGGTGGTGGAGGATGTGGATTTGCCGTCCAGCCCAGGCATGTTCACAGACAGTGTAACACCAACGTTGGAAATCGACGCGCCGTATTTTGGTTCATATGAGCTTTGAACCTTTTGGAACATTGTCTTGCATGGATCTCTCTTCTGGCCGAATGAGAAGTGGTTCAAAGACCCAGTCTTTCTGACCTCCTCAATCATGTCGTCTGTAGCAGCACGGGAGTTGTAGAAAACTCGCACACCAGATTCTGTCCCGGGGTTTGGTGCCACTAGCTCAAACCGGTGAGTGTGGCTGAAGCCATCGAACCAGTGGGAAAGCTGAAAGGTGTTTCCATTCTCCGTGTCAACTTTATACCTGCCCGGGCCGGTTCTGTAAAGAACGCCGGCAGTATATGCTGGGATCCGTCCAGTCACTTGGAGCTCAACTGGAGCCTTTTGTTCGTAGTCCGGTTGAAACTATTGATTCTTTAGTATATAGCAAGTTCGAATGTGTCCCAGTTGTGCCTACCCCCTGATCATTTGGCCAGTTGTTGAAATGGATGGAGGTGTCAGTTGCTTGGATGGCAGACATATTGGTGGTCAAGTACGTATCAAATAATTAAACAATCCTGAGATAGATCTTTGGAATTATCAACTTTCGCTAGAGATATGAGCCGAGTATTTATGTACACCTAAGCCAGTGTTCGATCTTTGCGGGGGATAGAATTAATTGAACATGAGCCCCTATCCCCTCTCCGTACCGAGGCCAAGTAAAGTCTTCCCTCGCTCTGCTAATTGAAGCCGATGCATGCCACAGAGTTCGGTGGCCATGTTCGTCAGGCCATCCTAAAGACAAGCGCCCGCGCCGCCTAAGGCATCGGGATAAATTTATCGGGGATCGCATATGACTTCATCAACCAGGTGCGTCTGATGGCGGGATCACTCATCAACCAGATAGGGTTGATCCGCTCCATGCTGTTACGGGCGTAAGCAGTGTGGACCTTGGAAATGATCAATGGGATTGGTTGCGAAATTCTCCACTTTTCTGATCGTGGCTACGGCCGAGAGGTAGGACTGCGGAACAACCCAATTCGGACGTCGGGGTAATAACTATCTCACCATGCGCTGGCCCTGCCATTTGTTGTCTTCATGGACCAACAGAAGCTCAAGTCCCTCGACACATTTGCGCGGTGTGGCGCTTCCAAAACAGCAGATATAATTTTTATGGCCGAGCTCCGTCGACGCTACCCATCACACATGCATCAATCACGTCTATATCGGTCCACCCGGGTATGATCCTAACGGATCCCTATGGCCCATTGAGCGAAAGATCAACAGCCATCAAACTAGGATTTCAGTCTTTAAGGTTTCTAGGTTCCACTGTACCCCAGATGCGCGGAATCAGTTATGGGCAGCTTTCGGCGCAAAGCGGGAGGCTATACAACAGGGAGCATACTACGTCCCACTGGGCAATCATGAACAGCGGAATCGTTATGCTGTAGATGAGGTTATAAGTAAACGTTTGTAGGACTAGACTGAATCTGAACTTGTTCAGAGTGGTTTTTGATTTGCAACATGCTCTCGTTGTCGACTGTATAATCCTTGCAGCCAACTAAAAGATAATATAATTGATACTTCAAAGAATTGTCTAGTTTAAAGTACCACCACTGTAACTCCTATCTAATGGTTCTCTACTAGCTCATAGCATAGGTAGTCGTTTCGGAGATACTGAGTAACGTTATGGCATCAGACGGGCGAGATAAATCATCCAGCGAGCCGCATATTGGTGCCTGCGCATATCTCCATAATTCTCACTGAAGCAAAGTGCCCCATGTACCCTCGGGCCGAGGAACTAGGCTATGGTTACTGTAACCAAGAACACGTTTAATTGGTACTTATATCCACTGAAGTACCTTCTATTTTTCGGCCCTCTTCCTCACCTCCGTGCATACATTATTTTCTGGTACGAGAATTGTCCAAAATGGCAGAGACCGTGTACACCAGCTTTCGAGTCACAATCCCCGAGCCCTGGATAGCGCATGTTGAAATCAACCGACCTGAAAAATTGAACGCGCTTTCGCCAGAGTAAGCAGAGAGGGTGGCAATTTGAGGATCCCATTCACAAACATCTATGCTAATAATGTATCTCAGTGTATGGCAGGAATTGCGAACTGTTTTTGATCGTCTCTCTACAGACCCTTCTGTTCGCGCAGTGGTTTTTTCGGGCGCCGGCGAGAAAGCATTTTCAGTTGGCATCGATCTAAAATGGGTTTCCAAAGAAGGTTCACCGTTTGTTCCCCGGCCGGACGAGTATGTCGACCCTGCTAGACGTGCAGCTGCTCTCAGACGGTTCGGAATTGAGTTTCAGGAGAGTATCAATAGTATTGAGAAGTGTGATAAACGTATGCTTCCCTTTTTTTTTCCCGCTTTACTGCGGTATTCGCTTCTTTTAACAGTTGAGAAAAACAAAACAAAAGCACATATCTGGAAGTGATTGCTGACAAGCGCTCCACGCACAGCTGTTATTTGTGTTCTGCATGGCTTTGCACTGGGAGTAACAGCTGATTTCTGCTCAGCCGCTGATATTCGAGTTTGCTCCAAAGACACAACATTCTGTGTTAAGGAGGTCGATATCGGCATTGCTTCTGATGTTGGAATTCTCGCACGCCTACCCAAGGTTGTCGGTTCGTACACCTGGGTCAAAGACGTGACTATGACGGGCAGAAACTTTGGTGCGGAAGAGGCCCACCGTGTTGGATTTGTGAGTAGTGTCCTCCCAACAAAGAAAGATGCTCTTGTGGAAGGATTCAGGATTGCAAGACACCTCAGCGAAAAGAGCCCCGTGGCCGTACAGACTGTCAAGCATTTCTTGGATTACAGTCGAGACCGCTCTGTTGCAGATGGTACGTATCAGCCATGCCCATGCATTTGATGCTTCAACTATATGGAAAGTAGCGCTAATGCTAAAGGTTTCTCAGGTCTTCAATACCAGTTGGCTTACAATACAGCGGTGGTTCAAACAAACGACGTTCCTGAGTCTATCAAGGCCTTGGTGTCCAAGAAGAAACCGACATTCGAGAAGCTCTAGTGAGAATAGGATGACCGTATACAGAAGGACTTACATTTTGGGTTGATAATCTCGTCGGAATTTATAGTAGTATCTAGAGAAATATAATCTACATTGTCTCCAGTACTTTTTGGAAATTTTTCTCGCCATTTTTCTTATCACGTCTTGTGAAGACTGTGAATGTTGTCTTATATGTTCACAAAATGGCAGTTCAAGGTAATGTGCAAGAAGAAAGAAGGATAGCGAGATAGGCGATCCAGTGGGCCTGCTACTTAGTCGGAAAATGTGTAAGTCTAACTGCTCGTGCACTACAAGATCGAGGCTACGTGTACATCCATTAGTGGGACTAGGTACCATGTCGTAAATATTGGTCTACAGAGCCAGATAACAATTATCTATTTACATTGTACTCATCCAATTCTACTTCAGCTCATTTATTATTTCCTAGTGTTCGAGTTCAAAATACACAATGGTAACCGTTATCACCAAGAGCTATACAGTGATAGTCACTAACATGTCAAAAGAATGAATCACTTGTAGCCAACCATACCGGGTTTTGCAGGAAGCCGGATACCATTGGGTGACGTTGCGGCAACGTTGAGCGGCCTGGTAACGGTAATACAACTAAAAAGTAGTAACGTTACCGTTTCGAATTTATAGATCTTCATCTGACCATATGGAATCGACTCATCGAGTCTACCGGATAGTTTCAATTTCAAGTACAGTCGAACCCGAATTGTCCTTCCGAGTTTTGCGCATCATGGTCTGTTTTCAAACCCTAGCCCCGAGCCCTAATTCGTCCTTAAGGGGCTAGTCAAGTTTCATTGAAAATTGTTGTATGTGTGAAACATGAAACACAACAATAACTCATTCGATAAAAATATGACGTCACTTGCTTCTGAGAAAATACTGTAGAATCTTCTAGACTGCAATTCCAATGCACACACTGAGAGATGGGCGGGCTTTGGCGAGGTCTAGGGGCTGTCATCGCGGATCGACACGTGACCATAGCAAGGCAAGTGCTCACATACTAGATCCATTCCACTTTATTTAGATGCTCAGATCCTACTGATTCATCCTCTGGTCATGTAGTATTTAAATCCCCGAGTATTTTACAGTTACGCTATCGTGCAATTTATTATCTCCTGCCATGTATAAGAGAGACTATATTCTGACTGGGTGCGGTTGCAGATTGTGGTAACTACTAGCAACAGTCCTACTCCCCGTGGTAGTAAATATTACCTTGTTACTCTCTGTGTAATTATTTACAGGCCTAATGCTATGCTACAGCAGCGAAATATGCTGAAATGCTTCATGTGTTATCCTGTTCATGGGAACACTCGCACCACAACCTCCCTCTATGGTCTGGCATGTGTTTCTTGAGGCTGATTACAACCAAAGGCATAGAGTCGAGCTTCTTTGGCTTGTATGGATTCCCCCCGCCTGAATCCAGTGTTATTGGGAATGGTATAGTACCAAAGTGAAGCCAAATTAAACCTCCACGGGACAGCCTCCACTGGCTCCAGCCGTATCCCAACAACCACTCCTACTGATGATGAACAGAACAACTCCACCAACAGGCGCCATGATTGCACCTATAATCTGATTAGTCAATATCAGCTAGCATCAGCTAAAGGACGGTTCACAAATAGTAAAGGTCAGTCCAACACCAACTGCCTGGATAATGGGGAGAACGGCCGCACTGCTTGCCGCCCCAAACGCATATTGAACTAGATATTTTCCAGCCATAACCTTCTCCTTTTGTTGGGGAATAACCTCTATACCCACAGTCGTTAGCATCTACACCGCGCCCACACACTAAAAAAAGAAGAAATCACCTGCAGTATACGTATTCAGCCCATTGAACGACCCCACAATACCAAAGCCAAGGAAGAATGCACTGACAATTGGAACAGCCATCCCGCCGACTTCTTCCTGGAGGGTCCAGCCATAGGTGAGCATAGATATCGGTATAATAAAAAACCACATGGGCAGACCGCCGTTCAATCTGTCTTGTGGGAGTCGCATCCCGTGTCGCTGGCGAATGTAGTGTTTCGTGACGCGATCTGAGATGATCCCGCCGATTATACTCCCCAGGACGAAGCCCCTTCCCGGTGCGAGATAGAAGAGCCCACTGACGAGGGGGGTAGTTAGACGGAAACGAGGGTCAAATATGGAGCTTGCGGATGTGAGGAGGGTGAATTGGAAGAAATATAAAAGCCCACAGCATATATCCTGCTGTTGGTAAGGTTTTGTCCAGGTAGCACAGGTTTTGGGAGGAACGTACCGCTAGGACAATATTGGGCACAAGAAAGAATCTCATAATGCGCAGTGGGTTGACTTGTGCCAGTTTCAAGATTAACTCCCTATTCGGGGCCGTCTTTGTATCTCGGGGAAGTAGCGCAATGGATAAGATCAGGCTTAGAACGGTCAGGCCCGTTTGAAGCCAGTATATAACCCGCCATTTTGTGAAGCTGACTATGATTCCCCCCATACAGGGCCCTGGCCATAGTATGTTCAGACTGATAGAAGAATCTTGACTAGAGCATGTGCTTACCTATCGCCGGACCACTTACCGAACCAGCCTGTAAGACTCCAACAGCGGTTCCTCTCTCGACCTTCCACCGTCAGCGTTAAATAGTCACACATTAGATACAAATTTAAACGACCCACTGGCTCATAGATCTCGGTGAGGATAGCCTGGCCAGCGATCATAAAATAGGTTCCTGTAAAGGATCCTATGATCCTCATAATAGAAAACATATAAATATTAATGGCCAAAGCGGCCCCAATCCAGCAGCCACACGCTACCACAATAGCTGAAAGATAGGTAACGAATCGCCCGTTCAGAATCTCTATTGGTCCCCAGATAAATGATGACAGCCCCATTGCCACCAGGACACATGCATTTGTTATATTAATGATCTGAGTAGTAGTGCCAAATTCCATGGCGATTTCTGGGGCGGCTGGGATTAAGGATGTGCTCGAGAAGGTCACGTTGAATGTTGCCAGGCTGGTGACGCCGACAATGGCCCATTTATGCCTCCTGGAGACCGCTTCACCCATCCTATCGGGAACTTGCCTAATGTTGATTTGTAGACCGTATGGGGTATGCAGGTATTGAAACATATACCAACCGCTGTTAGTATAACCCACCAGGTACTAGGTATATAGTGAAGTGGACAACTCTTGCTCCCACATAACAGTTTATTAATCCCTGGAGTCGTCTGTCTCTGTGGATAGATTCTAATTCACCTCATTATGCCAGTACTGACTCTCACAAGACCACGTACGCCATGCAAGGGATGCTGTATGTTGACCGCTATGGGAGCGCCACCGCTCGGTAGCAAGGCCCCCAGCTTATATTCCGATAACAACAAAGATGATTCATGACGTTGGGATTTTTCTTGTCACTCTTTTAGGGGTATAGCGACTCGACAATAGTGTGTTCGAATGTGATATGATCAGCGCGAAAAGATAATAGTGTGTTCGGATGGGATATGATCAGCGCGAAAAGACAACATCCGGAGAGTCCTCACGTCCAAACAACACATCTCCCGGGCTCTGTATTTGTGCGACCTACATGCAGCCGATAGTTTTAAATGCCTCTCCATAGCGCTAATCATCATAGAAGAATATGATAAACGGTATCCCTTTGACACGAAAACACAGCCTATGAGATAAGTCCGCGTGCGATTGGCTATTTACATTCCGTAATTGACCATGATTCTTAATTGGGACTCGAAAGTGACCAACTAACTTCATGTACAGAGGTGTGCGTCAAAAGCAATGAGAGTGGAGACATCTATTAATGAGGATTAGTGTGTAAATTAATATTTTAGCTTAGTATTAATATTTCTAGTTTATCTACTAGTAAATAAATATCCACTTTAATATCTAAATAAAGTATAGTAACTAGACTATTAGATAATTTATTGGATAGCTATAATATATATATAGTTGCCATAGAAATAGCATGTAATTTGATGTATTTGAAAAAGAAATTAATTCTTAGCGCACTTTCTCCACTCGCATTACTTTTGGTGCACACCTCTGTACTCTTAACCCTGCTTCTCGTGCAGAAGGAAAGGCGTCATATCAATAGGTATTATCGACAATGCCACACGTGGTAACTCGTAATTGGAGCCAGGAATACCCACCGCGCCTGATCATAAGGCAATTTAACCTCTTTCCCTCGATCTCGAAATACCTCAACAATAGCTACACGTGTTCCCCTACCATCATAGAAAATAGCCAAAAGGGTTGTGGCGATATAAGGGCTGTTTTATAGCCATGGGATGGACAATATCTTCACATCACTGCGATATTCATCAAAATGGACAGCCTAAGTTTGATTGGCTTAACGGGTGTGGAGATTGTTCGCAGAGCGCTTGTGAGAAATGCAGTGCAGTTCATTTGTACGTTAGATGCCTACGCCTAGATATCATATTCTAATATCCTCATAGTCGGATACCCGGGAGGTGCCGCACTTCCTCTCTTCGACGGGATACTGAAGGGAAACACAGATTTCCGGTTCATACTCTCCCACCACGAGCAAGGGGCAGGACATATGGCTCAGGGGTACGCGCGAGCATCACAAAGGACTGGAGTAGTCTTAGTGACATCCGGTCCTGGTTCATCCAATATGGTGACCCCTATGCTCGATGCCCTACTTGATGGAACACCCATGGTCGTCTTGTGTGCCCAGGTACCGACGAATATGCAGGGCAAGGCGGCGTTTCAGGAGATTGACATCTTAGCAGTTTCCAAATCATGCGTGAAGTGGAATGCCCTCGTGCGAGATGTGACAGACCTTGAACGTTGTCTGGAGATTGCATTCCATCAGGCCAAATCTGGTCGTCCCGGTCCAGTCTTGCTGGCAATCTCAAAGGACGTGGCCACAGCTAAACTCACCCCTGGACGTATCAGCCCTCGGCAGCTGCCGACTCTGTACTCTCATCCTCTACCTCTGCCCGCCGCCACAGCTGCGGCTCCAGATTTACTACCCGTCGCCAACCTCATTAATCACTCAGAGCGGCCGGTGATCTGTGCCGGACAAGGGCTTTTCACTTGCCCCAGGGGCCCTGAGTACCTGGAGCAGCTCTCCCAAAAGGCCAGAATTCCCGTTGCTACAACGCTGTTAGGACTTGGGTGTTTCGACGAGGAGAAAGAGGAGGCATTACACATGTTTGGCACCTATGGATTCGTCTATGCGAACTTCGCCATCCAGAACGCGGACCTCGTTTTAGTGCTGGGGGCTCGTCTAGACGATCGAGCCGTGGGGGATCCAACATCATTTGCGTCAACTGCCAAACAGGCCGGGGGTCTGATCCAAATCGACCTCGTTCCAGAAAACATTAATAAAGTTGTTTTGGTCTCGCGAGGGTTATGCGCCAACCTTGCTGATGTCCTCCCACGCTTGCTTTCTCTAATCGACTGCCCCCACGACAACCGGGCAGCATGGTTCACCCAAATCCGCCATTGGAAGCAGCTATATCCCTTCGATTCTTGCCCAAGAAGCATTGCATCAGACGGCATAATGCCACAAGCGGTCATAGATGTACTCCGACGGGAAACAAGACCTTCCACACGCGACACCATCATCACGACTGGTGTTGGCCAACACCAAATGTGGGCCGCTCGTCTGTACCGCTGGCATGCGTCTCGTACGCTTATCACCTCAGGCGCAATGGCAACTATGGGGTTTGGCCTTCCTGCTGCGATCGGTGCAAAGCTCGCTCGACCCGACGCCCAGGTGATTGATATTGACGGGGACGCTTCGTTCTGTATGACCATGGAAGAGTTGCTCACGGCACGCCAATATAATATTCCAGTCAAGGTGGTCATCTTGAATAACAACGGACCGCGGATGATTTTCCAGTCGCAACAGGACTACTACGGCCGACGGCATGTCACTCCGCAACAGCTAAACCCGGACTTTGTACGCCTGGCGGAAAGTATGGGTTGTCCTGGTCGTCGCTGTAGCGATGCTTCCCAGTTGGGGCACGATATCAGGTGGCTTCTCGATAAGAGGGATCCGGCATTGTTAGAGGTCTGCACGGCGCAGGATGTACCTATTTACCCGATAGTGATGCGATCGGCCCCGCTAGATCAGATCACATTCAATAGTCGGTCAAGGGCACGAGTCGCGAAGTTATGAACAATATCGATTTTAGTCTCTGGAGGCATACCGTACGGACTACAAGTATTTTCAGAATTTGGTCCACTCATGGGTCAAAAAGCAAGCGTCAAAAATGATGCTCAAGATGCTTTGCATTCGGGCTTTCACCTCGCAGTCAAAGGAGGCCATAGGCTGGATGTGCTTATGGCAGCACCAGGATCATTCGTGGGCAATCGACAAGGGGCACATGACCGTGAAATTGGCCAATGGTGTTGAAAAACTTGGTGTCCTTCAATAGCCCTATATATGTGACTCTTTACAGTAAGTTGCTGCGAATTGCAGGGGGCAGTTAAGAACCGACTGAATTCATGCTTTATTGAATGAGTTGTTGTATTTTCATGTTTCATACATACAATAACTTTCAATGAAACTTGACTAGCCCCCTTATGGACTGTTCAGGGCTTGGGGCTAGGGTTTGAAAACAGACCAGCAAGTGCAAAACACTGAAGGACAATTCGGGTGCTACTGTAAATACTAATTACATACGAGTATACATCCATTGACATGAATAAAGTAACTACACCCTCGCAACCACAATCACCCCCCTCACAACACCACTCTTCGCCCACCACCCAAATATCTTCGTTGCTGCATTCAACTTCCCCAGCCCCATCCCAAACGGCCTCAACTGCTGTTCGCGCTGCTGCATATACGCCGCAATCCCCGAAAACACATACTCCGATACATCGTCCACCTGAATGTAATCCCGCGCATACCCAGCACGCACCAGCGTGTCGATGTACTCTGCGCGCGAGACGAAATTCGCATACGGTGTTGATGCGACAAGGCATATAATGCGCAGGAGCAGGCGCTGCCACCAGGACGCTGAGTCAGACAGTAGCAGGTCAAATGCCATTAGCGATGCGCAAAGGTCTTTGCGTGCGTGGGATAAGATGCGTTGGCGCGAGGGCTGGAAGTGGTATAGCGTGTCGAGGGCGAGGAGCCAAGTAGAAGAAGAACCATTATCAGAAGCGCATACGTGCGACACGGTTTGCGTGAGAGAAGGCGGCCATGAGGTGGGATCTGCTGCGTCTGCGCAAAAGATGTGTGTTGGTGTTGAGTCGTCGCTCTTCAACCGATCCAGGGCAAACGCGGCTTGGGCTTTGTTGATTGTGATTCCGATGTAGTTATCCACTATTGGGCGGCGCGACTTGGATTCTTCGTCTGATAAAAGCTCGCGCGTGAGGTATAGCGTCTGGTCGCCGCAGCCAAACCCGACGTCAACGAGATTGACTGTGCTGGCCGAGCTTCTTACAGCAGCACCGTTGTCGTTTTTGACTAACAGACCAGCATGTTGAAGAGTCTGAATCAGTAATGCGCGACAAGCCGATGAAAAGGTCGATTCATCCTGTCAACAGTTAGTACCTGATACACATACTTGGTAACAGAAAGAATACCTTCCAATAGCCCATATTCATCCACATCTCTTTCGGCGGCACATCCGCCAAGTGGAGCACTGCATGTTCCAGGCCATACAGTTTTTTGTCGTCTTCATCACTGGACAGAAAAGTTGATAAGAGCCAGAGGCAGAATATGGCAACAAGGGCCGAGGCAAAGCCTAGCAGAAACGATCCTTGGTTAAAGTTCATGTATGTGTTCAATGTGGCGTTTCTGGAGAGGAAAATGGCTGTTGAGAGAGCTGCCACTGCGAGAACGAGGGGAGAGCGAGACATATCAGTCCATTAGTGCTGAGTTTAGCAATAAATCAAGATCTAGGGTTGATTTCAATCAGAGATGTGACAGTCGTTGTGTGTAAACAGGAACGGAGTTGGTTGTTGGTTATTTGTTGCACATGCGATTGTGGCCCGAGCGTCACGTCAGATTCCGGATCGACCTGAATCAGCTTGACCTTCACACCTCAACTCAATCGACACAATGGCTTCATGACGCCACCTCCCCCCCCCCCCCCCCCCAAAAAAAAAAAAAAAAAAAA